>JACEFO010001669.1:3600000-4200000 GCA_015342445.1 Digitaria exilis | reverse complement strand
ACAGTAAGGCTACAAAACCCTAGCAATCAAATTGATTTCACAAGCAAATCTCACTCATCCAGGTCCATTGCAGAAGCCAGAAATAAATGAAATCGTGCAAACAAAATTGGGAACGGGAAGGCCAAGAACGGTAACGAGCACGGGATCCACGGGATGTCCACAATGAACTAATATGAGCAGGAACAAGTCGATAACGGTCGGGAACTGTGAAAACAAAACGGGAAGACCATCCCATAGATCCTTGATTCATTCGAAGTTATAACACAACATATTCAAGTCTTACAACAAGCAAGGTAACAACCATGTCTTAAACATCAACACAGTACAGACAATAATGGCATGACATCATAGGAACACACGCTAGCTTGCTCACATAATCTGACTGGTGAACAGTGAGTATTTTGTTATTTACAAGCAATAGCTACATGTTTGGTTATTTACAAATAGCAAGCATTTGTGTTCATGAATATGAAATTCTGATTCACTATCACTCCCACTAGTAGTAAAAATTGTGTTAGCGTTTTCACTATTTCATAGCTATGTCCATCGACTTCATTCTCAAACGTGTAATGTTACTCGGCAGAGTTCACGGCTTCAGGCAAAGACAACAAAGCAGTATCCCATTGAAGCTGAAAATGTGCAACACGACTTGCGCAAGAGAACTAATAACAAAACAAGGTCCGATGAACTAATCAGCTAATGAAGAAACCATGTACCTTGGATGATTGCAGCAGAGGAGCAAGGGATCGAAGCGAGATGTAGATCAGGCGGAAGCAGATCAGGCCGGCACTGCAGCTTGGAGTCCTGCCCTAGAGGGACACGCCTGCGGATTGCTGGCGCTAGAGCTGGCCGCTGCGGGCCCGAGCAGGCGCGCGGCCGCGAGGGTGAGCCGGCGACGCGTAGCAACTGGTGTGGTGGCGGCGTCAGCGACGGCGCGGCGGCTCGGATCTTCTTCGAAGCCGGAGTTGGAGCAGAAGAGGGGTGGAGAAAAGATGGGCTGGGCTTCGATATGTTTGGGGTATTGGGGTTGGGCTGGCCCAATACTGTATATCCCCAATTTTCAAACGGGGATCATCCGGTCATCCCAGACAAAACGGAATAAGAAGCGAAAACAACGGGATAAAATAGACACTTTTTGAGCCCCGTTTCCTCATTTGGCATCCGCCGCCGCCGCCGCCGCCGCCGCCGCGTGGCGCCTCGCTTCCCAAACCAGCGGATCGGATGGGGAGAAGAAGGACGACGATGGCCGATGCAACGCGCAACCTCCAGATGACGACCGATGCTTTCCGCCGCGGCAATTACTCTTCCGAAGACGACGGCCGCAACGAATCGGAGGTGATGGGCAACATCCATGGGTACTACAAGGAGGCGGTCGATCGGCTCCCTTCCTCTCTGGATCCGCTCGTCCACGAGGTTGGCTTCTCCTTCGGCTTCTTCGACCCCGTCTCCAACATCATCGCCAACACCTCCGCCGCATACGGAGCCTCATCGTCGTCCCCGGTGCCGGCGGTGGAGAAAGAGGCAGATCGGGAGGGGCAGCAGGGAGGGCGTGGGAAGAAGAGGAGGAGATCACAAGCCGGCACCAGGAGCAAGGCGAAGGGGAAGAAGATGGTCAGTTGCGAGAGTGGTGGAGACGCGACGCGACAAAGGGGGAAGCTGACCTGCTGCGCCGGAGCCAGCAGCATCGCCGCGCGATCGCTCGATGGCCTCGTCACCTTCCTCACCACCTACTTCCGCTACCTTCACACCTCGGAGGCCCTGCGCTACCTGCGCCTGGCTAGGGCTGATCTCCTCGTAGCCGTGCGCCTCATCGAGGAGGACCGTGACTCTGAAGCCTTCACCGTCCACCACCCTACCACCAGAGTTGCTCTGACCTGTGCTGCCCTCTCTGCAATGGGTGACCAAGTCACTGGATCAGATGATCCCAAGGTCACCGGACTTGTGAACAGCTCACTCATGCTGGCTTCCCGTCTGAGCAAGGTCTCCCCTCTCCTGGCGATACAAGGTCGCCTTTGCTCAGCCACTCTAAATCAGCTTTTCGAGCTATCGTTGGAGGGCACTCATGGGACAGCAGACTCGGATGATGGGGTCATCATGCTCAATGCCATCTCAAGGTTTCCCTCCAGCATAAAGAAGACGCCATATCCGTTTGACCTCGAACTAGTTCTGACGAAGGTGCTTCAAGATAGAATCCATGGGTTCAACCTCAAGGCAATGTCCTGCATCCCAGCGCCCTGCTTGCGCTCACGGCACCACCGGAGCCTCCTGAAGGCTGGTCACTGCTATGGTCCGTTTGATCCTATCACCAACATCATTCTCAACACCATCTGGTATGACACAGTATTCCCCCCACACCAAGAATTTGAGGTGGACGTGATCAACTATGAGACCCTCGCTCGCACTGAGTGCCGTTCCCTCAATGGCCTGATCACGTTTGTGACAGAACTATTCCCTGAGCTCTCAACATATGATGCTACACGATACCTTCTCTTGCACAATGGGACACTTGACAGTGTCATCTCGAGGGCAAATCTAGATGGCTACCAAACATCTGCCGATTCACATGATGCTTACGAGGCTGCTGCTTATGCTGCAAATCACCCCAACCCTAGAGCACTAGCAACCTTTGCGTCGGGGTGCATGCAGGAAGGGCTAAAATTGAAATCGATGCTTCAAGTTAAGCATACACTCTCCCCTGGTGATGTTGGGATCATCTCGACATGTTTGTTACAGTATCCACTTATAAGGCCTAGGGGGCTGGTTCAGAAACTGACCAAGCGTGCCTCCCAGATTGTCTCTGCCAAAAGGAAGGATTTTGAGGCTCACCAGAGTTCGATTTACAGATGTGTTCAAGCTGCATTAAGAAAACATAAACAAGATAAGGCAAGTTCATTATATATTCTGTTGTTACTCTGTTGTTCTTGCGTTCTCTCAGCCCCGTCTGGTAGGTGGCATTTCTGAATTCTGATTCTGACCAGATAATTCTTCAACCAATTTCAGAGAGAAGATTACGAGCTTCTTGCAATCTGTGGGGTGAATGCGGAAATACCCTTGAATGGCAATTTTGGTTACTACGCGAACTACAATGGATCACAACTTGCTGATGTAGTTCCCACACTCCTTTTCATCCAGTGTAGAAATGACTCTGAAGACATGAAGGACTCTCAATCTATGTGCTTGCCCGTATCGGAGTCATCAAAATATTCTGGTATGCTCTTTATTAGCTGTATCCCGATTTGCTTGATTGTTCTTAGCAATGGTATAATTATCCCTTCGGCATAAATGTGAAGATCTGTATCATGCACTCTGCCTTTGGAAACCTTTTAGAGGATGTTCGCAGCGCTGCTAGTGCTGAATAATACCAGAAAACAATACTGCTCTGTTACAGGGAAATCTTAATAAACTAGGCACTTTTCCTTCGTCTGTAACAGTAAGTAATCAACCTATGCATCAGCTGTACTTTATTTGAAGTACTGTGCCCTTTTACTACAAGCTCGACACATGCATGCTAACATACTGTATTGGGACACCAGAGCATATGCTAATGTTGGTTAGGAACCTGATTTGGTTGATTTTGATACGTATTGGGCCACCATAGCTGTAGAGCATAAGCTAATGTTGGTTAGGAACCTGATTTGGTAGGTTTTGGGACAAATAGATAGAAAAAAAAATGGATGAGTACTCCCCATTTTCAAGGAATATGAAATCTGTAATTATCCAAATAGATACAATAAGATGGATGACTACTCCCCATTTTTAAGGAACACGAAACTTGTCAATATGCTATCCTGCAACTGTAGTGGGCATAAGATATGACACCACAACCTATTGTCGCTTTAACCACTTGACGCTTGTTTAAGAAAATACTACAATTCATCAGCATAGCTCTCCTACAGATCTTTCTGACTCTTCATGTTTCCTGTAAACCTGGTCAGTGCCAGAACTGCTCCTGCCATCTTGTTGCAGCTTCTGCCATTGTGACATTCCGTCGTAAGATTCTTAGCAGGTTTGTTTGGCAGTTCTTTCGCAGCACTAACGGCAAAGATGCAAAGACATTCGGATATGTATCCATCTAACATTAATTAATATGCGCCTTTATCATATTATCATTGGACACTACACCTCCTGATCTGAGGGGCAACTTGTGGCTGCCTCTAATGAATAGAAATGTCACAAGATTATTGTCAGTATTATGAGCATCGATGTGCGCTGTCAATGTTTATTGTGCATGCATGCCCTCATTTGTGCGCTGATTCTTCTTGATTCCTCGGCAAAGCTGAGAGACCTGTGCTTTGCATGCAGTTATATATGTATTGCTGATGTCATCATTGTTTTATTTATTTTTATGTAAGTCATAATTGTTTTATGCCTATGACAGTTTGATGAGCTTCTCTTTGTTCTGTTTTTCGTGAGAATAGGTCGCTGCTTCCATTGCGAGCTTAGTGGGACCAAAGTGGTTCATCCATTTTCGCATGCATACCTTGGGCAGAGCTTTGACTTTGAGGAAATGGCTCGTGGAGAACATTCCATGACAAACAACGAACTAGTTGGAGATGGGGGGCTAAGGACAGTTTTTCTGGATACGTCGGAGGATGATTGCATCTATTTTGATCCTGCATGGGATGCTGATTTATCTGTGCGTCTCAATGATGATGCTAAGAGGGAACTGGAAGGGGAGGATGAGGCTTCATCTAGGGCCAAGCGTCGCATGGCAAAAGAAGTTGCACGAACAATGGCCGCTTTCATAGATAGCAAAGAAACACAAATGGATGCTTCCATGGGGTGATGCTTATCATCCATCTATGTACATGCTAGGCCCTGGCAATTCAGGGGGGGAACACATGACACATTTCGTTATAGTTGTAGCTGAAGAAATGCTAACATCAGCTTTACATTATCTGGCTGTGTTTTTTGGTAGGTTGAGGAAATGACAATATCAGCTTTACATTATCTTGCTGTGTTTTTTGGTAGGAGGAAACGACAAGATCAGCTTTACACTTGGTGCAACAATTTATGGTACTTAATGTAAGATGATGGGGTACTGGTTTATTTCTTTTAAAACAATCATTCAAATATGGCATTTAGGACAGCTAGTTAGTTCAAAGATAAACTAATTTACTTGTCCTAAACTTCGTATCTTAAAAAATGGAGGGAGTACCTTTCACCTTTAGTTGGTTTTATACTCTCGTACTAATAACATTTTAGACAGTGACATTCACCAAAACACTACTTTGACTATGAATTAGTAGTTTTCAGCATGTTAAGATATAGCAGCTGAAAACTAATATTTTGCTACTATTATTATTAAATATTAATCTAGCTATACCAATTTCAAAGTTAGTATGACATGTTGCAAGATATGTCGATACTCATTAGTCAAAACTAGAATACTTTTGAATACACGTATATCAAAACAACAGTTTTTTAGAGATAGGAAGGGGGTTTTCGTCCATGCTCCAGCCGTAGTAGCTCGCGCCCACACCTGCTGGGTGATGGTGGCTCCATGATGTTGTTGGTAAGAGCGGGAGGAGGCAGACGAGCAAGATGGCATCTGGACTCCGAGGCCAGAGTGCCAGACTGTCGTTGGGATGCCCTGAAGAAGAGGAAGGAGAGCCAGGCCGCGCCCGACACGTCTTGGATGCAGCTGATCCTACAACATTGCATAGAAGGTGGATGACGTCGTCGTGTCTTGCCATTGCCAGTAACATGGTACTTGTGACTTGTGTGGTTTCTCCTCGTCAAGCTAGAGTTGATAATGAATTCATGGTTTTTTTTTAGAACACAGAGCTACTTATTTTTAAGTTACATGCGGGGGTCTGTGCAACTTGGTCGGCATTCGCAGAGCTTGGAGACATTCTCAGCCCTTGGATCGGCTTTGGACGGAGGGGCATGTTATGCCGTGATACAGATACAGCTGTCCCAACCAAACTACACAGAGCCGCGCCTTCCCCGTCCGGCCGGCCGGCCGTACTCGACAGCTCTCTGTTCTCTCCGACGGTTCGTGCTCGTCCCACTCTGGTGGGTGCTGGTAGAAGGCCGGCGACGAGGTGAGTCCTCCTCCTCCTACTCCTCGTCCCTCTCTCGGATTTGATGCCTGGTGGTGGCTGGGTTAGGGTTTCCTGATCGGGGTCGTCGGGGGAGGGCTCCATGGCCGGCGGGCTTAGAGGAGCGAATGGCGGCTGCAGTAGGCACGGCGGCGGTGGCGGGTAGAGAGTGGCGTGGTGAGGCGGTGTGGGCGCCGCGGGAGGTGGGCGACAACGGGAGGGCCGACTGCGGGGGCCAGCGGCTTCCTCAGTTAATGAATGGCGGGGTGCAGCCCGGCTTGTGGGTGGCGCGGCCGGGGGCGCCATTTCCGGCGGTGGCAGCGGCATTCGTGTTCACATTGTGCATGCAGTCGCCCCAATTCTTGCATTCGCAGGCGTTAGTTGAGTGATTTATTTCGTGTTGAAGCTGCGCATCACGGCGGATTTTATGTTAGCAACAGGGAAATAGGAATTAACTGATTACTTTTCAAATCGAAAGGTTTGGTTCTTTTAGCTCTTGGATACTGGTTTGTGTTGAATGAATGAATGAATTATATTATGGCATTAAAGACTTTGCTACCTTTTTTTCATAGGAAGTACTATCTTCAATCTTTAGACATCAATTTGTTAATGATTTGTACTCTTTTGTGTGATGTCAATGTGAATGCATGGCATGCGTGCACTATCCTTTTTAACCACGAGTTTTGTACTTTGTCCCGCATGTTCAGCCCACCTAAAATTTATAGCGTGCTCCACCAATGGCAGGGTGTCTGTGGAAATGTCCCTGCGGCAGCTGCTTGCCCAAGCGCGGCAGCAGTGCTTGCCCTCACCTCGTCTGCCTCAGCTCCCGGGATTCCTCTTACTCTGTCGTGCCCTCTCTATCCTTCCATCCGAAGCCTCTGACAAATTGCCGCTGCCCCAGTCTCCACCTGGGCAGGTTCGGCTGCCCCAAAGTTTGCATCGCTCCAGTTCCGACCCTCTTGGATCCAGCTTCCATATTGATGTGGTCGATTCCGATCTTTGGCCCGCGTCCTTCGGCTTCTCTTTGGAGGCCGCACGGGGCAACGAGTACCTGGATGACCTCCAACGGCATGATGATGAAGTGCGAGACTTTGATGATGAGATTGATGACATGAGGCATCGTAAGAAGCTGTTCTATAAGCTGGACCGGGGATCCAAAGAGTATGAGGAGAACAATGTGACCTTGCGCCGCAGCAGGAATAGGGACAAAGCCAATGCCAAGAATCCAAAGGAATGCAAGAAGGTAGATCCTGTCAAGTCTGTTTCTTCCAATGCCCCGAAGCTGAAGGCAAAGCATGCAGCTAGAGAGGAGGACATGGTTGAGGTGAAGCGGGAACGAGTGCCAACGTTCAACCAGATCACTGATCCTTACCACCACCCTTTCTGCCTCGATATACATGTCACCAAGGGGTCAGTGCGTGCTTGCTTCGTGCACCGAGTGACCAGCAGGGTGGTGGCAGTTGCACACTCCATATCGAAGGACATGAAGTTTGATCTGGGTTCAAGGAAGGGCAAGGGTATGAAGGCCTGTGCAGCTGTTGGCGCTGTGCTTGCAAAGCGTGCCATAGAGGATGATATTCATAATGCGGTGTATACACCAAGGAAAGGGGATAGGATCGAAGGAAAAATTGAAGTTGTGCTGCGTGCAATAACAGAGAATGGAGTTGATGTGAAAGTGAAATTGAAGCAGAGAAAACCAATAAAGGTATTCCACAATTTTGTATTGCATTTCTTTTATATGTTGCTGATCTTGAGTAGAGGTTGCTGGTCCCATAAGGTGTCACATATCGGGTTGGAGATATAGAATATCGCATTAAATTACTATTTGGTTGATGTTCATGTGTGTTAACTCATACACAACTGAAAATTATGGCCAGCCTGGGGTTTGAACCATGAAAATGCAAAATTAACAGAAGCATTCACATAGTGAAATTTAATTCAATGTGGAACGCATCGAAACATTTGTTTATGTGTGCACATGTCATAATATATATTGTTGTGCTATAAAGCCATTTTTTTTATGTATAAGAAACAAATTCAGCTTTGTTAAAAAGAAGAGGAAAATGGCATAGCTTAGGTGTTGAGAATAGTTTGACGCTGGTAACAATCTCATGATTATAATTATGAATAAGCTATCTTGGAAGTAACCATATCATGTTTAAAATTATGATAAGCTATCTTGAAGTAAACTTTTGAGTTCCTCAAAAGAAAAACAGGTGACAATGTAAATAAGATTGTCCTGTTATCTCAATCTTGAACTAATGAACAATAAACTTATTTTTATAATGTTTTTTATTGACGCGGACACCTGATTTTATCTTGTAAAAGCAATCTAATGTATTTCAAAACCTGAGCCCTCCTCGGCCTTTGAATTGCGGCAAAATTTCCATCAGAGAAGTTTGCAGCATGGCAGTAGAGAGCCTGCAAAACTCTTGTCAGCCCATAGAATACGTGGGCTTCTGGGTAATGCTACCTTCACACCTATTAATAACCTGTCTGCTGGACTGCTGCTGTCGTGGTAAAGCTTTTGGAACAAAAGACGTTTGTTAACTGTAGCTAAATTTGCAAGCTTCATTTCAGTGTCACTATAGAAAATACTCCATCTGACAGAGAAGCAAACTGTTCGGAGTGCTATTCTAGTAAAACAGTTTCTCTATCAAAGAATGTACTATCAGTAGATTACTCTGCTCCCTTACGATGGATGGCTACAACTTTGAAGGAGTATAATTCTGCCGCTTTGCAATGGAAGTCGTCAGTGTCATAATTTTTCTTGGAAATGCCTCACTGTTTATTTTGCCTTTACTTGCAGAATACTTTGGCGTTTCATCAAGATCAGTCCCCCTGATAGGGGCATAAGGCAGGTATTGTTCAGCACAGCTCCTGACTAGCATGAACCCCAAATGCTTCAAAACACACCCAAATGTATCGGGAAGTCTGACTGAAAGAGAAACAGGCAGCTGATGGATATGTGTGCGGGTTATCCTAGATGTCCCTAACGTTCTTCATGTATATATCACCTGCTTCACAACTTCAGCATTCAGCCAATGCTAGACACATAAACTTCAGCATGGTTAAATGTCTGCAGTCTCTGATGAGCATTTGTGTCCAGTCCGTTGCTGACGACTCAAATTCCTTCCAGTGGGGTAATTCATACCCCCGAATGCCTGAACTGATGCACGCAACTTGCAGCATGTTTGTGCAGTTGAGCACTCACAGCCACAGTTGTACTGCACTATTGCTATACTTATACTTATGCCATGGGGGGAAAAGCTATGCTTTGTACCTCAAAAAATCTGATATGTCAAGTGCTATCAGAGGCCTGCCCTGCATGTTCTCCGTGACCGCGAGCCTGGCCCAGCGTCAAAAATTCGGATCGAAAGAGTACACGGGCCGCCCTAACCTCCGCTCCGCTCCACACCGCCGCCGCGCGCGCTCAACCCACCCTGCCGGAGAGCCTCTCCTCCGCCTCCCTTGCAGGGCGGACAGCGTGAAATCGAGGGGAGCCAATCTCCCAAGTTCCAACGCCCGCGTGCAATTCTTCCCCCAAACCTCCTTCCATTCCACGCCGCCATGGCCCTCGCCACGCTGCGCGCCAACCTCGCCGCTGGCCGCTTCGGCCGCGTGGTGGAGCTCACCAGCGGCGGTGCGTCCACCGCGGCAGCCGCGCACCGCGTCCTGCACCTCCTCCTCCGCACCGTGCCGCTGCCGCATCCCCCGCACCTCGTCTCCTTCGCGCGGTGGTCTCGCGCCCACTTCCGCGCGCCGCTCCCGCTCCGGCTCCACGCCTTCCTCCTCGCCCGCCTCGCCTCCCGCCGCGGCGCCCAGTACCCGCTCCTCCGCTCCGAGATCCACGCCCTCGTGGCCGCGCGTCTCCACTCCCCGGCCTCCATCCTCCGCGCCCTCTCGGGCTCGTCCCCGCCCGCGCCGCTCATCGCAGACATGCTCGTCGCCGCGCTCGCCAAGGACTCCCAGCCGCTGGCCGCGTTCGAGGCGTTCCTCCTCGCGAGCGCCGACTACCCGCGCCACCGCCCCTCGGTCTTCTCCGTCAACGCTCTTCTAGCCGCCCTCGTCCGCGCCGACCGGATCGACCTCGCCGAGAAGGCGTTCAGGGTGGCGCTGCGGCAGCGCGTGTCGCCGGACCTCTTGACCTTCAACATGGCCATCTCCGGACTCTGCAAGATAGGTCAGCTCCGCAAGGCCGGCGACGTCGCCAAGGACATCAGGGTGTGGGGGCTGGCGCCCTCGGTGGTCACATACAACACTCTCATCAACGGGCACTTGAAGTCCAGCCAAGCTGGGAAGATGTACCATGTCGACATGCTGTTGAAAGAGATGGTCGAAGCCGGTATTTCTCCAAATGTGGTTACATTCAATGTGCTGATTAGTGGGTACTGTGAAGAATCCAACATTACAGCTGCAGTGAAGGTCTTTGAGGAGATGAAGCAACAGGACATTGCCATGAATGTGAGCACATACAATTCACTGGTTTCTGGGCTCTGCAGTGAAGGGAAAATGGAGGAAGGCATGAAGCTGGTGAAAGAAATGGAGGGGTTGGGGTTGACATACACTGTGTCTACCCTGAACTGTGTGCTGGATGGTTTTTGCCAGAGGGGTATGATGGTGGAAGCTGAGGACTGGATTGATGGTATGGCACAGAGGGAGGTGAAACCCAATGTAGTTACTTACAATACTTTGGTCAATGGATACAGCCGCCTTGGAAAGATGGAGGAGGCGGTGGCGGTGAAGGAGGCAATGGCAGGGAAAGGGATTAGTCCAAATGTTAAAACATATAATTGCTTGTTAGCAGGGTTTATTAGTACTTGTGACTGGAGAAGTGTTTCAGGGCTTCTTGATGAGATGAAGGAGAAAGGTGTGAGAGGAGATGTTATCACTTATAATGAGCTTATTAATGGGCTTTGTTGCAGAGGTGAGGTATGGAAATCAGTAAAGCTCCTGGATGAGATGTTTGAGGTTGGTTTGGAGCCTAGACATCTGACCTACAATACCATCATACAAGGGTTTTGTGAGAAGGGGGACATTAAGGCTGCCTATGAAATTAGGAGTAGGATGAACAAAAGTAAAAAGCGAGCGAATGTGGTCACATGCAATCTGTTTCTCAAATACTTCTGCAAGATGGGGAAGATGGAGGAGGCTAATGAACTCCTGAATGAAATGTTGGAGAAATGTATAGTTCCAAATGGGGTCACGTATGAAATAATCAATGCGGGCATGGTAGAAAAAGGCTTTGTGCCTGATATAAGGGGATATGCGACAGATAATTCTAAGAGCTTGACATCTTCCTGAAAGGTATGTTCCTGTAGTTTGGTAGAACTTGCTGTAATGTAGGTGTCTCATTTCTGCTAGCTCATATTTGCCTTGTCTACATTTGGGTTTCTGATGGTGATTACCTCATGAGATTAGGAGTTGTGATCCTTGTTTCTGCTAGGTCATGTTTTTCCTTGTCTAGACTTGGATGTGGAATTGTGATTTCTTGTTGGAGCTTGAGATAGGAATATCGGCCATTATTTCTGTTAGGTCATGTTTAGCCATGTCTAGATTGTGTGTGATCATTCGGTTCATTAAGGTGTAATGTGGGGGCAAATCTGTCCAGTATCCATTAGCCAGCTCAGTTGCTAACCACCGTATAGTTAGGAAACTGTTATGAGTCGACCAATGGTTTAGTATTCAATGAATTTCTCAGCTAGCATTTATAGTGCCATATCATAATATAATTTGTTTGAGATGTTCAAGTGCTTTTTCTAAACATCAGACAGAATGCCGAGGACTTGAGGATTGGATGCAAACATTTCTCCTACTTCATTGTACAGACTTATTGATCTGAGAATGGCAGCCTGGTATGTCTCATGGTTACTATTCTTCTTAGTTACCAGTTTACCACAAGGCTTGTACTGTTTTTAGTTTATCAGAATATTGACATTACAAGTTTATAAAATTATAACTGCTGTGTCTTCGTTACTGACCCATTTTGTTTCCTTTACAAGGGACATGAATAATCTGATGAGATTATTCGCTGGTTCTGGGAAGAAGTCTAGAGGATTGGTCATCATGTTTTGGGTATTCGAGATGAAGCCATCTGCCATTTCTTTTCACTGGGTACTGCAGACTTGCAGTTCTACATGGTTATGTTAGGTGGTTTCCAGGATCATATAACAATATACGACATTGTTGCTTGACACAAGTCATGATGCTAGCAGACCATAATTTTCAGTAGTGAAGAACACTTTGCCTATCATGAGATCAAGGCTTGCCCGCCCCTTTCTGTCGACTGTACAATGTGGGTCAGCCGATGGCAATCTCATAAGAAAGTGGGGTACTGAGGTGCTTTGCGGCTATCATCACCGAAACCAAACCCTTGCAGTTGCTGTGATCAAACATCACATGAATGATAATTCCGTGTTTGGGGCAATAATCGTCATGGGAAATTGAGCTTTTGACAATTCCTTTGAAAAAAGTCGCCACTGGTATGTCAGTATCTATCTTCTTAGTAGACCCATTCAGCATTATGACGCCTTATCACTTGATGTTCGGTCTATTAAGCAGGCCCTTTGTACAGTCCTGGCTTATGTATTTGATTATTCGTGCTATTGTTGACGATTGACAGTATTGTGATGAACACCCGACCTTTATGGTTCGGAGTGTACAAGAAATTCGGAGTGTACAGGAAAAATATACTTGAGGCAATAGAGTTAAATTTTGATCATCTACGTACTTCTACTTGTGTATGTTTTTTCTCTAGCGTACAGTATATTTGATCCTGCCTTGTCATGTTTCTACAGTACGAGCTCCAAATTTGAAGTTGTATTCAAGGGGTTCCCAAATAGAAACAACTTCGCTTTACATGGTAGGCTTTGGTGCCACTCGGAAATGCCGCCGGTCCAGCATCACATAAGCATGTGTTTTACTGCGTTGCCAATTTAGCTGTCTTTGAGAAATTCACGAGACATACACAGGAGCTAGCAACCACAGGTAACTGTTGCGCCAAAAACCTGCTGACTCTACTATGCGGCCCAGTCGCATTCATGTATTTTCAGCACGACAGCACCGATGGATCTTCCAACCATACACCGTCAACTCCAGTCCAGCAGGAACAACGGACAACCAGAACATGAATCACGTTCAATCATCCGAAATAAACTTCATAAAACCATCAACTGTATGCATATAATAGACCATCTAGTTTAGAGCAAACAACCTGGACGTTGCCAGGGGCAATCATTAAGCTCAAATTGATCTCACAACTCAGAGTTGAGTAACTAGCAGTGATCTCTCATGAACGATAACACAAAATAGATGGCCCAAATAAGATATTGGCACCATAAGGTTCCTATTTAAGCAGCAGACAAGCGTAGATAACACACTATTATCCACAGCAAATCAAAGCTGGCCACCACCTAATAGCCATCCACATTGTCAAAGTGACTAATCAGTTATACAGAACTACAGCATTATCAGTTTTTGAAGTGACTATCATCCATCAATTATATACTAATTAGGATTAACCTGACTGAATGCATGGATTTTATGCCCATGACCATTATCAATTTGGACATACATGATCATTTAAGTCATGTGATTATGTGAATTAACATGCTCAAGAACACACCCTAATTCGAACATGGTGGCAGTGCTACAACTACCGCCTGACTATTACATCAACAAAGATTCACAAACCACAATGAGACCATTAGATTGCTCATTGCTGGTGTAATACCATTTAGCAAAATAAATGGATCATCAACACATTTCAGAACCACTACATGTCAGCAGTGAAACTATTAACACTTCAGACAAGACCTGTAATTAAAACGCCTTAAATTGGGCACAAATCTGTTGAAAATAAACAGCCAAAATCGTGCATCGAAACTGGGACACAACACGAGACAACAGAACAGATAATGTTGTTTCCCAGAATATTTCACAATGTGACATAACATTGATAAGTTCATCAGAAACAAGTACATTTCATAGATCAAGCGCCCTTCAGGAGCGTATTCACATGGAGGGCAAACCCTAGGTACCCCCAACGACACATCACATACAGACATTCCAAACCACTAAACAAGTAATCATATGGTCATAGATCACACCACTGCACGAATTTGCCTTCCCCTCCCGGGAGCACACCACCAAACCCTACCGCTAGTTCTTACCGCCGTCGTGGACCTCGAGCTCCTGGATGATGACGTAGCCGACCTTCTTAGGGCTCTCGGTGTCAGACGCCTCGTCCTCGTCGTCGTACAGCTCTTCGTACGGGGAGGCCGCGGTGGCGCCGGCGACCATGGACCAGACGAGGTACACGGAGGCGGCGGTGAGCGCGCCGCAGGCGATGCCGAAGAGGAGCCCAACGACGACCACGAGGATGTCCCTGGCGCGCTCCTGGGGCCCGGCGGCCGCCGCGTGGGCGGGGTGCGGTAGCTCGGGGCGGCGGATCTGGACGTTGGCGGGGATGGAGTGGAGGTGGTGGCTGTTCCGGTGGCCGTGGCGGAGGTGCGGGCCGAGGCGGCGGACGCGGAACACGGTGACGACCGTGGCGACGTGGGGGACGCTGCGGTAGCGGTGGACGGCGCCGGCGCCGCCGCTGGGGTTGGGGTTGGGGTCGGCCGGGAAAGCGACGAGGAAGGTGCGGCACGGCCGCGCGTCGGCGGCGAGGAGGGACGCGGCGGCGACGGCGAGCAGCAGGAGGACGCGGCCGGCGGCCATGGCGGCGGGGGCGGAGAGCCTGATTCGCGTGTGCTGTGTGGGGAAAGGGGAGGCGCGCTCGGAGAAAATGGAGCTCGGTGTCGACTCTTCTGTCTGCAGCCGGCCGGGGTATGAGGGGAATGGGGAATCCGAGGGGACCGACGGACCTTTTGCAGTGTAGCCCCTCGTTTGTTCCGTATTGTCGGATTCAGGCCTACTGAAGAGTGAAGACTACTGCAACTGTGCAAGGCACCGCCGTATTCTCCGGCAAAATCAACGGTAGCGGGTTGACTCACTTCGGCTTAGGGTGTGTTTAGATTGGTGAAAGATTCTCTGAAAATATACTGTTCACCAAAAAACACTGTAGATGAATAGTGTTATGTGAGTAGAAGGGGTGGGATGAATAGGGAAAAGTTAGATGAATAGTGGATTTTTGGGGAATTCTTTTGAATCTAAACGGGGCCTTACTCCTACTAGTTTGGAAGTCGGGGGGATAGAAACCCAGGGAAGACCACTGAAGTGAGTGCCCCGCCGACGTTCCTTTCCCTGCCTCGGATCGGCACACGGGTGAGCGGAGCAAGTGCGACACCGGGCGTTTCTCCCCGTGGAAATCCTCATCGTCGGCGTCGTTTCCTGCTTCTTGCTCACTCCTCCGCCGGCGTCGTTTCCTGCTGCCGGAGACGATAGAGGTTTCTCCAGTTGCTGAGCATCCCCGGATTTCCCTCCCCCCAGCTTCCAAACTGGCCCTTCGGGACTTTCCCGGCTGCGTTCTCTTTTCCACGTTGGACTCCTCGAACGAACATTCGCATTTTATCTCCATATTTCTTTTGGGCACGTTATTCCAAAATAAGACAGCCCACAGAAATGCCTAGCGGGCCGTCTCATGTTCTGGGTCGGGCATTCAGGTTGAAACCATTTATTTGATGCTACATACTTTTAACATATAATATGCCATATACTTTTTTTTTTCGGGTAGGTGCTACATACCTTTAACATTTATATTGATGAACTGGCGACTGCTATGAGATGCTGGGAATTCAGCCAAATTGGTACAGATAGTAAACAAACTAACCGTAAGGGCTCGACAACCGCTTTAGGGCTCGACAAAATCCATCCAATCTATTTTGGGCAAAAACCTCTAGTTTTAAGCTCCTTCTCCAAAACTCCCAGTTGACCCTATCATAGACCTTCTCATAAGGTATTAAGGTCAGCATCACGTAGTTAAGCCTGGCAAGATTTAAACTGCTTTTCTCAAACTCCTTCATCAGGTTCGTAAGATCAAGCTTAATGAGGCTCCAATATTTTTGGTAGAAAAGAGGAGGAATGCCGTGCACTCGTTATCTCGCCGGTGAGGGGAAGACGAGAGTAAAACTGGCACTGTGGTGTGAAAATCATGTAATACTAGATCACCCACCAAATGGTTGCCTAGTGTGAAGACGTGCTAACCATATTGATGGTGCAGGCACGCTGCAGGAAGAGGCGCACGGTGGTGGTGGACTTGAAGCTTGTGCTTGTGCACATTGTCCGGGCGTCTGATCACTCTCCGTGACGCCGTCCCCATCGGCCCCGCCTCTCCCCCATGGTTTTATCAGTGACGTGCGATCGAGTTGGTCCGTGATCGGCCGTCCCCATCCTGCGGCTAGCTGCTGCCTGCTGCGTGCATGTGGCCGGGTCCTGTGTCCTGGACACATCCTGGCTCCTGGTGCGTCGGCGCATTCCCGGTGACCGGCCCCGCGACGAGAGCTGTGATCTGTCGATCATTCCGGCGCCCCATAGTTCCAGTGAATCTGGATTCACAAAGGCGCTACACAGCTACAAGTTGCCGCATCGATCGGTGACAGTGATTCAGTGGAAATAAACGTGAACACGGCCGGCAAATACAAGACCTTTTTTTAAGAACTTATTCTCATTAAATTGTTCACGGTGACGACACAGCATGCAGCCAGCAAAGGAAACACTCGTAGCCGCGTCGATCAGTTGCCGTCGGCGCCGGTACCAGCAAGAGCAACCTCGAGGTCGCCGTCGATGGTATCGTACCCGGCCTTGTTGGCTACGCCGTCCGCCTCGTCCTCCCCGGCGTCGGCGAACCAGATGTAGCAGAGACCGCAGGTGATCCCGTGGAGGACGCCGACGACGAAGTTGGCGGCGCGCACGACGGCGCACGAGACGCGCAGGCAGACGCAGCCCGCGGCGGGGCTTGGCGCGGGCGAGGAGGAGCCGAGGCCGTCGCCTTCCTCCTCGGGCTCGGGGCACGGGACCTCGAACACGAGCGGCGCAACGAAGTACGGGAAGCCGATGAACACGAGGAGGGCGGGGGCGACGAGGAACGGCACAGGAGGACGCGCTTGCAGACCATGGCGGCGGGGGAGGGTTTTCGCGTGTCGTGCAACGAGCTGATCGAGCGTTCGGGCGGGAGTGGGTGGCTGGTGGCTGTATATACTGTAGGCTCCGGCGCCAGTGGCCGTTGTACACTTGTACTCCAACGGCAGGAGGGATCAAATTGCGTTACAGGTGAGGATATTGCGCCTCCCGTCGAGTCGTCGACGGGTCGGGCCGCCGACAGATCAGACACCGTCCCCAACCCGGCGGCAGCAGCACACGCACACGGCACACAACACAAAAATGCTGTCCGGCGAACGTCGACCGTGCGAGTCGATTAAGAGCAAGTTTAATAAGCGGCTGGGAGCGGGCTGAATCTGACGTGGGAGTAGGAGAGAGAAGGAACCGGGCGAGCTGCGGAGCGCCGGCTGAAGCGGGCGAAATGCAAGGTCCCCACAGCTCCGCTGGTTTTGATTGGGTGTTGTTCGTTGATGGCATTAAATACTGGTGGGTCCATTGCTACAGCTCGTTTTCTTTGCAGCCCGCTGTCGGCGTGGTTATTATCCTTGCTCTAACTGCGACGAGCTTTGTAGCATGCCAACTCTAGAGCATGGATCCGATGGGCGATGGCTGATACGACCCGCCCCCACACACTCCATTCTTCTCACAGGATGGGTCATGGAACTGGAAACGCGGCGGCGCCTTTGGGGCACCGGCGCCCTTTTCGTTTTCGGCCCGAGCGTGCACATGGGCGTATGTACGTGATAGCGCCACTGCGCCAACACAACGTGGATTCTGGGAGCCCTGTCCTCTCACCGTTGCTTAAGTTGTTGTGGTCATCCACTCCTCTCGGGTAGTTTGGGGATAAGTCATAAGTATGGAATTCAAAGGATACCTCCTAGAAAGAGAGGGAACTGGAGATGAACAAGCGAGAGGGTTTAGAGAAGACATACGAAGAACAGGCCGAGCCATGATGCCGTGGGCCTTGGCGCTTCTTCACCTGATGCAGGATCATGAGGCGACCCCTGCCTGACTGTGTGTGCGTGTGCGTGCGTGGGTGCGTGTGTGCGTGGGTGTGTGGGTGTGTGGGTGTGTGTAACCCACCCAACGCTAGCATATTTTCCCCTTTTCAGGTTGGAAATGAAATGTTGATCCCTGGTGTCCTGTTTCAGTTGAAGAGAGGAATGAATATCCCTGGTTTTCCATGGTGCGGTGAGCTGTGTGTAGTGTCGTGCAAGTTTGTCACAATCCAATTCATGAATTCGATTGCCTGTGCCTTAAAGTGGATCATGGTCAAACACCGGAGCTTTGTTTATCGCCTTTCCTCACACACACCAAGATGATTCATCACAAGGGACTTCCGCTGGACACCATCTCGAGGAGCATCAAGTGTGAACATGATTTGTAGTAGGGTTTAGTATCGGCCTCTAGGAGGAATGGAATCATGCCCTGGGTTATAATTTTTTAGCCTTAATTATTTCAACATACAACCAAATACTATTTTAGATGAACCAGGTTGAATAGAAACCAGTGTTACAAGAGGGGATGGATAACAATCCCATGGGGGACGAGATTGCAATAGGGCCATCCGGCCATTGACAAATAAAAGAACCATGCATATATAAGCCTGCAATTCGATGTGGCTATCACTAATCTCACAAAAATAGCATTTTTTTAGAAACGGACACAAAAATAGCATGATAAACAAGAATTATAGCCAACACCATATTGCAACAGTGCTACACATGGTTGGGTAGCAAGCATGACACTACTAATGTGACTTGATGGGGCATGTTTGCCCTACAGGTTCCACGAATGCCTGGCAATGGCATGCCACCACCATCTCGTCTGTGCAGTAGCACCTGACCAACCTCAGCATCACGCGGATGCTCCTCTCTAGATACAAAGTATGATTGAAAGTTGCATCAGAGTGTCACAAAGCACACATGATAATCCATTATGAAATGGTAATGCAATGTACAATTATGCAGAAAGTGACATATCAACTGATCTTATTTCAAATGTCACAAAGCAGCGAAGATGTTGACATGTCTCAAACTCTCAATAAAACACATCAGATGATAAATTAGTCTAAAATTATACTTGCTAAACTCTATACAAGCAACTTGTTAAATCAGCAGGAAACTTTTATTAATAATGGAAACTCACTTGATTTTGGAACATAGAACACCACTAAGAACCCAAGTAAACAGCAAGAAGAAGAAAAAAACTACTACTACTATTGTACTAGTGTCAACAAGCTGTATGCAAGATTTTTAGCACAGCATACCTATGCCTGGTGAGGAAACTAGTGTCAACAAGTTGTATGCACAGATTTTAGCACAGCTTACCTATGCCTGGTGAGGAAACTGGTAGTCCGCATATCCAGCCCCCAGATCAGATTGCTCCTTGTTCACTTTATCAAACTCTGCCCATAGACTTCTCTGCAGCTCAGTCTTCTTCTTCTGCAGGACGGATTTCTGCACCTCCAGAAGACGGAGATAAGTATTCCAAACTGCCCTCTGAGCACGCTTGTCACAAGAAACTTGTCACGAGAAACGCGGCATTTCTCTCTGCATCTGTACTGTATGCTGCTTGATATGGGACTCGTTGTCGCTTATTACCAAACTCATATTCAGGATTTTCTGGGAACTGAGAAAAAAATATATTTAAGAAAAAAAAATGAGAAAAACACAATAAAAAAGAATAGAACAAAAATAGACATACTGGAGGGTTCGGGTAGAGCATTTATTGCACTCCACAGTTCCTTTGGTGAACTTCAGCTCCAATATGTGGGATCTGGTCGTCTGTGGAGCGCATGAGGACCTTCAGCTTCGTGATGCTGGCTTCAAGTGGGATGAGCTCATGATCACACTGCGCCATGCATGCGTCGAGCATGGTGTCGAAACACTCCTCTATCTCGACACTGGCATGAACCTTACAATCCAAAAGCTCAGGGTTAAGCAATCTGAATCCATACCTTCCAGGTCGGGTCTTCGTCTTCATTTCTGTTGCTTCTCGAAGAGAAGCCTGCTCGTGCAAACGAAATTGAACATGGTGAGCTTGATTAATCGCATTGATGCCCATCTCTTGTAGGGTACCGTTGACCTCAACGAGGCTAGAGACAGTTTTGATGTTATCCATGGTGACGGACGACCGGATATCCTGTAAAAGCAACAATTTATTTAATTTTACTGATTTATAGCAGCTAAAGACAAGTGAAGACAGACTAATCCAATTCAGCTATCATTTTGTCTGTAGCAGTTATGCCTCAAAAAGTGTCATAGGTATGACTACAATACAGGAAACAATTGCATAACTAAAGAATTTGTATAGCATAGCACAATAACATTCAAATGTATACATTCTAGAATAGCATGTGAAGTGCCTATCCTATCCCTGTAATGGTTGGTGACTGCCACGAATCATGCATGCAACAAAATAAGAACCTGAGAATATAAAAGTACATCCTTCTACCTACTACTGAACAGGTATCTGCAGTCTGCCTCAGGTTAGTTCATCACAATTCAATGTCCAACTTCTAGCACAAGTGCACAACTATAAACTTCTATACTGCTTTTCAGGAAAAAATAGATAGCAAATTTATTTCAAGGCTTGGTGCAGACAGATGAGCTTCAATGCAATCAGTTGCTGGAGATGTTCACCAATAAAAAAAGTGAAATAAAGATCAGTGTAGAAATGAGATCATATAATAAATACTAACCTCAACAGTACGATCTTTCAATGTGTAGATGCAATTATAGTTTCCACCCTCGCTCTCTTGCCAAATCCAAACTATCTGTAATGTTTGCAATAATTTAATAAAAACCGGTAAGCTGAACGGTTAGTTAGAAAAAAAAGTAGATTTTAATTCTAGGTCTTGGTCAGGTTTGGTTTGGTCTTTTTGTTTTCCCTGAGCCTTAGCGCACAAGGGGGAGTGTGTGTGCTGTGCTGTGCGGTGTGGTATGGGGTGTGTGTGTGTCTGTGCTGTGTTGTGCGGTGTGTGTGTGCGCGCGCGCGTGTGTGTGCGCGTGTGTGTAAGTCTAGTTTGGGCTCTTCTCGTATTAATACAACGACACACAGTTTTCTTGCGTGTTCAAGAAAAAAATACAGATTTCAAATCAAGAATTTCAGAGGTGATACATCCACACCAACAACCACAAATCAAAACACAATGCGCCATCTACCTAAGTGGCATGAAAAAAAATGTCTATTCAGTACTCAAAGGCAGAATATCAAATCCTTATATCCTCAAATTCAGATCAACACATGGCCACCAGCTTTGCAAATGATGGCCACCATCAGTTATCTCAATCAGAAGACCAGCTAGTTCGAATACTATCACATCAACATCAACAAAGATTCACAGACCACAATGCAGGTAACAACGAGACCATTTGATTGCTCATTGCTGGTGTAACACCATTTACAAAACAAATGGATCATCAACACATTTCAGAACTACTACATACCAGCTCGTGAAACTATTAACGCTTCAGGGTAACCATTAATTCGCATAAAGTACAAACAAAGACACATAGATTTGCGAATTGGGAGACCAAACCCTTAGTGTACGAGGAATACCAGTAATTAAAACGCTTTAGGGCACAAATCTATTGGAAATAAACTGCCACAATTGTGTTATTGAATCTGGGACACAACACAACACAACACAACACGAGAGAGCAGAACGGAGAATGTTGTTTCCCAGAACATTTCACAATGTGGCATAACACTGATGAGTTCATTAGACACAAGCACACTTCATAGATTAAGCAGGCTTCAAGAGCGTATTCACATGGAGGGCAAACCCCAAGTTACCCCCGTCGACATATCACATACAAACATCATTAAACACGATATCATATGGTCATAGATCATCCCACCGCCCTCCCCTCCTGGGAGCACCACCAAACCCTACCCCTAGTTCTTACCGCCGTCATGGACCACAAGCTCCTGGATGATGGCGTACCCGATCTTCTTATGGGTTCTCACTGTCAGACTCCTAGGGGCTCCTAGATGATGATGTACCCAAATCTTCTGTAGTGTAGCCCCTAATTTGTTCCATGTTATCGGATTTGGGCTTACACAAAGACGTATTCTCTGGCAAAGTTAACAGTAGCGGTTTGGCTCAGTTCCCCGGCTCAATTTCCACGTTGGGCTCTATTCATACCACTCATTAACCAGTTCTAACACCTATCAGAGCGAAATCAGGAGCTCATAACTACTTAGGCAGGCGTACAACGACGTGCTTGCATGCAAGCAATAACGTGACTACAAAGTGAACGTGTCATATATGGTTATTAGGACTAAAAAATCATTATCAAGAGTACACTTGCCTTTCTTAACGTACGATTGCTGCTCAACTCCTCAAGGCGTGATCTTCAAACTCGTCTTTATCAACATCTAAGGTCACATGAGCACATACAAGCAAAAAAATGTACAAATAAATAATACACCAAACATAAATAACAAGACTAAACAAGCATAAAAACATGTGCCCAGTGCAGTGATCGCGTGAGTGCGAGAATCGCTTAAAACCGAGTTAAAAGGCTTAACATATGCACTAAACAAGGTTCCAGGGGCTTGCAGCATGTTCGGCTGCTAGGCTGGGGCGCTACGCTAGTGCTGCAGCTGCATCCAGCAGCAGCCCGAATAGCTAGCCCCAGCTGCCGAACAGCCGCAGCATATTACCAGCCGAACAGGCTATTGATTGCAAAATAAACTAAACTTAACAGGGTTATTTTAAGAATACCGAGGGCTAAACATAATTTGTGCAAATACTCAAGGTCTAACGTTCAAAACTGCACAACAAGGACTGCAAGTTCTATTTTGCAAAACATAAGAGTCTTAAACACGAAGAAAAAGATTAAAACGTAAATACTTTTGTACGTCGATGGGCTGCAGGTTGATTCACTGAAAACATAGGGTTCCTTTGCAGAAACGCCGTGGATAGCTCATTTGACCGGATGACTACGAGTCCGATCTCATGGCGACCGTAGGATCAGGATGGGATGGGCTGGGATTCAGGGGGCGAGCTTAACTCGCCGGCTTCGACGGCGCACGGCCTCACCGAAGAGAAGTGAATATGGAGATAGGGATCACCATTTTCCGCGAAGCTGGAGATTGTGGGGAACTCATTTAGGGGTTGTTTGGTTCCATCAGATTAAATCAGGGTCAGGAATAATAAATATAACAGGAAATTTATGATAGGTACATCTAGAGACCGGGATTTATTTCGGGTCGGCAACTAATTTATTCACGATGGATACAACAAGAGACCCAGAATGATTCCCCACCTCTTGACCAGTGGATTGATTTTCGGTCTTTTCATGTCACCATTATGAGTAAATTACCTCTTGATCCAGAATAATTTCCGACCTCTTGTTGTACCTATCATAAATTTCATGTTATATTTTTATTCTCGGCCCGGATTAAATCCGATGAAAAACCTTGGGGTTTCTTGTCGAAGCTTGGAAAGCGGAGGCAGCCAGCGACGAGCAATGGCGGTTCGAGTCGTGCGGCGGCGCGGTGTAAGCACGATACAGAGAGAGAGCAACTTTAAACGCCACTTGAAGGTTCCTCACCCCTTTACCAAATTCGGCGACGAGCTTTCGACGAGGAACGGGCCGTCGGGGAGACGAGTCGACGGTGGCGGCAGATCGAGCTAGGGTTTGAGATTTGGGCGAGCTCGGCGCGGCGGCAGCTAGGGTTTGAGGCGAATGAGTCGAGGGGTGCTGCGTATGCGCCTTTAATAGGCCGGGACAGGAGCCTTGGCGTGCGCGCCACGACGGGTCGAGCGCGAGCAGAGGCCAGGGATCGGCCTTGAACTCGGGTCCGATTTGGATGCGGCCGGAGGTAGGAGATGACGGCCTGGCCCCACCTCTTGGAGAGAGAGAGAGAGCTGGGAGCTGGGCCAGCGCTGGTTTGGTTTTTTTTTTTTTTAGAGAGAGAGAGAGATAGCCAGCGCTGGTTTGCTGGGCTCTGAGCGCGCGAAGCTGGGCCGGAAGGAGGAGAAAAAGGCTCGGAATGAACAACCAAAGCGATTTAACAGAAACAAGTTTAAGGGCCCCTTTGGATTGGAGGATTGGCAAAGGATTTTTGAAGGATTCTGTTCCTATGGATTTTTTCCCCTTACTAGCCTTTGGTTCACAGGAAAAGGAAAGGAAACATTCCAAAGGATTGCCTTCCTATAGCTAAGTTTCACAGGAAAATAAGAAAGAGGTCAGACCTCTTGGAAAAATTCCTGGCGGGAAAGCAACACTGTCTCGCACGTTGCTCACAGTACCGCGCACCTTTTGCCTGTCCTGTGAACCAGTGTCCCTTCATCCTTCCTGTTTCTTCTAGAATCCAGAGAAGAGAACGGTAGCATGGCCACCCTCCCCGTCGCTGGCCACACGAGATATTCCCAGCTAGTTGTTTAAATTCAAATAGATGTATCAGTTCCTTTGTTTTCCCGTGGTGCTACCAAAGGACTTCTTACCAATAATCCTATGTTTTTCAATTCCATATGATTGGAGAACCATGGCAACCCAATTCCTATGTTTTTCCCATTCCTGTATTTTTTTCTATCCTCCAATCCAAAGGGACCCTAAACATTTTTCTTCAAAATCAAACAAGCAAAATAAAAGTGTTACATCATGAATTCATTAACAATAGTATGGACCTATATTTAATTGGTTTCCAGGATCGTATCCACAATATACGACATTGTTGCTTGACACACGCCATGACTATTTGTGCTATTGTTGTCGATTGACACGTATTGTGATGAACACCCGACCTTTATGGTTCGGAGTGTACAAGAAAAACATATTTGTGGCAATAGAGTTAAATTTTTATCATCTACTTTTCTACTTGTGTTTGTCTTTTCTGGCGTAAAGTATCTTTGATCCTGTATTCAAGGGGTTCTCAAATAGAAACAACTTCAGTTTAGGGTGCGTTTAGTTAAAAAAGATTCCAAAAAAAAATACTATTCATCTAACTTTTTCCTATTCATCTCATCTCCCTACTCACAGAATACTATTCATCTACAGTGTTTTTTTTAACAGTGGTTAGGCTTTGGTGCGACTCGGAAATGCCGCCGCTCCATGGAGGCATATGTTTTGCTGCCGTTGCCATTTGCCAATTTAACTGTCTTTAAGAAATTGGGGAGACATACTCCACAGGAGCTAGCAACCACATGTAACTCTTGCGCGAAAAACCTGCTGATTCTACTATGCGGCCCAGTCGCATTCATGTATTTTCAGCACGTATGACAGCACCGATGAATCTTCCAACCATACAGCGTCAACTCCAGTCCAACAGGACCTATGATTCTCAAAGTTCAGCTGTAGTAAGTGTGCGGTAGCGTGACTCAAGCCCGCGTGGTAACAAAACTCTATTACATTCTTCTTAATACAATGATGTGCAGCTCTCCTACGTATTCGAGAAAAAAAAAAACTCCAGTCCAACAGCAGGAACAAGCCAAGGGCTTTCGGGTTGAAAGGCACGCTGCCTTTCAACCAGTTCGAAGGTTGTGCAGTGTGCAGTGCCTGGCCCGGCCGGAGGGAGCTGGGAAATGAAATAATTCGAGACACATTCGTAATTAGGAAACCATTAAGTTTGTTCCCGGTTACGGCACACAGCAACCTACCAAAGGAAAACACACGACGGACAATAAGAGACACGTTGTACTCGTACCAGCAGTTCTAGCAGCGCTCGATCAGAGCGAAATCAGGAGCTCGTAGGCTCGTAGCAACCTAGGCGGCCGTACCGTACGACGACGTACTCGCATAGTTGCATGCCCTCTCCCTCGCCGGACCTTGGTCTTCCGACGTGCCGATGATGATGCTGCCTCCGTCGCCGGTGGCAGCAACCTCGAGGTTGCCGCCGGCGATGGCGACGTACCCGGCCTTCTTGGCTGCCCCGTCCGCCTCCGCCTCCTCGTCGCCGTCGGCGAACCAGCCGTAGCAGAGATCGCAGGCGATCCCGGTGAGGACGCCGGCGAAGAAGCAGACGGCGTGCACGGTGGCGCACGAGACGCGCATGCACACGCAGGCTGCGGCGACCTCTTCGCCGCCGCAGCCAGAGCCGGGGCTCGGCGCGGGCGAGGAGGCGCCCTCCTCGGGCTGCTCGGGGCACGGGACCTCGAACGCGAGCGGCACGACGACGAGGCCGAACCCGATGGCCGCGAGGAGGACGGCGGCGGAGAGGAGCGGCAGGAGGACGCTCTTGCGGACCATGGCGGCTTGGTGTGCGAAGCGAGGAGGGGTTTTCGCGTGTGCCGTGGTACGTGGAGGGTGGATTGCTGGACTGGGTGGCTCGCAGCAGAGGAGCAGAGGGAGGAGAAGCAACGAGGCCGGCTAGCTCTCGATCGATCTGACACGTTGATCAATGATCCCACGGCGCAGTGCATTCGCCGTCGTGCCGTGGCAGCGGCACATGCAACAGTACGGAAATGGCGTCCGTGAACGTCGACCGTGTGTCAGTCGATTAGCTGCGACGAGTTTTGTAGCATGCCGTATCTCTAGGAGCCTAGTCCTCTTTGAACTTGGAATTCAAAACGAGAAGTAGTACGTACAGCTAGTCGGATGATAACGCGCCACCGTTTCACAAAGTATGAGTGTAGGAGTATGCACGGGGTGCAGTGACACATGAGCAGTTGCTTTGGAGGCGTGCTATCTCCTTTTTTGACTTAGCTGAGAATGGAAGGGTCGAGCTCAGTCGTGCATGGCTTTTTTTTTTTTGATACTGAGTCGTGCATGGCTTTGAAACCCCACTTCCATTGCACATCGAGCATCGGTGTTCACTGCAGAGCACATGCATGTTGCAGGAGCAGTGTGAGCATGACAGCATGCAGCAGCTGCAATACATCCTAAGGGTGTGTTTAGATTGGGAAAGATTCCCCCTAAAATATGCTGTTTACAAAAAAAACACTATAGATAAATAGTGTACAGTAGAAGGGATGTGATGAATAGGAAAAAGTTGGGATGAATAGTGGATTTTTGGGAAAAGTAGGTGAATCCAAACGGGGCCTAAGTTAAGCTCGGTAGATTCACTTTTACAATTGCAGATTATTCCTCTGTCATCCTAATTTAAGCTACCTAGCGGCGTCTTTGATTGTTTTGACAGTGGAATAATCTGCAAGGAATAATCTGCAATTGTAAAAGTGAAGCTTTTTTCAGTAATTTGATTGGGACTTGAAAAAGAGGGGGGGAAAGAAAGGAATGGACGCGGCTCACTGTGCTCTCGTTCGCTCGCACGGCTACTTAACCCAGCTCCGGGTCCGGGAGCAGCGAGGCGAAGCGAGGGAGGGTTTTCACCCTAAACAGGAAACTCACCCAACGCTAGCATATCTTTTTTTTTTCCATGTTGGAAATGAGATGTTGACCCGTTTCAGTTGAACATAGGAACGAATCGATAACCCTGGTTTCCATGCTGCGGTAAGAAATCTTACTATTACTAATTGGAGGCTTCTTTTGAAGGCTACAAGTGGTGCCACCTAGTATCCTAGATGGATAGCTTAAAAAAATAGAGAACTCCAAGAAATTCTCACAAAAAAATAAAACATCCACCTAGGATCCTAGGTGGACATCGAGATATTTTATTTACTAATAATTACCCACCCATGCCATTACAGATAATAAGTTTGAAGTAGAAGCTATATATCTGAACTACCGGATATCAAATATCCTACCGCCAATCACGTTTAACGCTATACTCTAACTGTAGCCGATACAGCTAACAAATTAAATACATATATACTTTTATGTGTGTAAATATATATATTCTTTGAGCAAGAATTCACGTCATCCGTTTGGCACCTGAATCTGCTATGCGCTAGCAAGCATTTCAGTGTGAGATAAGCCAAGTGAACAATTATTTAATTTAGTTCACAATAATATTGAAAACAATTATTATTCACTTTAGATCGCACCTCCATATGTATCTGATATGCATTTTATTAAATATTTTGTTTAAGCTATGTGAACAACATGAAAACTATGGTGACACTCATTATCGATAATGTGTATGTAAATAATGTATTAATAACGATAAAAAATAGTAGTTTAGACTTTTATATTGCTGCATTCTAAGATTTTATTATAATTATATAATTTTGATTCAGATTTAGGGATTACTTTAACTTTCAATAATAACATCATTGGATAATCCATTAATAATTGGAGGCTCTTTTGAAGTCTCTACATGAAACCACCTAGGATTGTTGATAGATACTCTAAAAATGGAAAATCCTAAAAATTCTCATAAAACTCATAAACATCTGGCCATAATCAAATAATTGTTATCATAATAGCTATTAGATATGTTATCTTTTCTAAAAAAATACCCACCAGTCATTATAAAAATAGGTTAAAGTAACCCGCTAAACATATACTTAAAGTACCCATATTTGTCTTTTTATATAAAAATATAAAGTAACCACCTAATCTTTATGTAAATTACCCACCTATGCCATTATAAAGTAACCATCTAATCTTTAAGTAACCTCTATATCTGAATCTAGGTTACATAATTATAATAAAACTTAATGTGCACCAATATTAAATTATAAATTAACATCTTTACTATTTTTAATATATTATTTAACTTATTATTTATATAAAAATACTATATATAGTGTGTCACGTATGACGGAAAAGATAAGAATACCGATTTTCATTTTGTTCCCATAGCGCAAACGGAGAGTTCAATTAAAAACATATCAGACACATGGAGGTGTGATACAAAATGAAAAAAATGTTTGTAGATAAACCTATTACAACTAGAAAATATTGAATTTGTATCTTAGAGTATTTGTGAAATACTTAGTAGATGAAAGGGAGTGTGAGATAATTATAATTATTAGTTATAAGTAATGTTTTTATATCTTACTATTACTAATTAGAGGCTCCTTTTATGGCCTCCACGCCAAACCACCTAGGATCTTAGGTGGATACTTAAAAAATAGACAAATCCTAGAAAATCTTTGAGGTAAATTATCCAACTATGCCATCATAAAAATAATATAAAATAACTCCACTAAAAACAATACCAAATAACTCCCCTAAAATTAATACCAATTATATCGTTATTAAGTTCAACAACCACTAAATCTGAATCTAAATTATATAACTATAGCAAAATCTTAGAATATAGCAATATAAAATTCTAAATATCGATAATGTCAACATGCATTCATGTTTGAGGGTCCGGGAGTTACATACCTCAAATAAAAGGTTCAGTTAAGTACATATCAAACAATGTGATGCAAAATAAAAAATAAATGTCATTGACTAAATCCAATACAAACCTATAATGATAAATGTATGTTAGAGTATTATTAGAATATTTAGCATAGATGAAAGTGGGCCCCGTATAGATATATAATTGTTAACTATTTCTAATTAGCCCGTGCGGCAGCACGGGTTGACAGACTAGCGTGCTTAGTGTCGTGCAAGTTTGTCACAATCCAATTCATGTGAATTCGATGCGTGCGACTTCATTGGATGATGATTAACACACCTGATTTTGGAAAATATATGCTAGTGCATCAAGGATTATGGCCTGGTCAGCTGGTGCCCCGTTTTGAGCACACTAGCTGCAGGCTTGCAGAGCATCAGCATCCACAGTTCCACACTAAACTGAACCGAGCGCCATCGTTGCCAAACACAAGTACACTAGCGAATAGCGACCAAGTAAGGAGACAAAACAAGTACAGGGGGCTAAAGACGCAAGCTCAAAGGGCTCACAATAGAAGAACGAGCATAGGTTTAAGAAGGGCACGGCACATACCAGTGAATTATAAAGTTGTTCACGGTGACGGCAGTCCGGCACAGCAAGCAACCAAACGTAACAGTCGACGAACATCACAAGACACTCCGTACTCGTACCACAAATTAACCAGTTCTAGCACTAGATCAGAGCGAAATCAGGAGCTCGTAGGCTCGTAGCTACCTAGGCCGTCAGGCCGGGCGAAGGCACCGTGCGGCGCCGCGCGTCGATCTATCAGTAGTTCTTGCCGCCGCCGCCGCCAGCAACCTCGAGGTCGCCGCCGGCGATGGTGACGTACCCGGCCTTCTTGGCTGCACCAGCCGCCTCGTCCTCCTCCTCGCCGTCGACGAGCCAGATGTAGAAGTGAGTGCCGGCGCACCCGGCGATGGCGCTAACGACGGCGGTGACGGCGAGCACGACGGCGAGCGGGACGCGCAGGCAGATGCAGTCGCCGGCGTCTTCGCAGCCGCCGAAGCCGGTGCTCGGCTCCGGCGCCGGAGCCGGCGAGGAGACGCCATGGCCGCCCTCCTCCCCGGGCTCGGGGCACGGCACCACAAAACGCTGGCAGCACGATGAAGTACATGAACCCTAGGACCAGGAGGAGCTCTGCGGCGGCGAGGAGCGGCAGGAGGAGTCTCTTGTGGACCATGGCGGGCGTCGACGGAGCACGAGGAGCCGGCGGCGGCTTGGTCTGCGAGAGGCGAGACGCGGGCGAAGGGAGGGTGCGTGTCTTGCAACGAGCTGATGGAGCGTTTGGGCAGGCTGGGGGTGGAGCAGATAGAGCCCGTGGGCGCTGTACACTTATTAGTTAGTACTCGCAGTCGCAGAGCAACAGAGGGAGGGAGGAGGAGCAACGAGGCTGGCTAAGCTCTCGAGCTGACACGTCGATCAATGACCCAGCGCTGCATTATTACCAGAGGTCGTCGTGCGGTCGTGCCGTGGCAGCGGTACACATGTACAGTAAAAAAATGTCGACCGCGAACGTCGACGGTGTGAGGCGATGAACTGCGACGAGCTTCGTAGTATACACACCATCGCTAGGGTGGTGGTAGGGGGGGACGAAGCTTCGCGGAAGCACCCGGCTTGGCCGTTCTGACGAGATGCCATGGCGACCCGGCCTCGTCCTCGGCTCCTCGCCCAAGCTATACGAATACTATACGAGCAACGATACAACGGTGTGGTGCCGCTCTTGCTGGCCCCTTCATTTGATGCACCGATGACTGTCTGACCCATCCCCACGAACGCGTCCGCGTCCATTCTTTTCCTTTGGCACTGGCTCCCTTTCCGTTTTCGGCCGGAGAGTGCACATGGGCGTACGCGATGGCGCCAACCCAACGCGGATTCTCTAGGGAGCCCTAACTTCTCCAGCGCCTTGTTAAGTTACTGTGGTGATCCTCTCGGGTAGTTTGGGGATAACAAGGGAATCGGAAGGGTAGTTCGTCCTAGAAATCGAAGGATGTGGGGATGAACAGGCAGAGTGACGGTTCTGAAGAAGACGGACGAAGAACAAGAAAAGGGTCGTGACGCGCCTCTGGCTGAATGCGATTTTCACCCCAAAGCTAGCATATCCTCTCTTTTTTTTCAGGTTGGAAATGAGATGTTGATCCCTGGTGTGCTGTTCCAGCTGAAGAGAGGAATGGATATCCATGGTTTCCATGCTGCGGTGAGCAAGTTTGTCACAAACTCACAACCCAGTTCATGAATTCGATGGCATGCCGCATGCCTCTTTATTGGATCATGAATTTGGCAAATATATGCGAGTGGATCAAGGCTTTTGTTAGCCTGTTCAGCTGTTTTTTTTTAATATTTGCAGTCTTGCTGAGCCAGCATCCACACTAAAGTGAACTGAGCGCCATTATTGACTTATTGTTGCCTCAAGATACATAAGCTGCAGTCTACAGACGTTAGATTTTCCCATACTTTTAACATTTGATTGACAGCATGGCCAACTACCCTGACCAAATCAAGAACATCATAAACCAAATTCTTAACCATGTAGAGTATAATATGGCATTGCAGGATGAGGTTAACAGCACTAGAGAAAAGAGAAAATAGTCTGATGATGTGTATACACGAGGCTTGGGGCGTAGTGTGTAAGAAAAGAAACCACGAAGCTGAAATCATAGTAGCAATGGTTCCTTTCAAGTTTTTTCTTTAACAAATTCAATAGAAAAACAAATATAAAATTTTCAAGGGTAAATGCGTCGATTTACTGTTTGTATTGCCAACCTAAATATCTAATCTAGAATGACATTGTTGCCCAGTAGACAATGTTTCATGATCAATTTTCTGTCACCAAAGTATAAGGTTTACTAGAGAGTCTGAAAGGAAAAAAGGCTAGAAAATTGTATAGAGCTTCACTTCAGCTGTTCCAAAGTCAAGATCTTTCCTAACGTAGTTAATCGTTGATTCAAATATAACCTGTCAGCTCTTCGAGATGGAAACTTTCCACCAGTTCATCATGTAAACAGTGTACTCACCTGCCTTTTTCTGATGGCATCTCTACAAAGGAATGTCATCACATATTCCCATTCAACCTGTACAGAAAGTAAAGGTAGGAGGAAGGTCGATTATTTCACTTGCCAAATGCCTTGAGTGCTACATCTCCAGTTCCTACCCATACATCAGTAAGTAGCTACAGATAACTCCGTTATCTATACTACGTACCTTAGGAACTTGGTGCTACAATCTTGCTGCTAATAAGCTCACTGCTGCTTGAAAATACGGAAATCTAGGACCAAATGGTTGAATTCATAGCTTCATGGTATACTTGAAGGATGTACCATTCCAGCTACATGAAAACACATGCACTACAATTGAATATGTTAGAAGCAACTACAGTATCATATAACTAACAGCGCACAGAAGCTTCAGGTTTGGCATCTGTTGCATACAACCACAACTCCAACTTTAGCCAAATCAGATGGGCAAACCCAGCACCACATGTCAACACAGCCACAGAATACAGAACCATCCCAGAGCAAGTGTAGAGCAAGATCCAGCATAGATACTACAGCCGAACACAAATATATGATCTGTGGATAATATAATCCAAATCCATAAGCAGTCAAGCTAACCTTCCTTGAATTATACAGATCATACGACTAATTAACCAGTTCTAACACCGAATCAGAGCGAAATCAGGAGTTCCATCGTAATAACGTTCGACGACGACGACGTGCTCGTCGCATGCCCGGCCTTCTCCGGGCCTTGGCCGATCAGTTCTTGCCAGCAGCCTCGAGGTCGCCGCCTTTGATGGCGACGTACCCGGCCTTCTTGGCTTCGCCGGCCGCCTCGACCTTCTCCTCCTCCTCGCCGTCGACGAACCAATCGTAGCAGTGATTGCCGGTGGACGCGGTGATGTAGGCAACGATGCCGCTCGCGGCGAGCACGACGGCCAACGGGACGCGCAGGCAGATGCAGTCGCCGGCCTCTTCGCATCCGCCGGAACCGACAGGGCTCGGCGCCGAGGCGGGCGAGGAGCAGAGGGAGCCATCCTCGCAGCCGCTGGAGCCGGAGCCGGGGCTCGGCGCCGGCGCCGGCGAGGAGACGCCATGGCCGGCCTCCCCCCCGGGCTCCGGACATGGGATCACGAACGCGGGCGGCACGATGAAGTACATGAACCCGAGGAGGACGACGATCTCCGCGGCGGCGAGGAGCGGCAGGAGAACGCCCCTGCGGACCATGGCGGGCGGCTTGATCTGCGAGAGGCGAGACGCGAGCACAGGGAAGGAGGGAGGGAGGGTTTTCGCGTGTCTTCTTGCAACGAGCTGATGGAGCACTTGGGGCGGCTGGGGGTGGAGGTGGAGTGGACTGGTGGCTGTGGACTGTGGTCTTGTAAGGGACCGGCACCCGTGGCCGCTGTACACTTGTATTCGCAGTCGCAGAGCAGCAAGGGGGAGGAGGAGGACTGGAGGAGCAACGAGCCAACGTGGCTGGCTAGCTCTTCGAGCTGACACGTTGATCCAGCTCTGCATTATTACCAGAGGTCGTCGTGCCGTGGCAGCAGCACATGCGCAGTGCAAAAAATGTCGTCAGCGAACGTAGACGGTGTCAGTCGATTAACTGCTACTCCTAAGAGCTTCGTAGTAGCATACGCGATGGTGCTAACCCGACGCGGATTCTGGGAAGCCCCAATCTTCTCACGGCGCCTTGTTGAGTTGTTGTGGTGATAATCTAGAATAGGGTAGTTTGGGAATAACAAGGGAATCGGAAAGGGTAGTTCCTATAAATCGAGGGATGTGTGTGGGGATGAACAAGCAGAGGGTTCTGAAGAAGACGGACGAAGAACAGGCAGAGGGTCGTGACGCGCCCTTGGCAGTTGGCTGGATGTGATTTCCACCCCCAAAGCTGCTGACAGGAAACCCGGTAGAATATGTTTTTTTTTTCAGGTTGGAAATGAGATGTTGTGTGCTGTTTCAGTTGAAGAGGGGAATGGACATCCATGGTTTCCATGCTGCGGTGAGCAATGTGTTTAGTGTCGTGCAAGTTTGTCACAATTCTATTAATGAATTCGATGGCATGCCTCTTTATTGGACTATGAATTTGGCAAATATATGCGTGTGGATTTAATTAGCCTGTTCAGCTGCTTTCTCTATTATGAACATACTATTTGTAGTCTTGCAGAGCCAACATCCCAACTACACCCATCATTAGTAGTTGAGTACCAATTTGTGTCAAGACAATGTTAGGGTAAAGCCCATAAAATTTTGGGACTTTATTGGTTGGATTGGCCTATAGATTTTGGCTCATTCTTGCCATGATTTTGGCCAAACAAAAGTTGACATGCCAATGTTTTGGCATGCACTAATTTTAGCTTGGCAACATTTGGAATCAATCGCCATCATTTGCCTCAAGATAAGCTGCACTCTGCAGGAAAGAGTAGGGCGTGGTGGTGGACACGAAGGTTGTGCAGTGTGCACGCACATTGCCCGCCCCGGCCGGAGGGAGCTGGGAAACGAAATTGCCCTAGCGTGTCGTTGCCGTTTCATTTCAGGACAATGCGCGGCGTAAGTGGTTGTCTAGCCCCATCATCACTCGTCGTAATCAGGAGCATGAGCATGACAAGGAGGCCTTGCAATTGTTCACGGTGACAGCACTACAAGCAATCCAAAGGAAAACACACTCGACGGGCATGAGCATGACAAGACACTCTCTACTCGTACCACTAATTAACCAGTTCTAACTAACACCCGATCAGAGCGGTATCAGGAGCTCGATCGTAACTACCTCGACGGGAGTACGAAACGACGTGGCGTCGATCAGCTCTTGCCGCCGGCGCCAGGAGCCTCGAGGTCGCCGCCGGCGATGGCGAGGTACGCGGCCTTCTTGGCTGCGCCGGCCGCCTCGTCCTCCTCCTCGCCGTCGACGAGCCAGGTCAGGTGTAGCACTGAGTGCTGGTGGACCCGATGATGTAGCCCACGGCGCCGCCGAAGGAGAGCACGACGGCCAACGGGACGGGCAGGCGGACGCAGGCGGCGGCGTCTTCGAAGCCGGCGGGGCTCGGCGCCGGCGAGGAGGCGCCATTGCCGGCCTCCTCCTCGGGCTCGGGGCACGGGACCATGAGCGCGGGCCGCACGACGAACCACGCGAACCCGAGGAGCACGAGGACCTCGGCGGCGGCGAGGAGCGGCAGGAGGACGCGCTTGCGGACCATGGCGGGAGTCGACGGGACACGGCCGGCGGCGGCGGCTTGATCTGCGAGAGGCGAGCGAAGGGAGGGTTTTCGCGTGTCGTGTGCAACGAGCTGATGGAGCGCTTGGGACTGGTGAGTGACTGTGGACTGTGGTCTTGTTTTGTGAAGTGTGAACGAACCGGCGCCCGTGGCTGCTGTACACTTGTAGCACTCGTGGAGGAGGAGCAACGAGGCCGGGCTCTCGAGCTGACACGTTGATCAATGGCCCAGCGCTCAGCGTTGCATTGTTACCAGAGGTCATCGTGCCGTGGGAGCGGCACATGCGCAGTATACAAGAAATGTCGTCCGCGAACGTCGACGGTGTCAGTCGATTTAACTGTGACGAGCTTCGTAGCAATGTAGCATACGTACCATCCTATAGGGTGGTAGGGGGACGAAACTTCGCGGAAGCACCCGGCTTTGCCCGTTCCGGCGAGACGCCATGGCGACCGTCCTCGCAAAAGCTACCCCGTATACGAGCGCAACGAGGCAACGACGGCGTCGCTCTCGCTCGCTGGCCCCTTCTTTCGATGCACCGATGACTGATGATCTGACCCGTCCCCCTCACGCGTCCGCGCCCATTCTTTCTCACAGGATGACAGGATGAGACGATGAGTCATGGAGGAACTGGAAACGCGGTGCCTTTGGTAGTACTGGTGCCCTTTCCGTTTTCGGCCGGAGATGAGTGCACATGGGCGCCTTTGGGATGAACAAGCAGAGGGTTCTGGCAGAGTCATGGCGCCATGGGGCCTCGGCGCTTCTTCAGCTGATGCAGACATTGCAGAGGGTCGTGACGCACACGCACCCCTTGGTTGGATTCGATTTTCACCCCAAAGCTGCCGACAGGAAACTCCATGCTGCGGTGAGCAATGTGTTTAGTGTCGTGCAAGTTTGTCGCAATCCAATTCAGGAATTCGATGGCACGCCTCTTTATTGGATCCATGAATTTGGCAAATATAGCATGTTCAGCTGTATTCTGTATTTGCAGTCCTGCTAAGCCCGCATGCACACTAAGGGCCACTTTGGATAGAGTGGGCTGATTAGCCCGGGGAAACAACATCCCCACGGGGAATTTTCTGGATCCGAGAATCTCCACCACTGCAGGGGCAGCGGTGCCCCATCTCCCGTCGTCGTTTGGAGGTCCTGACGCGGGGCAGCTGTGCCCGCTTGCGCTTCGGCTGTACGCACACAAGCAAAGTTCGATTGACTAGGCCTAGTTCGGCTAACTACACATGCTTCTTTTTTTTCCATTGACTACGCCTAGGCCTAGTTCGGCCGACTAAAATGCTTCCAATTTTTTTTTAAACACATGTTTTTCAGCTCATTCATACTGATGACATCCAGATCAACAAGAAAAATCCATCACTGACCAGACCATGCTTTCGTAAATATAGACAACATAATTGATGAGAAAATATAAAATACCAAGCTTCAAAAAATACAAATGGTAAAACAATATATTGAATCCACTATCCAGCTCATACGAGAGTAAAAAAAGTCAGGTCATCTTTAAGCACTAATTCAGCCACAACTGTATGCTTTTTTTATATATTGAGTCCAGCTCATACGAGAGTAAAAAAAGGACAGGTGATCTTTAAGCACTAATTCAGCCACAAGTGTATGCTTTTTTTTTTTCCTTCAGCGTTGCTGTGGTGAGTGATTTCCTCCAAGTAAAACAAACAAAATATTCTCCCGTTGCCTCTTCGATCTTCTCAACACTCACTAATTATCAAATAAACAAAAACAGAAATTAAGATCAATCTTGATATATAATAGCAGCAACAACACTCACTAGTGCAGTCCATTTATTCAACAAAAAACAGTTCATTGCCTTCGTGTAGCAGCAAGATTGGTCTTTTTTTTTCACAATAATAAACAAACATGTGCATGATGACCAAATAGAAGATAAATGTAAGGCGCTAACAAAACAAAACACAAAAAACACCCAACTGAGGAAGATGTGCTAATCTGTCAAGCATGCAGTTTGACAAAAATATACTACCAAATTCAGAGAAATGAACCACAACATGAACTAGGAAGTGACTCTCTAATACTTCAATCAGTTTGTGCAAATCACTAGGACTTACTGCAGGTTATGACCATATTTCAGATACAATATCCTTGTTAATGCAGTGCAGATCTGAATACTCTGAATTAGAGGAAAGAGTATCAAATATTCAGTTGGAAACATACCTGTCCAATCTTTTTCTTTAGCCAAATAAGCCTGACACGTGGGTTTGTGGTGCTCACAAATATTTGTCTGTTCATTTCAGTCTGGAAGAGCTCATTGGCATCGGCTTTTTCCTCATCAGTTAGCTCTTCCATTCCATCCACAATGGAAACACATTTCTTCACTGAGTAATCCTCTTCAAGTATCCTCTTCTCTTCTAACTTCTCCATAGTCTTCACTACCTGGTCCTTTCTGAAATCAATAAAGTCTCCAAGTTTTGATGCAATCTGACTTTGCTTGCGTTTCTTTCCACTTGGAACATCTTGATCCTCTGTATTGTGACTGGATAGAGCTGATTGAGCCTCAAAGCTCTCTAATCCATCAAGACCCGAAGTGAATGCATTAGTACCAGCAAAAGTCATGTTGTTATATTCAGACCTTGACGTTGTGATATGAATGCTTGGCTCCGATATGCTCCTTTCAGGTGCACGTTGAGCTTGTTGCTCAGTTCTTTGTGGTGTCGGTTGCACTCTTTGAGTAGGAAGTCCAGTTGATGTAAAATTCAGATCTCCTGTAGCAATACTTCCTATTGAACAAATAATTAAAACATGTTAAGCATATTAGACACTTCATATCCTACACATGCTGCTAGGATAAAAAATGTGATGGCTTTGACACTGCAACAAAATGATATGCTCCAGCTGTGATTTTTATGCATCTTAGCTTGACAAACCTAAAATCTAACTGCTAGTCAGGGATGCATGGCCAGCAGGACTGCAGATCCAAATGAAAAAGAAGAAAGAAGCAAGACAATAATATTATCTTGATACAATTCCTCCAAGCTATTAAACAAAGGAAATGCCTTCCTACGAAACTTGGCAACTTTTACGTTATCCTATTTAAATGCAACAAAACACAAGATTAATCAATAGTGCAGCAGCTAGCAAGAGGATCAAAGTGTTCTTTTTAGAAAGCAAAAAGGACTAACCTTAATCAACTTTTCCCAAATCACTGGCTCAGCAATAATCATCCCAGCCGCATCATTCCAGCCAACACCACTTTTTCTTGCTTCCCGTACTATCTTATAATCGCCTTTCAACTCTTTCTCCTTCTCTTGTATTTGTTGCTTCGTGAAGCGTGCCAATGGAAACATTTCATTGAACTTGTTTGAGATACTTCTCCAGCCCTCTGCTGTCCAACCATTCTGCCCCCTCAACATTGAGTTGTTCACAAGCCCTTTCATCACATCAACAAGTCCTTTCTCATACGTATAGGTCCATGTAGCCCTTGAACTTTCCATTGTCATGGCTGTATAAAAAATAGAAAAATATCAAATATAGGTAAATGCAAATAAGTAAGAAACAATCTTATATGAGAATGACATGAAAAATGAAGAAATTGAGGTAAGTGTAAATAAATAAGAAACAACCAAAGTAGACTTGGCAAGCTTTCACCGAACAATCTTATATCAAACGGTACATGCCACAAAGTACAGTACATGTCATAGTGTTATATTATATTACAAACCCCATACACTAGCTAGTAGAAATATCAAATACAGATATCAACTAATTATTGTAAGCAGTCCACATCTGATGGGCAATTTGGTCTCGTAGGGTGCTTCCTTCATTGGATTCAACTTCATTTGGGTAGTTGTTATCCCCCTCCGGCAACTCAACATAATTAGATGGGTTGATATTATCTTCTTGGTGATCCAACCAACTTTCATCCCCATTGTGACGCCTGATGATATTGTGAAAGACCACGGCTGCTGCTGGAATTTTAATCTGATTCTGAATTGGATGAAATGTCCCAACTTTCAAAATTGGAAACCGTTTCTTCAACACACCAAAGGCCCTTTTAATATGATTACGAAGTTGCGCATGGTGATGGTTGAACAATTCTTTATAATTTGCATACTGATTTCTCCATGATGAACCACGCCTCCTAAACTCACTAAGGTGGTACCTTACTCCTCGGTACGGAGCAATAAATGAAGGTGTATTTGCATATCCACCATCTACCAGATAAAACTTCCCCACAGGCACATGAAAACCCTTCATAAGAGCAGACCATAGGATTCCTGCATCAGATGCAGATCCTTCCCACCCACATGAGATGAAAGTGAAATTTAGATCGAAGTCACATGCGCACATCACATTATGTGACAATGTTCCTTTCATATTTCTATAGGGAGGGGCTATGTCTTCTGAGATGCTGATAGGGACATGAGTCCCATCAATGGCACCTATGCAGTTCTGCACGTAAAGAAGAAAACCAATTATTGATGAGTGTTGGAATCAAGTGTTGTGCAGTTGAGATATGGGCAACTACTTAGTGTCTATGACTGACCTGGAAGAAAGGCATAAACCGACGGTCAGATGCAATCTTTACATGGGTTTGGTTCACATTTGGTAGCTTGACAAATCTTTGTGTTAGTTCTGGAATTATATTGAAGAACTCCGTTATTTTTCTATGTATAGTCTCACCACTATGTTGGAATGCCTTTTTGAGCCTCTCCGTGCCAGCATTGTGAGAAAGCATGAACATGAACATTCCTAATTGCTCCTCAATTTAACACAGCGAGTGTCACGCAACAAGTTGTTCACTCTGAGGAAATGTGCTATGGCTCTAAATATCTCGGCCTCCATCCTAAACTCCTTTTTGCACCAGTTCTCATGGCCTTCTAATATTTCTTTCACCTTTTGTGCACCCGGAAGAGATGAGGTGTGCTCTGGCACTTTCTCATCATATAAACACAATTGAAGTGACGGAACCATAATTAGAAACAACTCATCATCCTCTTCTTCCTCCTCTAACATGAATCTCCTAACTTCTTCCTCCCAGGAACTCATTATCTAGTATATCATAACATAGGAAACAGTAAGCTATAACTTTTGTCATACATCCTAGAGCAGCAAGATAAGGTAGCTAGATACGCTAGACTCCTAACAACATTACATGAAGCTGAAGAATTGCATATATAGAACAGTACAGACATGTCCACCACTGTTTCTTTTCTCCCTTTTCTTTTTGCTATACCAGATGATGCAGTTATGTAACTTATCTGATTAGGAGAAATAAATAAAATGATTTACTTTCGGATAAATAAAGGACCAAAACAAGCCACTTCTCTCATGTGATGATTTTCTTAGACTATGACCATTTCAAACACAGATAATTATTCATCACCCAATTTACTGGAAGCTTTGTTGCAGACTTGCAGCTTTGCAAGGAAAACAACTACATAAAGGACCAAAACAAGCCACTTCTCATGTTATTGAATGCACGAATTAACATGGTTCTCAAATAAGCTGGCAGATCATAATAGTAGCTTATGTTCAACCAATGCTTTCACATGCATGTGCCATGTCTGGCAAACAAAAAAAGAAAACGAAAAAAGCAATGCCATTTCTTGGCCAACAATGCTCATTTAATTATCAACGCCAAAAAATTAAAAAAAACATTGTTGACTTCTTCTGCACCTTCTTGGCCAATATGTGGCTAAAGACTTTACAACATGTTAGTGCTCTATATTGGCTAATGTTCCTCGTCATAATACAGGACGAGCTTCTGACCGAAATACAGAGAATCAATGGCAGTTTTATCATGTCTACTAAACTTAGCAGGTTCTTGCACTCAAAGATATAAGCAAACAAGTAAATCTTTACACTTTCTCGCTACATGAACTTAAGCAAATAGCAGAGAAGGAAGATGAATAACTCACAAATGCCAAGGAGGAAGACAAGGTGAAGGCGTCGTGGTGGATCTGGAGGAAGCAGACCAGATCGAAGATAGTGGATGCTTCAGTGGAGTGCGGCGTGGTGGAGTGGAGTGCGGATGCTTCAATGGGGTGCGACTGCTCGTGTTCACCAGAGCTTCCCCAAGATCTGCAAGGAATGGTGTGAGAGTAGAAACCCTAGCAAAAGGGAGGAAAAAATCTAGTGAACTCAACTGCGGAGCACGGAGTTGTAGGTGGAAGCAGCTAGGTGGTAGACGCCACCGCCGCCGCCGGCCGAGTCAGAGGTGGACGCGGCGTCGGGGCCGAGTCGGAGGTGGGCGGCGACCGAGCTGGCAGGGTGGAGGCGGCTGCGGCGGCGACCGATTCGAAGGTGTAGGCAACGGCTTCCGAGTTGAGGAGCAGGCGGCGGCGGCGGTGGTGGCCGAGTTGAGGTGCAGGCGGCGGCGGTCGAGTCGGGTGGAGGCGGCAGCGGCGGCGTCCGAGTCGCGTCGCCTCGGGGAAGAGACGCCCGGACTCGAGGGCAGTGGACGAGCGACCCAGGGAAAACGCATGGGTCGGGTCAAGCTTCCTCGCGGGATGGGCTTCCAAACGTTGGGAAATTTTGGCCCGTGGCCACTTTCCACGCGGGGCTGCGGCCCGGGTAAAAGGCCGGGAACCCCCCTGGGATTTGGGCTCCCAAAGTGGCCCTAAAGTGAATTGAGCGCCATCATTGCCTCGAGCTGCAGTCTACAGCCAAGGGAATGGGCTCAAGACGCAAGCTCAAAAAGGACATGGACACAACATAACGCGTCATGCTCCAATCCTGAATCCTGATGCCAACAAGAGTACACCCACAAGTTGTACAACCGTAGAGTACTAGAACCGTAGAAGGCTAAAGTACAGCACCGACATGACATGACATGCCCTAGAATTCCTGCGCCTTCTTTGCTGTCAAAGAAGGCAGACATTCCAAGGAAAAGATTCTGCACCACCATGATGAGTACACTACAAAGAATGCCTGACTATAGCCACGATAATATGCACTTGTGTGGCTCAAAATCTGCTGATTCAGCATGAAACAAAAATCCAAACTCTCCTAGGCAGCTACCAGGTATCAATGGACAGAGTTAACCACGATACACAGCATGTACCATTGGATACAATCATTCATGGTAATTTTATTCAATTTCATACCCAGCAATTGGTTCGAGAAGCAACCTAACTGAGTTGCATATCTCAAGGAGTGCTACATCTTTTAGTATAAATCGATGCTGACAAAATCCAAGGTTAGAAACTTGGCAGGCGCAACGAAACAACAGCACGTTTAGTCAGGTGTGGCCACACCCTGGTTAAGCTCAGCAAATCTCATGCCAACCCTCATGGAGTGCTTCAGGAACTTCTCAGCACAGCGGCGGACGCACGACTCCTCTTGCTTGTCCAGGGTCTTGCGGCGAAACGTGTCCACGCAGTCCGTGAAGCATCTCTCCACGAGGGAATTGTACATTCTCAGACTGCAAAATCATAGAGCAAATATGTCACATTGAGGGTTCTAAATATGCAGTTTTACATATGCAAAAGTTTAGCTATTACATTATTTGCAGATACATTGTTACAATCGAGAATCATTAAGTAATTTAAATGGGAAATATTATTCTGTTCTCATCACATCCTTATTTCTCCAAACTTTTTGAGTAACTTTACATTTTCATGTCTAGCACTAGCCTCAAGCATCAAGAGGACACAAAGATTTTCATTTCTACAACAGCTATGAAGATCTAGGAGGATGACATGCTCTTACTCAATAGCTCTACAAAACTATCACAAGTCATACTGTTTTTGCTATAGCCAGGAGTTCACAATCATGACATGCTCTATAAAACAATCCATGCAGTCTCAAAACTAAAAAGACAGGAGTTCACCATCATGACCATTTTAGCCTAGAATCACTAGCCAGCAAATATAATGTGGAATAACTGAACATTCAAATAGCTGAACACCTATAATATTAGAAATCACAAGTAACAGAAAGAATGCAGAGAAGCCAAGAAACTATCAATTCTGATCCACAGAATCCTTGCAGCTAAGGCTAGCAAGCAGTTCAATTTTTCAAGCCTAGAAACTCTCCGTTCGCATTTACCTGATAGTTTGGCAGCATCTGAATATAATCAAGGACTGACTAATAACGTTCCATTTCCCGACAACGATTTCCTTTTCTCATAACGCTTTGACAAATTAAACTTTTCGCATTCACCTGATAGTTGGCAGCTTCTGACTGTAATCAAGGACTAACAAATAACCTTCCATTTCCAAACAACGATTTTCTATTCTTATACCAATTTGACCAATTAAACTAGTACTAGTATTTATCACTGAGCAGCTATCATAAGAGTCCCTGGCAGCCAAACGCCATGAAATCAGACTTGACATGCTAAAATTATATCAATCGGCATGGTTTGGGACGTACAAGGTGCAAAATCATACAGATCCCGTGGATACCCACAATCTATCCCAGATTCAATGCACCGCTGAAAGTGCATATGGCCCCCTAGTTGGTTTTGGTGATGATGACAATCACAATTTGGAGGTTTCATGTTTCCATTGAGTATTTGCAGGGCTTACACGAAGAAAAATCAAAAGAAATACAATACATGTCCCCTACGCAAACGATATGGTGAAAAGCTCAAGTGGATAGCTAAATATAATTTTTATCTTTGTCTTGAGTATAGGATCACCGTACTATAAGAGGGACGTGTCTGTCAAGTCAAATGATGCCTAGTAGTAATTTTTGGATGATCACCTAACTTTGAGAGAGAGCATTTTGCTCACTAACAAGGGTGACCGGAAATTCCGGTCCCGAGGTCGGAATTTCCGGGTTTTACAGAGCGCGACCGGAAATTGCATCGGATTTTCCTGTGGAGGCTGAATTTTTCAGCCTAAGTCCCCTGTGACCGGAATTTCCGGTCTCTGATCGGATTTTCCGGGTTTCACAGAGAGAGACCGGATTAAGTTTAGGATTTTCCGGTGTGACTCTCCGTACTGAGGTTGAAATAGGGTGGATCGGAAATTCCGGTCAGCACGACGGAATTTCCGGTCATCTGACAAGCATAACGGCTAGTTTTTGAGTGACCTCTATAAATAGCCCCCATACCCCTTCATTTCAACTCTCTCGGTTCTCCACTGAAAGAAATACTTTGAGCTCGCCATTTTCACTCTCCCAACCTTCCTTGAGCTAATCTTTGAGAGGATTCAACTAGGGTTTGGATTGGGGAGAGATTTGAGTGAGAAAAGTGATTGGTTCATCTCTAGAAGCACTCAAGGCATCATTTGATTGGCAATCTCGTTTGTTACTCTTGGAGCTTGACTCCTAGACGGTTAGAGGTTGCTTGGGAGTGTCTCAATTCGTGTGAGCACCCCAAGAAGTTTGTATTACCCTCTCTAGTGTGAGATTTGTGAAGGAAAGTCAATCTAGACCTTTGTGGTCGATTGATCGAGGAAAAGAGTTTGAAGAGACTCTACCCTTTGTGGGTTCCTCAACGGAGACGTAGCTCCTTTGTGGGGTGAACTTCGGAAATAAATCTTGTGTCTCATTTCCTTTACGCATTTCATATTGCTTTTCATATCTTGTATTGACCCGATCTATTTGCTTGTGTTGTTCCGCTGCTTCTAATCATATACACTAGCATCTAGGTCATCATTGCAAGGTTTCTATTCAAGTAGAATCTTTATCTAGGCTTTGAATTTTGAATCTCGAGCAACTCCACCTTGCTGTCGGAAATTCCTGAGCTGACCGGAAATTCCGAGTTCGGAATTTCCGGCCAGGCACCGGAATTTCCGGCCTGGACTGATTTTGTGAGTTGAGAATTGTTTCAGATTTCGATCGGAGCCTATTCACCCCCCCTCTAGGCATCCTAAAGACCTTTCAACCGCATAAGCAAGCCGTCATGAGCAATTTTTTCTCGGAAACTAACGGCACCAGATCACAGAGATCAATTTGTCACGGCTTTCCTAAACTGGCCTCCAAATGTAAAATGCGTAGCGCCTAGACCGTGAGAGCAACAGCCGCGCGCGCCCACAAAATCACGGATCCGCACCAGCATGAGAGAAGCAACTTAACCGAAAAAATTTCGCAGATAAGGGATGCGAAGATGCATATTTAAGCATGGACAAGATCACAAGAGTCAACAACCGGTGTCATGAGATAGTGCGCATGGGCATGGCCCTCGAACCTGTCACGGATCTGGAGCTGGTCGATCATGCCGGCCATGCGCATCTTGTCCTCCTCGGGGAGGCCGTCCAGGTCGCCGAGCATGCTCTTGTCCATGTCTGCTGCCGCCGCCGCCGCCCGAGGAAGAGTGGAGAGGGAGAGCTAGGTTTTGGAGACGAGGGAAAGAGGGCGGCGAGATGGCGTCCACTGGACTCTCGGATTGGGCCAGCCGTTGTGGGCCACACATGTGAAGGCCCGCACAGCTGCCGTGCCTCAGTCTCGGCCCACGGGCTAGCCCAACGACGTCGTCATCGTCGGTCCGCTCCAAAAATCCCACAGCCCCATTCGCCTGCCCTCGTTTCCGCGCCGAAACGAGGAACTCCCACAAATCAATCGCCGCGACCTGCTAGCATCAGAATCTCTTCACCGACCTCACGGGTGATCGTCCTCGATATTCTTCCAAAAAAATTCCCCAAACCTTGGTTCAATAGCCGCCGCCCAGTGGGCAGCCACTTCGGATCACCGAAGACACCGAAGCGGTTGATATGCAAATCGTCCCACGATCTATTCTTGGGGTCGGCAGAGTTAACGGCTTCGATCTGCTTCGCTTGTGCCGGTGGCGGTGTCCTCCAGAGTTTGCGCGACGCGATGCTCCAATCATTGCGAGCGTCAGCTCATTTAACTTATAAAACCATATTTTTTTTACTTCCTTACTTTTACAAAACCATATAAATAACTCCCCAATAAAACGATTTTGCTACGTTTTTTTGCGGAAAGGAGAGGAACTTATTAACTAGGAGGGAAATTACAATCATGCACGATCAAGTCCGTAGCGCATGCAGGCGTCTGGCCTAACCAAACTGCCGTATGATCGGTCCTTGTAGCTAATTGAGCTAATTTGTGACAACTTCGTTACAATCTCTCCTAACCAGTGCTATTCGCCATTCTACAAGAAGTCGCGTAAGCTCCTTTCTTCTGCCAGAATGAAGCCGAGCTCCGATCTGTCTCCACCCCGCTAAGCGCTTGGACTATTCGGCGCTCCTTTGCTTCTTACCTGATGCCCATTCAGCAGCAAGACGAATTCCTTCAACACATGCCAGCGCCTCCGCTTCCGCTGCATCTGAACACCGGCGCAGGGATCTCCAAGCCGTAATGATTTGGCTACGTTAGCACACCATGTAGGCGTCTTCACCGCCGTGAGCGCTGAGGTACCACAAATATTTTTTCCTAGTGATCTTAACGAGTAGGTCCCACCTACCAGTGATATATGTGTTTCTTGAAAATATAAATGCAACTTTTTTATAAATAAAAATTTCAATAGGGGGCTCTCTGTTATGCCTAGTAGGGTCCGTAGTATGTTTTGAACAAAGAAAAAAAACTCTACATCAGCCCATTATACTGTGCGTGTTTTAGGCTGTGTTCAGATTTAGGAAAAAATACTCTCTAACAAGTTTTTTCTATTCATCCCACTCACAGAACACGCTTTCCAGTGCACTATTCATCTAGAAAAAGTACTTTTTGCTTACCATCTGAGCCGAGCATTATGCTTAATGCACACGAGGCTTGTTGCTTGTATGACTGCGAGTTGGTAAGGTTGGGCCGGCTGCACTGCACGGCCAGAGCAACACACACAGGTCCTGACGCAGTGCAGTGAGGCAGCACGCTGCCTTGTGCTGTTGTGCAGAGTTGCAGACACAGCTGGCTCGAAAGATCTTGCCGGCGGCGATCGAGGCCGATCGGCGATCGCTTTTTGGCGCGGCGCAGTACCATAGGCGATGCGCACGCAGCGTCGCGCGCCGCAGGGCAAGTTGGAGAGCGGCAAACCAAGGGAGGGGTTGCCGCCGCGCGTCCGAGCGGCAGGGCGTGACAGCTGCTGGTGGAAATACTGCCTGCTAGATGCTGCCCCGGAGATGACGCGCACAGGCGGTGATCGTCTGTGCTGTGACCGCTGCCGGCCGGCGTCCCGTCCGTCCTGGTGGTAGCAGCTGGCGTTGCACTAGCACTTTTTCTTTTATCAATTGCACTAGCACTTTAACCGGCATGTATCCGGCCGGTATCCATCGTTTGCACAAGTGTGCTTGGAAGTTTATATGTTGTTGCGTGAAACATGAAAGGAGCGGAGAAAATGTGACCACTAATCATATAGAATCATATATAGTATTTCAACTCTTTCTTTTGCCAAACATATGGTGGATATTGAAAGCATACACCACCTATTCTATTTATCTTGCGCCGGCAGATAAATTTTACTTTTATTGTCGATAATCAAAATATTCGAAAGGGCCACTCGAATATGACAAACAAGTTTTTTTATTAGAAACATACAGTAAATTGTATAAACCACCTACAGACAAAATTGGCTTCGGTGAAATTCACAAGCCTGTGCTCTATGAAAAAAAAAGCCTTTTTAACCAATCAAACAAACCCTTGCTCTGGCTCCCCCTCGTACAGACCGCACGGTGACACGCACTCACGCAGGATCACTGGGCGCATCCGATACACTGCCCTCGCCAGTCACCACCCCACTCGGGCGGAATAATTTTTTTGCAAGGAAACAAAACACGAGATCTTCCAAGGTACGGGCCCGATCTCAAGAGCATCTCCACTGTCTGCCGCTTTTCGAGTACTATCCTCCGTGCCGCCCTGCCCTGCCCTGTCCAGGCCGGGGACCCCTCCCTCCTCCTCCTCCACCCGCCGCCGCCGCTCCTGTCCATTCTCATTTCGAGAGAACAGCAGCCGCAGCAGCGACCAGCGATGGCACTGTGCCACTGTGGCGCCAGCGTCGCAAAGCCCTTGCTTTACGGATCTCGCATCCCTTTCGAAATCCATCGAGATCTCCAGGGCTTCTCCAATGGCTGCTATTTGACTACTATTTACTTTTTTTAATCAGTTGTTATACAGTGCTCACTAGCTCTTGCTTCCTAGCTAGCTCGCACGCTTTCCGATACAGCTCTCTCTCACGAGCTCTCCTCCTAAACACCTACACCTTCTCTCTCCTCCAAATAGCTAGTCCAAATAGATAGATTATTGCAGACGCCCTTAGCGTCTAGCGTAGCAAAGGGAAAAAGGCTACGATATTAACAAAATGGAAGAGGGCGTTAAGGTTAAGAAGAAGAAGGTAATTATATATTACAGCTTGGGCAGTGCAAATAGCCTGATTGTTAATGAAGATTAGGCTAGTAGCTTCCATAGGGAGAAGAAATTGTATGCTCGAGGGGTGCTACGTGTTGGTCGCCCCTGGATTGAGTGTGCACCGTTACGCGTTTAATTATGTTGGAATGGAAAGGTTGGTGATGCTTCTACAAAAGTCAAGTGGGTTTTTTAAAAGGCGAGGAATGATACAACGAGAATCAGATGGTATTTGGTAGTATATGTGAACCATGGAGCGTATCTTATTTAGCTAGAGTTATTATCACCTTTTTGCTGGCGCATAGTCTGCGACCAAGTTGGTTAGTGTATTGCTTTACTCCTAGTGTGTGTGTTTTATAAAATAAGATGCGAGGCCTATGCATTAAAATGCTGATGATGACAAGTTCAAACATCAACTTAAAAAGTATTACAAGTAAACGAAGAAAAAAACAATACTCAATGGCGCATGTCAAAATATAGGCAGAAAACAAATAGAATCAATAAACGCATCTCTCTATTTTTCGCGTTAAAAAAAACAACTTTTATGCTTGGAATGATTATTAGAATTTGGGATGAGTAGAGTAACTAAAAACACTTTCCAAGGTTCAAATATACTTTTGTATTCTCTTCCACTTGGAAGAAGTTCACTTTTACGACAGTGGTTTTATAAATCACATAGTACAGACGCAGACACTTACATATACGCACACACACTTACTCTTTACGCACACAACCCTACCCTATGAGCACCTCCGAAAAACCGGACCGGCAAATCCTTTAAATTGACGAAGTCACCACATGCGGCTCGCTATCGAGGGGCATGTAGCCAACCGCCGATTAAATCCTGGAATAAATCCAGAAAAATACGAGCACCAGTACCGAGTCGAGGACCTGGTTCCACCACAAAACCACAAGAAACCTTGTCAGCTAAGGTACAGCTCAGTTCGCTTACGACAGTGGTGGATGCAAAGAGATAGGGAAAAATGTGAAGAGAGAAGAAGAGCGAGAAGAAATCAGCCCCTAGTGGTTCCCATTACGATACACCCGGAAATAAACCATCTATATGCCTTTTTGGAAAAACGTTGAAACTCACTGCAAATCCAGCAGAGTTCCTAAAGTTTACAAAAATTCTAGTGTTTTAGCCAACCTTTTTACAAAATGGATCTAAACACCCCTAAAAAAACTTTTAGTCTTTAGGTCCCAAAACTTGCAAAAAAATTGTGAGAGACGGCAAATGCACTTTTTGCAAAAAACTTTAGTGCATTTAAACACCTCTTTCAAAATTTATGAAGGCAAAAGATTATGCAAAAGACATGCAAAAGATTTGGTGCAAAACCTTTTTTGCAACTTTAGGGACCAGACAAGGTCTTATTCGATCTTGCCACTTCTCATCTTGTCACCATGGTTTGTTTCCAAACATTGGAACAACCTTTAAGTCTAGAGTAGCACCCGACACCCGTAGCCCGTAGGGCTGATTAGCCATAAAAAGCGATGTCCCACAGTCCCAGTGACCAAGTGCAAAGAATTTTCTGAGTCTATGAGCTAAAGTGAGAATAACAGCAATAACCCCACTAATGGCCACATCGAAGAACAAGGAATACAGATCAAATAGAATCATTATCTCTATACCTAGAGCTCGTGTTTCCTCAGCCTGTACAAAGTTCCAAAATTCCCAGTGATATTCACCACCAGGTCCTCTCAAAGTGTCCCCCCACCCCCACAGAATAACCCAACCGATGCCTCAAAATGCCGAGGAAACTCAAGGGAAGATCCAGGAAAAGAAGGAACAATATCGCATCCTAGTCAGCAGGTGTCTATATCCCCTTATTCCGCCAAACTCACTTTCTGCCGGCCAAGCTTAGCTCCATACTACGCAGCATTGTCATCGTCTCTCCTGGGGAATATGCCCTGGCCGGGCCCCAGGATGCGTAGCGGGTCGAACCGAGTCTTGCGCTCCGAGAACCGCTCCCACCGCCGCCCAAAATGCCGGTGCCAAGCAGACGGAGTCGGGTGGTGAGCCAAGTACTGCTTTGCGCCGAGGCGTACTCCGGCGGTGTCGGCGATGCTCCGGTGGCGGCGGAGAAGCTCTTGGAGGCAGTGGTGGGAGCAGCCGCCTTCAGGGTTTGCGGACCTGAGGATGCCCACCACGTACATCACCCGGTCCATGGACCCGGAATCTGGTAGCACGACTGATGTGTTGGTGTCCCACCTGTCGGAAGATGAGTAGAGGAGCAATTAGTCAACCATATTACGTGAGACGTACCGGGACATCATGAACTAAGGCCATGTTCAGATTCCCAACTATTCACTGTTCATTCCAACTTTTCACTATTCATTTCAACTTTTCACTATTCCCCCCTCACAAAACACGTTTCCCAACGAATGCTACAGTGTTTTTCTTATGCTACAGTGTTTTTTCCTACAATCTAAACACACCCTAAAAAGGAACTGAAAATTATACAGCTTGACTGCTGCAGTTCAGTGTATTCTGACTTCCGTTTTAGTGTTTTCTGGAGTGAGGTCTACATTGGATCTATGAAGTAGTCCAGTGCAGTGAACATGAATCTTAGGCCACAACTTCGATCTTTTGTTAAACATTAAACATTTTTCAACTCAGAGTTGACACTGATATCTGATCTAACATATTAAAGTTTTAAACCCCCTTGGCTGGCAAATTTGTCTAAATCAATGGGAGGATGAACATACAACAGATGGTTGCATCTGAGATCAATGCTTGTAAACTATGATTCATGCCACAGAACATGAGCCTTTAAAAACGTGAGTAATTCCTAAAGAATAGCTTGTACTATGTCAAAAATAAGGTTATGATGTTCCACCTGGACACATGTAACTATTTATTGTGCAATGGAATAAACTAATCTTATCTTCACATAAACAATACACAAACGAAGCTCCTTTTAATTAAAGCAAAAAATCAAGATTTCAAATATCAGCTAGTATGTTTATATATTTCCCTACTGCGATGGGACTAGTTCAAGGTTTCAATTAATAAGAAAAAAGATGCCACTAACTGAGCTGAGCTATAATTTCAGTTGAGTCGTACCATGCTGATGACAGATGTGATTCTATTTGAGGGACCACACGAAAAAAAAAAAACATGGTATAATCATTCATAGTCATGCAGCAATCGACTAGTATGAAGTCACTGTAGCTGTGGACTTTGTAACAAAAAAAATTGTGGGTATATGCAGAACTTTCCAACAAAAAAGGTACCAAGGGAATAAACAGCTGATCTCATATTCTGTTCTTGTCTCCAATGTGTTCTGGAAGCAAGGCTGCAGCGTGTCCTCAGTACTGCATGCCTCAGCAAAAGGATGGTGGATGCAGTGCCTCTACACTACACCCAACCCACAGCAACTTTTAATTCTTACCACAAGAACAGAGTTGGGACCAGCAAGGGCATACTGATGAGAATGAGATCTTAAGTGGGGTAGTGCAAAAGTATACATCAGACTTCATATATGAAACTGTGTTCTCTTCCTGAGAACCTTGCAGTCTTGCAGAGCTGAATAGAGAGAGAGAGAGAAGGCAACTGATAAATGCCATCCCAAAGAAGACCACAAAGGTGCCCCCACGTTGAATGTACCGCCTGTCATTGCTGGTCGTAGAAAAATAGACCAAAGCAAAAGGGGATTATCCCTAGTGCACGATGAGCCCACACTGATCACTTTTCTCATCACTTTGTTATCTAAAATAGCTTGTTACTACTATAGCACAAAGACGCAACTTGTTTGGATAATGCAAAGAAATGTTTGTCCAACTTGGACTTCTTGGAAGCCAATGAAGTGATCATGAAAGAGGAATGAATTAATAGATAACATTTTTTTACAAATAATGGTTTCATAAAAGCAGGTGGATCTTGTTGAATGCATAGCTTTTTTGTAATTAATAGTGATGCTTACTTGTCTCTGAGGAGTGGGTAGATGAGGATCAAGCCCTCAAAGCTATCTGGTGAAATGTTGCCCATGAGCAGGTCCCTGAAGTCATTTATCCCCGTCTTTGGCACAAACATGTTGAGCCATGGGTGCTGTACCTCCCACAGCCCAATGCTCCTTAGGCTCATCTCTTCCATCCTGACCCGATTCAGAAAATCGAAGTAGGACACTTCTACACTGTACAACTGGGACACCATATGGCTCATCTGCCTTGAGATAACTTCCACAACCTGAAAAGATGCTTATTAAAAACATCTCCAATCCTTGAAAAGTTCCAAAAAACAAGACAGTATTTTTGGCACTTACCTGTTCCACATTAGTGTTCGTGTGCTGGTAGTCATGGACTGCAAACTCTATGCAGTAGTAAATTTTAGGGCTGTTTTTAGTGCCAAAATCTGGGTTGAAGTTCACATTTGCAGGGAAAGCGACGGAGGAACTGTGAAGGGATTGTTCATTCAAGACAATGAAACCTTCCACATAGTCCACCAAATCCGGCATGGATACTAGCAGCTCCTGGTCCTTGGTGAAGGTGCTGAAATCATCATAGAAGGCTCTTACCCACTTCACCTAAATTTATTTTTAAAAAAAATGTTCCGTTATTGCACGTCAGAAACTTCATAAAGAACTAATGCTATAATAAAAATGTACAGGATAGTTGTAGCAAGGCAGAATACTTTCTGTGGAGCTTCCTGCAACATGATTCTGGCCCTAGTTATGATGCCAAACTGGCCAAGGCCACCCAAAACTGCATTGAACAGATCGGCATCCTTGCTGGGTGAGCATGTCACAATCTCCCCTCGCCCTGTAAACAGCGAGTAACAGAAAATCTACTGCCCATCAGTTATAAAGAGGTTGGCCAAGAAAGACAGCCAAAAAGGCAAAATAAGATCTTATCTTTTTGTTTGATTCATCATGCATGTATCTCACCTGTGACTACCTCCAGCTGTAGAACATTGCTAATCTGTGGCCCGTGCTTAAATGTCTGCCCACTGATGCCAGCATTGGACAGCGTTCCACCAACGGTGAGATAGAGGTAGTCAGTCCATGACCTTGGAGCTAGCCCAAGCTTCAAGCTCTGCTCCAGGAGGTCTATCCACATAACCCCACCACTCACATCAGCATACGAAATTTCTCCATCTCCTCCTTTGTAGAATTCAATCTCAGCAGGCAAAGAGCACATCTCCACCACAATGCCATCTAGAGCCTGCGCCTGGCCGTGAATGGAGTGGCCTGCTCCCCTGGCCGCCACCGTTACCTTGCTCAAAGACGAGCCAGAGAGGAAGCTGAGAAGCAGGGATATGTCCCTTGAGGACTGGGGCTTCAGCACTGCGGCTGGAGAGTGGAAAAGTATCCTACCAAAATCGCTGGCCGCGGAGGTGGTGGTGGGAAGCAGGTTCAGGGGGCCAAAGTCCATGGGACTCTGTATGAACTTGTATGGAGAGCAGAGGGAGAGGACGAGGATGAGCAGGCTAACTCTTATGCAGACCATGGCAACCTCCATGGCATGTGCAATTGTGGAGCTGCTTCTTGTATGAGAATGGAGAGTGGTAAAAGTAGAGAGGCTGTGTGTATTATCTTGGTGCGGCGCCACAATGTCCAGGATTGCGATGTCGTCGGCGAAGCGATCAGAGCATCATATTGCTTTGTTCTTGCCTTTTGAGCAAAGGTGAGGTATGAAGAAAAATGAGGGCAGGGAAGAGGGCTCTTTAAAGGACCAGGAGAAGGCACTCACTGATCAGACCATGAGGTGGTGATTTGAGGTTTTGAAAGGGGTTTCATCATGAGGAGGAGGTAAAAGGAAGCACTAAAAGACTAAAGGCGGAAGCTGTCACATACCCAAAAAAAGGCCGCCATGTGATCTTCAGCCCTCCGTCTCTCTCCCCTCGCCCCCTGTGACAAAGAATGTGCTTGAGGGCAGTGAAGCTCTCTCTCTCTCTCTCTCTCTCTCTCTGAGAAGGGTCAGCAATGAAGCAGGCAAGCAGCTCTGCAGCTGAAACAAACCAGCACAATATAAATGAGGGTAGAGAAAGAGGACAAGTCGAAGCCTCACCCTCACCTGCCAAAGAAAAGGCCAGACAACACAAGCCACACTGGTTACTGGATTACTGCAATGAAGGTCCATGTGATGAGCTCTCTCTCTCTCTCTCCCTAAAGAATGGAGCTGAAGGGGCAGAAAAAACGTCAAATGTATTAATATCCATTTATCACGCATATATGCAATGAAAAAAAAGATTATATTGTAGAAGCCACCGTTTAATTTTCGCAGCCCCAGCGCTCTGATCCATCTGAACAGTCTTTTAAGGAGTGCCTGTACGACTAGGCTATACCCCTGGCTCCTCCTGTTATCCGTCACTAGCTGGGCACAATGGGGCTCAACTCTAGATACCAAATCTTTTGCAGGGTTACTGTTGTGTGATACTGTTCGTAGGGCCCAAGACTAATGATGATTGACTAGTACCACTCAGGCTAAGAAGGAAGGAGCCCATGGATTGTGTGGCTGGAAACCATGAGCTCTCATGCAACTAACAGGCAAGTGCGAGGACCTACTCCATTTGTTTCAGGAAGGAAACAGAGACAAATATATATATATATATATATAACAAAAATAAAAATGTTTTTTTTCTTTCAGAGGGACACCCCCAAGAGAATTAATTAAGACCTGCAACTCAACCAATAATAAAATATATTGAGGTCTAGCTGTTCAGAAAATTAAAAGAAAACAGAAAGGTTTGCTGACCTTGGGATGACATGGCAACATTTTGGTCTCACCCAAGTAGTACTATTTATCTACCATAGGAGACCACCCCAGTTTGCATCGAGAATAGATTAGCTGATATTATATGTTCACAATGCATACAGTGAGATTATAAATGATTCCATTTATTTAGTTCTGGATACTGAGACAACTCAAGATCAAAGTTATCCACAATAACTAATTTTTAGATTGGTTGACATCTACTTGTCTGACAATCATATTCTCAATATCATTTATTATGTGCAGGAAATGTACTTGTTCTGCTGTTTGGAAAAGAAATGTTTTCTTCCGTTTGGAAGCAATATACTGAATGCGAATGCAATCTAGGTAGGTCATTACAAACATCAAGAATAGAATCCAAGAACAGCGTTGGATATCTGAATTCTCCATGGATGCAATATCAACAGAGATATATTCCAAATGCTGCCTAGGTACACCACCACAGGGTTCAAATCACGAGATCGCACAAAAATATCATCTAGCAAATTGCTCCACTAAACTACGACAACCTTTTTCCATGTTTCGGCATAAAATATGCCATGCGTTCAATTTTGATATAAACCTAGGCGGCTCAGAACAAGTTCCTTGATGGGACAAGCATATGAAAAGGGAGACCATATATAATCTGCAATACCAACTGAAAATTCAAAGGAACAAATGAAACAGCCCACAAGCCTCACGCATCCATATCCTAACCAATCTTTTGGCCTTCACACGAGCAGGGTCAGGGCCTCAGGGGGTGCCATCATGCAATAACAAAACGCCTCATTGCTACGCAGTGTGATCTTCGCCAAGATTTGAGACCAATTCAGAATCACTTTCCTACTTCCAATCCATGAGATCGTCGTTGTGGGGAAAGAAGGAAAAGGTGGGCCACTAAGTCTTTCCTAGATCTCCCTTTTTCTCCCCACTCGCAAGAGCCCAATGACCTCATGAGATCCCCTCTGCGATTGATGAACGCAAATCTGTATCGAAAAGAGCAGGCACACCCTTTCCACTGAGCCCCCCTTTAGTTTTTGGAACTACTTGGTATTGGGGGATGGAAAGGCATGGCGTGGCTGGGCCCAAGGAGATTCGGGCTTTATAGCCTCACGACACTCACCGAGCGTATCATCTTATATATGGCTAGTAGAGTACAGAGGTGGTCCTGACCTACTCCGGATCTAATAGGTTTTTACGCCAGAAAAATCCATGATATGTTTCCTCTCCCTCCAGTCCTCCACAGACCACAGTGGGCAGTGTGCACGAGCACAACGGAGGACAATGCACCGAATGCAATTTGGTGGTGATAAGGGACAAAATTGTTGGTTCTCCAAGAAATGGGTGGTCAAAGTTTTACTAGATTATAATAACCCCCTTCATATGTAAATGTCATTTTGGACAAGATTAGGTAAAGCCCAAACTCTGACTACTGGTATGAGGCTATGAGCAAATATATGTCAACAGACCAAGTCAAACTAAATGTTCGTCATAGAGGTACTTTCATTATACTATATTTTGATAGAGTTTACCAAACATACCATGATGGAAATTTGCAGTCAATGTTGCATTCTGGAGGCTGTTGTGGGTTAAGAAAGTTTTGTACTTACATGACGAGGTAGTATCTGTAGGAATAATCCTTCAAGGCAGATGAGATACTTCTACCACACTGTTTACGGAGATTAAAAAAACATGTGCATTTGGGCTTTCTAATCAGGTAAAACAAAACGGCAGGAAGTATGCTTGAAAAATAGAATTCATATGAATGGTTAGTATAAGCGGATAGAACTATATTATGAAATGAAAATGTGAAACAGTCTGAGAAACAGTTCCGTACCTGAAGCCCATCCAAATTTCCAATGATTTTGTTTGTTATCAGAGCATACGTTTCGGACACATCCTTATGATATAATATGCCTCAGAAGGAAGCAAATTCCCTGGCAAAATATGCCAGTGGTGTCACAGAAAAGGACGCACACATTTTTTCTCCATTTTAGTGATCTGTAAGTTATGGGACCATTGCAGAACTACTCGGGAATAGGAACACAAAGGAGCACATAAAGTTGGGAAAAGGGCCTTTTTTCACTTGATTCACATGCAAATCTTGGAATACAGATCAGCTAGAAAAGTTATGTGAGCGGTGATTGCATTTACTAAGATAATTGCATATCACAAAACACATCTGCTAGACATGTACAGAGTACAGCGGCAATTACAGAGATGTCACGTTTTCCAAATGGCCACGCTTCTTTTCGGTGACATGTTCACCACTTGCATGATTAAACAACAGATGCTGTCACATACTTGATCAGATGGTCCCGTCCTCTCTTGTCAACTTTTGATTTATTCATTTAGATTAGTTGGTGTCTTATCATGCTTAGTTGTATGTGTTTCCTCTATTTCCTTTTCATATTTGGACGCTTCTCAGCATACTAATTTGGCTATGCTTAACATCTCTGATAGAAAATGAGTCAGCCAGCTTTTACCAATCAAAGCTTGAGCCACCCTTGTTTCTTGCATGCTGTTTTCTCACTAAATTATTCTTATTTGCTTATCCCCCTTAAACTGAAAGGCCAGTCTTTCATGTCTGCTTTGTGATACTGCTAATAATGAAAGGTTAATTATTGACAGGATACATGTTGTTCCCAACCATGCATCTTGCCGAGTGTAGTATATTGCTACATGACACGCTTATGTCTTTGCTCTTATATGCTCACAAAGTACAAAGACAGAAGAAAGACAAAGATTGTCTTCAGATGGACATGGAACAGCTGTTTTCAACTGTTTTTTTGATCATATCCTGGAATTATGAGGGCAAGGAAAGAAAGACAAGGTTTGTTTCGCCAGGAAGTACGGAACATGAACTAGTTGTTACCTTCTCAGACTAAGTTAATAAACAATGAGGGTTTGAAGGCAATGCATAGTTTGTTATTGACATATGAAACATTTTTGCCCTAATTCATTCCAAGGTACACTTGTCGTACTTGATTGAGTTTATGATGCCAGCCTGTGATTTACAAGCCTAGTACAGGTGTGTCTTTAAGGAAGGTTCTATCATGGTCATATCATTATTTTTAAGGTTAGGAAAAATCCCTTATATGCCACCTAAAAAACTTCTAATCCCTCATATGCCATCATGGCCCACATTTCATTGACACAGCTGGTCCCACCTGTCATTGGGACAACGATGGCATTAGAGGGATTAGAAGTTTTTAAGGTTGCATATAAGGGAATATTGCTGGTTACTGAAAGCGGCAACATGCAAAGACTCCACTCTCCATGGCTTATAAGAATTGCTAGCACCTTGGAACATCTTCAGTGATCCAATCTCAATAGTAAATACCAACAAGTAGTAGTAACAGTAAAGTCTGAAATCTAAAAAGCTGTAGTACTCCAAAGGTGTAGTTTTGATTAGAACTAGCATTTCGTAAGAATCACCAGCTACTGTAACATAGGATGCTTCAAATCTATAAACTGTTATAGTTTACCTGCTATTTATGTTCCATATGTAGATGATAGATAATCCCGTGAGCAGCTCAGCTGAGCTCCATCAGCATGACTGTGCCCAGGCCCCAGCTTGGTCACCTCAAATTACTCATAACCCAACTGGGCAATTCTATCTGTGCTGCATGAGGACAAGAACATCAGAAACACATGCTGAGAATCTGCACCGTCAGAAATTGTCAGATGTGTGTGTAAGATAAGAATGGATATTGTAGAGAGAAGTACATTATGCCCCTTTGTCTCAGCTTAGCTTCCATCATCTATACACCCTGTACATGCTCTACAAGTTGCATTTTCCAGTAAAAGAAAAGGCAGATCAAAAGCCGTCCCAATCTGCCTGGATTTTAAGTAATCTGGTTTCAACATCACGGTGTCAATCATTCATCTTCCTGAATGCATAAGCAATTATGTGGAGGTGCTGCAATGTTATCCTGAAGTTTTATCTTCATATGCACAATTGGAACAAAAGGACAGAAAAATCGGTTGCAAAAGAAATGTGTCGGTGAGATCTCAATGTTATAGCATATAACAGCCATATGATCATTATCTAATAGGTCCCAGGTGATCAGCCCTGCATCAGCAGCAATATCATTGTCAATATCTTTGTATTAAGAAGAAAATAGAGTTTAATAGTGGTCAGTTCTTATGCAAGCATATTACTTCAGCACTTCAAACTTGTTACCTGTGGTGGTAATGATGTCAGATAACTTATTAAGATCTTCCTAGATCACTAATGCACCTACGAACCACCATTAGCGGGTTGTACTGTGACCTGTGATTACTAATGCACTTACGACAGTTTGAAACATAGACTGTCCAAATTCGTACAAGATACAGAACTTAACCTTGGGTATCAAGATATGTAACTTAACCTGCTATATGACAAGGCACAACTGGTAGTTGATCTCTTACAAGATCAGAACAAGAGCGAGCTTAACACTGATGCGAAGTTTATACCTCAACAATCTAGTATAGAATTAGAATAGAAAGCAAGCTTTCAATGATCTTGGTTGCAGTATCCTCGTTTCCATAGTGTTCAATAGGAGATTCCACATTTTTTGGTTTTTTTATATCTCAAATAAGAAGGGGATTTGTACAAAATATCAGAATAAATTGTGTCCCAGTTGCCCTACGATGTGCTTTGTTTTATACAATAGAAGGAAATTACTAAGGGAGCTGGTTATATGTCCACATCAAAGCTACAATGTGAGTATGTGACAACAATCACATTTGACGAATAGTCTCTATCAAGCAACAATGTGAAACCAACTATAATGATGTGCAACAAGTAGGATGCCGCCATTCGATTATTGTCTTTATGTTGTCTGGTAGAGTCAGCTTATGTGGCACACACTAATGCACGCGAAGCAAACAAGATAAGTGAACTAATCCATAGTGTTGCACCATTTCTCAGGATAAAATATGCCATGATATATTATAAAAATAGCTGGGGTCAACAGATGTCCACTAGTACATATACAAAAAAAAAGGCAATAATCTTTGCTCAACGTGTGATCTTCAGGACAAGCAAATAGTACTGAATATGTTAGTAAACTAATGCTTACATAGATGTCAGGTTTGGATATTTTCATCAATCAGTTCACAGGATGCATCATTTGCAACATTCTGACCAATCCTAAATATACAAGGTATGATTTATCATAACGAGAGTCGCTCAATATTTGTGGAACCAACATAGCCACTCTCTCCCTTAGTTTTCTCAACTGACAGCTGCTTGGTTGTTTCCACTATCAGGGCTTGACATACTCTCCCTAACTTATCAGACGCATACTGTATCATTTTCCCAAACAAACTAAAGCGGTTATCAGGCACATATACTTCTGGTATTTAAACTGGTTTTAATTACTTAATACATTATGATGAAAGGATGAATTCAGAGTTCAAGTACCACAGATTACTTTATGGTAGCCAAAATGACACTAATGAAAACTGAAGTACAGAATAGACATTTGCCTAGCTGGTGAATCAGTCCCCAAGGGCATTCAGAAGGCATTGGATCAGGCTTGTACATAAAAGGCACAACTTTCTTAAAGAATTTTCTTTGTAAGGGCGCCCTCGTAAAAGGGAAAAGATATATTTAAGACAGGAACGACTCGTGGCATTGAGGTAACGGGTTCCAACCTGCCTTCTAACATAACAAGGATAAGTCTGCGTAGAAATTCCCTTCCCCAGGCCCCATAATGTGCATTTCTGTCAGGTGGATAAGTTTCGGATGCTTTACCTTTTTTGAACTAATTGAAAAGCTAACCTAAACAATTAAGGCTGTTTCAATGTCCTGCAACTCAAAACTCAGAATTCATTTTACAGTGGATAAGCTGTGGTACCTTAACTAGATGACAATGCACTTTTAGTTCTTACTAAAATGTAGTTGCTATGATGCAGACAACTGGGACACACAGAATGCTCTCAGGTAGACACTGTACATAAGTAGAACTATGCCCTAAAAAAAAGAAAACAAATAAATATATCATGCATTCATGCGGACCACATATTCATATGGAGGTAGTTACATCTTACAGGAACAAAAACAATATTTCAAAGGTTACACTGATCTCATATATACTGATACAATCTACCACTCCGTGTTGTAAAAATATATCATAGATGTACAGATACAGATGTTGTTCTTACATACAGAAAAGTAAATTCATATTCAATGCCTTTCACCTGGCTGAAAACTGAGAAACTGATACAGTGGCCTTGGAGGCAGAAGATGAACTGGAAGAGGATGTTTCTCCTCGCACTCTACTTGTTGCATCAATAAAAGTGGGCCTTGTGGGCTGGAGCTCTGGATCATTTCTTGTCAACAACAACACGACCACTTCTGACATCATTGGCCTTGCAGCAACAGCTGACTGAGTGCAGACAAGGGCTATCTCCATGATTCTTTTTACCTCTTCCGGCTTATATTCTTCTGGATCAAGCGTGTCGTCCACCAAGGCGATTAAGTTGTCACTTTCATATAGCTTCCAGGCCTGTGCAAACATAGGGGATGATCAAAATTCAAAAGGGCATTTAGCACGGTAAGTGTTGGTACATAACAAAAAATGAGCACATTTGATACAAGATGATCATGAAACATGAGCGATAATCTAAGTCTTTTTTTCAAATTAAAAAACTTGTAAAGTTATCCAAGACACATCCTGATGAAGACTAATAATTAACAATTAGCACTAAGATTAGGCTATGCGGTGGAGGATTTTTGTCAATCGCCTGTTAAATCTTCAGAATAATGAAAACGTACTCCATTACATATTTATAAAATTGTGAAAACCTAGCGCAGTAGCAAAGGAGTGCTTCTCAAAAATAAAAATGAAACTGAAAACCAAGGTTCAAGAAAACGCTAGGCGCTAGGCGGACGCTAGGCTAGAGTTTAGCGCCCAGACTGAGTAAACGTAGATTAAACGCGACTAAACGTTTGTGAATTTAATATTATTTTCCAATATATATATATTAATTTTTGGATTTATAAGTGAAAAATAGATATTCATATAACATATTATGTTGTGCAATCATTTATTATTGCCTAACTATCCAGATCAACATATATATGGCTGACCTTAACCAAATTCTTAACAGATTCATCACTGGTTGAGAAGATAAAAGAAATTAAGAAAAAGGACATAGGAACAATAGATGGGCCTGTTGTTTCCTGGCCCATCCAGCCCACCACATCACCCTCTCCCTGTTGATACCTAAGGCTATCCCCAACCCATAGTGTCTATGAGTAGTGTCCATGTTACCATATCATCAAGACACCACCATAGAAACTATACTCCCCAACCCATGGTTTCTTGGTGTGAATTCCTAATAAATACACTCTTTATTTTCTTTACCAATCATATTTGTTTCTTATTTATTATGAAGACATTATACCCCTCCAATGCATAACTTGGTGGTGTCTATTGCATAGGTTCTCGTGTAGACACTGGATCTCATGCAAGACCCAGTTTCTTCATTTTCTCATTCTCTCTCCCATTTATTAGAGTGACACATAAGCAAAGTGTCCTATGTGGCAGCCTAATTAATGTTATAGAAACCATCCTACATGGAGGGTTGGGGATGGCCTAATAGGCAGCCAGTTCCCATCTTCCTCCTCGAGCAGCCGCCCAGCCGCCTTCTCCATGCCTCCCTCGCATCTCCCATCTCACGCTCCCCCCTTCTCAGTGCCTCCTCTCTCAGATCCGGCAGCGCAGCACACGAGGCATGCAATGCATCGGCTACCGGCGGAGCGCGCACGAGGCAGGCGGCCTCGACTCCAACTGCGGCGTGGTTTCCTGACGGGCGGCGAGGCCTGTCACTGTTCACCGAGCGTTTAATTGGGTGTTTATAGCCTAAACGCAACGCTGGGGGTCCAATTTGCGCTTAATCGCGCCTAGACGTACGTTTAATTACATTTTTTGGAAGCTTGCTGAAAACATAGATTACGTATTTATAAAATTGAGCATAAAAAATAAGATAGGATAGCAATTTGGGGTAATGCATGCACCAAGAGGAAAATTTCAGAAGAATGGTGTGTACCCATTCGAGCAGGTACTGTGTTTCGGGCTCAAGCCTTGTATCATTGCTCTTCCGACCACTTAATATTTCCAAGACAACAACACCAAAGCTGTAAGTGTCCACCTTCTCTGACAGTTGGCCATGGATTGCATATTCTGGAGCAGTGTAGCCCCTGCTCAATAGAATAATATAGTTAAAAAATAGGTCAAGTGCCTATACCTAATGCCATATCTGCATGATTAAACCTACAGTGTTCCTGCAAATTTTGTGCTCAAATGACTATGATCATCAGGTAGGAGCCTCGCCAAGCCAAAATCAGCAATTTTTGGCTGAAAATCATCATCAAGAAGAACATTGCTAGATTTAATATCACGATGTATGATGCAGACATGAAACTCTTGGTGAAGATAGGCAAGACCACGAGCCATGCCAACAATGATGCTAAATCTCTGCCTCCAATTGAGGGTTCCACGTCGTTCACCTGCGACGCCAGGTGCATGTCAGCATGGTTAAGTTAGCCAATTAGCTCCACTTGGACTATCAGCAATGAAACTGGAGTGGAATTACTATAGTTATAGATGTGGCCAAGGGATTCAGCTAAAACTAATGAACTATCTAGCATAATCAAGGCAGTAACAGATGCACCAATAAAATAATTTTCTCACCGTATTATCAAGTGACCCAAGAATCTAAGAAACAAAAATACCAAGCATCAAAGATCTGAGAATAATAGGCTAAAGTAATATACCAAAGAGGAACTTGTCCAGGCTACCATTTGCCATGTATTCATAAACCAGTAGGAACTCCGAGCCCTTCCTGGAACAACCAAGAAGCCGGACAAGATTCCTATGATGAACATTGCTGATCAGCTTCACCTCACTTTCAAATTCAGCTTTGGCCCTGCTAGTTTCCATTACTATCAGCCTTTTTACTGCAACTGTTTTCCCATTTTTCAGCAAACCCTGTCAGAAATGAAAAGACTTCATGTTTTGTTACATTTCCTTGCTTTATAATCAGAAAAACTAATATAGAATGCGTGTTGGATGATCAGAATACCTTATATACATCTCCAAAACCTCCTTCTCCAAGTTTATTTTTCTCATTGAAATTATTGGTTGCAGCCTTAAGATCATGATAGTAGAAACTTGTTGGACCTTGCAATTCTGTTGCTCCAAGTATATCTCCTAAAACATAATGACAAGAAAATGCCAAAAAAACGTTTGATCAGTTTTTCCAATAGACTCTCAGCATACGAATGCAATTACGAAATACAATGATAAAACCCATTTTTTCCTTGCCAGACAGACTAGATTGTACTCGTATATGCAAAAACAAATATAAATGGACCATTCTAAACTCCAAAGCATTTTATGCAAAATGTGTCATTGAAAACTATGGAAATCTGCAAGGTGCCCAACTGTTGCAAGCAAAGCATAAAAAAACTCAAAAAATAGCTTTAATTTTGGGTTTTATTTTATTGTGGTTCTAAATAGCAGCAAACAGTAAAGCATAAGGCATTCCTCAAGTTAAAACAAAACAAAACACAAAAATAACGAGGAATCAGAATCCGTAAGCATAAATAACCAATAATTTTGCTTCACGGATAAAAACAAAGGATGGATGCTACGAAAACATGCCTACATATGGATATATAAAGAAAAAGAATATGTTTCTATTTGTTAATGTACTAAATCAAATTCTTAAGCTTGTCTAAAAAAATCAACTTCTTAACTTCCAGCGAATTTCAGATGTATGAATAGCCAACCGAGTTTAAGGCTTGGCAATCTCAATACCATTGAAGATCATGTGACGCATACCAAGTATCAATAGTGTGATTGGCAGCCAATGGTGATAAAGCTAAACATGCTGCATGCAAGTATGCAACACAGAACAATAGGTGCATATCATTGGGCAGTGTTCTTGTGAACAGAACATTTGGCATGTGATAGTTTACTTGATTAGCCTGTAAGAGAATTTCATGACAAACAGTGGAAATACTGAATCTGATAAATGCTAGACTTTACAACATTTACCTCTCCGAGGCTTTAGCTTCCTATATCGCCGTATCAATAAGAAAATCGACAGCCCAACAAGAAACAGGAAGGCTATGCCTCCCAGAATTCCTCCTATGATGGCCCCTTTATGACTTGATTTCCCTGCAAGCAGACATGCACTGATAATTCTGAACTTAAAAAAAAGGGTTCTGTTTGGGTAACTTATTGTTACTTTCTGTTTGAAATCCTCACTACAAATTAACTTAAAGCAAAGCCACTCCCTTGCAAATAAATAAACTGATCATAACTTGCTGAAAAATTAGAAGACTAAAAATTTCCAGACATCGGATTTCCTGAACAGTAAAGGGATAAAAAAATTGAAGGGCGCTGAAATAGATATATTTGTTTCAGCATTAGAGCATTGCTACTCCTACAAGCCCCAGCAGCAAAACTAAAAATGCAAGACATCCACCATTATGACAGTTGGCTTAGGTGTCAAATTAATGCATACTTGTACTCACAGAATCAGAGATGAAATACCCCTTCAACAAAAGCAGTGCCATCGATTCCTATTTTCTAGCGGTGATGCCGGAAACATAAATCTGAAACGAGAATGTAGATTGGCAGTGAGTTATTGGGCATTGGTTGCTTAATCCATAATGGTCATGCGAGTGAGAAACATGGTGGCACATGGAAGGGAACACACAGTAGCCATCATCCAAAACATGCAGGACTTGTTAACAACCCAATCACCGAAGCAAAAACACAGACACATGGATAGATACGTAGGCACGTAGCAAAGGACCAAAGGTAGACTCACCGGAACGCAAGTACTCAGCGAGGTCCACAGTCGCGTTTGCCGGGAAGAACGACCTATCGGAGTATCTCATGAAGCAGCCGGCGTCCACAGCCCGGCCATCGGAGTCGGGCGGGCACCCGTCGATGTTCCCCACCGCCACCTGGAGGCACTGCGCGCAGCCGCCCTCCCCAACCGCCTCCACGCACTGCGCCGCCGCGTACACGCCGTCTCTCGCGGCCGCCGCGGCGAGCCCCGGGACGCGAGGCACGGCCGCCGCCAGGTCGGCGACCAGCGCCCGCGCCGCGTCCGCGAAGCCGCCGACGTCCACGGCGGAGCCGTTGCAGAGCTGCGTGTTCCCCGGGAGCGTGGACTGGTCGAAGAAGGCCGCGCTCTCGTAGCGGAGCACGCAGCCGTCGAGGATGGCGCGCCCGCCGTTGGCGGCGCCGCACGCGGCGCGGAGGCGCGCGGCGGCCGCGTCGAAGCAGACGACGCAGTCGCGGCCCGCGACGTACGGGCGGCACTGCGCCATGGCGAACGCCGGGGCCGTGGCGCGGGGCTGCGCGGCGGTGGCGAAGCCGCCGCCCGCAGCGGAGAGGTTGGCGCGGAGGTCGGCGAGCGTGGCGTTGAGGGCGGCGAGGAAGGCGGACGCCGGCGTGGCGTTGTACTGGCTGCACCCCAGGTTGAGCAGCGTGGCCTGCGGGTCGGCGAAGGTGACCGGGGCCCACGCGGAGGCAGCTACCACCACTACCAGGGCTAAGAGCAGGAAGCGAGGAGCCATGCGGCGGTGCATCGAGGTTCGGGAGACGGTGGTGAGATGCGCAGCGCAGGGGAGGAAACGAGGCGAGAAGGCGCCGTCGCCGGTGGGGTTTGGACCGCCGCGGCGCCGCGCTCGCGAGCGGCGAGGCAGGCGGGCGTGGCGTGATGGGGAATTTGGGTTGTGGGGTAAGTGTGCCGTGGAAGGAGTAGGTGATTGGTTCGAGGAGGTATAGATAACGGAGGGCCTGCTGGTGGGGACACGGCATATCTGTGCTCCAGCTTGCAGGTCGCCGTGGAATTCTTTCTCTTCGCTTGAGCAGATATGCTCCTCGTGCCGCCATAAATTTTAGAGCAAATTCGTCATTGAAAATATAACACTCTGAATGTTATTAAAAATTAGCCCATCCATCATTATTTATAATTTTTTATGCCGTTAAACTAAAGAGCTAAAATGGCAATAATATCCTTAGCCAGTATGAACCATATTTCTCTCCTCCCGCTGACATGTGAGACCCAGCTTCATCTTCAACCTAGGCCGTGTTTAGCACTCACCTAGGGTGCGATTAGATTCACCAACTATCTAAAAACACTATTCATCCAACTTTTTCATATTCATCACACACCTCCCACTCACAGAACAATATTCATCTACTGTGTTTGTATTTTTTTTTGTTCTATAGTGTTTTTTTGGGAAATCTTTCCCAATCTAAACACCCCCTTAGCCCTCTTGTTTGGATAGGTGCTAAAGTTACGCTCTTGTTTGAATAGGTGCTAAAGTTACGCTAAAGGCTATTTAGCGCCTCCCACCTATCTAAAGCTGTGTTTAGATTTTCAAATATTCACTTTAGCTTTAGCAGAAAAAAAGCATTGTAGCAAGTCATGTGAAGCGTATTCTATGAGTGAGATAAATAGTGTGAATAGGGAAAAGTTGAAATGAATAGTGTTTAGTTTGTAATCTGAACAGGGCCTGGGTAAAAAACCACCGTAACACTGTAGCACTTGCCGGGGAGCGTGTTTCGTGAGGAAGGTGAATAGTGGAAAGTTGATGAATAGTGAAAACCTAAAATGAGGATGTGCTTAGGCCATGTTCAGATTCCCAACTATTCACTATTCATTCTGACTTTTCACTATTCATTTTAACTTTTCACTATTCCCTCCTCACAAAACACGTTTCCCAATGAATGATACAATGTTTTTCTTATGCTACAGTATTTTTTCCTACAATCTAAACACACCCTTAGGGTTTAGGGTTTAGGATGTGAAAACCCGAAAAAGACGTGCCGGGCTCCTAGCTAGCGCGCTGGGCGTGTACGTCGTGCTCATCTCCCCGTCCCACTCTTTGTCTCGGCGAGCCCCCGCTCCAACTGATGCACGTTGCCATACCCACTCGTCTGAGGTTGAGACCAGGGTTCACAAATCCGCGGTAACCGGTCCGGTTACCGCGGTAACCGGTCCGGTTACCGCGGTAACCGGTCCGGTTACCGCGGTAACCGGTCCGGTTACCGCGGTAACCGGTCGAACCGTCCCGGACCGGTAGCGGTTCGGGGCGGTTTGAAACCGGTTGAATTCAAAAATTTCAAATTTGAATTTAAAAATTTGAAAAATCGGATAAAAATTCTTAAAAATACTTCATGGTGTGCTGGATCTATTGGTGTCAAAATTTCTCAAATATTTGGTCATTTGCTATTTTTTTCGCGAATTACAAGTTAAATAAAAAAAGAAAAAGAAAAAAACAGCTCGGCCCAACTCGGCCCAACTCGCGTAAACCCTAATAACCACTCCCCCTCGCCCCCCTCACCCCCCAGAACACCCCCTCACTCCCCCCCCCGCGCGCAGCGCAGCTCTGGAGCGGGCGAAAAATCGCCTCCAGCTGCGCAACCGCCGCGCGCGCCCGGCTACCGCTCCGGTACGAGCGGTTACCGCTCGGATTGAGCGGTTAGCCGCTCCGGTTCCCGGCGCCGCGGTTCCCGGCTCCCTACGCCGGCTTACCGCTCTGGTTTCTCCGGTTCCCGTTCGGTAACGGCGGTTAGCCGCCCGACCGCGGGTGAGGTATGGATTTGATGCGGGTTTCAATGATTTAGGCTATTGTGATCTATGAAATCATGAAATGGATGTAGTGATGGAGATATTTAGGTATATTTTGATTGCATCCAAGTGATTTTAGAATGTATGAAGTGGATCTAGTGATTTGTAGCCATGTATGTACATTTTGATGTAGGGTATTGTGATTTTGGAAATAAGGAAATGGATGTAGGATTTAAGTATTGTGATATAGCTATGTGTTGTCAAGTTGACATTGATATGTTTATGTTCGTTCCATGTTTGCAGATACGCAATGTCTGGCAGAGATAGAGATGTTGTATGGGAACACGGTGAAAATCTTCACCCCGGTTGGAGATGCAACTATTGTCATAAGTCCAAGGGAGGCGGTGGTGCCACTAGATTGAAACAACATTTGGCAGGGCGCGGGACGGAGGTCGTCCATTGTGATAAGGTTTCAAAGGAGGTGCGTGAGTACTTTCAGCGTGAGCTTGAAAGGACAAAGAAGCTAACTGCTCAACGTGCTCAAGAGAAGTTGAGAAAGGAGAAGGCTGCAGCGGAAGGTAACTATCCTAGTGGAGGTGAAGCGTATGATGAGGAGGCTGAGCTGCAGCGTGCCCTGAACCAATCAAGAGCGGAAGAGGAGTTCCGTCGCGGGGTGCAACAGAGAGGAGGTGCATACGAGCATGGAGGGGGTAGTGGTACGAGGGGAGAGGGTACGTTGCAGAGGATGCTTCGAAGGGCAACTTCAGCGAGGCAGACTCCTGGGGTGACGGACTACAACTTAGGTTCGGCGCGTGGATCAACGCAGCCAAGGATTGACACAGGCTCATGGACGCAGAAGGGTAAGAATGCAAAGGAAGCTATTGGGAAAGCTTGGTCAAAGTTTTTCCATACTGCGGGAGTTCCTGGAAGACAAGCTGACAGTCCATACTTTGTCAGTGCAGTCAGAGAGACACAGAAGTGGGGTATGTTTTCTTTGCAGCCGAAATAATAGCTACGCAACTACATGTTTAGATCTAATCTCATGAGTGCCATATGTTTTGCAGGTGAAGGTATCGCGTCACCCACTGGACGGGATATTGATGGCAAGTACCTGGATCAAAACGAGCGAGACTTGCAGGTTCAGTACGTAAAGTTTCAGGCAGAGTGGCCTATGTTCGGCGTCACGTTGATGTGTGATTCGTGGACTGGGCCGACAAAGATGAGTGTCATTAACTTTTTGATATATTGCAATGGGGTCATGTGGTTCCACAAGTCTATTGATGCGACTGGAAGATCTCAAGATTCTGCATATTTGCGGAAGGTAACCCCGTACCTAGTTCATTTCGATCCGAATATAATTTAGATGTTGCTAAAGAATATGTGTATTTGCAGGAAATTCTGAAGGTGATGGAAAAAATTGGACCAGAGCATGTCGTTCATGTGATCACGGACAACGGCTGCAACTACAAGAAAGCCTGCAAGGGGATTCAAGAAACATACGAACACATTACTTGGACACCTTGTCTAGCACACACTGTCAACTTGATGTTAAAGGATATCGGTGAAAGGTACGAACATCAAGATTTGATCGATCAATGCAAGAAAATATCAACGTGGTTACACAATCATGGTCAGTTGAATGCAATGATGAGGCAGGCGATTGGTGGTGAGTTGGTGAAGTGGTGTGCAACTCGCTTTGGGACCAACTACATGTTCCTAGACAGCATGTATCGGAAACGTGATCGTTTTATGCAGTGGATGGGATCTCCTGAATTTTTGCAGAGCAAATGGGCCAATTCAAATATGGTTAGATTTACTCATACGAGATTTTCAAGTCTACAGTGGTGGGAGGGAATGAAATTTGTCATTGACTCAGTCCAACCAATATACAGCTTACTTCGCTTTGCTGATCAGGACAAGCGGCCGAACATGTGCGAGGTATGTCACAACGTACAGAGTGTGAGAAATGAAATGCAATCTTTCTTTGGCCGCAATGTTTCCATGTACAAAGAGTATGAAGCGATTTGACACTTATGTGGTTCCAGGTAAGACGGATTCTGCTCATTGTGAACAAAAGTTTATACTTTCACGTTCCATACACCTTATGCTCATTCGTGGTACTTTCTATTTTGCAGCTTCTGTCCTGAATCCGAGGTATGCCTATACGTTTATTCCAAGTCCAGAAATGTGGAGTACACTGAAGGATGCTTTTCAGCGCATGACCGATATCTCGAGCGCCGTCCAGGCATTGCAAGAGGCTGAGCTGTTTCGACAGAAACGTGGTGACTTTGGCACACAATTGGCACAACAAATGGCGCATGACCCAAAGACAACTGCATCTTCTTGGTGGATGATGAACGGGAACAAAACTCCCAGGCTGCAGGCCCTTGCTTTGCGGCTTGTTGCTCAATGTTGTTCGTCAAGTGGATGCGAGCGGAACTGGAGTACTTTTGCCTTGCTGCATACAAAGGTTCGCAATCGGTTGTCACACAAAAACTGAACAAGCTTGTCTATGTCAACTACAACCTACGCCTGCGACTTGCGGATATTGCCGATCCTCCACGGGATCAAGAAGATTTCATTGACCAGCTAGCCCATCTTTCATTCTATGAGCCTAAAAATCCAGTGCGGGAATGGATGGAATATGGAAGGTCAAACAAAGCTCCTGTTCTAGACGAGGACGACGATGAAGGTGACACGCCGCTTCCCTCTAATATTGTCGCTGATAAAATAAATCCGGCGGACCTCCGTACTTCTACAGGGGAAGATTGCATCAGTGATTGGGCACGGCGACATGTGGGTGACACTCATGTAGGGAAGCGGAAGTACCACATCGCGCCTAGCAAGGTTATCCCGAAGCGCCAACGAGGCCAGGCAACTGGAAAAGGGAAACAGAAAGAAATAGAAGTCCTGAGCGATGAAGACACTGATGATGGTGAGGATGATAAAAGCCCAGAGTATCAGGAGTCTCAGGACAGCAGCTCTGGCGATGATGGTGATGATAGTAATGATGGTGATGGTAGCAGTGATGGTGATGATAGCAATGATGGTGGTGGCAGTGGTGGCGGCAGTGGCGGTGCTACTGGCGGTGGCGGGGGCGGAGGCGTGTCACCTTCAAACCCACCTGCTGGTCTCCATTTTACAGGTACCAAGTGTACGTATATATGAACATGTTTTTATTATTTTGACTTATGAGTATTAATTATACTATGTGGTTCATTGCAGGGGAGACTGAGTTCACACATGCAACCCAGGACATTGACCATGGAGCACCGATGTCGCAGAGGAGAACGGTTGGACCGGCGGATTATGACTCTCCACAGTTCTCTTCTAGCTCCTCCTACAGGGAATCCTCACAGTCTAGTTATCACTATCCTGTACCGGAGTTGAGCATGCAGCCACCGATGAGATGGGTGTACGAATGGCAAGATCCTCATTGGTATAATTTGTTACTTCAGGAATGGCAGACGACATCGGCCTGGACGGGCCAAACTTGGCAAGACTTCAAAGCTGAGTTGCTTGTAAGGCAGGGTTTGAATGTGATGTCCACCGCGGAGTATGAAATGGCCTCGCGATGCTACCGTTGAATAATTATTTGTATGAGAGGACTACTGAACTATTTGCATGGACATTTGTACTATGTTTGTATGTACAATTATATGTATGGATGTTTGTCTATATTTTTAGTTATTTTTTTCCTTAATTTACGCATATTTCATGCCAAATTTTTGTTGTACATCGAACCGGTTCAAACCAGTCGGTAACCGGTTCAAACCGAGCGGTTTGGGTTGTCCACAAAACCGGTCGGTAACCGGCTCAAACCGGTCGGTAACCGGTCAAACCGAGCGGTTAGCCGCCAAAAACCGATTACACGGGGATTTGAATTCAAAATTTGAATTTGACCGGTTTCCACCGGTTACCGATCAAACCGGTCCGGTAAACCGCTACCGCCGGGCGGCGGTTACCGGACCCGGTTCGGTTAGGTAAACCCTGGTTGAGACTGCTTGTGGCGGCTACGAGAGGAGTTGTCGATTTGACCTTCTAGCTGTTGACAAAACTCGTGGCTTTGTCGGATGGTCATTTGGAGCGGGGGAGATATCTAGTCAACGTTAATAATACATATAGATTGGTTCGCAAAGGGGAAAAGAAATATAGACTCACTTATTGGCTGGCCAAACAAGATGTGTACTACACACTCCGTATATCTTAAGAGTCGTCTTGGAATTAAATCAGGATTGCAACGTGACACCAACAAGGAGCTGGACATTATACAATCTCGGCCGAATTCACACGGAAACGTCGGAAAAGCTTGGGGGGAACCCGTTAGTTGTTTGCGGTTGAACTTAAAGGATAATCAATTTAGAGTGGATTAAAAAAAGAAAAATCTAAACATGTATATTTTTATTTACGTTGAAAAAAAAAATATAAGGTGTGTTTGGTTGCAGGCACCACATGATGCATGAATGGATGATCCTGGATGGGATGGTTCAACCAAATTGCTTGTACCACATGGTTCACTCTAACTAGTACAGCATTGTATTAAGTGGGATGGTTCCATCCTGGATGAGTTGGTACAATTCATCCAACCAAACAAAAGAATCATAATTATTTTGTACTATTTCATACATGAATCAAATGGTACAACCAACCAAACACACCCTAAGTGAATCAAACAATACTTAAGACACAAATTTCATAAACAACAAATGTGTTTGCCTTTAGAATGAACAAAATGATGAAGAAGAAGCAGATTAATGTAAAAAGAAAATCAGGTTTTATGTTAACAATTGCATGGAAATAGGGATTGTTAGTATATGTCATATATAAATCACATGGTTAGACAATTGTCAATGGACACAAGATCGCTGTTAACCTGAAGTGGATATGAATAGTGCACCGGTTTAGTTAACTAAGGGGTTGATTTGTACCAATTAAAATATTAGGGACGAAAATTACACTTTGACAATACTTGAGAGATGAAAAATACATTTTTTCCTTTTTCCCAACTTAAACTTTAACCATTTATTTGTTTTATATTATATTAAACATGATTAATACATTCACTATTGTTAGAGAGTACCTAAATAACTGTCTTTCACACCTCTCGAAAAACAACTTTGACCAAATATAAAAAAACATATATTATGACTTCTAGTACAACTTAAGTAACATTAGATAGATACTTGAATCTAGGTTTTTATAAGATTTATTTGAATATCTAAATTAGACCTGAGCATTTTTTGCCCGGCCCGGCCCGTGGGTCCGGCCCGAGCCCGGTGGGTTTTGGCCCGCCCATGCCTTCAAATGGGATGGGACTGGGCAACGAAAACCAAGTCCGAAAAAAATTCGTTCCGGCCCGAGCCCGCCTAGATGATTAATTTCATTTATTTTTCAACTAAAAAAGGATGGGAAGCCCGACCCGAACTTGCGGGGCCCGAACCCCGCCCACGGCCCGGCCCGAACCCGGCCCGAAAACTCGACCCGAACTTTGGGTGTGGGCACAAATTTTTGGCCCGAAATAAATCGGGTTTTTTCTTGGCCCGGTCCGAAATTAGGCCCGGCCCGCAAAATGCTCAGGTCTAATCTAAATGTTGGACTATTTTCTACAATCCAGTCAAACGTGTGGCACGAACACCCAAAACGACTCTTATTTAGTAATAGATGGAGTATATTTGAATACAATTCTAACCGATACTACATTGTAATAGTAAAAAATATTATTAGTCAAATTATTAATCAATAATAGAAAAGTTAACTATTTATTTCTCTACGTGCCCTTATAACGAAAAACAGAGGGGAGGGAGATGATGGCCTGCACGCAGCTATCAACTCGCTGAACTGTAGTCTCCGACTCCGATGGAGACGCGAGAGTCCTCCGGCTGCTGTTGGCTAATCATGTAGATGTTGATGTTTTATTATATGTATAATAAAATACATTTTGAGAGTACAGTTATTTAATTCTGTAGATGTTGATTTTTTTTTAAAAAAAAGTTAAACCTGGATGCGGTTGTCTTCGGACAGTTCCAATCGGCGTGCTAAGCATGTGCAATAAAGATTAGTTAAGGCAACATAAGAGAAGTGCAATATATGCCTTGAAGAGCAGGTGTTGGATAATTATCTGTAATAGGCCATATTTTAATTCCAAAGGTTATAATTAAATTCATAAATATTTGCATGACTATAATGAGTGAAACAATCCATGTGCACGTGTTCAAGTTTAACACAGATTTAAAGAAGAACACGAATAAGATGAAGGATAGCAGTTCGGACATCGAAAAGTACCCTGGGACGGGACCTCTGCCGGGGGCATCGGTTGCGCCGTTACCAGCTGGAGGAATATCATCCGAACTCATGGTATTCCTCGACTGGCCTTGCTCGAAGTAGTCGTACGAATTCGATGCAGGAAGATCCGTTGACGCAGTGCAGTCCGTGCGCCGGAGTCGTACAGGAAGAAGGCGCGGCGTAGTGTAATCGTTCGATGGCGGCGGAGTCTCCAGGACGGTGAACCGTACGTCGGTGAAGACGTAGCAGTTCTGGGCGAGCAGTCGCGTAGAGACGCTCCCCAGAAACCTGATTGCCCCGGTATCCCGAGCAGGATCTCAAGGAGGCAATGGTGTCGGAGGCACCTGCTCTCGCCGGTGGTGTGCGCGTAGCGCCGGCGATGGGGAGGCAGATTTGCAGCAGAGGAAGGAGGAGGTGTAATGGACTCCAAAATCTCTGTCTCAAAGGAGAAGATGGCTTTCTATTCATAGCCCTCGGGTGAGACGAGAGGATGAACCTGGACGGGAGAGAATCGGGAAGGCTGAAATATGGAAAGCTGAATTATGGAAGGCTGAATCATGGTATCAGTGATTACCATAATCAGCCCTTCCAATTACCGCATCTTCAGTTTCCCTAACCAGCAAAAGAGAGATCCCTCCCGCACGCAAGTCAGGCTCAGTCTCAGGCCAGGGTTGTTTGAGAGCCGCCAGGGTTCTTTGAGAACCGCCAGGGTTGTCTGAGACCCTCAGAGTTCTCCACAGACTCAACCCTGGGACTCGTAGTAAATGTCGCCAGGGTTCTTTTCCTGTCCGAGCAGAGTTCTTTTCCATTACCAGTGTGGTGTTAACCATAATAACTATAACATCAAAAGCAGGCTATAATCCTTTAGAATAAATAGAATAATGGGCCAGACCCTAATATTCTAACAATCCCCACCAAGGATTTTAAGCCGTACTTGAAATGTTCTCAGATCCTCTTTGATATACCAGTATTTGATGGAGACTGTTAAGTTGAACTTACATCTAGAACTAGGGCTACATTCGTTCACAATCTGAACAATGGACTATGCCTTGAATTGCCAGTTTTGTGCGAACAAGTTTCACCAGAGCTCTACACTGATACTAGGCTGCAGTAGCATCCCCGCTGTTTTGGAGCTTATGGGTCATACTCCATGCCTTTCATGAGTTTCTAGAGATCACCCAAATCTCAAGGACTATGACCAGTAGTCAGACTCATATAGGTGTGTTCCTTAAAGATGTTCTGTAGGACAACATCTCTGTTTCAATGAAACAACTGCCTTGTTCCATGAAACCACTTGGAGCACATTAAGGTATACACCATCGTACCTTGCAGGGTTGAAGAGAAATGCATCTTCTCATGGAATGAGCCTTCATTATAGGTTCTCTTCTCTCAGTTACACTATAGCTTGTTGCTCCATCCTTCTTCACGGGATCTCCGATCACACAGAATGGGTTTCAACCATAGAGTAACTCACGTGGGTCTCAGGCCCAATTCCAAAGATGCATAGTCTATCACATTACGTGGAAGACCCTTTGTGAATTGATCTGCCAGGTTTTTAGCCGTCTGAATATAATCCAAGGCTATAACTCCGGAGTTTCTCAGTTTCCTGACAGACTTTAACCGCCTTTTCACATGTCTGGATGACTTCATGTTGTCCTAAGAACTGTTCACCTTGATAATCACAGTTTGATTATCACAGTTCATCATAATTGCCGGTATCGGTTTTTCAACTATCGGCAGGTCAGTAAGGAGTTCACGAAGCCATTCAGCCTCAACTGTGGCGGTATCCAGTGCTGTGAGTTCTGCTTCCATTGTTGACCTCGTTAAGATGGTCTGCTTGCAAGACTTCCAGGAAACAGCGCCACCTCCGAGTGTGAACACATAACCACTCGTGGCCTTGAGCTCATCAGCATCTGATATCCAGTTCGAATCACTATAGCCTTCTAGAACCTTGGGATCCCCGGTATAATGAATTCCATAGTCCATTGTTCCTACTAGATAGCGCATTGCTCTTTCAAGAGCTCTCCAGTGATCATCGCCTAGGTTTGAGACAAACCGACTCAATTTGCTCACAGCATATGCGATGTCAGGCCTCGTAGCGCTGGATAGATACATCAATGAACCAATTATTTGAGAGTATCTCAATTGATCTCTCGTTATCCTTTTATTCTTCTTCAATATCAGACTGGCATCATAAGGGGTTGAGACAGACTTGTAGTCGCTGTAACCAAAGCGACTCAACATCTTCTCCACATAGTGGGCCTGTGACAGAGTCACCCCACCATTTCCGTCCTTTACCAGCTTGATATTGAGGATAACATCGGCCTCTCCCAGATCTTTCATCTCAAAGCTCTGAGAGAGAAAATCCTTGACTTCCTTAATCACACTAAGGTTAGTTCCAAAGATCAGTATGTCATCCACATACAGACACAGAATCACTCCATCACCTCCACCAAAACGATAGTACACACATTTGTCGGATTCGTTTGAAACAAAACCAACAGAGGTTAGAGTTCTGTCAAACTTCTCATGCCACTGCTTAGGTGCTTGCTTGAGGCCATACAGAGACTTCAACAGTTTGCACACCTTTCTCTCTTGACCATTTGCTACAAACCCATCAGGCTGATCCATATAGATCTCCTCTTCCAACTCCCCATTTAGGAAAGCTGTCTTCACGTCCATTTGATGAACGAGAAGCCCATAGGATGCTGCCAGTGAGAGTAGCACTCGAGTAGTGGTCAAACGAGCAACAGGTGAGTAAGTGTCAAAATAGTCCTCTCCTTCTTTCAGGGTATAACCCTTGGCCACAAGCCTAGCCTTGTACTTTTCGATAGTACCATCAGGCCTAAGCTTTTTCTTGAACACCCATTTGCATCCCACAGGCTTGCATCCATAAGGGCGATCAACAACCTCCCATGTACCATTAGTCATGATAGAGTCCATTTCATTCTGACAGCTTCCTTCCAATAGTCAGCGTCAGGAGTTGAATATGCCTCTTTAATGGTCCTAGGCGTGTCATCCACGAGGTATACAATGAAGTCATCACTAAAAGACTTTGCAGTCTTCTGTCTCTTACTCCTTCTAGGAGCTTCATTGATATCCTCCTCAGGATGTCTCACATGAGAGAATTCATCGTGTACAATCGGTTCGGCAGAGATATCATCCTCGATAATCTCTTGCCTAGATGAACTTGTTCCATTTTTCATTGGAAACATGTTCTCAAAGAACGTAGCATCTCTGGTCTCAAAAATTGTACCGACCACCATGTCAGGTACTCCAAAGTTAACTACCAAAAATCTATATCCAACGCTATGAATAGCATAACCAAGAAAAACACAATCTACAGTTTTAGATCCAAGTTTGCGCTTCTTGTTGATGGCCACACATGCTTTGGCCAAACAACCCCAAGTACGCAAGTAGGAAAGCGTTAGCCTTTTCTTTTCCCATTCCTCGAATGGTGTCTTCTTTTTATTCTTTGGAGGTACACGGTTTAGGACATGATATGCTGTCAATATAGCCTCACCCCACCATTCCCTAGAAAGTCCCGAGGTATCCAACATGGCGTTAACCAAGTCAGTCAAGGTTCGGTTCTTTCTTTCGGCAACCCCGTTTGATTGGGGAGAGTAGGGAGGCGTCCTCTCATGAATAATACCGTGTTCTTCGCAGAATAAGTCAAACGACTTTGAAAAGTACTCGCCACCGCGATCTGACCTAATTCTTTTGATTTTCTTCTCAAGTTGGTTTTCTACGACAGCTTTATAGATTTTAAAGTAGTGAAGAGCTTCATCTTTAGTTCCCAACAAGTAAATATAACAATATCTAGTGCTATCATCTATAAGAGTCATGAAATATTTCTTTCCACCTTTTGTTAACACTCCATTCATCTCACACAGATCAGAATGAATTAATTCTAGAGGTGCCAAGTCTCTCGCCTCAGCAGCCACGTGTGGCTTGCGAGTTTGTTTTGAACCAACACATGCAAGGCACTTAGAATTCTTGGCAAAGGTAAACTTTGGAATTAAACTCAGATTTGCAAGTCGTGACATACAACCAAAATTAACGTGACAAAGCCTCAAATGCCAAACATTAGATTCATCAACGTTAACAATATTGTTCACTACTTTATTGCATCCATCATCAAGTGAAAAGCGGAACAAACCTCCGCTATCATAACCTTTACCAACAAAGGTTCCAAACTTTGACAAAATACATTTATTTGACTCGAAGACTAATTTAAAACCATCTCTACAGAGTAGAGAGCCGCTGACTAGATTCTTCTTGATGGTGGGGACATATTGCATGTTCTTCAGCTGCATGATCTTTCCCGAAGTAAACTTCAGATTGACCGTACCAGTACCAAGTACACGCGCAGGAGCTCCGTTCCCCATCAGCAAGGAGGTAGTCCCCCCGACCTTGTATGAAGAGAACAAGGAAATGTCAGCACATACATGAATATTAGCGCCAGTGTCTACCCACCACTCGGGTGTACACATAACTGAAAGAACTGTAGGTAAATGATTACCGTATCCCGATGTTCCTGCAAGCTCGCTAATGACCATGTTGGCAGATTTGCCTTCTTTGCGTTGAGGACACTTTCCAGCAAAGTGATCCTCACTCCCGCACACATAGCAGGCTCCCTTCTTCTTCTTGAACCTGGTAGTTTGTTTAGCCTTCCCAGGGTTCTGTGGCTGAGGCGGTTTCTTGCCTTTGCCCTTGTTGTTGGTGCGAGCATTAATGTTCTTTTGAACAAAGTTCGCGCTTGCACCGACAAGTGTCCCCTTGTTACGTACGTCCTTTGCTCTCGCCTTTTCCTCCACATCAAGAGTGCCAATGAGTCCATCAATTGTGAACTCCTGCCTCCTGTGTTTCAGAGAAGTAGCAAAGTCCCTCCAAGAAGGTGGCAGCTTGGAGATGATACCTCCGGCCACAAACTTGTCGGGCAGCACGCAAGGGTTCTCTTTGTTGCAACAGCCGAGGTCTTTAGCCAGCACATGCAACTCATTAGCTTGTTCCACCACAGGACGGTCTTCCACCATCCTGTAGTCTAGGAACTGCTCCATGAGATACAGCTCACTGCCAGCATCAGGCACCCCGTACTGGGCATCAAGGGCGTCCCACATCTCTTTCCCAGTCTTCTTCTTAAGAAGGGGATTAATCAGATGTGGGGAAATCACACCAAGGATGCATCCGCGGAAGAGATTATCTTTAACCTCGAACGCACTTCCCTGCTTGGAGGTGCATTGTTCGGGCTTCCCTTCCGCCACATCCATGATGCCCATGGTGGTTAACCACAGTACCATTCGTTCACGCCAACTCACAAAATTTGTACCGTCAAAAGTGTTTGGCTTAATGGATGAAGCAAATTGAGCAACCGAAAACCTATCAACATAATTACCACTAAAATCAGGTTTCTGGATTGTTGGATAATTATCTGCAATAGACCATATTTTAATTCCAAAGGTTATAATTAAATTCACAAATATTTGCATGACTATAATGAGTGAAACAATCCATGTGCACGTGTTCAAGTTTAACACAGATTTAAAGAAGAACACGAATAAGATGAAGGATAGCAGTTCGGACATTGAAAAGTACCCTGGGACGGGACCTCTGCCGGGGGCATCGGTTGCGCCGTTACCAGCTGGAGGAATATCATCCGAACTCATGGTATTCCTCGACTGGCCTTGCTCGAAGTAGTCGTACGAATTCGATGCAGGAAGATCCGTTGACGCAGTGCAGTCCGTGCGCCGGAGTCGTACAGGAAGAAGGCGCGGCGTAGTGTAATCGTTCGATGGCGGCGGAGTCTCCAGGACGGTGAACCGTACGTCGGTGAAGACGTAGCAGTTCTGGGCGAGCAGTCGCGTAGAGACGCTCCCCAGAAACCTGATTGCCCCGGTATCCCGAGCAGGATCTCAAGGAGGCAATGGTGTCGGAGGCACCTGCTCTCGCCGGTGGTGTGCGCGTAGCGCCGGCGATGGGGAGGCAGATTTGCAGCAGAGGAAGGAGGAGGTGTAATGGACTCCAAAATCTCTGTCTCAAAGGAGAAGATGGCTTTCTATTCATAGCCCTCGGGTGAGACGAGAGGATGAACCTGGACGGGAGAGAATCGGGAAGGCTGAAATATGGAAAGCTGAATTATGGAAGGCTGAATCATGGTATCAGTGATTACCATAATCAGCCCTTCCAATTACCGCATCTTCAGTTTCCCTAACCAGCAAAAGAGAGATCCCTCCCGCACGCAAGTCAGGCTCAGTCTCAGGCCAGGGTTGTTTGAGAGCCGCCAGGGTTCTTTGAGAACCGCCAGGGTTGTCTGAGACCCTCAGAGTTCTCCACAGACTCAACCCTGGGACTCGTAGTAAATGTCGCCAGGGTTCTTTTCCTGTCCGAGCAGAGTTCTTTTCCATTACCAGTGTGGTGTTAACCATAATAACTATAACATCAAAAGCAGGCTATAATCCTTTAGAATAAATAGAATAATGGGCCAGACCCTAATATTCTAACAATCCCCACCAAGGATTTTAAGCCGTACTTGAAATGTTCTCAGATCCTCTTTGATATACCAGTATTTGATGGAGACTGTTAAGTTGAACTTACATCTAGAACTAGGGCTACATTCGTTCACAATCTGAACAATGGACTATGCCTTGAATTGCCAGTTTTGTGCGAACAAGTTTCACCAGAGCTCTACACTGATACTAGGCTGCAGTAGCATCCCCGCTGTTTTGGAGCTTATGGGTCATACTCCATGCCTTTCATGAGTTTCTAGAGATCACCCAAATCTCAAGGACTATGACCAGTAGTCAGACTCATATAGGTGTGTTCCTTAAAGATGTTCTGTAGGACAACATCTCTGTTTCAATGAAACAACTGCCTTGTTCCATGAAACCACTTGGAGCACATTAAGGTATACACCATCGTACCTTGCAGGGTTGAAGAGAAATGCATCTTCTCATGGAATGAGCCTTCATTATAGGTTCTCTTCTCTCAGTTACACTATAGCTTGTTGCTCCATCCTTCTTCACGGGATCTCCGATCACACAGAATGGGTTTCAACCATAGAGTAACTCACGTGGGTCTCAGGCCCAATTCCAAAGATGCATAGTCTATCACATTACGTGGAAGACCCTTTGTGAATTGATCTGCCAGGTTTTTAGCCGTCTGAATATAATCCAAGGCTATAACTCCGGAGTTTCTCAGTTTCCTGACAGACTTTAACCGCCTTTTCACATGTCTGGATGACTTCATGTTGTCCTAAGAACTGTTCACCTTGATAATCACAGTTTGATTATCACAGTTCATCATAATTGCCGGTATCGGTTTTTCAACTATCGGCAGGTCAGTAAGGAGTTCACGAAGCCATTCAGCCTCAACTGTGGCGGTATCCAGTGCTGTGAGTTCTGCTTCCATTGTTGACCTCGTTAAGATGGTCTGCTTGCAAGACTTCCAGGAAACAGCGCCACCTCCGAGTGTGAACACATAACCACTCGTGGCCTTGAGCTCATCAGCATCTGATATCCAGTTCGAATCACTATAGCCTTCTAGAACCTTGGGATCCCCGGTATAATGAATTCCATAGTCCATTGTTCCTACTAGATAGCGCATTGCTCTTTCAAGAGCTCTCCAGTGATCATCGCCTAGGTTTGAGACAAACCGACTCAATTTGCTCACAGCATATGCGATGTCAGGCCTCGTAGCGCTGGATAGATACATCAATGAACCAATTATTTGAGAGTATCTCAATTGATCTCTCGTTATCCTTTTATTCTTCTTCAATATCAGACTGGCATCATAAGGGGTTGAGACAGACTTGTAGTCGCTGTAACCAAAGCGACTCAACATCTTCTCCACATAGTGGGCCTGTGACAGAGTCACCCCACCATTTCCGTCCTTTACCAGCTTGATATTGAGGATAACATCGGCCTCTCCCAGATCTTTCATCTCAAAGCTCTGAGAGAGAAAATCCTTGACTTCCTTAATCACACTAAGGTTAGTTCCAAAGATCAGTATGTCATCCACATACAGACACAGAATCACTCCATCACCTCCACCAAAACGATAGTACACACATTTGTCGGATTCGTTTGAAACAAAACCAACAGAGGTTAGAGTTCTGTCAAACTTCTCATGCCACTGCTTAGGTGCTTGCTTGAGGCCATACAGAGACTTCAACAGTTTGCACACCTTTCTCTCTTGACCATTTGCTACAAACCCATCAGGCTGATCCATATAGATCTCCTCTTCCAACTCCCCATTTAGGAAAGCTGTCTTCACGTCCATTTGATGAACGAGAAGCCCATAGGATGCTGCCAGTGAGAGTAGCACTCGAGTAGTGGTCAAACGAGCAACAGGTGAGTAAGTGTCAAAATAGTCCTCTCCTTCTTTCAGGGTATAACCCTTGGCCACAAGCCTAGCCTTGTACTTTTCGATAGTACCATCAGGCCTAAGCTTTTTCTTGAACACCCATTTGCATCCCACAGGCTTGCATCCATAAGGGCGATCAACAACCTCCCATGTACCATTAGTCATGATAGAGTCCATTTCATTCTGACAGCTTCCTTCCAATAGTCAGCGTCAGGAGTTGAATATGCCTCTTTAATGGTCCTAGGCGTGTCATCCACGAGGTATACAATGAAGTCATCACTAAAAGACTTTGCAGTCTTCTGTCTCTTACTCCTTCTAGGAGCTTCATTGATATCCTCCTCAGGATGTCTCACATGAGAGAATTCATCGTGTACAATCGGTTCGGCAGAGATATCATCCTCGATAATCTCTTGCCTAGATGAACTTGTTCCATTTTTCATTGGAAACATGTTCTCAAAGAACGTAGCATCTCTGGTCTCAAAAATTGTACCGACCACCATGTCAGGTACTCCAAAGTTAACTACCAAAAATCTATATCCAACGCTATGAATAGCATAACCAAGAAAAACACAATCTACAGTTTTAGATCCAAGTTTGCGCTTCTTGTTGATGGCCACACATGCTTTGGCCAAACAACCCCAAGTACGCAAGTAGGAAAGCGTTAGCCTTTTCTTTTCCCATTCCTCGAATGGTGTCTTCTTTTTATTCTTTGGAGGTACACGGTTTAGGACATGATATGCTGTCAATATAGCCTCACCCCACCATTCCCTAGAAAGTCCCGAGGTATCCAACATGGCGTTAACCAAGTCAGTCAAGGTTCGGTTCTTTCTTTCGGCAACCCCGTTTGATTGGGGAGAGTAGGGAGGCGTCCTCTCATGAATAATACCGTGTTCTTCGCAGAATAAGTCAAACGACTTTGAAAAGTACTCGCCACCGCGATCTGACCTAATTCTTTTGATTTTCTTCTCAAGTTGGTTTTCTACGACAGCTTTATAGATTTTAAAGTAGTGAAGAGCTTCATCTTTAGTTCCCAACAAGTAAATATAACAATATCTAGTGCTATCATCTATAAGAGTCATGAAATATTTCTTTCCACCTTTTGTTAACACTCCATTCATCTCACACAGATCAGAATGAATTAATTCTAGAGGTGCCAAGTCTCTCGCCTCAGCAGCCACGTGTGGCTTGCGAGTTTGTTTTGAACCAACACATGCAAGGCACTTAGAATTCTTGGCAAAGGTAAACTTTGGAATTAAACTCAGATTTGCAAGTCGTGACATACAACCAAAATTAACGTGACAAAGCCTCAAATGCCAAACATTAGATTCATCAACGTTAACAATATTGTTCACTACTTTATTGCATCCATCATCAAGTGAAAAGCGGAACAAACCTCCGCTATCATAACCTTTACCAACAAAGGTTCCAAACTTTGACAAAATACATTTATTTGACTCGAAGACTAATTTAAAACCATCTCTACAGAGTAGAGAGCCGCTGACTAGATTCTTCTTGATGGTGGGGACATATTGCATGTTCTTCAGCTGCATGATCTTTCCCGAAGTAAACTTCAGATTGACCGTACCAGTACCAAGTACACGCGCAGGAGCTCCGTTCCCCATCAGCAAGGAGGTAGTCCCCCCGACCTTGTATGAAGAGAACAAGGAAATGTCAGCACATACATGAATATTAGCGCCAGTGTCTACCCACCACTCGGGTGTACACATAACTGAAAGAACTGTAGGTAAATGATTACCGTATCCCGATGTTCCTGCAAGCTCGCTAATGACCATGTTGGCAGATTTGCCTTCTTTGCGTTGAGGACACTTTCCAGCAAAGTGATCCTCACTCCCGCACACATAGCAGGCTCCCTTCTTCTTCTTGAACCTGGTAGTTTGTTTAGCCTTCCCAGGGTTCTGTGGCTGAGGCGGTTTCTTGCCTTTGCCCTTGTTGTTGGTGCGAGCATTAATGTTCTTTTGAACAAAGTTCGCGCTTGCACCGACAAGTGTCCTCTTGTTACGTACGTCCTTTGCTCTCGCCTTTTCCTCCACATCAAGAGTGCCAATGAGTCCATCAATTGTGAACTCCTGCCTCCTGTGTTTCAGAGAAGTAGCAAAGTCCCTCCAAGAAGGTGGCAGCTTGGAGATGATACCTCCGGTCACAAACTTGTCGGGCAGCACGCAAGGGTTCTCTTTGTTGCAACAGCCGAGGTCTTTAGCCAGCACATGCAACTCATTAGCTTGTTCCACCACAGGACGGTCTTCCACCATCCTGTAGTCTAGGAACTGCTCCATGAGATACAGCTCACTGCCAGCATCAGGCACCCCGTACTGGGCATCAAGGGCGTCCCACATCTCTTTCCCAGTCTTCTTCTTAAGAAGGGGATTAATCAGATGTGGGGAAATCACACCAAGGATGCATCCGCGGAAGAGATTATCTTTAACATCGAACGCACTTCCCTGCTTGGAGGTGCATTGTTCGGGCTTCCCTTCCGCCACATCCATGATGCCCATGGTGGTTAACCACAGTACCATTCGTTCACGCCAACTCACAAAATTTGTACCGTCAAAAGTGTTTGGCTTAATGGATGAAGCAAATTGAGCAACCGAAAACCTATCAACATAATTACCACTAAAATCAGGTTTCTGGATTATTGGATAATTATCTGCAATAGACCATATTTTAATTCCAAAGGTTATAATTAAATTCACAAATATTTGCATGACTATAATGAGTGAAACAATCCATGTGCACGTGTTCAAGTTTAACACAGATTTAAAGAAGAACACGAATAAGATGAAGGATAGCAGTTCGGACATCGAAAAGTACCCTGGGACGGGACCTCTGCCGGGGGCATCGGTTGCGCCGTTACCAGCTGGAGGAATATCATCCGAACTCATGGTATTCCTCGACTGGCCTTGCTCGAAGTAGTCGTACGAATTCGATGCAGGAAGATCCGTTGACGCAGTGCAGTCCGTGCGCCGGAGTCGTACAGGAAGAAGGCGCGGCGTAGTGTAATCGTTCGATGGCGGCGGAGTCTCCAGGACGGTGAACCGTACGTCGGTGAAGACGTAGCAGTTCTGGGCGAGCAGTCGCGTAGAGACGCTCCCCAGAAACCTGATTGCCCCGGTATCCCGAGCAGGATCTCAAGGAGGCAATGGTGTCGGAGGCACCTGCTCTCGCCGGTGGTGTGCGCGCAGCGCCGGTGATGGGGAGGCAGATTTGCAGCAGAGGAAGGAGGAGGTGTAATGGACTCCAAAATCTCTGTCTCAAAGGAGAAGATGGCTTTCTATTCATAGCCCTCGGGTGAGACGAGAGGATGAACCTGGACGGGAGAGAATCGGGAAGGCTGAAATATGGAAAGCTGAATTATGGAAGGCTGAATCATGGTATCAGTGATTACCATAATCAGCCCTTCCAATTACCGCATCTTCCGTTTCCATAACCAGCAAAAGAGAGATCCCTCCCGCACGCAAGTCAGGCTCAGTCTCAGGCCAGGGTTGTTTGAGAGCCGCCAGGGTTCTTTGAGAACCGCCAGGGTTGTCTGAGACCCTCAGAGTTCTCCACAGACTCAACCCTGGGACTCGTAGTAAATGTCGCCAGGGTTCTTTTCCTGTCCGAGCAGAGTTCTTTTCCATTACCAGTGTGGTGTTAACCATAATAACTATAACATCAAAAGCAGGCTATAATCCTTTATAATAAATAGAATAATGGGCCAGACCCTAATATTCTAACAGGTGCTAGGTTCACACTTCTTTGCACACATGGCTTGTTTTTGCACTGCTGCAAAGAATAAACAAGCTAGATCTGTCCACTCATTCTATCTCCACCCACCAATACATAGCATCATCTGTTGAAAAAAGTTAAGAGAGGTTGATGTTTTTATCAGTGTGGGATTTATCTTAATTTGGACTAGTATCATGTTAAGAGAGGTTGATGTTTTTATCAGTGTGGGTTTTATACGCTGGATTTTTTTGTACTAAGAGAGTATCATGTGAAGCGGCAGGACTTGCATCTCACAGTCACACTACGGAGTTACCTTTGGTATAGCAGTGAACAAAAAGCTTGTTACGTAAGATGCATAAAAAATAGAGAAAATGCTTCCCTAATAAGCTAGTGTGAATTAGTTTATGTGTTTAAGTACAAATTGGGGTATGCTAAAAAAGGTACAAATTGGGGTGGTGCGAAAAAAGATGGTTAAAATAAATTATAAAAAGCCAATCAATTGACTACCGGTGTCAAGTTATTTTGACCATAAGCAACGTTGTTTAACCTGGCGCACAGTCCACGCTTCACGGCCTGGATTCAAGGGGATTCAAGGTTGTTAGGGCAAGTATATTACTACACGTCACTAGTCTCATAGGTCGTCTCATATAAGTCTACGTAATATTTTGATGAGGTGGCAGAGAGAGAGGGAGAAGAGAGAATCAGTTGGTTGTTTCGCGAGGCAACCACCTCCTAGGCTAAACTTTAGGACTATGAGACGACTTGCTCACTATTGTACGAGTTGTTGTTGCCATGCAACTTATGATATTTTTTTATCTATAAATTAAGGATTATGTATTTATTACGAGACAACATATATAAGACAACCCATTGTATGAGGTAACTGTTATGTTGCCTCAGGATGATGTGACAATCATGAAACCGTCTATTAGACTATACCAATGTACTTGCCCTTAGGACCAAGACAAGATACTAGGTACTACTTGGATCATATCATATCTTAGTATCATAATTCTAAATAATATTATATATATTGTAATATACTATATTATATATCATATACAAAATTTGTAAGATATTTATCATATACAAAATTTCTAATATCATGTATATATATTAAAGTCTAAAATATTATTTGTTTTTTAATTGACATTAATCACATTATTATAATGAGAACAAATTTAAATAATACAATACTTATCATAACTATGTTAGGTTGATCTCTACCCCAATAGGCCCAAAGGCCCATTGGACACTTGACCTCGCATCCTGATCGGGGATGCCCAGCCCAATAAGGCTGGTGGGCCCCTGTCACGCAGTGCCATAAATAGGGAGGTGGGGCCAGGACACAGACAACGAGGTTCACCACCAGTCACTCCCCACCTCTGAACCCTAGCTCGATCGAGAGGGACGCGTTGTTGGTGATGGGAAGCTCCGCCGGCGTCGCCATTACATCTCCACCACGCGCACGAGACTATCCTCTACAACGACCATCGCTACCCGTGCGCAGACTTCATCGACAGAACCACTGTCAAGAACACATAGCAGAGGTATGTGTTTGCACTAGAAACTATTTACCCTACTCGATCTACTACTAGCCGATTCACAGATCTAGCAATTGGTATCAGAGCCGGTCTAGGGAGTAGATCCGGAGTTAGGGAAAGAAATGGAACAGAGATTTCGAAAGAACAAAGTCCGAATCAAATCAGAGAAAGAAACAGAAGGGATTTATAACCCTAAAATCCAAAGAACTGATTCGAACTCGAATCGAAAGAAAGTCACAAAAGCCTAGAAGCGATTTCGAATACGAATCGGAAAAATAAACACCGAAACCCTAACCTAGTCGCCAACCTCACCTGTGTGCGGCGTCGATGGTGGCGCCGCCATTGGAGTCACCCCAGCGAAGCTCCTCGACGGAGCCGCGTGCGAGACGCACGCGGCGCCGGCGAGGAGGGCCGCAAGGGCGCAACACAGATCCGCGGCGGCGCGGTGGTTCGACCACCGAAGCGCGCGACAAACCGGGGGGAGAAAGAGGCAAATGGCTCGAGGTCGTGTGGCCACGGCACGACGGCCGGACCTGAAGGCGCGGGCGAAGATAGGAAGGGGCCGCGCGACCATGGCGCGACAGTAGAGACGGGAGACGGCGGCCGCCGGCGGCACCGGCTGCAACCGGGAGAGGAGAAAGGGAGGATAACCCTAGGGTTAGGGTTCCAGGCGAATGAGCCGGCTTATATGTATAGCCCCGATATCTGCGCTCAGCCGTCGGATGTAAATGGATGGCTCAGATCGACGCGGAGGGGGGAAATGGAGTCCGCGCTGGGCTGAAATCACGGCCCGCCCGTTGGTTTACGGGATCTAGGCCCAGATCGAGCCGACCTACCGGGCGGAAATGAAGGGAGCAGCTAGGCCGACTTGGCCCAGCGAATCGAGTAGGCCGACCGGCCGCATGGCTCCAGGGCCGAGATCGCCGAGCCGGCGGGAGTGGATTGTGGGCCGCTCTGCTGGCTCCGCATAAACAGTAAAGATTGAGAATTAAGTTTTTTTTAGAAGCATTTATCTCATGAATTTTGATAGAATTTGTTCTCTAATTTAATTTGGACCAAAGGTCCATTTATTAGAGAAGTAAAATATTACAGAAAATATTGCTTCTGAATAGATTTATTTTTTTGAGGTTTTGCTTGTCAATAGATTTACAGTTTCGCTGCAAAGTAAAGATATTAAATTATAAAAATTAATTAGAAGTGTATAAACATATTTGTTTAAAGAAATTATGGTATTATTATTTTCTGGCCAAAGCTGATAATAATAATATTATAATTCAAGATATTTATTTAAAGAAATTATGATATTGTTGTTTTCTGGCCAAAGCTGATAGTAATAATATTGTAATTATGTGAGTTTTATGTTTAAAGGTTATAAATATCTGATAAACTTTGCATCAAAGTGATCAATTTTCAGAGAACAGATAAAGATCAAGAAATTCTCTTGAACCAGAGGAAATTTTTTGCATCAAAGTGATCAGTTTTCCAGAGATTAGATGAAGATCAAGAAATGCTCTTGTACTAGAGAAATGTATATTTCATGTTTTCCGCTGCAATAAAGATGATTACCTTCCTACTTAATTCGAACCAAAGGGAGAATTTAGTGTGAAGTGTATTGTTTTAACAGATAATTGAGATTTCCTACATTATTTCCATTTCTGCCCAAAGGTGATGTGGAGTTAATGTAGAAGTATGATGTTATAATGTCTCAACAGATAATTGAGTCTTCATATATGATGTGGAATTAATGTAGAAATAGATGTTTTATTGTTCTAAACAATAAATTGAGGTTTGGTCATACGTTATTTCCATTTCTGCCCAAAGGTGATGTGAAAATAATGTAAAAGGTTGATGTTTTGTTCTATTTTCTGCCCAAAGGTGATATAGAAAGAAACGAAGTTTTACATAGTTTAATAGTTTACTATTGAATGTTTTCTCAGACAAAAGATTTGCATGTTTTCATTCATGAAAAACAAAACGAGATAAAAGTTTGGGTACTAATGACCCAAAGATAGCAAAGAATGAAGCTCATAACATGAGTGAGTATATTCTCTCTACATAATGACTTCAAGAGAAAAAGAATTTTTTAGATATTAATCCAAGAAAAATAGATATATCATTGATAGTGTTGTTTGAGAAATGTTTTTTTTAAAAAAAAATTATTACATGCACTCTTTATGAAGAAGTTTTGACCAAATTCATATGCATGTTTAATGTGACCAAAGTCAGATTAAGCATGTACGTGTTACAGAATATTTGGATTTTATTTCTAAATTTGATATAGAACAGGAGCTAATACTGGCATTCTGTGAAAATCCCTGCGTGGTGGGGTAAAGTATAAGAAAGGACTTATCCTGCATGACAGTAGAAATATATGATGACTCATGTGATTTTAGTGGATCATACTCTCAGACAAAAGTATGGAGTAGCTTTTATGCTATCCTAGAACCGACCATGCACTTTCACGTGTCATAGTCATTAAGGACTCAAATGAGTCTCAAAAGAATTAAAAGATTACAGACGAACCTCAAGAATGACATGCAAGTATGACTTGCGAAAGTACTACCGATAAAGAATTGAGGAAAGTGTACTCCCATATAAATCAGGCATAACATCGTTTGCATGATATGATCATGTGAATGAGTTATAGAAGTTAAGAATGGTTTCGAAATTGTGGCAGAAGAGTTCACGCCACATTTCGAGGGGGAGAAATGAAAGACAATTAAGAAAGATATTTATTTCCCCAAACTTAGATAAAATGTGATGCATAGTATGCATCTATAGTGATCTATAAATGATCGTCTAGGGGAGTACGACGGTCATATTGATGATACCCCTAGAGTAAAGAAATAGATGTATTCCTAGATCTTTCACGGTTCCGGAATACTGAGATACTAACATGGTGCTTAAAGTGCCATATATAGAAGAAAGTTTCAACAGAATAAACCCAAATACCCCATATTTGAAAGATGGAGAGATATAGGGAGCATGGTATGAATATACCTAAGGCTCGTATAGATTTTATCCGGGGGAGCATGTTGTTTGGCTCTATAATAAGATTAATAAGTAAATTTTATATTGCCTCTTGGTAATGGAAGATAGTAGAATAAATTGCCTTTTGGTAATAAAGAGTAAACAACAACCCCATGTGAAAGAAGTGCCAACAGTTGAGGCCTCGGGTGGTCTCCAAGAATAAGGAAATAAGATTTACTTGATGATTAGAAAGTGAAATTCAATTGGAGGATGATCACGTCCTATTTGAATAAGCCATGAGAGGCGCTTGCTCGTCTAAATGGCAAAAGAATTGATGATGAGTCTCGGAGATGTTTGGGACTCAAAAGTAATTTCCCAATGGAGCCAAAATAGTAGACTATAAAGGGTCTACAAGATGAAATGTGACTCCAAAGGGAATATGTCAAGACAAAGCGCAACATAAATCGGAAGATTTGTGCGAAAAGAATGAATAGATAGTGGCACACAATTATCTGAGTTACATCAGATGAAATAAAAGGTAGCATTCACAAAGAGGATTTGAATGAAAATTGAAACATGGCACACCTTATGGTTTTGTTGTGGAACTAAAAGAATATAAGAGATGTTGCTTGAAGAGATATGTTATGGACTAGAGCAAAAGGCTCTAGATAGTACTCCAAAGAATTAGCTTTTTGGGTTAAAGAAAATGAGAGGATAATTATATTTGTGCAAAGAAATAGAATGGGAAATTCATTTCCCAATCTTGTACATGTGGATGACATCCTACTTGTTAGTGGTGATTTGGACCTACTACAGAAGGAGAAGAAGCTATTATCCTCAAGTTCAAAAGGATGTTCTTGGTGAAATGTCTCTTGTTTAAAAGAATTAAGATTCACCGAGATAGAAGAGAAGGGGGTATTGAGAATATTTTTTTAAGGCATGCTAAGAAAAATTCTATAACCAATGCATGCGAGAAAAATATACGCCTGTTCTTATGAGTCAAGGATAACGGATTTGGAACTTTAGTGTTCCAAGAATCGATATGAAATAGATCAAAAGATTACGGTACCATATGCTTTAGCTGTTGAAAGCTCAATGAATGCAAAAGAATATTGTTATCCTGACATAGTTCACGAATCCGGGTTGTTTTGGCAATGTCCAGTCCAGATATAGATCACTTGAATGGAGTAAAAGAATATCGGCCTCATGCTAAGTTGAAAAGATCAAGTGCTCTCAAAAGATTGCGAGTACAAAGACAGAATCTGCGCGCTAAGTTGAAAAAGATCAAGTACTCTCAATGGTTGGGAGTGCGAAGATAGAATATGCGAAATGTTTAGCGAAATCCACAATTGTCGCTAACTTTCGCGCTTGGAGTTTTTGTGTGGAAAACCTCCAAAGAATGAAACATTTATCATCATTGTGATGAAAGATATGACTTAGTATGATACAAGGCTGAGGGACAGGCAATATGGTTTAAGAAAACCCGTGCCCAGAGTTGATAATGGTTAATAACAGCTATGACCATTTAAATTGTCCGATCCTTTGACAACGAGTCAAGTGTGGTGCCAAACACATTGACACAGAGGTACATGTTGTAAAGGAGAGAGCCCGGAATCGTATTGAAATGCATTGTGCATAAAAGTAACAGACAAATGTTAGTGGATCCGCTCATTAAAGGCTTACCGCCCAGAGTCGACTTGGGTTTATGGTATAGTCTATGACTTCCGGACAACAAGAAGGCCCGAAGGATATAGAATTTGTTTCAAAACAGAAAGGTGCATTGTAGCTGTTGATTCTATCGGTAATTAGACCGTGACGATGTGGCATGCTCTATGTATTAATCTGTGATGGAACGAGTACTTTGAAAAGAATTGCTTCGAAGCATAAGGTTAAAAGTATAAGATGAGATCAAGGGGGAGATTGTTAGGTTAATCTCTACCCCAATAGGCCCAAAGGCACATTGGACCCTTGACCTCGCATCCTGATCGGGGATGCCCAACCCAATAAGGCTGGTGGGCCCCTGTCACGCAGTGCCATAAATAGGGAGGTGGGGCCAGGACATAGACAACGAGGTTCACCACCAGTCACTCCCCACCTCCGAACCCTAGCCCGATCGAGAGGGATGCACTGTTGGCGACGGGAAGCTCCACCGGCGTCGCCATTACATCTCCACCACGCGCACGAGACTATCCTCTACAACGATCATCGCTGCCCGTGCGCAGACTTCATCGACAGAACCAGTGTCAAGAACACATAGCAGAGGTATGTGTTTGCTCTAGAAACTATTTACCCTACTCGATCTACTCCTAGCCGATTCACAGATCTAGCAAACTAAACCTTATAAAACTCTGTTTATACAAATAATTATATTATTATAGTATCATAGTATCGAGATACAATTAAATTTTTTAGTTACGTGGATACATCACTATCACTATCGGCCCGTCTTGCCTACACATTTCGGCCCACGATCCTTTGACATCATTTCTGATTGGAAGAAGTCTTATTGAGGTCCCTCAACTATCGCCCAAGTTCGATTTAGGTCCCTAAACTCCAAAACCGGGTAGAACATATCCTTCAACTTGCAAAACCGTTTAATGTGCAAACTTAGTTATTTTATATAGAAAGCATAGATCTAAAGGTGAAATAAAAAAATCTACTAAAAGATACCATAGTATATATTTAATGTGCGGATCTACTCATATGGACTACAATAAAATTATATTTTTATTTATAATTTTTCTATTTTATTCATAATTTTCAAATAATATTTAGTAAAAATAAATAGAAGGAACAAAACAAAACCAATGTTACTGTCGCGAAACTACCCTTCCAAACCGCTCAGATATGTAATATGGATGGTTTTAGAAGTTGAAGGATATGATGTACCCGGTCTAAAAGTTGAGGGACCTCCATCAAACTTGGCCATTACTTGAGGGACGGACTTTTTCCTTCGAGAAATACCCCGTTCGGCCGTTCCGATTTCCATTCACAGCGGACTCTTCTTGCTCTCCGCCGGCGCCGGCCTTCGCCGGATAGCTCCCGACCCGCCCTAGGGCCGAACTGGAAGAAATACGGCGTCTAGAGTGCCTAAAAAGGGCAACTTTACTGTCTTTACAGCTTGCTCCGGCACCGCCACGTTGAGGTACCTCGGCCGTGATCCCCCTACCCCACCACGCACCTGTCTTCTTCTCGCTTCTCCCTCCTCGACCTGCCGTGTAGAAAGGCAAGGTGGTTCTCGGTGACCACATGGTAAAGAGCCCGTCGTGTGGCTTCGATCTCGGATCAGCCATGGCCCGAGGCGCTGATGGTTCTTACGGTGGTGTTGGATCGGGGGGACTAGGGTTTCTTTCCCCCGATATTTTCTCCTTTGTTTGTAGTACTGGCTGTTGCCATAGATAAAATTTGTGTTGAGATCTTGCTAAGTTTCCTTAGGAGAATTGGAAAAATTCTTCCTTTCTTAAACATCGTAGCGAAATTAAGTTATTTGGTCATCATGGGAGAGATGGACTAGGTTATCGGGAAGGCAATTGATTTAGTTTTTTTTTTTTTAAAAAAACTTGGATTTGCGTATAGGGGGAATCTGGATTCGTAAGTAATCATGCTCTCATTATCTGAAAAAAGTGATCATGATTCATGCTCAATCTCTTGCGCTATGTACTGGTGGTTGATAGTTTTACTTCATTGTTGACTGTTTGCAAGACAAATTCTGTGATTTGGTCTTAATAGTTTCATTTTGCTATTGGATCTCATCGATTGTGTTGCGCTTCATTTGTTCAGCTTCAGAATGGCACAAGCTTGTACTGTTTTGCATGCTGAGAAGAAACGCAGTCTCCCAGCATGGATGCTGAAATCAAGCTCAGCTAAGGAAGCACCAAAGGTCGAAGATCAGAATAAGCAAGCATTGGAATCTAATGTGAAAATAGGGGTCGTGGGTGTGGGTCCGACCAATCCTACCAAAAGGAAGGTGGGAAGACGGTTAAAAAATGTGGATTCAGAGGGTGCTAGTCAACCAGTAGCTCTGCAGCGATGTGAGGGTAGAGAAAAGGCCACGAGAAAGAGCAAGGATTCTGTCCAAGATGAGGTTGAACAGATTATAGATGTAACAATTAAGAAAGGCAGAAAAGCGAGCGAAGGAGCTGTTACGAAAAATAACAGGAAGAGGAAACTGTATAATATCAAAGCAGAAGCATCACCACCAATATCAATTGATGATGACATAGAGCTTACTGTGGAGGACCTTGTCTGCATAGCTGAAGAGGTAAACAACAAAATTTGACACTACGTCATACTTGCAACTTTATGGGTGGTGTTATGTAATGACTCTTTTTTATTTGGCAAAAATGCGATGGTCATTTAACATATTTGATCCTGTTCAAGTAGATGGCCACTAATTTAAAGTTCAGTAGTTCACCACTGGTAATGTCGATATGCATTTCATTATTGACCTAGGATGAGATTTGTTTTATGCATTAATATCGATGTGATGACAAGAAAATTGCTTTAGCCGTGGCTTTAACAATTACTAAATGTTGCCCTTAATTAAACCTTGCTGTTTCTTTACCTAAAAAACGAGGCTGGTTCTATTGGGAATGTCAAGTTGAAGAAGCTTATACTCATTCCAGGAAGGTTGACTTTTTCCTGTTATCATATTCATGGACGAAATGTCAGTGCATATGATGCATATCAGAAACATTTGACTTGAGATGGTGACCTAATTTCATAATTTGTCTAGCATCTTACAACATTTTCAACTCTCAGGCACAAGTATGCTCATTGTAGATGTACTCGTTTTAGTCCATAGACATGGCTTATAGTAGAGCATTACATGGGCTTTCTAACTTACTTTTCAAGAACTAAAAGCTTAAAAATGTGATAGACTTAAACGTTAATGACTTAATTTATTAGGTGGTAGAACTTTCTGCTCAATAGTTTACCTGACTTTGCTCTACTTCTCATCTTCATTTTATGTCTCATGAATTGGGAATCCTGATGGAAGTTTAAATGTTTAATTTGAATTTTTTAAGAGGTTGGCACACTTATCTCAACATTTGCGCATGCTACAAGTACCTGCAGTTGTAGCCAAACTCTTCTTGTCCAGTGCAGTTCTAAACTCCCAATAGTATTCTTGGCATAATATTACCTTTTCTAACTTCTTTTCAAAACTGAAGTGTATGCTATAGTAGTCTTAGCATAATATGACCTTTTTCTAACTTCTTTTCAAAACTGAAGCTTATGCTGATCACAGACTTTGCACGGGATTTTTTTAGATGAATTCCACTTATCATCTCCATTTTACATAAGTGTCATCAGTTAGGTGTCCTGATGGAAGTTTAATTTGAAGACTCTGCACATTTGACCATATACTGATACACTTCCATTTTACAGTATGTAAATGCTGATACAAAAAAGCATTGTGAACTTGAAGCTGTGACGACTACCGGACGCAAAGAGCATTTCTCATGTCCAACAATTTTCACTGAGGCAGATGCAGGAGCATCAGTAGGTAATGCTGCACCAATGAAGAAATTGTTTCCGTGCACAACAGCCACAAAAGATACAAGGTCTAGTGAGCATATAGGAGACGAGAACAAGAGCCATCAAGAGTTGAAATATTCATCAAGTTGTGAAACAACAGAAGATGTTGCTCGGGATATGCTAAACCTGTTTTTCGGTCCTCTATGGAATAAGCCTGCAGGGTGCGCCAAAAAATCCGACCCTATAGAACTGACTAGGACTACAAATAATCATGTGCCAGAGGGGACAGACTGGCATAGTGAAGTGCCAGCGCAGGGGGAACCAGTGAAGAAATCCATGCCGGTAGTATCAATGACCGCGACTACAAATCATGTGCCAGATAAGAAAGACTGGCGTAGTGAATTACCGAAGCTGGGGGAACATGTAACAAAGAAAAAAAGCAGCTTGAGAGATAAGGTGGCCTTGCTTCTCTGACTACATGGTGTAGATTCTTCCGAGGTTGCATTTGATGGCTCTGTGCGTGTACATTGCCTGTAAATATGCCCCAGTAGTCCAGTACCCAGTCCCACAGGATTTTATTTCACATATAATTTTATTCTTTGGTTTAATAAGCTTGGCTTCTCAATAATGTGAGCTCCTCCTGGATGTGTATTTGCTTTTCCACTGTTGTTGGATGGCATTCTTTATGTGAGAATATTATGTTTCCGGCTAGCCTCGCACCTGCCCATTGGTCGGGCTGCTAACTGATTTTGGCTCTGCCCCTGTCTATCCTGCCTTATTCCATGGAGATGCTCTGGGAAGTTTACACTTGCACATCTTTCTTTCCTCTCCCCGTGCGATCTATTAATCGAAAAGCGACATATTAGCAGTGTTATGTGAATTAACTCGGAAAATTAGCGATTTAATTCCTGATTCGAGTAACAAACTTGTACTCTAGAAATTGGCAGAAATTTTTAGGGGCAACAGGCCACAATTTTACAATAGCCCGAACCCGAAGTGAGTCAAGTGAGAAGTGACCACCGACCGTGACTGACCCGAGTCTGTGTGAACGAAAGCCACCAAACAGGCAAGCGAAGCGACCACGCACCCAGCCGAGCGACGGAACCCAGGGGCTCCCGTCCCGTCGTCCATCGGGAATCGGACGGCGCTGATCTCCCCAAAGTTAAAACCCTAAACTAGAAAGCGGCCTGCAGTGGCAGCCAGCCAAGCCTCCAGAGCCCTATCCTTTTCCCCTCCTCTCCCCCGCGGGTCTCTTCCCATTCCTATCCTCTCCTCCCCTCTCCCGCGCCGCCGCCGCAGCAGCAGTAGCCGGCTTCCCCTCCGCCCCGGGCCAAGGTGAGCTACCTGCCAACCCCGTCCCCTGCGGTACCGACTGTTGCGCGAGTAGCTTCCTTCCCGCATCGAGGGTTAGCTGTGTATGTTTCGCTCGATTTTGTTTGGCATAGGAGCGGCTGGATCTGCGCGTCTAGCCGGGCTACGTCCACGCGTGCTTTGGAAGATTTGAGTAGTAATCGGAGGCCATCTTTGGGCTGTTTTGCTGGTTGATGTGCGGTCGGAGCTAGCGGGGAAGCTAGGGCTTAGTGGTTCCGATTTTCATTAGATTTGCGGTATTGCGGTAAGGGAAAGGGTTTAGCTTGTTCATGTTTCATTACTTGATATGATGTTTGGACGTTTGGTGGCAGCAGGCCAGCAGCCGTGTCATGTTGTGTTGTGTTGGACTGTAAGTAGTCATGTATTGATTTTTTTCTTTTTAAAAAAACGTTGTGGGCTGCGGAAGTAATACTCTGGTAGTATTTGTGCTACGAAGCTGCTGCATGGACACTTCTAGTAAATGAATAAGCAGTTAGCTCCAGAGAAGTTAGATTAAGAATGTATTTTAACAGTAGCGCAGCAGATGTTTTTTGTGTGGCTTCTCCTGTGCAGTTTTGAGCTGCCCCTGACATGTGGGCTGCCTTGTATGGCTGAAATAGCTAGGATGCATGCTGTTGGTTGTTTGAACTGGTTGCAGTTAGGTCATTTTTCTGTTTGTGTGCGGTTACTTGTTTACATCACCACTTCCATGCACCTATTATTGTCATTAATTGTCTGCTTACACCTTTTCCGTTTCTGTTTGTGCTTATCTTTTCCAGGACATTGTATTTTACCCTTTCTGTTACTTCTGTGCACCTGAACCATGTTTTGTAGTGTGTCAATGTGTCATGTTCACTGTCTTCACTCAAAGAACTGTGTATGATGTGTTTGTCTTTCATGCAGATGGATGTTGAAAAGCTCAAGAAGATGGCAAGTGCCGTGCGCACTGGGGGGAAGGGTAGCATGCGCCGGTAGGTTTATTCAAAATGATGTGTCAACATTTGCATAGAACTAGGCTTTCTTATTAGTGCATTTACTTTGTGTTGACACATACATTTCTGCCGCGCTTACAATTTGACACAATTAATCTTTTTAGTTAACAAGATTATTTGTTCCAAATACCTTAATCTATCTGTGCTTCTTATTCTTTCCATAAATGATCTTGCCTTCTACCATTTCTTAACTATGGTGTACTACCACAAGACCTATGCAATTTAATGTGGTATGTAATCTGCTATTATTTAAAATGGCAGATGATATTGTATATAGTTCATGTGCTACTCAGTAACTTGTTGCAAACCAGCACCTAAGCTTGCTGACCATGTCATAAAATATGTTACCTGTGATGTTTTATAACTGGGCAATGTTAGCAGGCTAGAAATCTCATGGATCATACTTATAATGAGATTTTGATTGGTGGCAGGAAGAAGAAGGCAGTCCACAAGACTACAACCACAGATGACAAAAGGCTTCAGAGCACCCTGAAAAGAATAGGAGTGAACACCATCCCTGGTATTGAAGAGGTCAACATCTTTAAGGATGATGTTGTCATCCAGTTTGTGAATCCTAAAGGTGAGATATCCTAACACTAAATAGGTTCGACACACTTTCAAATAAATGTTCTTTTAACATTGTTCTTTTGGTTGCCCTCCAGTGCAAGCTTCAATTGGTGCTAATACATGGGTGGTTAGTGGAACTCCACAGACAAAGAGTATGTTCTTTGTGACTTGTATTAACTGCTTACTTGGTTTCTGTTAATATGCTCTAAAGTCTTAATAGCCTAATATTGCTGCTTCTGTTGTGTGCTGGCCTTATACTTAACTAGATAGCAGTGTTTTGTTATGCATGTTCACTGTCGCACCGGCAGCTGATTCTTTGTGTTACACATGCCTTTGTCAATTCATTATTTTTGTTAGGAAAGATAAGTTATAAACTTCTTTGGACTAGATTTATGACAATATTCTCATGTTAGCATAATCTTATTTTAACAGAGCTTCAAGATCTGCTTCCATCAATTATAAACCAGCTTGGTATGTTTCTCTTACCTGTTGAGTTCAAAGTCTGTTATTATTCATTATTGTTGTGCTCCACTCCCCCCTCCTCTTGAATATTAATTATGTTTCAGTACAACTGATTTTGGTTTACATTTGTTCCTTCAATTCAGGTCCTGACAACTTGGACAACCTGCGGAGGCTTGCTGAGCAATTCCAGAAGCAGGCCCATGGAGCTTCAAGCGCTGAGGGTGGCGCTGGTGTGGGTGCTGCTCAGGATGATGACGATGACGTTCCTGAGCTTGTCCCTGGAGAAACATTTGAGGAGGCCGCCGAAGAGAAAAAGGAGTCATCGTAATTTTGCTGCGTGCCTGCTGTTGTGAAGCGTTTATAAGTCAAGCATTGCCATTAGAAAAGACCTGTTGGCTGTTGAGAACTCTGACCTACCTTATTTGTGCCCGTGGTTCGGTTTTGTCATGTACGAGGAGTCGGGAACTCGGTCGGATGTGTTGGTGGGATTTTACATGAAGGATGCCTCTTTTTGCTACCCCCGTACTTGTAGCTTTGTCTCTTGTGTTTGAAATCTTTGGTTCTCCATCACTCTGTGCCTCTGGTCATAGATGGATTCATAGTGGCCAGACCATCGCCCTGGTATCCTGACGCGTGATTGAAGTGCTGCCGATTGTTAATACTTAAGTTCATTGTTGATTCATGATTCCATGGTTAATAGAGATCAGTTCACCTGTCATTTTATTTACCTCTGGCAGCTTGTAATTTCTTGTGGTTTCATGCTTCCATCCCCTATCCTTGTCTTCTTCCTAATCAAAGACACACAAAACTGCAAGTAGCTGCTACGCCTACACGTTTTCGTCCGGAGCCTGCAGCGTTGGAGTTTGGCCTAGGATTTGTGCCTTGAAATGTTGGAAACTTCAGGGTTCGCATAGGCTGTAGCCGCGAGAAGGGCCAATTGCAAGACCGCCGCTCTTGTCGGGCTTCCTCGTTAGGGCGTCTCCAATAGTCTATCTATTTCGAGGAGGACTAGCTATTTGGAGGAGAGAGATGAGTTGCATGTGTTTTGGAGGAGAGCTCGTGAGAGAGAGGTGTATCGAAAAGCGTGCGAGCTAGCTAGGAAGCAAGAGCTAGTGAGCACTGTATAACAACTGTTTATTGATTAAAAAAACAAATAGCTAGTCAAATAGACAGCCATTGGAGAAGCCCTTATCTTGTTGGCCACACTCACAAGTCTCTGATTGCATGCTGAAGGCGAGTCAGATGGACCAGCAGCAAAGGAGGTAGTGCTACCAATCTGTCTGTTAGGCCCGTCACCCGTACTGGATTACATGTCTTGACCTCGGCTCATCGGCCAAGGTTGGTAGGCGCACGGAACTTGCCGTCAACTAGGATCGTCCATGCGCCTACTGTTCCCAGGTGATGGCGCTGCTCCATAGCTTTGGCTTTGCTGCTCTCGATGTCTCGCTAATCAATTCGGCGGCTTCACTGTGACTCAGGTCGCGTGCCCTGCGCGGCCGGTGGTTAGGCGGGTTCCCTGCCGTGCCCTGAGCGTAACCTGGCGACAGGTACACGTGTGCCGATCAATTCCTTCGCCTACGGTGTCGCGCGTTTGGCGCTCTCTCTCTCTCTCCCAGAAATACTCGTGTGCAGATGATACTGTTCTTGCTCATGGCTCATGGCTTACATTGCCCGCTGTGTGTTTGCGGCGTCATGGTCTTCGATACCGAGCATGTGCTCGTGCCATGTCTTCGAGGACTCCGTCCCGTTCCCGTCCCTGCATATGCGTGATGTAATTCTTAAAGCTCCAACCATCCAAGCACGAGGCGATATGCTTCTCCGGTGCCCCTGTTCGTGGAAACATGCGCTATAAAACCATACTTCGGCGGCCCTGAAATTATTTGTTCATCTTCTCCGCAATCAGTATCATATCACAAGGTTTCAGGACACAGGACTGCTACAGCCCATTTTTCTCAAGTGCAACCGTGCTGCACTATTCACATGCCTACGGACCAATCAATCGGCAGCGCTATTCCGCGAGAATGGGGTGAAAGCCTATCAACACCGGACTTTTGTTTAATTTACTCCCAGGTCAAAAGTCAAAACCTCTATTTTTCATCCTTTCATTAATCGGCCTTGTTGACGCTATCTATCTCCTTCCAATACAACTGCTGATCTCACCTTTCGGAAATAATCTGCAGACGTATCAGAAAGGACACGTCCAATAAGAACTGCGTGAAAAGTTGACGGTTCTTGCCATTTGGTTCGCCGACTTGTCGTCCTAAATAGAGCACAGATTAAAAAGGAGGTTTGGTTTCACCAATTGATCCGTTGATGTTGAAACCAAGTCCAAAATTTGAACCGTTCGTGAGTACGCATATCAACATATGCACGCCCGTGAGGAACAGGCGTGCGCAAGCTTTCCTCTCTGAATTGAAACGGTCAGGCTGTCGAATTAGCAGCGTCCAAGCCTCAACAACTATGGCTTACAAGCGAGGACGGTTCGTCACGCACGGATCGGCGATGCGGATGATAAAATATCAGTGATCAGTATGAGGTCAAATACACATGAGCATGTGAGGAAGCACGAGCTCAGGCAACACCGTGCAAATCTTTGAGATAACCATTGACTTGGTGCATGTCATGTGAGTCAGGTAAGCCACGAGATTGCATTATATTCACAAGATATATGAAAAGCCAATTCTTCTGCAGACTAGGCTCATAATTCCAAGAAAAAAAAAAGAGAGGAAGAAATGAGCTACTTGTTCATAACTTGATTGTTGGCAATTGTTCTCTTCTTGACACAACAAATGTCTCAACTTCACTGATGGTTAGGTGCGTATACACTTGAAGGAGTCAGCACGGTTTGAACGGGGACCAAATGGCACGAGAAACCGGATATGGGTCAAAGGTTCCAGCAAGCCACGAGGCCACGACGTGCTCTGAATTTGGCGCACTTGTTTATCCTTTCGTCTTGCAACCGCACGCATTTGTTTTGTCCGTCTGTGTCGAAAGTGCCTATGCTTCAGAGTTCAGATACTTCGGAGCCTCTATATACGGGGGATACGAAAGCGACGGCGACCGGACGATTGGCGCTTGTCCGGCGAGCCCGATGCAGCTGGCCGCGGACGGAGAAGACCGTCCCGGAGCGATTTGTTCGTTCGTATCGTAGCGTGAAAACGACTAGCTAGGGTTCATACCGAGTCTCGGACACGCCGGTTTTCCTCTCGTCCGGCAGGGGAAACTCTGACGAAACTGCTCGAATCTTGACGGTTTCGATGCCATACGAAAAATCAAGATCTCATCAATCACCCTCGCCGGACCTATCGCCTCGCCGTAGACACATATGGCTCCGCTACGTCTACGCTACTACTACTGGAGTATGGTATGGTATGGTATGGTATGGTATGGTATGGTATGGTATGGTATGGTATGGTATGGTATGGTATGGTATGGTATGGTATGGTATGGTATACTGACATACTGTGCCGGCCGTTTCTCGGCTGTAATGGAAAGGCTGCCGTGTGCAGGCCGCAGGGTGTGGGTGGAACGGCCCTAGCCGAGTCGATCTTTCAGCGGGTCCAGGCGCGCGTCACGCGGCGCGAGAGCCACCCGTCGCGAGAGTGACTCGGAGATTTGCCCGTACCAGGCGCCAGCTTCTATCGACTTGACTTGAATTCCCCACAGCCCACATCCCAAAGTCCACCGCACCACACACCCCGTACCCGTACTATGTACATATACGAAGTCAAGCTCCAGGCGTATACTTGCCCGTAGGCCGTACCACGTACGCCGCTTGGCTCAGTGGTGGCTCCAATCCCGCCGCGTACGCCGGCGAGACCGCACCGCACCGCACGAACCCGAAGCCGTGCCCCGCCACGGAAAACGAAAGGAACCCAACCGAGACCGGGCGGAAACACGACCCCCGGACTTGTTTGGGTTCTGAGTTGTGACTCGTCCCCGGCCTCACGCTCCAGGCCTGACCCACCGACCAAACACTCCGTTGAACATTTCGCGGGAGCGAGCGTGCGGCGCGCCCACCGGTTCGCCGGGCCCCGCGCGTCAGCGTCCCGTGGCCGCGTCCACGCTCGGACCCCGTCGTGGCGCCGGCGCATCCCGCGGCGGTTCTTAAACCCCCCTGCCGGGACCTCGCCTCGCCCGCCGCGGAGACCAAATCCCAAATCCAGTTACGCAGCCAGACAGATACCGTTCCGTCGCGGTCGGGTCCTCCACCCCCCTCTCGCACCGTTCGTAAACCCACCCAGGCCGCTCCGCCCCGGGAGACGCGAGGGAGAGGAGCGCCATGGGGGAAGAGACGCTCGTGGCCATGCCGCTCGCGCCGCGCCACCACCACCACCACGCCCGCCTCGACGCGCTCCCCCACCACATCGCCCCCTCACAGCCGCCGCCGCCGCATCAGCAGGCGCCTCCTCCGCCTGAGCCAGTCGTCGCTGCGGACAACAAGGACGAGGACGAACGGGATCGTCGTGGCGTCGTCGCCGAGCCACCGCCTACGCGAGACCCTCGGCCGGAGACCCCACCGCCGCATCCGCCCGTGCTCGCCGCCGGCGAGGTCGGGGACGCGTACTACGCGCGCAAGATGCTGCAGGGCGCGGTGCTCCGCCCGCCGCCGCACCTTCCGCAGCCCGAGGCGCCGCCGGGCCTGATGACCAGGGCGCTCTCCGCGCCCGCCCCGCGCGGCTACACCGAGGAGCAAGAAGGGAAACAGGCGGGCCCCGCCGTGATGGACCGGTCCGCCTCCGCCGTCGTGGGCGTGGCGTCCATCGGGCGCTTCTTCCGCGACCGCCGCGACGTGCTGTCCTCGGCCATCACCCGCCGCATCTCGTCGCTCAAGGAATCCTCTGCTCCGGCCGCCGTCGACACCTACGGCGTGCAGGAGATCCACCTGCCCAACGTCAAGGTCACGGTGCGCCTCAAGGACGCGATCGCCGACGACGCGGCCGAGGACGAGATCGACCTGGGCAGCGGCGACGACGTCGGGTACTCCTTCTCGGGCGGGCAAATCAAGGGGCGGGTGAGCTTCTTCTCCCGCTCCGGCTGCCGGGACTGCGCCGCCGTGCGGGCCTTCTTCCGGCAGTCCGGCCTGCCCTACGTGGAGATCAACCTGGACGTGTTCCCGGAGCGCGAGTCCGAGCTGGCGTCCCGCGCGGGCGGAGCGGCGGCGAGGGTGCCCCAGATCTTCCTCAACGAGAAGCTCCTGGGCGGCCTCGTCGTGCTCAACTCCCTCCGCAACAGCGGCGAGTTCGAGCGCCGCGTGTTGCGGGAGCTCGCCGGGCGGCGCTGCCCCGACTCGGCGCCACGGGTGCCAGTGTACGGGTTCGACGCCGGCGACGAGGAGGAGCAGGCCGAGGAGGACGCCATGGTGGGCGTCGTGCGGGTGCTCCGGCACCGGCTGCCGATCCAGGACAGGTTCGTCAGGGTGAAGCTCGTCAAGAACTGCTTCTCCGGCGCCGACATGGTCGACGGCATCGTGAACCATCTCGAGTGCAGCAGGAACAAGGTGAGTCTGAATCTTGCCATTGCCGCGGCTTCATCGTTTGACTTTTTACTCGTTGGGTGCCTTCCTTCGGTGCGTGCTGCTTGATCTTTGTTTATGCATGGATGAATAGTGGTCGTGAGGGTTGTTAATATATGGGGCTTGGCTAGGAATAGGTGACGGGGTCAGGGGGGGAGTGTCATTTGTTTCTAGTTTTAAAATGACTTGGCATTAGTAACTTCTATTATTTGGCTCCTGCCGTGTTGGGTACAGTACAGCACAGTACTTTTAAGTTAGGCTTTACTTCGGGTCTTTCGAAAACAAAAAGTTAGGCATTACTTCCATTCCATCGTCTTGCGCTGACGGGATTTTGAACCTCATTTCTGAATCAACCACGTAGAGTACATTTACTGCGTTCATAGAAATCCCAATATACAAATTAGTTGATCTGGATGCAGGGGACAGGGCAAGATGGCAATTTGGCATGATTGCCAACCAAAATTAAATGTTCTTAAGTTAGGCCGCGTCCATATATGCGAGGGAGATGTGCCGCTACATGGGGGAGTGCAAGCATACCTGATTGTGGCGAAAGCAAGGGGGCTCGGACGCAAACTTACTCGCCCTAGGATCACGTGCGGCGCGCGTGTCGGGGAGCGTTACGTGCTGCCGTGCCGAACCGGTCCGCGGGTCCCCCACGATCGAACGACCTGCCCGCTCGGCCTAGATTTCCCGCGCCGCAAGGGGTGGGCAGCGGAGCCAGTCCGGAACGGAACGGAACGGAACGGAACGTCGGGGGACCCACATGGCATGATGGCGTGGTGAGTCGTGACCGATTGGTTTGTTCGTTGCAGCCAACCAGGCCCCACTAACACGAAACCGGCCCGTCAATCGCGCGCGTACGCCTTGACCATTTCTGTTGCCATTGTCACACTCCGAACCATTTCCGATCTCTCATTTCTGATTATCTCTCGTCCTACGCACAAATCGACGTGGTGCAAAATCGGCTCTGATCGTATCATGGGCCATGTCATGCGATTTTGACCCGACTAGGATGATTGAGCTGCCGGTCGTGCTTTGTGCTGTACAAGTGAGATTGTGTGCCGACCACGTTGCTACGTACAGTTGTTGCTACGCGTGGCCTCACGCCACAAGGATGCTAGCTCGATGCAACCTTCGTGAGCACTACTACCCCGTCTGATTGGCCTACGTGCTAGGAGATGAGAAGATTTTGTTCCCTGCACAAAATCTTCGTCGTACTAAGATTGTTTTTTTTCCACGCCTGCTTGACCCAAGTTTTGAGTAAGTGGGAATAAATGATCTTTAATCTTCATACCACTAGTATGAACATGATTGGGTTGTGTTTGGATACATGGCATTAGGAGAAAATATTCAACTTCTGAAATAAAGAAGTCTGGGTGAGACCTTATGATCGGCTCTTAGGAGTCTTTAGTGGATGAACCGAAAGCAGAGGCCATGGTCACCGAGTCGCTGGTGCTTAAGCACCGACCCAACAATTGATCGGGTGGGTTCCCCTAATTTTCCTCTACGAAATTTGACTTTGGCTTGGTGTTGCACGCTGTCCCTGTCTTAGTTAGTTGCTGTCATGGTGGCATAGCACCACGGCTGATGGATTTTTCGGCGTGCAGACTCAGATTGTGGTGGGCGAAGAAACTTGTCTAGTGGCTTGTCTCTCGTTCTTTTTATTAGTGTTTTTGGATAAGAACCGTTGGTGCTAAGGTTGAGGCATTTCGTGTCGTGTGGGTTAGTTTCGTCAGCAAATTATCTTCATGCCTGAAGAACTCTATTGCGTGTTTTACCCAACCAAATGAGAATACGAGACATGAAGCAAGTTAACGGCTGGCCAAAAGCTCACCTTGGCTTAATCCTAAAATTTGGATCGGACCATGAGACAATCGACTGCCTAACAACTGCTAATTGGCGATTTAGTAACACAGTGGCAACTGCGCATATACTGAATATTTCTTAGCGCGTCTGCGCGTGGCATATTCTCGTATTAATGATGAATTTTTCGTTCGAAGAAGACCATGAGCTCAGTACCAAATCATCCACTGTTTTCTGCACGCTTGTTCTACTATTAGAGTAGCAACTGACAGCCAACCAACTGTTGTTTGCAGGCAGTGGAGATAGGCAAGGAGCTTGCAAGAAAGCACTTCATCCACCATGTCTTCAGGTCAGGCCACACCCATGCATAGCTGTTACTGTACCAAATATTCAGCTCGCGACGTCTCCTCCAAACCGCAACGCATTTTAGCTCACGGGTGGCTGATGCCGTGTTCTGTGCAGGGAGAACGACTTTGAAGATGGCGCCCAGAACCTGTACCGGTTCTTGGAGCACGACCCTGCCGTCCCCAAGTACTACAACTTCCGGGGCTCCACCAACGACGGCGAGCCCAAGCCGGCAGCTTCCATTGGGCACATGATGACCAAGATCATGCTCGCAATCTTAGAGGCTTATGCCTCTGACGACCGCCGGCACCTCGACTACAGCCGCATCGCCTCCAGCGAGGAGTTCAGAAGGTAGAATGCAGAACAATCTCGCAAGATCTCGTCAGTCTGGGTAATGTCAGTAGGTCACTAACAATATCTCTTTTCTGTATGTCATCAGGTACGCGAACCTGGTGCAGGAGCTCCAGCGTGTCGACATGACCGCACTCCCGGCGGAGGAGCGGCTGCCGTTCTTCCTGAACCTTCACAACGCCATGGCCATCCACGCCGTAATCCGGGTCGGCCAGCCGGGAGCCGTCGACCGGCGGCCATTCTACTCCGACTTCCAGTACATTGTCGGTGGCCACCCATACTCCCTCGCGGCCATCAGGAACGGAATCCTCAGGGCCAACCGGCGGCAGCCATACACGCTGGCCAAGCCGTTCGGCTCCAACGACAGGAGGCTCGAGGTACGTACGCGTTGCGTTTCAGTTCAGTTTTGCCGTGTCAGTGCCACAATTCTGCAATGCTCTGTTTGGGTGTAGCTGATGTTCATCGATACTGACTGAATGGGCACTCGTGCAGCTTGCGCAGCGGAGGGCGAATCCGCTGGTGCACTTCGCGCTGTGCGACGCGACGCGGTCGAGCCCGATCGTGCGGTTCTACACGACGCAGGGCGTGGAGCCAGAGCTCCGGCACGCGGCAAGGGAGTTCTTCCTCCATGGCGGTGTGGAGATCGACCTGGAGAGCCGGACAGTTCACCTCACCAGGATCGTCAAATGGTAAGAGCTCTCCATTTCTCTTGTCTCAGGTCACACTGCTTCAGTTGATGTTCGGACGTCACAATAGACAGCAAGTTTTGTCGATGGGTTCAGTCAGTTCAGCTCTTGTGATTTCAAGAAGTGGTCGAGATACTGATCGATATGGTGTTTTTTTCAGGTACAGTGCGGACTTTGGGCAGGACAGGGACATTCTCCGGTGGCTCCTCAGCTACTTGGACCCGACCAAAGCGGGGCTCCTGACACACCTCCTCAACGACGGCGGTCCGATCAACGTCTCATACATGAACTACGACTGGTCCCTGAACGTCTGAGCTCAACTCATCCGGCGAACTCTCTACTTTGCGTACAGCAGTGTGAAGCTTCGGTGTGGGCGTGCCACGATCAACCATGTAGTCAGAGTTGCAATCAGTTGGATTGGCAATCGGCTAATGGTCTATATGACCCATCATTGAGCATGGATGTCATAAGGATATGGAGCTTAATCCGTAGAGGGAAACATGGAGATGTATATAGCATAGTGAGCTCCGACTACGATAGAAAGAAAAATAGGGGGGGGGGGGTACATTTGTGTGGGGGAAATGCACCGATCAGGTCGCGTTGCATTTCCTGCAATGAAGGCCTGTGTGCATTTTGGTAATGAAGCGGCGTATGCATTTTGGAGTTTTGATAATTCACTTGCTTATGTGCATTTATTTAGCAAGAGATTTTTTTTACTCAATTTTGGCTTTGACTATACTTTTAACTTCTCTTATGTGCATTTACTTCTCAGTATATCGTCAGTGCCATGACGGCTCTGCACTTGCACGCTGCTGCCTGTGTTTTACATCTTGCCCTGACAGCTGAGACCCATCTGATCCAGCAGTGTAAGTGCAGTTGTACTGGCTTTTGGCTACATTTTTGTACGCTCATACTAGGGCATCAAATCTATACGTATTTTCTTTCTTTTATTTTCTTTTTTTTTGCGCAAAACTAGACCTGTGGACAGTGGTAAAAACGACTACTTAAATAGTGCGCTCAGGCCTCACAAAAAGTCCATACTCTTAAAGTCTAAATCTCTGATGGTATAGAAAATACATAAGGTGTACGTAGTCCTTCCCAAATTACAATTTGTTTGACTTTGTACCTCAGTTTGAGTATTAAAAAAAATTGTATTGTCTTAATAAAAGTTTTACGAGAATGACTTCAATTTAACTATTTTCTATATTTTTTAAAAAACGAGCAGTTAAAATTTGAGTCAAAAAGTCAAATGGATTGTAATTTGGGATGAAGAGAGTAGTTCAAATACAAAAGCAAGAAAAATTCTACGTGATGAGACCCTCAAACGAATTTACCTGACCTTCATTTAAAACTGAAAGTTTTCAGTTCTATGGCTGAAGTTTTTTAAGAAGGAACACTTGAAAAAATAGGTGCTGTGTTTTTAGGAACAAAAATAGTTTTTTTAGCAAGGAACAAAAATAGGTGTAAGGAACAAAAATAGGTGTTATGTAGTTTTTTTTTTTTTTTTGAGATCAAGGTGTTATGTACTCCCATCGCCCCAAAATAGGCCTGATCCGGCGCGGCGAGAAAGAACATAAAAAAACGATCGATCGGTATCGGCCCAACCAATTCTTACACGTACAACAAACAAGGCCCAACAGAACCTAACCTCCGCCGAGCCATATGAACGGTTGAGATCACCACCCACTGCGAAATCCTATCGTCCAATCTGCCGCCGCTTCACTTGTAAGTAGCTGCCCTCCCCCTCTTCCCACAAACCCTTGCCCTACTCCTCGCGCCGTCACCACCGCATCCCAGAGCCCCGCCGTCGCCGGAGAGGAGGAGGGAGCCACCGCCAGCAGCCATGGGTCGCGTCCGCACCAAGACTGTGAAGAAGACCTCCAGGCAGGTGATCGAGAGGTACTACTCCCGGATGACCCTCGACTTCCACACCAACAAGAAGGTCCTGGAGGAGGTCTCGATCCTGCCCTCCAAGCGCCTCCGCAACAAGGTGGCCGGCTTCACCACCCACCTGATGCGCCGCATCCAGCGCGGCCCGGTCCGCGGCATCTCGCTCAAGCTGCAGGAGGAGGAGCGCGAGCGCCGCATGGACTTCGTCCCGGAGAAGTCGGCGCTCGAGGTCGACGAGATCCGCGTAGACAAGGAGACCATGGAGATGCTCGCGTCCCTCGGCATGGGCGACCTCCCCGGCGTCGAGCGCCAGGCTGAGGTCTCCAACGCCCCTGCCTACGGCCGCCCGCAGTACGGTGGTCCCCGCCGCGACCGTGTCTAGGCGTGTTTGATCTTAAGCAATTTTTATAGATTATAATGAGTTGCTACTTGCTACCGTTTATGCTATTTGGTCGGTTGTCAGCTTGAATGTTTTGTTATATGGGAATGGTACTGTGCTGATATAAGTTTATGTGCTTGTGACATGGAATTCATCGGTTAGCAGTCTTCTATGAGAAATGCATGCTTTACATATTTCTGCTATGTGCATTTGCGAAGTATGAAGATTAAATTTGATTGATTTCAGTCATTTGTCATATGATTCATTGCTACGTAGACGTAGCTGTTAGCTAGGGTCATTAGTGATATGGATAGATGAGATTCTTATCAATTCGACAATACGTTCTATACACTGTCTTCACAATATATGTGTAGTGTACAAAGTTAAGCATGTTCCTGCTGCTCTAATGAAAACTACTTTTGTTGGAATTGTCTTTAGAAGATAGTATTTCAAGAACTTCTGTTTATAATATGTTCTCGCAATTGCATTTTCACTTTCATCTTTGCTCTGCAGTTGTACTACTCCATATGGCCAGTGATATCTTCTTTTTTGTTGCTTTGTTTCAAGTTAACAGTTTAAAATAACCTGTTGGCCATAAACTCAATAGTATAGAATGAAATCTTCTTTTGGTTGTTATTAGAAAACAAATGCTAGAGGTGGTTATTCTCCATGTAGTGTTGGTTTGAATTAGTTAGTTTAGAAGAAATTGTTGCTCATTAACGTGATGAAAACACATTTGTTAGTACAGAAAGCTTTGGTGATGTTCTGGGGATAATTGATATTGCAGTAGTAGAATTTTGCTTCTGTTTCATACTTTCATGAATGTTGTTCACCTTGTTTGAAACTATTCATCCATAAACTAAATTTTGTGGTTTGTTTCTTCATTCAGTGAAATTTTCTGAGTGTGGCGGATGTTCATAGTAGCTGCTGTTATAATTTTACCATATCTGTTAGAAAGGTTATTTGGATTACTTCCATAAGATAGTTTACTCATTATGCGTGTATTACATGGTGTTGTGGAGTAAAGTTGTTCACATTTTTGCCCACTCGTAATAGCTCTAGGACTCATGTGCCTTACTGAACCAGGGGAGTTCCCTTGCTCCTGCTGTGAACGATTACCCTGCCTTGCGACGGAAGGATTTATTTGGTGCCTTTATTTTTCAGTTGGTATGTAGCTGTTGCTTGATGTCATATAATAACATAACATAGGAAGTATGTTGGAATGCCCAGATTAGTTCGAACTAACTTTACAAGCATAGGAACACATTTGGTTGGTTTGCATATAGCATAGAATTTTACTGTACGTTGAAATCACTTTCTGCCATATTCTGTCTTTGTTGTTAATCTGTGTTTTGGTCTTTGTTGTCTACTGAGTTTTATTTCTTGCCTGTTACAATGCACCCTGTTTCTCGCTCATTCTATTGTGACATGAGAGATGCTTTGTGTTTATGATTACGAACTGTAGCTCATCGTTGTATCTTGTGTTTACTACTTGCTGTCGCTAACGTGCACAGTGCTACTCGCACTCTTATTTTTCCTGAAATATAGGCGTGAAATCGAGCGTCATTTGGATCCCGTTTGAATGTTGGAAGGATTCACAACATTTTCTGTCGGAAGTTGTGGGATTCGCAACGTTTTTTGAATGTCGGAGTTAGCGTCATTTGTTGGAAGTCAGGAAATATAAGCTTCAATTACTCAGATGGTGTTTACTCTTTTCTTACCTCCATCACTTATTCATCTACTATTTCTTTTGTCACACTTAATCTCAACAAGTATGATGTGAACTTATCGTCTTAAGCATCTCCAGGAGGCTCTCTAAGACATCCAGGTTCTCCAAATATAGAAAATATCGTGTAAAATCTGGATCCAACAGAGCGTGTATGGGTGTGTTTGGTTGTCTAGCTAAGTGCTAGCCAGGCTCCCGAAATGCAGCTTTGACTTGTTTGGTTGCCTGGTCATAGTCATAAGCCAGGCCCAGCTTATGCAAAGAGGTGGTCGGAGCCTGGCTTGCTGGGAACGTGGGAATCGGTCGTTTCCAGCAAGCCAGGCTTGCACAAGCGTCACTGTCATGGACTCATGAATCCCTTCACCCTCCTCCCTGCAAGCTCACCTGTACCCGCCGCCAGCAGTTATCACTCACCTCGCGCGCGGTTCCGGCGACTGAGACCGGCTGCCGCCTCCCGCTGGCTCCATGGCCCTGGGCCGCGGCGAGTTCGGCGGCGTTCAGCAGATCGAGTCGCGATGTCAGAGTTGCGCCGCTGCAGGACCTCGCGCGCCGTGCCCGGGGTGGAGCGACATGAGCGTGCTTGGGAGCGGTGCGGTAGGCGGTCCAGCATGGAGGTTGCCGAGCAGGAGCGACCGCGGGATTGCTTCTCCTTTTTCTATCAAATCGAGATCCCACGATCCAATCCTGGCCTCCTAGGTCAATGTCGTTGTTGGGGAATCGAATAGGGAACTAGATTAACGGGAGCAAGCAAATGGAATCAATCCTCTTATTTCATGGAATTAGATTTGGGGAAAACAAATTGCCATAGCATATGGTGCTTCGCTTGGCCTAAATATAGAGGAAGAAGGGAGCCTGCGAGCTTCTTCTCACCGGCTGTCCTTGAGTCCGTGTACGACCTGAGAGCGCTTCTTCTCACCGGCTGTCCTTGAGTCCATGTACGACCCGAGAGCATGCGCAGGCACAGCAAGGCGATGGCGCTCTTCTAACGCATCTCGCTGGGGAGCTACTTGAGGACGTTGACCTCGAGGAGGTCTCCGTGAGCACCCGCAATGGCGAGCTTGCTGGTAAAATCACTTGTAGCTCAATGCAAGGTGAGTTTATCATTTCTACAGCCAACCAATCATAATCTAAAGCTAGCCAGGCTTGGACTGGCCAGTCAACCAAACATAGGCCAATTGCATAAAATTAGACAGGTTTGGACTAGCCTGATTCCAGATTCTAGCCAGGCTAGAGCAAGCCTATGAACCAAACAGACCCTATCTTCCTCTCTATTTCCTCGTACTCGGTCTCCCGGTTTCGTCGCCCTTCATTTTTACCGAGTGCGAGCGGCTCGCCATCGCCCTCCTCCTGTGCAGCCCCCTCTCCGTGCTCCCGCACGCGCGTACAACTCCTCGTGCAGGAGCCAGGAGGCTTCAGAACAAATCACAAACCTATTCGATGGCAGCAGGAGGCTTCAGGGCAGAACAAATCGTGATGTTATAGTCCACGTGCAGGATGGGTGCTGGGTGGCAGAAGGAGGGTTTGTGGCACGGCAGGATCAATCAGATGCCAGTATGATCGAGCTTCGAGCACATGCAGGTGCCGTGCAGCGTGGCACGCTTGGCGGCAGGAAAAAAGATCGGCCTTTCCAGGCCGTGGGAGATTTTGAATATGGATACAGCAGATATAATGTACTTTCCAGGCTGTGGGATAGTATCTTTTTTTTTTAGGTTTGTATTTTTATACAAAGGTAAAATCAGTAAATTTAGCTAACATTTTACGGAGGATCTTGGAGATGCTAAGTTCGACAACTTGTGAATGTTTTGTCCTTTATATAGGACAATAGAAAATTTTAAAAAGATAGTGGTAAAAAAATTAATTTGCTGCATTTTAAGAGGATTCGGTGTGCAACCTGTTTCACAACCAAATCTCTTCTCTCCTACTGCTTCGGCATTCCACCCACCAAATCTATTCCGTCAGCGGAGCGCCTGTCCGATCCCTTCCCGTTACGCGCCGCGAACTTCAACAAGATAAACGTCACGGGCGCGAATTCCTGCCTGTTTTTCTTCTTTCTTTGGTTGGGAGCGATATAAATTATTTTTTCTTTCTTCTATTTAATCATCATCAACTCCTCAGATGATCATAGATCTCTGTCACCGTCCGATCCAAAGACCGGCGTCCAGTTCGATCGTCCCCGTGGTCCGTGGATGCCAATTGCCAGGAAACTTCACTGGTTGATGCCAATGGCCAGGAACTGACCGGAGTCCGCTCGTCGTCTGACGTCTCACATGGCATGCACCAAGGTGACCAAGCTCGCAACCAACATTGCCGAAAATGGAAGGATGCAGCACGAGCACGGACGCCCCTCATCTTGAGTGTGAACGTGAAGCGAGGGAGCCAGCCAGCGCCAGCTAGCTAGCTCTGACTTGTTTCAACGCACTGGCTAGCCCTAGCCTTATCTACGGACTATACAACATATCTTTAGTGCTCGAAGCATTACCCCTTTTATTGTCTCATCAATCATCATCTATCAACATATGTGACCCTAGTATATATTCTTTCTTCAAAAAAGGAGAAGAAGAAAAAAAGGAGGAATGGAAGGCAAGGGGAAGTGGAATTGGGGTTTTTGCCACCAGAATTGCCATCAGCCCATCACCTTCGAGAATACTAGCTAGTACATGTGATCTGTCTTGTTTGCCAAAGCTGACGCGCATTTGATCTTGCATTTTTATTTTTATTTTTTGCCATGGACCCATGGTGCACGCAAATACTGGTAGTGTCAATGTGCCATAGGCCACTGCAGAACTACACTGGTGGAGATTGGAGAAATTAAACTTGCCGTGCATGATCTTGTTTGCAACATGCTGATTGATAGTCTTATTAGCTTATGGTTATTAGTTAGTGCCGAATCATTGCCTTAAATTATTGTCATTTCTGATCTTAACTCGTGAGCTTTCTGTTGAATGGAAGGGGGAATACATGGAAGGAGGAAGAAAGTTGTTGACTGAAGCTAGCTAGCCTGCCTACTATAGCACACACCCCGTGTATTGTCCCAGTGTCGCTAAGAGGAAGAAACCTGTTCACTGATGCAGCTGCTCATTTTGCACTTGCAGCTCACATTGCAAAATGGGATGTTACGTAATCTCGACTAGTAGTACGGAAACGGCATGAGCCTGTTTCCATACTTCGGTGAAGGGATACCCGAATTTCAATGCGTCGTTTTGCCTGGCTGCGTTATAGGGAGGAGCAAACAGAAAAGCATTAGCTAGATGAGTTTCTCACCTTTTCTTTTTTGATGATGAGGTGCATGCAAATAAAACACCTCTAAACCCCATTGCAAACAAGTGAGGTTATAGCTAGCCATGCAAATAAAAACACAAGAAATGAAAACAACCACGCAAAACACAATGGTCTAGAACAAAAGGAGGTCCATGATTGTAGCAGTATTGTTAGTACTACTACCAACCCACGAGATCTTTTCTTTTTACCTGCAAACATCCCTAGAGAGCTAAAACTTTAGTCCTCCCTCTGTTTCAAATTGTAATAAGTCGTTTCAATTTTTTTGTCCTTTTATGTTTGACCAAAGTTAGGGGATGGTTTATGGTACCGAATAGATATACTATGAAAAATATATATGATAAAGAAACTAGTGGTACTTATTTGTTATAATGAATGTTAGCATTTTGTTGTATAAATTTGATCAAACTTTAGATTCTTTGACTCTTCAATAAAGTTGAAATGGCTAATTGGAATGGAGGGGGTCCATGTTTCTCCCAAGAGAGAAGCTGTGAAACTTTCGGTTCGTTGTTGCTATCTGCTGCTCGACTTCCACAAATTCACTCTTGTTTAGATTCTAAACGGAAACATTTTTTGGTGCCTTCATATTGTGATTCCATTGGCCTAAAATGATGTGAATTCACACAGATGAGCAACGGACCGTAGAGGCGTAGAGTGAAGATGGCATCGAAATTCGAAAGCATCTCGCAAGTCGCAACAATCCCAAAACGGAAAAACACTTGTACAGAGTACAGACCTGACGCTCTACCTCTTGCCCAACGCTCTCCGGTAAAAGCTAGTAGCATTTGCACCTTCCTCGAACCTTCTCGGTCGAGAGCGGTTATTGCGCATCACTCTTACCTTGCTAAGATCGACTTGTATCGTATAGCTCATGGGCCATACAATAATTGAAACATCCATCCGTTTTGCTTGGAACGATCGTGCTGGTTGTAGACCTGTATAGTGGTAGCCTTATCTGCCGCAGATGGTTAGTGCATCCCAAGTTCCCAACATCTGTGCACTTGCATGACCATTGTCCATTGATCAACCTCATTCGTCAGTTGTCACTAGTGAACCTTTTCGTCAGGGAAATCTTGGACTATTCCGCTGCATAGCTCGATTCATTCTCACCCGCAATCTCAAGTGACACGCCATGTTCAGATTCCCAACTTTTCACTATTCATTCTAACGTTTTACTATTCATTCCAACTTTTCACTATTCTTCCCTCACAAAACACGTTTCTCAGCGAATGCTACAGTGTTTTTCTAATGCTACAGTGTGTTTTCCTACAATCTAAACACACTAGCTAACTCTTCACACATTTGTCAAATCAGGAATTATCAAAGTAATTATTTTATAGGAAAAATTCTTGCTCTATTAAGTGTGAAGTTAATGAAGTGTTTAAGTGATGGGTTGAACCTAATCATAAGCTCAATCTCTGACTTTGAGGGGTAAAAAAAAGCTGCATCAAAAGCAATCATAAGCGTACATGACACTGACATGAGGTATAACCGTACAAGTATGCAAGTATCTACACCCTAGTATCCAGTATCCACACTCATACCACAAACACTAAACATAGCTATTTTTTCTTAATGATTAAGGTTTTCAATAGAGACATAGAAACCACGAGAGGTAACTGCCAGAGATGATCAAATGATCGCTGCCTTCCAGGAAAAAGTGTTGCCCTTCGCCAACGGCCGTTTGGCGCTGCGCTTCCATGGGAACGACGGCTGGACGCAGATGCGATCTTCTCGCTGTTTCCGTTACGAAACAGAGATATACTTGTAAATCAGTCCGGCGTTGCAAATTTACTTTTTACTTTCTGGTTTTTGCAAACAAACAAATAGGAAAGCAAAAAAGAACAGAGAGAAAGGTGAAAGAGATAAAGTTCCTTTCCTTTCCCCCAAGATCAACACAGAGAGATATTTGCAATTGCCATTGCCTTGCACGGCGTGTGTCCCACAAGCCATCAAGGACTCCACGGCAGGACTCCTGCCTGGACTCGGCCACGACCGTCTGATCTCTTCACCCAGCTAACCACAGAGTCCTTCTCCTTCCCCCCTCCGCCGCCGGCCAGCCTAAAACCCCAATTCCTTGGCCTATATATCCTCGCGCGTGACCATCGCCGGGCTCCCCCTTCATCACCAGATCTAACGATTCCTTCCACCAAAGCAATTAATCCTCTCGTCCCGATCGTGTAGCAAGCAGCCGAGACAGAGGCAAGGGAAGAGCAGAGCGGAGAGACGATGGCGAGCTTCAAGGTCGCCGACGCGTCGGAGTACCTCGCCATCACCGGCTGGGGAATCGACGACGTCAAGCTCGCGAAGAAGGCGTGGGTGTTCGTCGGGCAGCAGTGCAAGAAGTTCGATATCACTCCCGTCAACTACGAGTTCGAAGTGCACGCCATGAGCTCCGAGAAGCTGCCCTTCATCCTCCCCGCCGTCTTCACCATTGGGCCCAAGATCTCCGAGGACGGCCGCAACAGGGAGTCCCTCCTGCTCTACGCCAAGCTCATCGCGCCGCACGACAAGAACTCGTCCCACGTCCGCGAGCTCGTCAAGGGCGTCATCGAGGGCGAGACGCGCGTGCTCGCGGCGTCCATGACCATGGAGGAGATCTTCCAGGGGACCAAGTCGTTCAAGCAGGCGGTGTTCGAGAACGTCCAGCTCGAGCTCAACCAGTTCGGCCTCTACATCTACAACGCCAACGTCAAGCAGCTCGTCGACGTCCCCGGCCAGGAGTACTTCTCCTACCTCGGCCAGAAGACGCAGCAGGGCGCCGTGAACCAGGCCAAGGTCGACGTCGCCGAGGCGCGGATGTTCGGCGCCGTCGGCGCCAAGGAGCGGGAGGGCACCACGCTGCAGAAGGCGGCCGAGGTTGACGCCCAGACCAAGGTCTTCCGCGTCCGCCAGGAGGCCATCGGTGTCAAGGAGCAGGCCAAGGTGGAGGCCGAGGTCAAGGTGTTCGAGAACGAGAGGGAGGCCGTCGTCGCCGCCGCCAAGGCCGACCTCGCCACCAAGAAGGCCGCATGGGACAGGCAGACCAAGGTGGCCGAGGTCGAGGCGTCCAAGGCCGTCGCCATCCGCGAGGCCGAGCTCCAGATGGAGGTCGAGCAGAAGAACGCGCTCCGCCTCACCGAGAAGCTCAAGGCCGAGCAGCTCAGCAAGGCCACCGTGCAGTACGACATGCAGGTAACGTATCATACACACTCTGCATCTTCATCCCCAATGGGTAGTAGTAGTAGATGCATTTTTTTGCAATTTGCAGGCTCCTCAAAATCATGATCAATTTCAGTTTCGTCCCAATGGGGAGTAGTAGTACTGTAGTAGTAGATGCATTTTTTGCAACTCGCAGACTCCATCAGAGTCATGATCAATTTCAGTTCAATGGGGGAGTAGTACTATAGTAGTAGATGCATTTTCTTGCAGGTTCCAGAATCTTGATCAATTCAGTTTCGTTTCATCGTGATCTCGTAATCGATGCACCGATGGACCAATTTATTGCTGCGAATTGTGATTGATTGCAGGTGCAAGAGTCGAACGCGGCGTTCTACAGCCGTCAGAAGGCTGCGGAGGCGAAGCTGTACGAGCAGCAGAAGGCGGCGGAGGCGCGCAAGACGCAGGCGGACGCGCAGTTCTTCGAGCAGAAGCTGGCCGAGGACGCCAAGCTCTACGCCAAGCAGAAGGAGGCGGAGTCGCTGGCCACGGTGGGCAAGGCCAAGGCCGACTACGTGGCGTCGATGCTCCAGGCGCTCGGCGGCAACTACCACGCCCTCCGCGACTACATGATGATCGATGGCGGCCTCTACCAGGACATGGCTCGCATCAACGCCGGCGCCGTCAGCGGCATGCAGCCCAAGATCAGCATCTGGACCAACGGCGGCGCGGACGGCGCCGGCGACCTCGCGGCGGCCGGCGGTGGCGCGGCGATGCAGCAGGTGGCCGGGGTGTACAAGATGCTGCCGCCGCTGCTGTCGACCGTGCACGAGCAGACGGGCATGCTCCCGCCGGCGTGGATGGGGGTGCTGCCGGCCAAGGAGGAGGCCAACTGAAGCCACCGCTGCAATCTTCCCGTCGCAGCAAGTACTCTACCACAGTGGGTTCTGGTGGGTCGTTTTGGCACTGGCTATCTTAAGTTTCTGTTGATTTGTCGTTCTGGAGTCGTTAGTGCATGTCGTCGGTTAGGAAGGCTGGGGTTAAGTGACAATTAGGTGCATCATCGATATGGTTACTCGTATGATTCGTCGTTACAGTCTTACAGGGGTGTTTAACCTGTGAAGAACTCGGTTTTTACTATATGGTTTGGATATTCTCTCGAGCCAGTAGTACTATCTTTATTTTTGAAAGGTAAAAGCTAGTACTATTACGTGTGTTCAATTGTCATGTTGTGTTGGTTGCAAAAACCATTGCTTGTACGCCAAAGGCTGCCAGCAGATGCCCCAACGACTCGTCTTTAGGGGATTATTACTGTTTTGACCGTCTTCATGGTTTCACCGTATACCGTAGTAAAGATGAGAGAAGGCACTGACAAGCGACGGTGACGGAGCAGAGTTTTTACTCCTCGCCTGGTGGTTGCTGTGTCAGGAGCCAGGGAGGGCGGCGAGACACACAGGCCTTTGGCGCCTGCGGCCTGCGAAGGCTGCGAGGTGTGGTGCGGGACTGCGGGGGTGTGGCATGTAGCTACGGGATAGGCACGTGAGGCTCTTGCATGGAACTGTGACCTGACGTCGAAAGTGAAGCACCAACTCCTTTAACCAGTTTGGACTAGGAGGAGATGGATAATCAAACCTGCTTTGCTAATTTCCTCGACAATAAGTAACTCCTTTGTTCACAGAAATAAAGAAAAGAGTCCTCACATTAGTTCCTTTGTTCACAGAAATAAAGAAGAGTCCTCACATTAGTTGCTGCAACAAACTTTCGTGTAGTCTACCCCTTGTCTAGTTGTGTCCAAATACCCGTGATTCCGTGAATGTAATCAACCGCGCTCGCTCACTCACGGCTCACGCGCTAGGCTTGGGCTTCACGCCTCTCGCTGGATGTGCGCCGCGCCGGGTAGTAGCTAGGGGCCGTGCTGGCGCCTGACGCGTAAGGCGTGGCCGTACGTGCGATTTAGTGCTTGCTCAGTTCGATCGGTGAAAGAATCTCTAGCGGGAGGCAAAGGCAAGGGCTTTGGTGCACACTCGTCGTGCACGGCAACGCATCGACCAGCTCGGTTCGAGAGCAGAGCTGGCACGTGAACGGTCCCATGTGCGGGTTGTTTGCTTGCATGCAATGCAATTGGCGAGCGGTGGTGTCAAAGGCAAAGGCGAAGAAGCCTGCACACCACCGCGTTGCCGCTAGCGCGTTGCCTACCAACCAGCCATCATCTGCGTCGTCTCAACTTTTTTTTTAAGCATGATCTGCGTCGTCTCAACTGAATGCATATACGGCAACAATTTTCCCCTTTTGGTTGCCTGCTGGGCCTGGTCTGGGTGAATGCCAGCTAAAATCTACACACAAACAAAGCGCTGCGAGAGACATTGGCGAATTGAACGGGCCGTCAGAGCTGAATGGTGTTTGGAGTTGGAGAGGTCCTTTTCACGTCCAGCCGCATAAGGCCCAGTAGCCCACGCCCCACGATCATTCATCGCCACCGTCTGGATCAGCAGCAGCACCGGAACGCGCGTGGTGAGGCCGAAACCATGTTCGCGCACGCATGTTTTCCAAAAAGGCAAAATAGACAAGTTCATCCCTAAACTCTTGGCAAAAGTTCAAGTTCGTCCCTATACTTTCTATTTGGCCAATATAGTCCTCAAACTCTTGTTTTGCAGTGCAGTTACATCCTCCATCCCCTTCTCATGTTAACACCGTTAATTTTACCCTAACAAATCTACTGAAATGACTCTTTTGCCCCGTGTCTCCCTTTCTCTCTTCCCTGGCTAGTTCCATGACCAAATGTTCGGCAGCTGCCCAGCCTTTTCTTACAACTCCCATAATTCTAACCTCTGATTTTTTCCCAAGCTACGTAGTACAATAATTGAGCTGAAATTTATGTCTTCTACTGCATTTAAGATTCAGTGTGACTAGAATCTCGAACAAACCAGTGTAAAAGTTCTGTAAACTCTTGGATATATAAATATTGTTCAGTAAAAAATGCCAAACCAAAACTACCATTGATGGAAGCATGGTTTTTCTGCCACTTGCTATGTATTCTTGTATCAGCGCATAATTGCCTACAACATATTGCAACTCTACAGCAAGGAGATTGAGATTACCATAACGGAGCACATGATTTGCTGTAATGCATGGGGCAAAAGGGTCATTTCAGCAGGTCTATTAGGGTAGAACTAATGGTGTTAACGTGAAAATGGGATGGAGGATGTAAGTGTACCGCAAAATAAGAGTTCGAAGACTAAATTGGCCAAATCGAAAGTACATGAACGAACTTGACCCTTCGCCCAGAGTTCAGGGATGGATTTGTCTATTTTGCCTTTCAAAAACTCTATCAGGAGAGTTAATAACTCAGCTGTATATCTCTGCTGCTCTTGCCATTTTTTTTTCATCTGCATTTGCTCTGTTTCCATAGACCAGAGCAGTAGTGTAGCACCAACACCTTTTGATGTTCCTTTGTTCTAGTCTCCAAATCTTCACGATGGTCTTCGTTCCCTTTGCTGCTTTGCACCACGGGCAAATTCAGTGTCAGCTTTCTGCTTTCACCCCTCTCAACTTCAGATTTCCGTGCACAGGAGGGATACTGTTATGACCAAGGCCGTAGACAAACCTCTTCACTTTGTTTCGGATTTGAGTTGCCATATCTAGTGCCATTTGTTTTTTCAATGAAGGTTTCCCTCCCTGCTTTTTATAGAAATCGTATAACAGAGTTTGCACATAGGACTGGGGTTACCAGTAACATCGACGTTCTGTTCAGAGGCGCAAAATTGACCATATCTCGTGCCATTTGACACCATTATCATTATTCGAGTTACTGGTGGATGCATCATTGCCCACCTTGTGTGATCTTGAATTCTTGATGGTGACAGACTGACAACTACTAGCTTATAGGCTGACTTCAATGGAAATTTATCCATAGGATCTTTGTACAAGCCGGCCAGATGGCCAATCAAAGAAGGGAGCTACTAGTAGAAGGAGGCGATGCTACGGCTTGTGCTCATGGTGGTGGCCTGGTGGAGAGTTTGGAAAGGAGCTTGGCGTGATCACAGACGCATAAGGCGAGATGGCTGCGATGGAGAAGAAGACTTTACGAATTTGATTGTAAACTTCTTTATTTTACATTGTCTTTTATCTAATGGGTTTATTTTTTTTAATAATACAGATCAATTATAAGATGCCTTAGGATGTGCTTCATCATAAAAATGACTCTTATAGCTGTAGATATATAGTTAAAAGTTGCTCTAGCGTTCTTGTAAGTGTGGCAGAAAAAAAAGTTGGTCCACGAAAAATTATAAGCTGAGGGGGTCAAATTATATAAGCTGGCTCATAAATTAGGTTATTTGTTAATCACAGAGATAATAAGATTTGGTTTCCATTGCTAATGGAAATGGGGGAAAGCCTCGATTAAAAAAAAGATTTGGTTTATAAAACTATTAACAAACAAACTGGATTATATTAGCTTCGATGTGCTAGCTTTGTCATTCCGCACCAGATATTGCGTCCACCTCGCCCCTCGGCGCCGCCGCCCGGCACGACGGAACGATCGCGCGAATCAACCGGCAAAACCAACTGCGAGAGCTGCGGTCCGTCGGGCGTGACGTTGACTTGCTGACGTGTCCAGTCAGAGGGCACCGCGCGCCTGCTTTGGCGTGGCCGCCCCTCCTCCTCTTGGGTATATTGCTTCAATCACCAAAGTAAAAGAGCATGTTTACTTACGCAATGTTACAATTACACATTCAGTAATGATGCTATTATATACAATTACACATTCAGGCTGTTTTAAAAAAAAATGTTCATTGGTTTCTTTCTTTCTCTTTTTTTTTTTTGACGTGCACATGCCAAACACACTACATTTTTCGTTGAAAAATTGAACTCGCACGACAATGTACAAAATTACAAGCCCACACGGTCACACATAACATAGCAACGGAAACTAAACCGACACACAGACATAAACATCGTGGCAAAATGTACATTTCGCAAGCTCACCTTACCTGCCAAATCAACACAAACTAAAACCTTCACATCTAGCGTCTCGTCATCATCAGCTGGACGTCGAGGACGGGCCCCCCGTGAGAGTGCCCATCCACGCCGGCGGCAGCATCCCGGTCTGCTCGTGCACGGTCGTCAGCAACGGCGGCAGCATCTTGTACACACCCGCCATCTCCTTCATCGCGCCGCCGCCGCCACCGCCATCGCCTCCCTCTCCGGCGCCGCTCCACACGCTGATCTTGGGCTCGAGCCCACGAATGGCGTCGGCGTTGATGCGCGCCATCTCCTGGTAAACCCCCGAGCTGATCATCAGGTAGTCACGCAGCGCGCCGTAGCTGCCGCCCAGCGCGCCGAGCATGGCCGAGAGGTACTCGCTCTGGGCCTGGCCCATGGCCGCCAGCCCCTCGGCCTCCTTCCGCTTCGCGTAGAGCTCCGCCTCGGCCTCCCTCTGCCTCGCGAAGAAGGCCGCCTCCGCCGACGCCCTCCGCGCCTCGGCCTCCCTCTCCATCTCGAACAGCTTCGCCTCCGCCGCCTTCTGCCGGTTGTAGAGCTCCCAGTTGGCCTCCTGCACCTTCATCTCGTAGTCCACGATCGCCTTGCTCAGGTGCTCCGCCTTCAGCTTCTCCGTCTGCCTCGCCGCGTTCCGCCGCTCCACCTCCACCTGCAAGCCAAGCCATGGTTTTAAACAGCAGGTTAAGGTCTTTAGCGCCAAGACTCTAAGAGCTAAATCAGGCTATAGCAGCTAAATTGTACATGAAACATGAATAGTGTTAGATGTCTCCAAAAAAAAAAACAATAGGCGCCGGAGATAGATTTGAAACCATGCCTGGAGCTCGGCGTCGCGGATGGCCACGGCCTTGGCGGCCTCGACCTCGGCGACACGCGCCTGCTGCTCCCACCCGGCTTTCTTCATGGCGAGCTCGGAGTTGGCCGCGGCGACCTCGGCCTCCCTCTCGTTCTCGAACACCTTGACCTCAGCCTTGACCCTGGCCTCCTCCTTGGCGCCCTCCCCCTGGCGCTTCACCGTGTACACCCTCGTCTCGGCGTCCACCTTGGCGGCGTTCTGCCGCGTGGTGCCCTCACGCTCCTTGGCGCCGACCTCCCCTTTCATCCGTGCCTCGGCGACGTCGACCTTGGCCTGGTTCACGGCCTCCTGCTGGGTCTTCTGTCCCAGGTAGGAGAAGTACTCGTGCCCTGGCACGTCCACCAGCTGCTTCACGTTGGCGTTGTAGATGATGAGGCCGAACTGGTTGAGCTCCAGCTGGACGTTCTCGAACACGGCCTGCTTGAACGACTTGGTGCCACGGAAGATCTCCTCCATGGTCATGGACGCCGCCAGCACGCGCGTCTCGCCCTCGATCACGCCCTTGACCAGCTCGTTCACGTGGTGGGACAGCTTGTCGTGGGGGGAGATGAGCTTGGCGTAGCGGAGGAGGCACTCCTCGTCGTCGGCGCGGGGGCCGATGGTGAAGACGGCGGGGAGGATGAAGGGGAGCTTCTCGGCGCTCATGGCCTGCACCTCGAAGGTGTAGTTGACCGGGGAGATGTCGAAGCGCGTGCAACGCTGGCCAGGGGCGACCCATGCCTTCTTCGCGAGCTTCACGTCGCTGATGTTGTACCCCGTGATCGCCAGGTACTCCGACGGGCTCGCGATCCGGTAGACGAACCCCATATATATTGTTGTCCTGTTCTGTGTCAAAATGATCGAGCTGCAATTTGTGCGCTGCTCACGAAGCAAGAAGCTGAATTGGATGAAGGGCAACCGGTCTGGGTATATATTGGCGACGAGCTGAGTTTTATTTGACGGAAATGCTACCTGGACGTTCGATGAGTATGTCTCCCATCGGACGGTCCTTAAAACATCGAAACAGAGCTACGAAACATCAAGAAAATACTTTTGCAATATACAAAACCATTATCAGAAACATCAAAAGAGAATGCGCGCAGCAACGCAGGGAACACCAAGGGGTGTGTAGTGTGGGGGACTGGGGAGAGGATTCTCGTCTTAAAATCGGAACTCTGTTTCATGCAATATCCGTTCAAAATTCTTGAAACATTGAGATAAAAGCTACCACAACATCACGAAATCGTTGCCGCAACATCGTGGAATCGCTACCGCAACATGTGCCACATTGACCCTGCCGAATGGAGTCCTTGTTCCTCGTGGAATTGGGACATCCTTCATGGATCAGTACTATAAAAAAAATATTTTAGGGGACACTCAAAAAAAGGCTCAGAGGCGGACAGAAAATCTGTCCGTCTCCGTTAATGTCACGTATTAACGGTGGCAGGCATTTTTATTTTCAGAGGCAGCGGCTAGATCCGGTGGAGGGGCGGTAGGAGGAGGAGCGGCGTGCTGCGGATCCAGCAATGGTGGTGGTACGGGGCAGATCCAACGACGAGGGCACCGATGGGCTTGCCGGGTCCGTGATGGACTCAATGAGCTTTTTCTTTTTCTTTTTGCCTAATTTTCGGAGGCGGGCGTATAGCCATTTCTGTTAATGCCTCATTAACAGAAGTGCATGCTGACAAGCGGATGCAAAAACCGCCTCCGAAAATAGTTTTTGACTGCCTCCAAAAATATGTTTTAGTAGTGGATTCGCCATGGCTCCCGCCTGGGGCTCCGTCTCCGGTGACCGCCCGACCTTCCCCCACCATGGAAGTCATATTACCATATGTCCCCTCCGCCCCACCCTTCATGTCCAACTTTTTGGAGCTTGTCGGGAACGTCAAGAGAAAATGGTGAGGATGTTGAAAAAAAAAATCCTCCAGTTGGCTAAAGAAAGTCATTGAGGACATTGACATAGTCTCCAGTCTCCACAACATAATTTTGACTAATACTTCTTGCTATAAATATTTGCAAAATAAATTTATTAAAGTATACTTATTAAATCATATTTCAATGTGAATCTACCCATATCATTTTCACATTTAAAAACTAAACACATACAAAATATTTACAGTCGAAGTTTAAGAAGTTTGACTCAGAACAATGCAATACGATTTTCTTTAGTAAAATGTAGGGAGTGTGGAAACTACGTGGGTAACAAGGCACATATCAGCAGTTGATATAGGGGGTTGAACCTGGATTGAGTCAACCAGTAGTTTTGTGGATCTAGAGCAACAAATTAATAATTCGGGGACCTACTTGACACATTAGAAAGTGTAATTAGAGACCATTCTTGTATTTTAGATTTTTTTATTTAAGACTCTAGGGTTTCGTTAGGCTTAGGTGCGGGTTCCAGTTGTATCGAACAGCAAAGGTTGGAAGATATCAGCTAGGGCTTTGGTTGTGACGGATGGACACAGATAGGACGAAGGATCATCTAAGAATTCGCTTTTGGAAAGTCAACAATGTTTAATTTTAAGGGTATGCGTGGGCTTCACGCTGGAGACAAAGCCAAGCAAGATGAATCAATGACTAAGTTAAATATGTAAAATATTCATTTAGCCTTTTAAATATTCCAAGAACGTAGTCTTTCCGTCCAAAAACAAGTCATTTTACCCTATTTAGTAGATGCAGACAAATGAAATAATCAATTGGTGTCAAATATGACTACTAAATAGAGACAAGTAAGATCATTTTTACCTATTTCTTAATCAGTCCTAAATTCCTAAACCGAGCGAATAGTTGTTATCAGGTTGAGGTAGTTAAAGCTGTAGAGTTTACCTGAATTCTATTCCCTATTTTTCCTTTATTTTTTTTCCTTTCCTTTATTTCTTCTTGATGTAATGTCATGTAGTTTTACCGTATGTGTACTATTACTCCATCTAAAATAAAAATTTTATATATTAGTGCAGGTGTATAGAAATTCATAACCACTCGTTATCTGACCATGTCTCTCTGAATTCTCACGTCAATGCATATGTTTCTCAGTTGGATCAGGTCGATGCGTCACCATCGTCGTCGTCGTCTATTCCATGCAATTGCTACGTTCGTTGGCTACCACGGATGTATGGTTTATTCTGGCCGCGCCGCGCGCCTGTATATTGATTTTGGATCAGACTACCGGAAAATGAGACCAGGCGCCGCCAATCCGTGAAAATTCACTGGAACTTTCCATGCATTTGCTTCCTCGTTGTCGTTCGTGTCCAGTTGTCGTTGGAAAGACCGATCCATGTCCACGAGAAGAAGCCATACGACCATCATTCGGCGGCGGGATCGAGGCTGCTGTTGTACTTGCATTGATCGTGTGCAGTTTTCGGTTAAAAAAAATTATTTTTTACTTTCTATTCACCTCCTCGTAGAACACGCATTCTCAAAAATTCTTTTTTTACCTTTTCCTATTCATCTCCCTCACATAACATGCATCCTAGAAAAAAAAAATTTCCCCACTCCAGCTGAACACAATCTTCACTCGCGCTGAGCACATGCATGGTCACGTAGATGTCCTGCATATATAACATGATCAGTCAAGTTTCAATTCGCATCGGTTAAGGCACCATGTAACCTTACGCACGTCACTGGAGGGGAACGTACATTGTGAGCGAGGGTGCAGGCTTGCGCTCAAAATTTTTATGCTAAAAAGTAAACGTGAGTTTTTCACTAATATTATATTCATTCAAGCTTTTCTTTACCTAATTGCTCTTGAGACTTGAGGTGTGTTCTCTTGCTTAGGATTTGTCCCAAGTCTTGCTAGAATAATGTTTCAAAGTTCTTTTTGATACTTCATAATATTTCAAAATTCAAAGTTGACGTTGCAACGCGTTTTGATTTTTCAAGCAGAAGCTGCCTTGTGTGTGCCAACTGCCCACAGCTACGAGTTGATGTTGGCAGATTAGTACGTTAGATTTGTGCGTTAGGCAACACTAATCATAGTTTCGGTCAGGAGAGAAATTTCGGTGACACAGAAGCAAGAGCGAGAGGGGTGGCCATTCCACGGACCACGGTACCCGCTTCCATCGAGAGAGTTGACCATGCATGCCATGAATATGTCACTATCATTTTTAGAAAAAAAAAGTCTATAACGATGTCTCCAAGGAGGGATATATACAACGTACGTATGCACGCCGGCAACACCAACAAAACGGGTATGCCCGACGAATGATCAGCATTCAGCAATTGTCGCCTGATCATTCAGCAATTGTCGCCATGTTTCTCCTCCATCGCTGGTTGGACTTTGGCCACAACTGATGGGTAACACAACATTGTGAGACACAGACGAAGGTAGAGGATTAATATATAACCTCTTCGTTCTAAATTAATTCATATGACTTATTTACTAAGTTCAATCAATCGTTTTATTTAAAAAATACTATAAATATAGTTAAATTTAAATTATTTTTTAAGAAATATTATTAATAAAACAAGACATAACAAAATATTGATGTCTTATATATTTTTCTAAATAAGAAGAGTGGTTTTGCCTATCGGACTCGTGACGGTGACAACGGCAACAGACCTAAGGATGATCACAATGTTCGTGACGATTCCCTAAAACATGTTCGTGATGATTGTTCACTACATGCCCCCACACGTGCCACGTCATGGAACCAATCATGACCCATGCAGTTCCTTCAGGGTGGCAAATCTCGAAGCAATTATTGTGTTACATACAAACAAACCACACGTCGCGTGGGATGTGTTAATGTCATCATCAAGTCGATTTCGACATTTCCTGTTAGAATCTGTATCGAAATATTGGTCTTTGTTGATTTTTCATCATGACTATTGAGCATTCGTCTTATTAAAAAATTATATGATTATTATTTATTTTGTTTGTAATTTACTTTATTATCAAAGGTATTTCAAATATGTTTTTTTATAAATTTGTAATAACTTCTTATGAATGATCAAAGGTTGTTATAAAGAGTCAACAACGATAAATATTTTGATACCAGGACTACAAGCGATATAATAAGGAAGGTCCCGTGTCGAATTCGAAAAATACTGCTGGTAACTACAAACATAATTATGTCTTTGTGATTGGTACAGAATTTTTCTACGAATTGAACTATTGAAGCTATCAGCAAAAGCTCTTTGAGTGCTGGTGCGATATACAAATTAAATTGAAGTTCCACGCGGGCAAGATCACCGCTGAGACCATTCACGGGTGTGTTTGGTTGGTTGAACCATATGATTCATATATAGCATGATACAAAATAATAATGATTGTCTTGTTTGGTTGGGTGAACTGTACCAACCCATCCAGGATGAGACCATCCCACTTAATACATTATTGTACTAGTTAGAGTGAACCAAGTGGTTCAAGCAAATTGATTGAACCATCCCATCCAGAATCATCCATTCATGTATCTGTGGTGCATCTAACCAAACACAATGTGTTTCTTGCATTGAATCGATCGATGCATCGTTCCAGTCGATCCATCATAAAAATTTACGAAGATAAGTATATATGTACACGTGTTGAATTATTCCTTTTAGACTATTCAAGTTCCAGATTGAAATAAAAACCATCCGGTAAATTCCATTCCATCTGCCGGAGAAAATGGCATGATTGCTCGGTAGCTGGCGTCGTCGCCCGGTAGGTAGTTTTTCATTATTATTAAGAAAAACAAATAGACTCCAAATTCAAGATGCAGGGGACTCAAACTTAGGTGGTCAGGGTGCACGATCACACCTTCCACTCTAACCAGTTGAGCTAAGCTCACTTCTTCCCGTGTCAAGTTAAACCTTTTTTCGATTCGATTACCATAATTTTCAACAAAAGCGATGTATCGGTGGCCTGGTTCATGAAATGTTACGCTTGTCAACGCTGACACGAGAGATACCCGACGAATGAAGATTCGGATGAAGAAAAAACGGTAATGCTATGGTCAAGACGTTCGACAGGAAAAAAAAATTAAACGTATATTACAATGTTTCACTTGAATGTTGTAATTATATGGATGTTTTAGGAATCCATATGTTCAACATGGGTATGAATGTTACAAAATACGACTGAATATGCGACATGCGTCTGAATATTTCAAAATAGCAATGAATGTTGCAAAATATGACTAAATGTTGCATATAACATGCGTCCGATGATACGCCAGGACGTGGAACGGCGCTAGCAGCTCCGAAGAAGAAACATGCATAGCGATTACAAAAGTTAAATGGACTTGCTAGCGTCCGTACGTCCGACGTCCGGACGTACTATCGGACGGTGCTGCGAGCAATATTTTTTGTAACATTCGGCGACAATATTGAAACATTGTATCACGTGGACGTTGAAACATCACAACATCGATTCGGACAGCATTACACAATTTTTTTTTGCAACGTTCTGGTGAAAATATTGAAACATTTCAACATGTGGACATTGAAACTCTGATACATTACCAAATTGCAGCTGCAACACCGCGAAAACATACATGAAACATAACAAAATGATTGAAACATATCATCCTTAAAACATTGCAACATTTTTTAAACATATAAAAATCACAGAAAAACATTATTAAGACATCATGAATCATTATTGAAACATCATGAATCATTGTTGCAACATAAAAAAATCATCGCAATATGCAAACAGTGGGAGCATCCGATATGCGTCGGACGCGAGAGTGTAGCATTACCGAAAGCTAAACAGAAGCTGTCCGAATCGTAAGCCCCATCCTAACCAAACGACCTAGGGTATCTAATGGGCTCGACACCGATCCATAGCACTACTGGGCTAGCTCAGGCTCATAAGTTTCGGCCCAAAATCTAAACACCCGCGGAAATATGACCAATCTGAAAATGGCCCAACCCATCCTAGTACGGATTCCAGCGAGCCGAACAGATAGGAAAGGCGAAAGGCCATGGATATGTTTTCCTCAACCGCACCCCGCACCCCGTGACTTTTTGTTTCTAAAATAAAATCCCACACCGTAACGCGGGATCAAACATTAATTTCTCCCAGCTAATAATTATACAAACTCATGTTTTAGAAACTCTCTATGTTTCGTTCTCGATTTATATGCACCGGACCAGCTTGACCTCCTGGCAGAACTTCTGTAATCAAGAAGCTGATGATGTGGAACCTGTCGTCTTCAACTCAGAGCACTGATGATCACCCTGACAAAGAAAGACTTTAAAACCAAAGACAATTGGATCCATTCACTATGATAAGTCGCTAACCAAGTTATACAATCAATTGTGTGAGCACAAAGCCTTTTATTTTAATCTTCCTCTCTTTTTGCTGAAAACAAAGGCCGAACTAATGCTAGCACCAGGAAATGTATGGGTCGCATGCGTGTGTGACGACGTGCCCCCCCTTTTCTAAAATAAAATATGATAGCGCAATAGCGTCATGTATCCCTTTTCTCCTCGGTGCTCCATACTGATTGAAAGTGAAAGCGAGAGGAATTTGTTGTCTGGCCTCTGACCCAATTGCGTTTAGCTTTGACAATATAGGCCCCGGAGAAAATCACATCATATGTGTGGAGCGTTCCACGACCACCACTCAAATATTTTTTCTTATGGATCGGAAGAACCAGTCCAAGAGAAGGTTTACACTGTAGCATAAGAAAAACACTGTAGCATTCACTAGGAAACGTGTTTTGTGAGGGAGGAATAGTGAAAAATTAGAATGAATAGTGAAAAGTTAGAATAAATAGTGAATAGTTGGAAATCTGAACATGTCCTCTTAGTCGGTCGGTCCCTTTTCTACTGTAGTTCCTTCACAGCAATAACATGAAGAGACGGGCTTAAATAAAATAGGCAAAGCAATCATGTTACATGGCTCAATAAGCCACAGAAATATATGTGCAAAGCGTATTTGTTGATACATATACCTAAGCCACTGAAATCATATGTACACTATGGTATTTTTTAGTAAAAAAAAAATTCTAGTGTCTGCCTACCTGGTATTGGTAATCTCCTGTCATCTCGTATAAATCAGTTTACGATAATGTTAGCGACACAATCAAGAGAGTATTTCGTCTGGAAAAATACAAAGATGTCTAAGAGTTATAGAACAAGTACAAAGATGTCTAAGGGTGTGTTTAGATTGTAGGAAAAAACACTGTAGCATTAGAAAAACACTGTAGCATTCGCTGGGAAACGTGTTTTGTGAGGGAGAAATAGTGAAAAGTTAGAATGAATAGTAAAAAGTTGAAATGAATAGTGAATAGTTGGGAATCTGAACATGGCCTAAGAGTTATAGAACAAGTATTTTATAAATATTATAAAATAGGCTCAAACAACAAATATTGAGTTGTTTTTTTTGTCGATATACTTTTTTTGTTGCTCAAAGTTGGAGAGAGGAACTAAATATTTATTATGCAGATTGAATATTGACCTTTATGTCTTTTTGTCAATACGGAGTACTCCTATATGCTTACTGCATCCTTTTCCAAATGGTCATTTAGGCACTATCGAGAACAAACGTTACATCCTCTGGCCAAATGGGCAAATGGTCCTTGATTGTGCCGGCTCAGGGCTCACTTAACCTCTTGTAGCATATCAAGATCCCTAGTGACAAAATTGAAGTAAGATTATGAAAAAAATGGCTGCATGATTCCATTTCGATCGAAGAGAGAGAAGATAGCAAAGCTCGTTCGCTCCAGCACTCTCACAGCAGTGGAGACACAAGTCCATTCTCGTCTCCCCAGATCCGAAACGGGGCCGCAGCTTTGCGTACTCATACCTTCTCGACACAATTCAATGACATATGGGCCCGGTTATACGGTAACCCCACTTGTCAGTCATGCCCCGCTTCCCCCGCAAAGGCCTCGTCTTATCCCCATTCCTCCACACCTTCAGCTCCCCATCCCGTCCCCATCTCTGATCTCCCCGTCGGCAGCAGGTCCCCACCGCCTACCCTCACACCTCGCCGTCGCGAGACCGAAGCAGCCAGTAGCCGCAGGAGTTGGTGCTCCGTGTCCCGCCCTCCAACACCCCAGAAGGCACGCCACCTGCCCTCTTCGCACGCGCGGTGTTCGACGGATAGCCGCGCAGGAGGAGGAGGGGGAGGTGGGAGCCGACGGGCCGCCCATGTCGAGCTGCGTGGACGGATCGGCATCCGGCCCGGCCCTCGATCCAGGGCCGGGCCCGAAGCTGGATTGTGAGCCTCCGTTGCCGCAGGCTCCAGCGCCGCAGCAGGAGGTGGTGGAGTTGCGGACGGAGGCGCCTGCCCCGGCGCCGCAGCAGGAGGTGATGGCGTTGGAGACGATGGCGCCGGCGCCGCAGAAGGAGGCGGTGGCGTTGGAGACGGAGGCGCCGGCGCCGCAGAAGGATGTGGTGGCGTTGCGGACGGAGGCGCCGGCGCCGCAGCCGGACGTGCTGGCGTTGCAGACGGAGGCGCCGGCGCCGCAGCCGGACGTGCTGGCGTTGCAGACGGAGGCGCCGGCGCCGGCGCTGCAGAAGGATGCGGTGGCGTTGCAGACGGAGGCGCCGGCGCCGGCGCCGCAGAAGGATGCGGTCGCGTTGCAGACGGAGGCGCAGGCGCCGCAGCAGGACGTGGTGGCGTTGCAGACGGAGGCGCCAGCGCCGCAGCAGGACGTGGTGGCGTTGCAGAGGGAGGCGCCGGCGCCGGCAGTCACCATCGTGATCTCGCGGCCTGGGGAGGAGGTTCAGGCGCCCGATGCGAAGGGCGTCTCCCCGGCGTCGACCCCGCCGGCCGGTGGCGGCAAGGCCACGGCCGCCTCGGTGTCGGTGACCGCAGCGGCGGCCGCGAAGGAGGCAGAGCTGGCGAGGTCCGACAGCTTCGACGACTACGAGCAATGCAGGTAACCCGTCGTTGTGGCTTCAGCTGTGCTCAAACTCGGACCATTTTATTGAATTGCGAACCATGAAGCGGACGGAGCGTGTTTTCCTTGGAAGTGTTGCAATTCGGTATGTTAATCTATTTAGAGACACTAGCAGTTGTGCGTTGGCCTTCCATGAATTGTCTGCGATGGTGTTTGGTCTTTGGTGATCCTATCTTGGGCACGCTGCTTGCTCGCGCAGGGAATTGAGTGTCGGCGTATGAATTGGCTTGTGATGTAGTATTTCATTTCTTGGAATTGCACGAGCACAGGAATCATGCCAACTGGACTTGTGATTTTCCTAACTGGCTTTTCTGACTCTGATAACACCAATGGATTTTTGGCTGCAGTATGGAATTGTGGATGAATGTTGTTCATCAGTTATCACATACAAGCAATAGGGCTTTGAACATTGTAAGTGACAATTACCCGTGTCTTCATGAGTATTGACCTTCCCAGTGCATTTTATGTGTGCAAATTTAGTTAAAAGTGCAAAACTGCTAATTCTCATGAAGCCTATACATTAGTTTAGCTAGGCTGTTGTAGCATCCCCAAGAGTGACTAAAAATTAGACTTACAAAAAGCTACTTTTGGAACCTTTCTAACAAGTATTGGGAGCTAAAGGAAAACTCCTTCGCCAACTGTTCCCAAAAATTAGTTCCTAAAACAATCTCAATTGTTACTAAATCCTGCATGGGCGGGGCAATCCTCCACTGATCTACGGATCACATGTGGGAAAAGCGAAACCAACTTTTTTTTTTTGCTTCCGTGGGAGTTAAAACACATCTGCAAAGAAAAGGGACGGCTTATGGAAGTAAAACAATGACATGCAGAAAAGTAAAAATTGGAACCACGTCGCCTTTTCTTGAAAAAAAAAAAGTCGCTGATTGGGAGTGCGGAAAGGAGACTGAAAGTTGGCTCAAAATAGTGCTGGTATTGGACGCGCCAAAAAAATTGGAAACGTGATTGGATAACTGTGGGGGGCACTGTTGCTCACTTCGGTTTCCAAAACTGGTTATTGGATTTGGAGGCGTTTATTAGGCACTATTGGAGATGTTCTTATTATTGGAGTGCAAAATGGACTACAAAGAATGGTAGCAGTTATATGTTATGTTAGGGACGTGAAGTTATTTCTGCTTTATCTAGGGAAGGCAGGTTCTGCTTCCCAATGCAGTTGGTTGACCTTGAATGTAGAAGCAAAGGCTATTAGGAATGGAAGGTTTGAGCCTACATCAGCTTGGTGCTCAAGCTTTGCACGTTGCAAGATCTTTGATGTACCATACAATAAAAGATCCACTGTGTCTTCATCCAAGATCTGTTATAAATTATAAACATGATTCAGTTCTTGGCTAATTAATTCGAACTAGCAGCTAGGAGGTTGCTGGTGAAAAATAATGTGAGGAAGCATGCTGTAAAGTGATAATCAACATCTGGCTGAACATTATCTTGTCCCAAATTTGATGTAAGCATGGATTAGCATCATTGCTTTGTCATCTATTGATAGTCTTGTGGGATCTTTTTGATATGCTTGGTACAAGAAATACAGCATCCGTTGGTTAAATCATCCTTGCTCTTTTATCTTGTCATTTTTAATTATTCATGAACACTGTTTGGTTATCTTGTTTCCAATACAGCCACCTGGAATCAATATTGATTAGTAGCTTAGTTGTCACGGTGCCCTATTGAGGCCAGCCTCCAGGAAGCCTAGGCGACTAGGCGGGCTCCTAGACATTGCCTAGGTGAGTAGTTTCTTCACATGCGAATCAAAGAGTGAAAGGAAAACAAAAAGTTAAATATACTAGCGTTTCTTGCTTGGCCCATTTGTAGCCATCGAGTTGATAGCATTGCCTTCAACCTTTTTTTTCTCCAACACGCAGGAGAGGTGTGTATCTTTGTGCGAACAGACTCTAATTCTGTTGGTTCCACCTCCTGTTGAGGAGTGAACCCACCAGGGCTCGAACCCTGGCCCCTCTGCATTGCGTTCCAGGCAGCCACGGGGTCCAATGGGCCCCTATGTTGGCCACATCTTGTGAAAATAAGTCTTATAGAGAGGAAAGAAGGGCCCCTTACAATAGCAACCGCCATACCTCATCTAGGAGATATGTTGATGTTGCTGTCAAAATTATGAGTTAATCACCTGAAATGAAATAAATCAAACGACCGGACCTGGATTACTTTCCTCACTCCTCGTTTGACCATCCGCTCGTGGCCTTTGCGACGCCGCCAACTGCATCTCGTGGCCGCCCCCACCCTCTCGCACCGTACTGACCATCTGTGCCATCGAACTGGCCCTGCACTGTGCAGCCCTGCTGCCCACGGCCCGCATCTGCCTGTGAGCTGTGCTGCCGCTGCCCCCATGCCACATAGAGTTTTCACTGAAGGAGTATGCACTTTGGGTCACCCTTGTTTTACAGGAACAGTGTGGAAATACGCAATACATTGGATTGACGGTTTTGCTCTCTTATGGTTGCATGATGTTGAGCTATGTTTTGTGTAGTCCTTTAAGTTAACAACTCGGATTTCTCTTTATATAAAAACATTTTTACTGTTAGACATTGCCATGGCATCCAACCATTAGGCTCAGTCATGTAAAAGTAAAACACACATAAGCCATTCTTTGTTACATACTGACATTGGCTTTACCTTCAATATCTATATGTTCCTGACTCTTTTTGCCAGCATTACCTGCCGTATTTCCTGGAGGACTAATATATTTTCATTTCTTCAGAGTTTGTCAGCAGAAGACCGAAGAACCTCTAGTAGATCTTGGATGTAGATGTCGTGGTGATCTTGCTAAAGCACACCGCACATGCATAGGTGTTTGGTTTCGTACTAGAGGTTCAAACAAGTGTGAGATATGCCAGTAAGTGTCTACATAGATGGTTCTTGACTGTTGCATTGAATTACTTTGCCAAGCTGATTTTCCTTAATATACAGACAGGTGGCTGTCAACATTCCCCCACCAGAGACACAAGCAAGTGTATGTTTGCTATTATGTACTTCATATCTTTCAATAAGTATTGGGCCATTTGGAGAATGTATGCTTCCTATTTCATTTATTATTTGGTGTAGGTTCACGTTCATATCTGTTTGTAGTTTTAAGAACACCTTAATAAGTATAACAACTTAAATTAACTTTGTTCTTGAAGACCTCTGTTCCACAATTACATAAATTAACATAATCTTGAATTTGAGGAGTAATATTGATAGAAGTACAAGTCGAATTCCTCTTTCTAGTTGTGAAATTTACTTGTTTTCATTCAACAGACAAGTTATTGGGTTTGGAGGGTTGATTCGACTTATGGAAGGGGACGAGGAGGACATGAAAGGGTATTTTTATGACTGTGGATACGATAATTAAGAAACAAATGCACTAATTTGACTCTGTATCTGCAAAAGTGAATTAGTAATCATGTGCGAGTTTTCAATTTTTGAACCTGGATATTTCATTCTGCTTCATATTTGATTCTCCTTCTCTATGTGTGTAGGGATGGTTTAGCCCACTTTGGGTTGCCTTTGCAATTCTGATTGGTGGTCTCTTGTTGGACGTGCTAATATCTGTTTCCCTTGGCGTTTCCGCACTTCCTGTCAACATAATAATTGGTATGGGTCACCAAATTCACAGTTAGAATTTTTGGCAGATTGTACCATTGATGGCCGTAATGTTTGAGTGAGATTTATCCCACTAGGTTTATTGGTGATCCATATGTTTGTTGTGCTTCATACTTTTGTTTCTACAGTAACAAGGCAGATTGGAGTCATAATTCTCTTTTGATCAATTGTCTTACTGCTACCTCTGCATTGGTTCACTTCAAGATTGGTGTGTACTGGATGTTGTTCAGAGAGTCACCTCACCGACCTGATGTTTTTGCAGGTGTTCTTATTGTTCTCGGATTGGGCACCGCCCTTCGCCTTGCTCTTGAATGCTGTCAAGAATGGGGCTCTAGGAGGAACGTGGGCAACATGCCAATGTTGGAGAACATACCACCGACCGGGTACCATCCTGCTGTAGTATGACTACGGGACCTGTAAATAGCGTAGGAAACATCTATGCTCGTACTGCCTTTTGGATTCTCCTAGCTCACACGTTGTTCATTAAAGTCGAGCTCAGATTCAAAGCTTGTTGATCACGATCGGGTCATGCTCCTCCAATGTAAATAACCAGTTCGTGATGCTCAGTGTTTACGGGCAAATGTTGATGCCAAATTGTCAGCCCCATTGTGGATTCCTGGCTAATCATACGGCTGAGCAGGTTAGGTTTCATCTGCCGACTGGTTTGTTTTTTTGACTGCAATGGTTGTGAAGATCATTTGAGCCCCTGGTGTTTCATCTCTAGCTGTGCAGTCGGCTTTGCAGTGCTATGCCTATGCTTGCCTGCTACTCTTTTCTGATACCGTCTGAGACTAAATTGGTTTGGGTATAGCACTGCTATATTGTTAGTATAACTACGCGAAGAAATTTCACATACCCAACTCTGAATTATGCTCGAAAGTGTATGGGAAATTAGCCAGATTTTTTTTAGCAAAGGGAAATTAGCCAGATAGCAGGCCAAACAGAGCTCCATTCCACTTCAGCCCGGCCCATCAACATACCACAACGGCCCATGAGTGTCGCATTCTCGGAGCCTAACCATCATCACCACCGGTGAGCGGATCGTCCAGCGGAGGTGGAATCCGTAGACGACGAAGAGGGCCAGGAAAAAGAAGGACGCCGCCCAACCTCGCGTCTCGCCGGCGGCCGCCACCGTCATCGCCATGATCAGCATCCTCGCGCAGGTATCCCAGGCTAACCCATGAAGCATCGATAAATCGGTGTGATCCCGTTTGATTTTTGTGGCTGATTCGGTTCGTTTTCTTGTGGATTGGGGTCTGGATCTGCGCGCAGGAGCGCCTCCTCGGGTTCGCCCTGGGCTCCGTCTCCATGGGCGGCTTCGTCCTCCACCAGCGCCGCGCCATCTACCGCTCCCTTGCCGAGGCCGACGGATCGCCTTATGCCTATCAGGTCAGTATCTTTGTTGCTTCCTCCGAGCCTAGAAAATGTCTGCTTTCTGAACTGTTGTGGTGATTGCTTAATTTTCCATAGAACACACGGCAGACTTTTAATGACCATAAAAGTTGGGATTGAAAAGTTCATGATTTTTTTTCGTTTATCCTGTGGCTTTTTACCGCCTCTAGGATGGCAGCAGACATGCTGTAATCTCACAGGTTCTGTGGATGTAGCAGGTGTTTAGTTTGAAGAATCCTCTTGGTTTTTCTATGATGTTAGTGCAATAAAAATAGTCGTTCAGTAAAACAAGTGGGTTGGTGCGGCCATTAGGATCAGATATTGGAGGTGGCTCATTCCACAATCCACACTGCAGTAGAAAGGAAGACATTGCTACCCCAATGTATTATAGCTACTCCCTCCATTCATTTTTATACGTGTGCTTTGATTGAAAAAATAAAATTTCCTAATGCAAGTTTAGTGTGCGAAGTTATATCAGTATTTGTATGTTGAAGTAGTACTTCTAATCAGTGTTAGCCGAAATGCTAAAACGCTAAACAGTTGGTCACCTATCGTTTAGCACTTCATTCGGGCTAAGCTGAATAGTTGTGTAAATGGGCTAGCAATGCTTTTAGTATGCTGTTGATGTTGTAATAATTGGCAATATGCTATAGAGGAATTAAAGGTCAAGTATGGTTAATCGAAATGAAAATAAACAGAGGGAGTAGTAGCATAGTCCAAGTCTAGGAATTTGGAAAGAAAGGAAAGGCTGCAACGTGCAAAGTTTTTATTCCCTCCTTAGTTTGGTTTTGCTTTTCATCAATTCTGTGCTATCTGGATCAGTGTTTCTGTTAGCTCTTTATTAAAGGATTAGAATTTAGTGTGGTATTAGTGTCTCCATACCAGTTGCATAAAAATATACAAAAGAAACCTGAAGAGAGCGTTATGGAAACCTAAATCTATTGTTTCAGCACTGCTATGGTTTTTGTATGATCTCTTATCAGAGGTTTAAAAACATCGAAGTATTAAATGGATGTCCCATGTATTATGTGCTTGTCTAAGGAGGACCATTTTAAGTTATTCATATTCAATATATGGTACCTTTTTTTTTTATCCCCATCTAGTAGAGCTGTTATCCTATTCCCATCAGCTTTCTTACATATCAAGGAAAAAAAATCTAATACTGCAGAATGTGCAGCGGAAACAGTGAGTATATGAGTTATAAATATCACACCTATGACACTGAGGATGTTCCATAGGGAAAAATAGTATTTTGTAGGCATGAAAGATGTGTCTTTGAACTGTCTTTCAAGTTTAAGTCATAGCTAGAAGCAGCGTCAGGGTCTAAAGCTGGGTATTTTTTTTATGGTTATGGCGATATATGGAGCACCATGTTTTAAGCAGTAAGATATATTGTTCCCTTTCATGAACATCAGCAGCGGCAACAAATGTGGATCGTTATGTTCCAAACTTTTACGGAATCTTGCTGGCTACCTGTATCAGTTTTCTATCTCGTGATAAAGCTATCCTCACTGCCTCAATCTTACCTCTTGGCCAGCCCGGTGAAATCACCAGTCGAAGAAGCTCGACTGAATTTGCTCATGTATGGAACAAGGCGGTGGATGAGACTCTTGGACGGCTTGTTGTATACCTTAGCTCCCATGGGTGGTGATTCAGGCTCCCTGTTGAACATGACAGGTGAAGAAGTGCGCAGGGCAGGGTGTGACTTGTTTTCACGCCATTGTGCTCAAATGCCATGAATGTACGCAACAGTTCTCTGTACCCAGAGTTGAATCTCTTGTTTTTTGAAAGGTTCTCCAATTGCCTATTCATTGCGAACAAAGTTGATTTTGCAATGTACACAACAGTTCTCTGTACCCAGAGTTGAAGCTCTTCTCGTTTGAAAGGTTCTCCAATTGCCTATTTATTGCGAACAAAGTTGATTTTGCTGCATGTTCTGAGAAATATGGGAGTAGTATGAATTGAAATTGAACCAAAGAATTAGAGACTTAGTGAAGCTCAAAACTTAGTTATTGCTAAGATTACAATCAAGTCGTCAACCCGAAACAAGAACTTTCACAAGCCAAATTGAGCATATGAAGAAGTAACAAAACAAAGTCCAGAATATAGTGCACCTGTGATTTACAACAATATATTCTTGATGAATGTGTTGGTCCATCTGACGAGAGATCACATAATACTTCGAAAGGAAAATAAAATTGCGAGGAACAATAGATTGCTTAGGTGATGTGTACACATATATAGACATGCCTTTGGAGATGTCTATAGAATCACCAATCAAGGAGGGCCCGCTGAGCCTAATCAACTGGGGCAGCGGCACCTAGGGGCCAGGGCTGGCAAGCCGACCCCATGCGTGACACACGCTTGGGCCCTCCCACAACACAAATTGCACATCTAACACCTCCCGTAGTTTGATTGTCGGCGGCTCGAACGTTCATACTAGACTTGAACTCCGTGAACATAGAAGACGATGGGCTTTTAGTGAAGATGTCAATATACTATGAACTCGTAGGAACATGAACAGCTCCCGTGGCAACACGCTCCCGGACAAAGTAAAGGTCAATCTCCACATGCTTGGTACGCTAATGTTGAACGGGGTTGGTGGACATGTAGACGGTGTTGATGTTGTCGCAGTAAACCAAAGCAGCTCAACCAACTAGAGAATTTAGCTCGTCCAATAGTTGACACAACCAAGAGACCTCAACCACGGCATTGGTGACAACCTAATACTCAGCCTATGCATAACCTAAAGTTGACTTGCGAGTGTCGAACAACCAATCCAATCAACTGAATATACACAAGATCGGAGTGAGAAGACAGAGACAAGTGTAAACCTAGGTGAAGAGTGCCTTGTACGTGGTGAAGAATCCACTCGAGAGCAGCAAGATGAGGCTCCCGAGAATCGTGCATATGAAGACAAACCTCTGAACTACATAAGCTATGTCTGGCTGGGTGAAGGTCAGATACTGCAGAGCACCGACAAGACTGTGAAAACTCAAAGGGTCAGCAACAGGTGCGCCATTAGTAGGGAGCTTAGGATTTGTGGGTCAACAGGAGTGGCACATGGTTTGCAGTCAGACATGCCAACATATTCGAGGATCTCCACCATATATCACCGCTGAGCGAGAAGACCATCGCCAGAACACTACACATGACTAGAAAGTGATGAACTTGCTCAGGTCCTTCGTGTTGTAGGGCGCCAATGACACAACGTAGCAGGGGTGTCGGTGAGGTGGTGAGGACAATGCCATTCACATAAAGGAGATAAACAATGTCTTGTTAATGGTGGTAGATGAACAAAGATGTGTCTGCCTCGGTTTCCTCGAATCCAAGCTGCAAAATATATGAGGCGAAGAGGTTGTACCACACACAAGGCGCCTGCTTAATGTAACACCCCTGGTGTTTAAAGCGTATAAGTAAGAGTGATTAAACAAACTAAGGAACTATAAACCCTGAAACTAAATCACTAGTAGGAATGAGAATTATACATGGGGATTGTTAAGTTTGTACTCGTGCTTTGGTTCTTGAAATTGAACCCAACAAAAAAAAAATTTTCTAGTACAAATCTAAACATCTTCTCTTACAAGTTGCACGACAAAACTCTAAATACATACTCTCGAGACGACGCATAAAAATTTCCTAAAAAGAAATCAGGATTGAACGGCAAATTAAGTAATGCTTCTATGCCCCTAAAGGTCTTAAAGGACTAATGGCTCATGTGAAGTCAACACATGAAATAATTCCAACTAACGATATTAATGACCTTCAGAAGGCAAGGTTCTAATTTAAAAATTTTAAATAAGAGTTGTGCACATCACAAACGTCTGATCAATATGAAAGGGTTGGGAAAGTATGTTCTAATTATAAAACCAAACCACTTTCTCAAATGAAAGTTGTGTATCTAAAAATGTCATTTGCAACCTTGGTGAGTTATGTATAACTCAGATGCTTAATCTACCAAACATAGGAACTCAAGTTTGAAAGACCAACTTAACCATGAGACGAAAAACACACGGCCACACACCCTTTTTAAGGGAGCACACTTTGGGCTATAAATAAAATAATATTTAGAGTGCTCCTAATGTTCTTTAGTAAAATAAGTGTGAATGATTTAATGTTAGGGTTAAACACTTGGACTAATAAAGCTTGCAGTTCTAATCATGGCCTACATGTGGCAATCTTGTGGTTTTAGTAATAAAATGAGATTTTGTTCACAACGTGAGCTTTCATAAAATACAAAGGATGTAAATTAATTAATATTTTAGTATATGTCAAGTTGTTAATGACATAATTAAAGTTGAGCATATAAAATAAATAAGCTGTTAACCTCCATGTATGTGTCCATGTTTTAACTTTAAGTTAAAATAAGATTTTACTCCCAGAATAAAGGGGGTAGGACTTTAAATTGAAAACTCTCTTTGAGTATCATACCTCTGATGTTTAAGTGACACTATTGAAGGGTTTAAGAAAGGCGGGAGAGGTTGAATAAAATAATTAATAAAAAGGAATTGGCAGGATAAGGCAAAACAATGGAAATGAAGCTATGATTGTACCAACCTATTGACAAAGGGTGAAAACTTGGACTAACACTACCAAATGAGGAAGTTATTTAAGACTTGAGTTTGGTCTAACAAAGATGGATTAGTATGCAAAATAAAACACCTTCTCTTTTCTACCTTGTTCGAAAAATCTTTGTGAGCAATTCAAATTGTGGAAATTGAAGTTGGATTAAAATTATGACTTGTAAACAAAGCCCAAATTCTCTAATATAACTTTGATGGGTAAAAATCTCATAAAAGACTAGGTCCCAAATGTTGAATTTACATCTTTTTCCCCATATTTTTTTTTTGGAGTTGAATTGCTAGGGCCAAAAATTCATACCAAATTCAAATTCAAGTCTTTTTGAATTTAAAACTGCATCTAAACCAAGAATGTTTTACAACTTTTCAAACCTCCATTGTAACACTGATGTTTTAAGGTTTCTAAAATGTATTTATTCATAATTTTTGGACCTTGGGAGCTATTTCTTTTAGAGCAAAACTTTTAAATTGAAAATTTATTTCCTCTCTCTTACAGCCTGACCCCACCCGTCAGTCTCCTTCTTCCTCCTCACGATATCTCTCCTGCACGGGTTGGGCAGCGCCGGCGGTGGCGCACAGGCCGCTGGCCGTCCCTGGCGCCCTTCTCCTCCCTTGCCCACGCGAAATCCCATCTCTACCCCTCTCGGTCGTCTCCTATTTAAGCTCCCGGATGCAAACCCTAGCCGTTTTCCCCTCCCCTGAGCCGCCGCCTCCATTGCCGCCATGGAGCTCGGCTCGAGCTCGTCGTCGACGTCCTGCTGCCCCACGGCCTCCACCACGCCGCCCCAAACCTTCTCCTCCACCTCTCCAACGCGCCCAGCCACCCAGCAGCTGCCCTGCCCGCCTGCAGCGCCGCCGCTGCTCGCCCTTCTTCTTCTTCCTCACGAAGACGCGAAGAACAGAGCCACCCGTCCCTCTGCTGCCCCATTCCATCTTCCTCCGATTCCTTCCACACGAGCCTTCCCCACGAACCCAGGTCACCCCTAGACCCACCCTCGCCGAGCCCCCCACCACCCTCGGCCTGGAATCTCTGGTTCCAGAGCCGCCAGCCGCCATGGGCGCCCTGAGCTCGAGCTCACCGTCGAGATCCCCCCCTGCGGTCATCACCCGCTCAAAGCAACGGCCAAAACGGGTTCCCCTACCTCCACTCTACCTTTCCCAGCCGCATCCCCACCACTCCGGCCACCGTCCTCGCCGGAAACCGAGCTCCAGCGGCTGCTCCGCCACGGCTCCCATGGCCGGCCCTCTACGGTTCACCTCCGACCTCGACTACTGCACAAAACCGTCTCGTGGTGAGCCCCTAATCCCTCCAGTGCCCTCAGTCCGGCCATCCCCAGCCTCCCTTCGCCGGAATTTGGACCGCCGAGGTCTCTGCTCCGCCCAAGGACTCGATTGCAAATCGCGAAATCTTTTTAGGGTTCCCAATGCAAAAACCGAGGACCTATATGTAATAGCCGAATTTCAGATCTAGGGTAACAGCTGTGAACTTGTAAATTCAATTTAAAATCGTAGAAAAATCAGAAAAATGCAAACCAAAATTCTTCATACTCCTGGTGATGTCTATTTTATTCCCTTCATAGCATGTGTATGCTTTTGTTGCTTGGTTCAGTCTATAAAAATTAAACTTTGAAAATGAACTTTTGTGCATAACTCCTAAACTACAGCAGCTATGGAAGTGATCTTTGGATATGTTATTACTCTTGTTACAAATGCTTTGAAGTATCAATCTTGCACTGAGATATATTTTCTAGCTCCAGATATAAATTGTTTAAGTTTATCTCAGCTGAAACATTGTTTGAATTTTAGAAATTATTCCCTTCAACAAAAATTAGCCAACTTGGTACAGTAGTGTATCCATATTAGCAGCTATCTTAGAAAAATGCTAAACCCCATTTTTTAGCTCTGCTAACATGCTTAAATAAATTGGGGTAAGAAAAAGAAGTAGCATTTGTTTAGCTCATGTTTGCTACTAAAACTGAGTACCCACTTGATGGATGAGCTAAACATGACTTTATTTTGCTCCTATAAATAGTTCACCCTATTTTTCTGTGTATTTATTTTTATAGGATTTAATATCATCTCCTAGTGGCTGAAATGGTTGAAATTGTAGGAAATCCAAAAATTTAAATTACTTAATAAAATATGCTCAACTTTTCTGCAGCAAACATAAGCATAGTGACCTGAGTTTATTTATGAAGTTTCACTAGAATTCGAGTTATAGAAATAGGACAACAAATTGGAGTTTGCATCTTGCTTAATAAATAAAAAAAAAGAAGGAAGAAGAAAAACGGTGCTTTATCACATGCACATGAAAGTAAAAATTTAGGGCAAAAACTAAAATTATCCAAAACATAACCTGCGTTACTAAATGAAGAAATAATAAGTATAATTTTATATATGTACACAATCACCATCGAAAGTAAAAAACCTTTATGGCACCTTTCCAAGTGTGTTGAAAGGTGAAGGAAGAGAATTCTTTTTGTTTAGCTGAATATGGCCTCAAATGCCCCGTGCTTTTATTGGAACATTGAAATCAATGTAAATCTTATGCATATGCATCTCGTATAGATCCCGGAACATGCGTACCCATCCCGGATTTCGAAGAAGGACCACAAGAAGGAGGGGAGAATGCTGCTGAAGCAAGTCAAACTAACTCTGCCTTAGCCCAAGCCTTGAGTTGAGCAAAAAGGCAAGCCCCGGAGCATGACCTGACTTTTAAAATTATGCATCTATGAATTTCCCTATGCTTGTGCATTTACGTTTCAAGGAGTTGATTGAATACCTTAGCTGCACATTTCCTAGTACCTATGGATTGCAACACTAGTATGAAAGGATCGATAGGGCATTGCTTAAGGACCGTTACAAGTCGAGTGATTTCCTGTCACTCGCGAGACATAGGAGTTGCTTGTCTTTACTTATGTTGGAATCATAAGGATTGACGGGCGGGATGATAGATGTAGATCTCCCGTCCGTGTATGATAATTGATTAAGGTCGAAATGTGTGGTTGAGTGCGTCAAGTTTTTGAACGTACCACATGCATGCCGATGTATGGGGATCGGTAAGCCCGGTACCAGATTGAAGCAGCTAGGGCCGATAGCCATCTCTCCTTGGAAACTTTGTTTTCCCCTGCCGTACACTTGTGGATATATGCGTGAGACTGTGAGTGAAGCAGTAAACCTTTATCCTAAGGAAATGGACCTGGTTCCGAATTGTGGATCGATGGGAAAGGTTGGGAAATGCTTGTGCCTTTTATAGCAAGCAGAGTATCCGTGTGTGTTGGGTTTCCCCTGGCCAGGTAGCAGAAATTCGGTTCGAACTGTCCGCTTCTCGCGGTTAATGAGACTGCTTGACCGCCTTGCTACATTGAGTAACAAGTGAAACTTTGAGATTGATAAACTTGTTCTATGAATTACTTGTATTGCACCACTTGTATGCTTAGAGAGGATGCTAATCTAGAATGGTTAAAATTTACTAGAATATGATGCTAAAACATGAAAGCAAGGACCTACTCTTAGTTGCTTTTTGGCAAACAAACCCATCAGCCAAAAGTCTCTCATTGTCTAGATGTCGGTGATGTAGTTTTCACCCGACGGGTAAGCCTTGCTGAGTATTAGTATACTCAGCCTTGCTTGTGGCATTAATTTACAGGTACACCGTTGGATGTCGATGCTTTGACTTGGCCTACCCAGGTTCCCCCTGGCTGGCACATCGAATGGGTTCCGTCCTCTGCCGAGGATCGGGAGGAGTAGCATCGTGGCAGGCTTCAGCACGATGTTATATGTATCGTCGTTAGATTATTTTCTTCCGCTGCAATGAACTTTTATTTCTGCTGCAAGACTTTATTACTCTGATTTAAATTTGAACTCGGTTTGTAATAACTTTGAGATTCAATTTGTGTATGTCAATTTGTGGAATGTTGTAATCTCTGGAACTCACCTTCGTGTGGGCGTGCTATTGTTTCGATCGAGAAAAGAACGTGGTTAATCGGGTTTAATCCGACGGCGCTCCAGCTTATTCCGGATTAAGTGCCTGACTACTCGTTTAGTGGTCCCGAGGTACTTAACTTGGAATAATTTCGGAGTGGTCCGCCACACTTAAGACCATAGAGCGATCGATTAAGTCATCACACAAAATCTTGATGTCACAAATCCTCAAAACTTTCAGTTGGGAGAAGTATGGGGTGTGTAGCGAACAAGACTAGTCCAAATCCTATAGAAATATTTTTTATATATTTTAAAGTATTACCTATGATATGCTAGATTTCACCTCTAAAACCTTTTTAGCTTGCAAAGAATACTTTCATAATACTATTGAAATCAAATTTATTTCTTTCAATATAATATACAATAATATAAAGATTTTTTATTTAAACGAAGGTTCTGGATAAATGATTTTTCTAACAAAAATATCATCATCTCCACTTAGAAAAACTTTTTAAAATATGATATTATAAAAGTAAAAGTACTAGTTCATTTTGTATTTGGCTAGGGCAACTAAACTGTGATCCTTGAGAATTTCGGCAAATCCAACCAACCAGTGACTTTCTTATCACTAAAGTTTAGGAGTCAACCTTATATCACCCAAAATATGAGATGAACCATGTAACTTATATTTTATTCAAAGTTAAAGAAATTAAACAAACATTATATACTTTTTTACATTTGGAATGATTTTGTTAGTATGAACAAGTTTTTATATAGTAATGACTTCTAGAATGTCATGAGGAAAGAAAACATATTATTATATTAATTCATCCACTAACTTCTACACAAGTGAGTAAACATACATATGAGATTAAATGTGATGCTCTTACATCCTCATGGCGTAGGAGACTTGGAATGTAACATAACAAACATATGTATCAGATTCCCTTAGCATACCCAACCCACCACGAGCCATTTAAGCGTTATAATCTCAATGAGATCAACGGAACCTCACCAACCCTGCCACCATAACTCCTCTTCTCATAATTTAAATACAATTTTTTACCCCTGAAATTCAAGATACGGTAATAGTTTCATAGATGCCCTCTTCCAGCTCCAAAAACGACAATAACATGTTGAATTCTACCACGCCCTAGGAATTTGTAAATTTTGTCGGGTTGAAAAAGACTAACTTCTTCCCTGCATAAAAACAAATCCTGATTGCATATCTATTAGGCGATATATAGCATTTTTCATCATATCTGAGTAAGATGACAACCTGTATAACTTTGGTTGCTCTTTCTACACATAAATTAAGTGCTGAGAATAGAGTTGACTGAAAACACATAATCATTTTTTCTTGGAACCTTTAGATATCCATATTCTCTTCCTAGACAGAGAATTAGCGCTAAGAACATATATAGCATAGTGTTACTCAAATAGGGAATGGTATAAAACCATAAATTACCTCTTGAATTTTAGACTAAACAAGGTTTCACTTCTTCTCAATCCCATAAACATCACATAAGTAGTAGTATTTCTCCAACAGATCAGCCTTGTTAAGATCTGGCTCATTGTCTTTCAGCACTTGGTCATCAATTTATGCACTAGCAGATCTCGACGAGCGCGAGCATAGAACATGGAAAGCATTCTGAAAAGGGTTGTCACAAAGTGGAAAACATAATAAAGAACATGGACAATTAGTTAGTGTATGTGAAGAAAAGAGCGCATATCTTTTCTTGTTTGTTTCGAATGTTTGGGATAAGAAACTGATTATTAATTTACAGTTTATGTCATGAGAAGTCAAACTGAACTTTGGATTGCTAGAAAATAAAGAAAATCATTAGAAAAAAAGGGATCCAATTCCAATATCGAAGGATAATTTAACTTGGAAAAGAATTCAACTCCATTAGTATTCTTGAAAATAATTCAACTATGGACCATCTCACTGCTTAGAAAATAATCCAACTCCAACAGTACTCTTGCAAACATGTGTTTCACCAGCTGAATTTCAAGTTGTAAGTCGAAAAGAGTGCCCATCAACCTTCATCGGCTTTCAGGATTCTCAAACCTAATCCTTCCTTGCTCAAGAGCTGACTGGATCTGTTGACAAAACACTTTGTAATCATTAGTGCCGTGAGACATAGTGTGCCACTTGTAGTACTTGTGCTTTGTTCAACTACTTAGCCAATGGAATCGTGTGGTTAGGAGATAACTTATCTTCCCCTCTTGTAACAGCATATCAAATATCGTTTTGGCCTTGGAGCAAACCTGTACCGTACTTCGGTTGTTCTTGACATATGGGCATGAGGTTAGCTTCGTGCTCCTCGTCCACTTAGACAAGACGATCTCAACCTCATCTTTAATATTAGAGGAATATTCAGGAAATGAAACCTTCTTTTGGAGTTGGTTCGACTGTGGCTCATGGAAACTAACTTCATGGGTCGACGCCCTCTGAACAAGATGGCTCAAACTCACAAACTCCTGAGAAGGAAATCTCTCCTTGATGTGCATTAGGAGTCCATAAAAATGCCAATTCACTCAACTAGCTATCATTAAGAGCCAAGCTATAGCTTCAACTAATGATGTCTCTGAACCTGTGGATGAAGTCAAAAACCTATTCACCATTCCTTTGCCTCACACCTAGTTTAATCTAAGTACCTCTGGGTTTGCATATAGGAGCCTATGCACTGGTTGAGGTTAAGTACCCTAGAGGCTCCCCAAGGACGTGTGAGGAATGAATCAACACGGGGTTTTAAATAAATTCCCCTTGCGTCGATGATGCTATCAACGGTGAAGTAGCAGAAAACATTGGTGCAGTCTGAAGTCGAGTCCCTATCAGCTGATAGAACTAGTCTAAAACAAATATGGTCAAACTGGGTAACAACCACTGTCATCTCCAAAAGTTGTGCCTGTAGTTGTGTTGTGGTGTCTGATGACTCAGGGTCAAAATAAGTAGTCCCCTTGTGGCTCTGTTGAGCTGAGCTACCACCAATTTTATCGACGATTGCATTATGCGTTGTATTCGACTTGTCAATATTCTATATAGTACTTAGAGTTTGTTCATGGTGCTTATGATATCTTGATGGTATACTTTGCCATGATTTATGATTTTGCTTCCATAAGTTTTATGTTTCGTATGGTTAACACTAAATTCATGATGTTGCATTGGTTTTGTGAGCTTTCAGACTTGTGAGTTCTTTACTTGTCTATCCGAAGGGTGGCAGACCCAAGGGTGCTAAAACGGTTTTCTTATACACAGGTGTGGTGCCAAGGTATAATAGATTCCATTGGGTATAATCATATGGCACAATATTGCGAGGATGATAGCGGGTGGTAACATCATGTCCGTTCGCCACGTCTTAGATTGTAGGCTTACGTATTCCTCCATGTCTGGGTATAGTGTAGGAGTCTAAAACAATACCTATTGCCTCAGCACTTGCGTCCTGGGATGGGTATTCTTCCCATGTTGCAGGCTTAAGTCTAATATGATTATATGTTTGTATAACCTTTGCTATCTTGGATATATTCCATTAAGGGCATTCTTTGTAGGCTCTGCTCTCATAACCTTTGTTCTATTTGTTTATTTTTTATTCTTCAGAGTGGCTTAAATGTCACATTACCCTTATTATATTTATTAATCCTCGACTTACCCATGTGTAACTGTGGTCTATGACTTCAGATATAATTCATACTTGTGCCTAAGTATTATCTTTGAAAAAAATATAAATAACGGTACCTTGGAATACTCGTGGGTGAAAGGCAGCGGCGATATATCTACGCTTGCGGATATAAAAGTTAAGAAATGTCAACAATAACGTATGTTCATAATTTCCAAGTATGTAGATATATTAATTCAACAATTTGGATGAGCCACATCAGCATTTTATGTAGTTATGTTGAATCAGTATGTCAAAAATGTTGAATCCAGTATATTGAAATATTAAAATAAATTTTCAATTGCATATTGGATGTAATTTGTTGCATTAATTCCAAAGAATACCATAGTTTGAACGGATTTCAGGCTGGACTCATGATAAAGAGAAAAAATATTGTTGAAGTTTGAAATTGTTTACTTTCCCATCTAGAGATGGCAATGGGTACCCGAAACCCGAGTACCCGACGGGTTTTACCCGATAAAGAGGCGGGTATGGAAAGATATTGTTACACGCGGTTAATGGGTAAAATTCTCTACCCGACAGGTAAGCCGGTACGGGTATGGATACATACTACCCATACCCGCGTACCCACGAGTAAAATATACCTGCTATAATACAAGTTAAATTCATAAACTTGCATGTTCTTAGTGAAGGGTGACTTAATATTGGTAATGAACTAACAACCTTTTGATTCTTAGACTATTAATTGGTTAAGAATTGTCCATTTGTCTATTGTATTTACTTAAAGCAGTTGATGTATTATTTTTATCATTTGTTATATTCATGATTTAAATGAGTTATAGTAGGTATGTTATTGGGTATAGATAACCCGACGGGTAAAAATACCCGCACGGGTGTGGATATGGGTTCAAAGTTGTACCCGCATACGGGTATGGGTTAACAGGTAGATTTTAAGTTAGCGGGTGTAGATATGGAATGGTACTACCCAGCGGGTATGTACCCGTTGTCATATATATATTCCCATCCACTTTCCAGGTCGTGTCACGTTTCCCTGTGCGCACTGCCCATCCGTGGCACGCTATTTCTGCCTGGTCTACCACCTCTCCAGTCTCCACGGTTGATATAATATACTCCGCTGCGTGTCATCCGCTAAGTACCGCTGCGTGCCATCAGCTGAGTACTTTGCAGTCTTAAACAGTGAAAGACATCTATGCCTGAAAAACAGAGACAAGACTCAAATCTTGTGCAACTAATATGGATATGAATTCCAGATTCCACCGGGGGTGTGCGTACAAATTTACACAACCAGTACCAGTATAGCACCCAGCTCGGCCCAACTCTCTGGGCCCATTCAAATCTACCGAACGGCCTTCATACACACGGGAGCACACGAGAGAGCAAAAACAAACTAGCCTGCAGGCCCTGAAGCTACTACCGGCCCACTACGCATTCGACTTGGACGGCTCACCCGCTTCCGCGCCACCGCCACCGCGGCCGCGCGCCGCCGCCACCCGGCGCCGCACCACAGCGAACGCCACGCCGACAGCCACTAGCGCCGCCGCTGTGGCGCCGACGAACACGGCGGCGAACTTGTGGTGCCGGACCTTCCCGACGGGCCCCACGCCGCCCTCCTCCTGGTCAGCCCTCGCCACGCTCGCCGTACTTCCTCTGACCGCCGACTCCCTCAGCTGCTGCTGCCCGCGCGGCGCGAGCGCTGGCGCTGCCGCGACGCCGTGAGCTCTCTGAGCGCGCGCGCTGGGGTGGAAGAAGTCGTACGCGGCCGGCGTGAGCGCCAGCGGGCTTTCGAAGGGGAGCCCATGAGGACGCTCGGCCGTGGGCCTCTCCTCGGCCTGCACAAGGGGTAGGAGCAGAAGAGCGATCGCCGCCGCCGCCATTGCCGTGATCTTTCCCATGTTTTTTGTGCTGCGCTTTGAATTTTGAGCTGGAGCTTGCTGTTCTCGATCACATAGGTGAGGAAGTGAGTGTGAGATTGAATTCCTTATGGTTATATAGAGGCTGTAGTAGTAAGCAAGCAGAGGTACGGTGTGTGTGAGAGGCTTTGCTTCTACTGCAATTCTTGTAGTGGCAAGTGAAAGGGGAGCAGAATGATGAGGAGGTGTGGAGAGATGGAATGATGTTCTGCGAGAGCTTTTAGCTCCAGGTGCAGACGATATCCATGGAGGTCGTGAGAGCTGAGACAGACACGTCCTTAATCAATCTTGCTTATTCAGCTTCCTAACAAAATCCAGTTTATTCAGGCTAGTTAGGGGATCAATCATAGTTACTCCAACATGTGTTTCTGAAACACTGCTGGTTTGTTATTATTTTAAAGCATGCCTTTCAAGCAACTTTTCGTTAGCTTTATGTTTGCTTTTGGGCTATTAATGATGGAAGCATTCTTTGGTCTTTGCCACAGAGGGAATAAGCAGAGGATCCTTGGTAGTCTTAAGCCTGCAGTCATTGTGATTGACTTGAATATCTGGTAGGTGTTGGTGAAGTTATTGTACTAGTATTTGTTGCTTCAGGATGGATCAAATCTAGAAGCAACTCTTGTGTGATCAGGCTACAACAGACGCATCAGGAGCTAATCTGGTAACCGCCAAATAATCACCGTCAGCATACAAAATTAGCAGGCATCAATGGAGCTAATCTGGCAACCGCCAAATAATCACACCGTCAGCATACAAAATTAGCAGGCATCAATGTAGTTAGTCCTCTGCGTGTAGGTTATTTCTTGTATGAATACACCACCCCGAATCATCATCCACTCCAGCTGCTTTTGCCATCCAGGCCCCAATTTGCACTAGATAAACCATCCAAGGCCCAGAAAAGCCCAGGCAACACCTGCAGGGACGCAGCAGAGGGCATGATTTTTACCTCCCCCTTCTTCGCCCACCCAGCCATGTCATGCCTGCCGCAGCAACGCTCACCAGGCATGATTGCTGCCTGCGCAGGGACAAAGCCGCGCGCGAGCACCGCCGTCTGCCGTGCCGAATCCATCGATTCGGCGAGCGCCCGCCGCCGCGAGCAATTGAACAGGCGTGGCATGCAGCCATGCCCCACGTTCCGTCGCCTTTACTCCTCTGTCTTTCCACGCAGTGGGACCGTCCCGGGGACATTGCAAATTTGCAATTCACAACCTGTCTGTCTGAATGTGCTCTTGAACTTGTTATGCTAGCAGGAAGCCACTCTTCAGAAGCGCAAAGATATAAGTATTACTTAGGAATCTTTCTGGGTATTGGCTGCTCTGGTTCTTTGTTGAATGATTGGACAAGAAGGACAAGGGTGCCACACCCTGTGATGTAGCTTTAGGTTAACTGAAACTGTCGAAGGCTAATATATTATGCAAGTATACAAAGGATACAATTCACTGTATGCGGAATGTAGTTTGGAAGCTTGTGTTAGTTTAATTTGTGTAATCATGCGCAAGGAGGCATGGCTTAGATTGTATGATTGCTCCCTTTTGTTGGAGGGAGGATAGTGGGGGACGGAAAGGAAGTGAAGACATGCAATTCAAAATCTCCTTGTTTCTTTTCACTTTGTGTTACTGCTTCTGCAGTTGGGGACTGCACAAATTACAGCAGGTTTCAGGGGGAAAATACAAGGCTTAATTTCACCAGCATAACTAGTTTTTTCATAAAATGGGAAACGGTCCAGTTACATTATGCGAGCAGGCATATACTCATTACAACTTCTCAGCAACAGTACATGACTTCCAAAAGATATTGGAAAAAGAAGGGAGACAAGAGGCCTTGGGAGTCTGAAGTAATGGTACATACAGAACATGATCCAAGAGGGGACCCGGGGAGGACTGCCTTGTGCAACTTTTAAGGAGGTGATCATGATGCTTTATCCGAGCGTATTGTCTCCGAATGTATGCTCTTCGCTCCAGGCACAACTGATCAACGCAAGATCCAAGAACTCACTACCTATCCAGCCTTGAAAGAGCCCACTGCCTTGATAGCACTCGCCCGCAGGACGTGCTCGTGGTAGAGCGTGGCCATGGCTGCCCCAACGAGCGGCCCCACCCAGAAGATCCACTGCACAAAAAAATGAATAATTGCATGGGGAAAATTTTCGAAGTAAAATTGATTGCAAGGGAAAAGTCCAAATTATTTTAGGATGGCCGTAGCTTCACGACGAGTTTTATAAATGTTAGTACGCTGATTACCAGCATTGTATTGAACGTAGTGTTTTCAAGCATGATTCTAGTCGACGATGGCAGTTAGTTTACCTGATCATGCCATGCCCTGGCCTGGCTGTAGACGACGGCTGCGCCGAAGCTCCTCGCCGGGTTGATGCCCGTGCCCGTGATGGGTATGGTAGCCAGGTGCACCACGAACACGGCGAACCCGATCGGCAGGGGAGCCAGGACCTGCAAGATCATCCGTTCAAGCAACTCATCTTCCCTCCATCTACTCTGCACAAGAAATCAAACTTCACCGCGCTAGATGTCTCGTTACCGGGATGTGGCTGTCGCGCGCGTTGCGCTTGGCGTCGGTGGCCGAGAAGACGGTGTAGACGAGCACGAAGGTGCCCACGACCTCGGCGGCGAGCCCCGTGCCCCTGCCGTACCCGTCGCCCACGACGTTCGCGCCGCCGCCGAGCCGCGCGAAGCTGTTGCCCGGCGAGTGGATCGCCCTAAGGACGCCCGCGCCGCACACGGCGCCGAGGCACTGCGCCGCGACGTAGAGCGCGGCGCGCGGCAGCGACACCTTCCTCGCCAGGAGCAGCGCGAACGTCACCGCCGGGTTGATGTGGCCGCCTGTTTCCCACACGAGTACACGTCAGCAACCAGTGCCAAAACAAATGGGCCGGGTCTAGTTGCATCTGGACCGGCCTAGCAGAAGCCTGGGAGAGCCCAGATTTTCTGTGGACCGGGCTCAAATAACGCGTACACCGGCGAAATAGGAAATTTCACGTGAATTCTTTTTGCGTGCGGCAAGAGAATGGAGAGGTTGTTCTCAAAAAAAAAAAAAAAAAAAAAGGAGAGGACGGAAAGATTATGAACTCACCGGAGATGCCGGCAGTGCAGTAGACGAGGAGGAAGATCATGCCGCCGAAGGCCCAGGCGATGCCGAGGACGCCGACGCCGCCACAGCCGGACGCGTCCGACTCCGACTGGAGCTTGTGCCCGATGACCGTGGCAACCGTCACGTAGAGGAACAGCAGCGTAGCCACGAACTCGGCGATGGCCGCGCGGTAGAGCGACCACCTCCGCAGCTCCGAAGCTGCCAGCACCGGCTGCGGCGGGGGATCGACATAGTCCTTGCCTCTGGACTCACCGCCTTCGCCATGCTCCTCCAGCTGCTGCTGCCGTATGATCTCAGGGTCAGCAGCCATTGATTCTTGACTCTCTATGATCGGTATCCGAAGATGTCGTCAGGACATGCTAGCATATATGAGATTTGAGGGAAAATGTGGATTAGGGAGGAATCCATTGCAGATTTAGGGGTTGGAGAGAAGTCAATAAAATTTTGGGTTTCTCGTTTCCAAGATTCCGATTGGCCGACTCCGTCCTCGTTCTTGGTTTTTTATGCCAAGTTGCATCAGATCTCAGGTTTATTTGTTGACCACCGAGGCGCTGGGGCAGGGAGGAGAGGTTAACACGCGAGCCCTGCGATCTTCGAAGCTACTCAGGTCTCAGCATCATATTTCCATGTGCACTGTGACTGTGAGAGTATCTCCAATTAGAGTCAACCATCACTGTCCAGTGTCTACAACGAATATACACGTCACATAAAGAAATGGTGCAGATAACAAGTTCCATGAAAACGGTTATAGTATATTTTATCCCAATTCAACATGAATCAACATTCATGGAGCTTTATTAAATTTATTTTAGTCACAGAGTTATGCAAAACCCCGGCACACGGTTTGGGACGAGATCAGCTCATGAGTCATGAGAACGTTTTGGGCTAGCGTGCGACTTCAAACCATGGGCTAACTCGCAACGCTACAGATAAAAATATGGGCCGGAGCCCAGGAAACTTAATCCACCAACCCAGAAGAGCAGGGATCGTCATCTCAAAAAAAGAAGAGCAAGGGCTCCAAGAATACCCAACGGCACGCCGCTGTTTTGGCTTCAAGTTTTATTCCCCTCATGAGTAATCTAATCTACAAGTTACCAGCAAAACAGTCATGAGGTTAACTGAATGTATAAAGAAACATATCATCACACACTAACTTCTCAGATGCAGTGCGCCACTTGCCAAGTAAACAACGCCCTAACTCTGGCTTCAATAATACGCTGGAATCAATCAACCCAAACCAAGCGACGCAAACCTTTCCCGAAAACACAAAGAAACAAGGCGCGCAAGGGCCAAGCCGAGGATAAGATCGTGTCCCCCTGGCATGCAGATAACATTATCCAGGCCGCGAATCCCCGGCGTAAGCAAAGCGACCTCCCATCCCATTGTCATTTGTTTTATAACTGAACCTATATATACTCTTTTTCTTGCTCTCAGGGCAAAGCCACAGCTGTTCACGCCACTAAACAATCCTGCCCGATTCGCAATGCCAGCAGAAAACTAGGCGTGTGCCCAATCGCCAGGTGCAGAGTGCATGAACAGGGACAGCCTTGCACCGATGCCCCAAGTGGCCAACACTGCACACTTGCTTCACGGCACCTAAAAAAATCCGTGAACGAGCGAGGCGAGACTGTTTAATTTTTTTCCATCCAATCCCAGGACGACAAGCTCGCCCTCGCCGTCGACGACGACGACGATGGCGGCGGCGGCGATCGCCACCGATACGAGTCGACCGAGCGGATAAAACTCGCGAGGGGTCGATGGTTTCGCGAGCTCCGATGTGATGGGGTTGCATCTGCATCTGCGCACGGCGTGTTTCCCTCGACAGATACAAGGCGAGAGAAAAGAAAACCCCCCGGGCGTTTCTTTTTGAGGCCCCCGCGGCGGCGGCTAGCCGTGAGGGTCAAGTGATGTTCCCGTGCAAGTTGGGGGCTTGTGTTAAAACCCCCGGAGCGCACGTACGCGGTGTGCCCCCACACGCATGTGCTCGGGGCGGCGGCCGTGCTGGTGCGGCAAGCATCTCCGCCTTTCCGTTTGTTTGTTTGTTTTAGACCTCGGCTAAGCGTGCGAGTTGTGTGGATTAAGTGAGGTGACAGTGGCGAGATGCGTACGGGCACTCATTGACCGGATTATTCCGGCACCCATCGCGAGCTACGGCAGCTGCGAGAGGCGCCAGTAAACTAATCTGCCTGGCGAAACGAGCACATCATCTCGATTGTAGTAGGTGCCGATCCGGTGGTGGTGCTTCCTTTCCGTGCCGGGGGACGCCAGTCCTACGTGCGGCGCTACGCATGCGGCATGCCCTCTCGCGCGTTGGCGTCGCCACCGCCCACCGGCGAAGAAAATCAGCTCAGCACGGCCACCGGAGCGGCGATCGGCGATCTGTACAAGTCTGCTGTTTGCTCGCCTGCCACTACTTTCGACTCTGAAAGGTTATCTAATAGATTTATCGTCAAAACTTTCATTTCGGAAAAAAAAATACGGCGATTAATTAATCTGAACGACGGAACGAGTCTGTACTTCAGCGGTTCATCTGCGTTGGTATCCCTAGAAAAATATGAGCCTTATCGGACAGCTCACTCTGCAGGATACAGAAAGCACGTCGCAGGTCAATGCATTGCTGCGGTTCCTGGACCATTTGAACATGTCAACTATTCAGTATCTGCGTCTGCGTACCGTCGATCCTATCAGCTGGTTAGTGCTACTACACCATCTCGCATTGGGCATTTCGTCGCCAGTTTATGGCGAAGAACCAGTTTTACTTTATCCAATTCACGTGTGGACACAAGGCGCAACGTGGAAAGTGGATTTAATCAAGTCCACGGCACATCGATCAGGTCAGCATTGGTTTGCTTGCTTGAGAGGCAGAGACCCGAGAGATGCCTGCTGCTGCTAGTGGCTGTTAAACTCCGCTGCTTAATTTGACCTACCCGTGCTCGCTCCTTGCCAGCACACGTGTGCACGGACGGGGCATAACATAACCAGCAGCACGGGTTCAGGATTAAAGTAAAACCCTTCGGTCAGCTGGTAAATTACATTACACTGAGCCTTGCCCTCTCGATGGAGATGGAGTAACGTGTCCTCATCCTCCAACTGCTTCACGTCGCCATCCCTTATCTCTCCGATCTTCCCCAAGTCAACGCTTCAACGGCTTCGCTGCAGGGCAGAGCTCTGCATCACCGATGCTGCTCTGACTGACCTCTGAACTCACACAGCCGTACGTACACCCTCGCGTGTACGGACACGCCGTCCGGTCCAGAGCCACGAGCTCCCAATAGGGGAGGCGAGTCGCGACGAAGAGCATCTGGGCCGTCCGTACCCGCACACCAACGGCGGGTGGTGGTGGTGGATCACAGCGAGGCGCCAGGCCACCGCACCACCGCTACGCACAGGACGCTGCGGGCTGCTCCCTTGGACACCAACACGAGTACTCGCACGCCTCGCGCGCCCCCTCCATTAAAACTCCATTAACCCCTTGGCCTCGGATCCTGCGGACCCCGCCGGTCCGGTCGAAAGCTGGAAGGCGACAGTCCCACTTCCACGCGGGGCCCACCGCCTGGTCACGTGAACCCCCGCCGCGCCGGCCTCTCCCGGCGTGACAAGTGCCTGGCCACCATCAGCCGCGACACGCGTCGCCCCCTCGCTGGCCCCGCGCGTCGCGACAGGGGTGGTAAAAGGCACCCGGGTGCTCCCGTTCTTCCCCACCAGAGCAGAGATGGCGCCGCGACCATGGAGTGCCAAAGGACGGAGCGGAAGTTACCGCAACGCCCCTGTCCTTCCTTGGTCCCGTTTGTCGTTTTCCACACTCCGGCGTGGCTGCGGGAACGGAACAGCCGTCGGATGCACAGTGAGCACAACGGGAGCCGTGCGATCTTGACACCGATGGTTTGATTGCCAGGTGGGGTCGGCTGAGCAGGGGGCTTTGGGCCGGTGCGATGCGCCTTTCGGAGCTGGAAAGACGGTTTCACGAAAGCGGGGGCGCAATCATGATCGTCCGGGGAACAGTGACCACAGCTCTCTCTCACGCTTTTTACACCAGGGAAATTGCTCTGTGCGAATTGTTTACCGCTCAGGAATCCGACGCCAAAGTGAGTACGGGCGAACAGAATGCAAAGGTGGCCGTACTGCACAGCTGATATGTGCAGGTCTGCCATTGTCATTTGTGTAGTTGTGTTGATCGGCACGTCTCGAGGGGTTACACGGTGCTTGTTTGTAAAGCCACGTAAGATTTTTTTTTTCCAAATGCAATAGGATCGATATTTTGAGTGAATCCTAAGCTCTAGTAGATTCACGTCTCTTGGCATAGCAAATTCAAACTTTTTTTTATTCATTTCCTCTTTCCTAGCGGTTGTTCATATTATTTGATCTCACAAAGGCTTAAAAAAAAGGCAAATGTATTTTTTTCGAGTAGTAGAACAATAAGAAATTTGAAAGCTATAAAAAGGTAAATCAACATGAATGAAATAGAGTGACTAAAACTTTGAATTTGTTTTCAAACTTAAAAGGGTTTAGTTGCTCATATTAGAATTCCTTGGAGGGCATGTTGTCTTGAATTAGTCTGGACACCTTGAAAGTGGTGTAGTTGTCTGTATTGGTAGTGCTTAAGGTTCATTAAGCACCACAAACCTTTACAAAATCATTATATAACTCTTTCGTGTCTTTCATTGTTTCATTCGTGGATATGATGACAACACACTAAAATAAAGCCACGCCATGGTTTTTAACTACATATCCTTCACATAACTGTATATACTTGTATGAAATTATTATAAATTGTGTTTATTTCCTTCCTCGAGTGCTATTCCAAAATTTTCTGCATCAATGCTCCCATGACAACCTACGCATCCTCCACGACCACGAAACCCTACCACCTCGGCGGTTTTTTTTGGTGTTGGTGCATGGCGCCATGCCCGGCCCCGATCTGTCAGCCGTGTCGTCTTGCGCGCGAACGCAAAGCACAGTGCACAGCAATACGCTTCGCCCATACCCCTCCACCACGATCCCAGCCGTTTTTTGCTGCTCCCGCCCGCGCACCCGGATGCGATCATGCGAACGAGCCAGCTAGCTACTGTACTATACGCTCCCACATACGCTGAGTCGCTGACACCATGGCAACCACCAGTGGCAGTGGCAGAGTCGTAAGTTGAGGCAACTACCGCGCCCACTTTCGTCACCCCCCGTCGCCGTGCAACCTTATCCACATCTCCACTGCGCGGTTTCTCAACCCCCCCTCCCCCGCGACGCCGCTATAAAGCCCGCGCGCCTCCGCCCGTTGCCAAACGCCAACCAGACGCCCGCTTCCTTCTTCTCAGGTTACCCCCTCTCTCCACTACCGCGCGGTGGTTACTCCGCTCGCAGTCGCAGTCACAGTTTCTCCCTCTCTTTCTCTCTCCCGGAGGCGGGATGGCCGGGCGGAGCAGCAGCATGTCCATGGTCGCCTCGCACCGGCTGTTCGCGCCGGTGCACGGCGTGGGTGGCGGCGGCGACCACGGCGGCGTGGAGCTCGACGAGGCCGACGTGATCTGGGGCGGTGGCGGCCCGGCGGTGTCGTCCTCCCCGTCCTCGGCGTCCCCGTTCCTGTCTCCAGCGGCGGCGGCGGACCCGTGCGCGCGGTCGCCGCCGGTGGCCGCGCCGTCCAAGGCGAAGCCGCGCGGCGGCGGCGGCCCGGCGTCGGTGCCGGTCAACATCCCGGACTGGTCGAAGATCCTCGGCGCCGAGTACGCCGGGAGCTGCGCCGCCGCGCGCGGGTGGGCGGCGCACGACGACCGCGCCGACGCGTTCGCCGACGACGTCGTCGGCAGCGGTGGCCGGCGCTGGGTGCCGCCCCACGAGATGCTGCAGTGCCGGGAGCGCGCGGCGGCGTCCTTCTCCATGCGCGAGGGCGCCGGGCGCACGTTCAAGGGCCGCGACCTCCGCCGCGTCCGCAACGCCATCTGGGAGAAGACCGGCTTCCAGGACTGACCCGCCGAGTAGTGGGAGCTCCGGGGAGCCGTCACCGCCGCTGCCCACCTTGAGTTGACGGCAATGCCCGCCGCGGGCCTCGTTGATCCCGTTCTCGCCTTTGAGGAGGAGGGTGAGAGGAGAGGACCGTTCGCTTTGATTAGTGGCGTGAATCATTATATGGATTGATTCGATGAGTTTTTTTTTTTTTGCCTTTATTTTTGTTCTCCGCGTTCGTTCTAGTCGTGATCGATGAGGAAGAGAGAGAGTAGAGAAAAGCCTCTGTTTTTGGCATTTTTCCCCGCCGAAGAGGCTCGGTCGATCTACTACCACTAGTAAAATTAATTCATCTTTATTACTAGTATTAATTAATTATTATATGCTTTATTTTCTATACTGCGAGTACTGAAGTTTTTTCTATTCTGTTTTATTGTTAAACTGTTCCGTCAAAATTCCTGGAGTAGGAAGTAAACTGTCCTATGAGTAGTAGAGTACACTCTAGAGCTATCGATGAACATTGCTTTATTCCTGGAGTCCTATTTTAATATGAGCACTGTAGCTATCCTGTTGATTGAGTACATTAACAATCCATGAACATTAGCATTCTGCTTAGCATTTGAATGCTTTATGCTGCATTAGCATGCAGTAAATGATCGATCCATTGAGGAGTTTTGGATTATTGGCGGTTGCAAGCATGAAAGCAGAATATGAAAGCCTACTCGGCTACTCCCACAGGGGGGCCGGGGACAGATTTGGACGTGGGAAGGGTGGAAAGGAAATATAATAAATATAAATAAAATAAAAACAATGTGAAAATGGATAGGACGAAAAAGAAGGAGAAGAGGGAAGGTGTGGGCCCGCTCTCTGATTGGAGGAAGGGGGCGAAATGTCGACACTTCGCATTAACTAGTTAGTTAGCACATACATGTAGAGTAGTTAATTGCAAAGTGAGAATATGCCGGTTCCCATTTGCCCCCACAGGGAAATGCTATGCTACCACCGCACACGGCACTGATAAATGTGAAAGAAGACGACTTGAAGTGTCGTGCACTGATAAATGTGAAAGAAGACGACTTGAAGTGTCGTGCACTGATAAATGTGAAAGAAGACGACTTGAAGTGTCGTGTCCATATGGATTGGATGGTAACGAGTTTGATCAACCAATGGTCTAACTAATGGTTGATGTGGACATGCTAATTCGTGGTCGCAAAATGATTGCACTATTTTTTTTTCTATTTGCTCTCACATCATTCTCACATTATGAGTTTTTTAGCTGTTTGTGTTACCTTTGATGCTATTATAGCATTCCTAAATAGGGAAAACCAAATCAATTTCACTTTGTCTTACTTTTCTAATATTCTTATGTAGAAAAGAAATCATAATTACAACCAAGGTGCATATTTATTATAGACGAACACAAGCATATGAGCTTAATCTCGCTATTAACCAAGGTTTGGCTCTTAAGTATGTCTATGGAGAGCACTATACATATATACTTATAAGAGAGAGCCATAGCAACACTTGAATTGAAATGCTCTTGTTTGTCGCATGAATGAGCATGATGTAAGTCGTAAGCGATCAAATATGGATCGCAAAACTTGCGCAAATATCTCTAGACGTCTAGTTCTAGAAGTCACATGACTTTTCTCACCGATGAGCTAAGAAAGAGATAGCATTTCGAAACGGCACCATATCAGCATATGGTACAAACCCTATTTACGGCACGGGAATATTCCCGGGTGCAGGATGGGAGAAAAGACGATGGGGAGAGAGTGTCGCAATTGCGCTGCAACTCAGACCAAAGAATAAAACTCGTACGTAGCCAGCAGGTAACCCGTTTTAAAAGCGTGTGTGCCGGAATGGTGAGCCTAGCCACAGCGATAGCGACGGCCCTCTCCCCCCTCCGCGTCCCACAGACTCTGGCCTCCATATCTCCCTCTCCCCCCGAAAGATGCCGAGATGTGCCTGTTGTTTTCGGCTCGAGTATTTGATTCCGTCGCGCTGCAGAGAGAGAGAGAGCGGCGAGGTGGCAGCACGCCGGGGTGGATGGGTGGCTCCTTTGTTTATTTAAAAAAAGGCACGGTGGTGGCGCGGTGCGGGAGCGGAGCGCCGCGTTTTCGCGTTGGCTTTGGCTGCGGCGCTGGACCGGGACGAACCTGGACCAAGTCACGGTCGTTGTCGTTGTTAATTGTGGGGGCTGTAGACATTGTGCAACTTGTGCTTGTGCGCGAGTTGACCCAGCCGTGAGGGGAGAAAAATGATACCCAAGCCGCCAAGCGATCGCACTACCGGCGCCAGTTTTCCACAAATTCACCCGGTGCAGCACACGATGACGACACGCGTAGCAGGCCATTTTTTTTTTACAGCGGCGTCCTTCCGTGTCGTATCGTATGATGGTAGGGGTCGGGGCCGTGGCGTTATTAGGTTCCGGCCCGGCGAGGGAGAGTGGGCCGGCCGGCCGGCGAGCGTGCTGGGTGTCGTCGGTGAGCAGTGCGAAACAGAGACTGGCCAGCCGAAAGATGCATGGGTGATGAACTGCTTGCTTGTACTGCTGCTGTGGGCGCGGTACCACAGCCGAGCAGGGCGGTACCTCGCGGGGCAACGGAAATAACATGGGTTGTTTCCTTCATCAGTTCGTCTCCCTTTCTCCACCAGCTTCATCTCTGAGAAAACCTCACATGCGATACGATGCGATGCGATCCGTGCGGTAATCTGATGGGGGCGTGAGAGGGAGAGTGGGAGACAACCTTTGACGTCTCGCTGGTTATCGTGATCAGGCGGGGTGAACAGAGGGAGGAGGAATCTTCGCGCGTGCATGAACTGTAAAGGCCAAGCTGACCCCGGCTAGCTTAGGGGCTAGTAGTTGCTTGGCTCAAGTGTCAATCAAACAGTACAGAGTAGGAGGTGTAGGCGCGCTTATAATTGACCTCACCTGTAGTCCGGCTAATCTTCATGGACCAAAGCCTTCCGATCAGGCGCTACCAATCATGTCCATGCATTTTTTTTGTATTTTTTTTTAGAACGAACACCATGCATGATGCACGTCGATGATTGTGAACATGTTACATGTGTGGACCCTGTGAACTGTCATCGAGGCCATTCACCTGCAAGTGGGGCCCAAGCCCATCCACTGGAACCTAAATGAAGTACTAAACGGTCACTAGTCACTATACGGCCGGTGATAAAAGTATGTAAAGAGATTGTTAGGACGAGTTCAAGTGTGTGGTCCAGCGGTTTTGAAAGCGAGCGATTCCCCGTAGGGAACTCGCCACCGTGGCGCCACCCCTGTGGTCGGTCTTAAAGGCGGGAGCTAATCCTCGCGTCCCTTTCAGCCATTATGCATGGGGTTTGGCTTGGGCATCAATTATATGAGTGGTGTGCCGTGGGCACATATGTCCGGTCAATAGCGACGAAACGGACACTGCAGGTCCAGCCAATCAGCCCGGCCTCTCGACACATGCAGCGCCAGTAGTAGATTGGACGACAGGAGTACAGGACCGAGGGTCAGGGAACGGAACACGCACACAGGGCATCCTGTCACCACTCGCTGCTTTTTTTTTTCCCCCAAACCTTAACCGTACGTGTGTCTCGCCGCTCGCTCTCGCTGTTGAAAATCTAGAGGCCAGACAGATGTTCCACAAAGCCCTCGCCCGAGCAGGTGGCGCGCCCAAAATGCGTGCCGCGCGGACGCCGAGGACCCCCAGCGCACGTACGTGCGCTCGCCACCTCTGCTGGGATTGGGAGAGCTCGCGCATATTTGGAGATCGGCAAGGCATCGGGGACCCAAAAAGGCCAACCCAATCGCGTCGCGAATCATTCACAGGAATCAAAACGCAACGCGCGCAGGCGCCGAGCGAAGCGAGCGAGCTGCCGACATGGCCTCCGCGGCATCGGTTTCAGGCCGGAACCAACCGCACCCGCGCACGCGCGCATCGGTCGTAGCGGCGGCCAGGCGTCGCGCCCCGGCGCACGCGCGGATGCGCCCGCAGCGGCGGACACGCCTCCTTTTCAAGTTTTTTTTTGGCAGCGCGGAGCTCCGGCCGGCTGCCCGGCTGGCTGGGCACGGGCTTGTGGCCGGTCGGTGGCCACGGCGGATGGATCGATCTGGTGCCCGACGCACTGTTTGGACAGCGGTCTGGCGTCAGCGATCAGCTGGGGGCTGGGGCTCCTCTGTGGCTTTTTGAAGCGAGCCAGGAGAGTGAGTGACGATCATGTGCACGCGCGCTGGTCGTTCGTGTCGTGTCAATCAGTGCGTGCGCCCGACACCGGCCCACTTCCAACAGCAAAGCGATTGCTGGAAGAGCAGGCCTTTCCTTGTTCCGTCAGTGTGGCCCATGCCGTGCTGGAGTGGAGAGGATCGGATGGGCTCCGAGCCGCTGGATCGCTCATCGCCCGGAGGAGAGAACGAGCGGGGTTAGGTTACTGTGCGCTCGCTGTGCCGTCACGTTGTGGGTGCTTCGGTTCCGTGGGGGGCCCCGAGATACCGACCGAGCGATCACGATGGCGATGGTTCGGTTGCGCTGGATGCTGGAATCATGCTTTGCTTCAGCCCGTGGGCGCTGAAATGAACCTGATGGGGGTTAGCTATAAGATGATTGAAGCTCTCTGTCGGCGCCACGATTTTGTTGTGCTCCAAGATTTGCATCCCACATTGGATGGACGCCAAGTTCGGACGCAGCGAACTGCTACTAGGACTAGTAGCTTTCACGTTCCAAGAGGGGCACCCAAACAACACATTTTATGTATGGTTTCTATTTTTCGTCCAGTAATAGTATAGTTGCACCTCGCATATGTCGGCCACTTTTGATCTTGATGTACTTTAATTTGGTGCAGCCTTTTCTGTTGCGCACTCGAGGAATATTGTCACTTTCAAGGAAGGCGCACTGCCGCACTAGGGTTCGTCTGGTTTCCTCATGGAGTGAGGAGTGAAGGAACATGTTCTTCACTCGCTTGGAGGACGCCAAAAGAGGAAGGCTGCGTTGATGAGACGGTCAGTCTAATTCTCACAAAAAGGAATGAACAAAAAATACCGTTAAAGATTGCTTGCCAAAAAAACCCCGTTAAAGATTGCTTGCTTGTCGGCATGTTGTTGCAGCAAGTCATAGGGTTGTGAATTTGTGATAATATTCCATTATTTATTTGGGCCTTATCTCCGGTATATATAGACACGGGCCGCTGAAACCTCTCTAAAAAGGACTCGCAGAGTTCCACGTACTGTGTGGTTTTGTGACTGGGCCTGATAACATCATCAATTTACTCTCTTGTTTCTTCTATGGGCCTGAGCAGCCCAGTTGTCTGCGCCAGCTAGATATTCGGGCTTTTACTGCAAAACAAGAAAGTTATTTTTCTATAGAATAAAAGAACTTCTTACTCAACTTTCTAGCTATATCAAAATAGTCAGCAATATGAAACGAGTAACTTAAGCCCTAGTTAAAGGCTACTCTTTGAATCCCCTCTTTAAGGCATATAAAATTAGTACTCTTCCTGAGCTAGCTTAAGCATATCTTGAGCGAGCGAGTTTCCGGTCTTGCTCTTGTTGTTCCGTTGTTGCGCGTCCTATTCTGGTGCATTTCTCTCCTAACCTGTAGAGTGGCCTAATGGTTTAATCTTTTCCAGCTGTACTCTTTAACCAGGACTACCCGGACCCGATGTTGGGCGGTCTTTCAGTGGTGCCTTTTCTAGACCCATGAACTCGTGAGCAAAATTTACCGTCTACAAGAAAAAGGAGCAAAATTTCCTGTCTATTTTTTTTTTAACTAGGCGAGTGTACATGGTGCGGTCCAGTAAAAATTAGGGAAAAGTAACTATAGCAAAAGTCATATTTTCAACCCACAACTACGAAACCGGACACAAAAGGTCTTCCAACTATCAAAACCGTGCAAAATTAGCCCTTTGAGTACGGTTTTATAGTTGCGGGTTGAAAATTGGCCTTTTGTTATAGTTGAAGGGTGTAAATCGGATTTTCCCCTAAATTAAAATGATGGTGCAAGTTTGAAACTCTATCATTGAACTTGTACCCATTAAGAAAAATCTCAACATGAAAAAAAGGATAATAACTACCATCACAAAAATTGAGAATTGCACAAAAACCAGTATAACAGAAGGAAAACTCAACTTCGCATAGGCTTGTGCACAGCACAAGCACCGCAACACATTCACGGATACAATTACCATCCGTTCTAGGTCCTGTCCGGATCGAGCGAAATTCACAAAGGCCGTTGAGTTTGAGTAGTTTGTTGTATGACAATAATTTGTCTGGAGGCCAAGCATGTCCATCCAATCCTATACTTGCCAGTGCTGTACTGCTGTGCAATTAGATACGCTGATCTAAACGGCCTGCCTGTACAAGATATGGTTTGAAACTGTCAAGTGGTCGCACCACCCGCTTGATGGGGAAGAACCAAAACCTCCGACAAACCCACCCACCCGCTTGTAAATCAGGCGTACTTTCGTCTCCGTGATACAGTAGTGCGCTCTTTGCAATCTTTGACCGCGCCTGGAGTAGGATCTTTCTGCCACGCGGCGCCTGAATTCGCAGGTCAACACAGGCCAGTACGTCGATGACGCGTACCGGTACTCATGCATGCAGCGGTAGTCAAACAAGAAGATATTGGGAGATACGTAAAAAATAATAACGGGCTGGGCCGAGAATCTCTAGTTCTCGACCCACGACGGCGACAGGTCCTCCTCCGCGACGAGACGACTACTAGACGAGAGAGCCGAAGATTCCCCCAAAGAGAGGAGGGTGCCGACGAGAGGTGGACGACGTCGACGCGGCTGACCTTGCCCACCCACGGGGCCGTGCCGGACGGCTGCATGCGACGACCCCGGGCGGGCGACTAGTGGGCCTGCGTCGCCCCACCGGAAGCTCCAAGGACGGACGCACCGCGCGCCTCGGATCTCTAGAAGGGAAAAGCATCGAGCGGCGGCGGTGCTCGGCGGGTCTCCATCGGCTTTGGCCGGTGCGTGCTTTGCCTACGCTCTCCCACAATAGCGAGCTCGGCCGCGTATGTCATCAGTGTGTGTACAGGTGTGACCGTGACATTGTGAGTTGTGACGCACGTACGACGACGGCCCGGGCCCAGGGACACATCACTAGTGTTCGACTTTGCCCTTTTTTGCCGGACTGGAGTGAGCCCAAAGTGATGACTGCTGTGCTCGATCTCCTCTCTATCCGCTGGCGCTAGCCTGGCTGGTCAAGTACGTGGATCTTGATTTGCTCCCATGCATAGTTTGGACCTTTGATTTTACTCCCATGCATAGTTCGTTTGTTGTTGGTTCTGTGGGATCGATCGATCACTTGCATATTAATGGGTGCCTACTACTCACTTTATCCTAAAATAATTATCGTTTTGGTTGTTTGTGCTACAAATTTATTAAACTTACGATACTTTCACATATCTGAATATTTTTTTTATAAAAAAACTAGATTTAAATGTCTATCTATTGTTATTTAATTTGTATCACAAATATTAATATATTTTTATATATGTATTTAGTCAAAGTTGTGTCTTGAGAAGTAAAAACAACAATTTTTTAGGGATGGGGATAGTATTTTACATGGAAGTCAAGTCATCTTGGTCCAGAGAGGCCGATCTCCCTATGTGTCTCTCCGTCTAAATAGTTTTTTTATAAAAACAAATAAAAATAACCCTATGTTTCTTAAAAATGAAGATGTGCTTTTATAGTTTAAAAAATCCACTAAATTACACTACTTGTGAAACTTATATGAAATTTATGGCATCCAAATACTTTTAAAAAATTATAGAAAATAACTAATATTCCTTACATTAGGTGCAATAATATGTTAAATTATTTCTTATCATAAGTTATATAAGGAATTAGGAAGAATAAAAATTTTGTAAAATTTTAGAAGGACCTCATAATTCTGTACATTTGATAGTAAAGAATTTTTATAAATTACTATATCCCATGTGAGAAATATTAGTTACTTTCCCAAGATTTTTCCAAAGGATTTTGGTGCAATAAAATTCTTGGTAAATTTTAAATGTAACTTAATTCAATGAATTCAAATTTTGAAACATTAAATGTATGTGTATTTAAGCATATCGGGACCATTTTCATTTGTTCTACATCTAGAAAAAAGGTTTCATTGCTTTGGGGCTTTGGGGGATGATTTGTGACAGGCTGAAAGCTCAGACACAACTCATCACACCATTAACGTATCTTGGCAAAACAAAAGGAAATGGAAACGAATGTAGAGAAAAGCCTAGTGTCCGACCTCGGTATCGCGACCTATCCTTTCCACCACGATCTATTTGTTCACATTCACACAGATTGTCTTTGGAGTAGCATTAGTGCTTCAGACAAGTGTGTTTACACCGGTCAGAAGCTAATTAAACACCGGTTTATGGTGTGGATCGACGACGAATGAACGTTCGTACTAGCAAGTAGCCACACAATGACACAACCAATGCTGTTGAGCCCGGAATTTTATTCCTAAAGGCTAAATCTAAGAAACAACCAATGCAAGAGGGCATCGTGGACGTCGACGGGAGTGCCTTTCATTTGACAAACCACAATCTTCACAGCCCCGCACCCCGCAGCCACCTTCTCCGGACCTTTTCCTGCACCGGGATCGTTGGGCGCAGAATTTTTTTTCTGCCGTTTGCCTTTTCCACTTGTTGCGTTTCCTCGTATGTTCACAACTAGGAATTGAAGCAGTAGTATATAGCAGGAACGCGACGCCGTCGTGCTCCCCTCAAAAGCGGCCTTTATTCGACGGAATCCAGACAGGTACACTAGCGACAACGAAGGGGTAAAAAGAAGTGTATATGTACGAAAGGGTGCGTTGTGCTTGTTTGGTACGATGACGAATGGTTCTACTCGCATGTAGGAGTACTACTTTACGTACAAACGGCAGGGGCATCGTGTGTGCAAATTGCATGTACACAACATGCACACGTATCCGTATGACCCGAACTCTGTCTCCTCCACTGTGCGTAAACTACTATCTTTGTTTGAAATTATAGTTCATTTAACTTTTTTTTACCTAAAATTTGACCACTTGCTTTATTTAAAAAAATACATAATATAGTCAATTTTAAGTCATTCATGAAAAACTTTTATAATAAAGCAAGCCATAACAAAAAAAATATAATATTTTGCAGATTTTTTTAATAGGATGACTACTCAAACTTAGTGTTAACAAATTCAAACAAACTATAATTTGAAACGGAGAGAGTAGATTCGATATTGTAACCTTTTGTGGTGCAAACACACGTAGATTGTCGATGGGTGTCGGGTACCAATAGTTGGGGTACCCTAACTTAGGCCCGAAACTACTTGGCAGCAAGGCCCACAATGAAGTCGGCCTGGCTCTACAGCCCGGCAAAGGCCCATCACGACGACTCCACCACGGCGTCCGTCCCGCTCGAGTGGACGACCACCCTCGAGCGGGGATGTCCATGACGATCAAGCCCAGCCACGCTCGAGGTGGACGACCACCCTCGAGCGGGCGCTTCCGCCATGATTGAGGCTCAGCCGCGCTCGAGCTTGCCACACCAGGAACTGCGTCTGGGGCTCTGCGACCCGTCAACTCCGGTCATGGTGACGCTCCTCTGCAGTGGGATTCACTGCACCACGCCACCGCCCACGCTATGGATAAGACCCCGGTCAAATCCACCCGACACAGTGGACTCGGATGTAACGCTGCACGGTCAGACCAAATGCGGCAGTGTTACTATGCCAACCGCTCTGCTCACCTCGAGGGCGCCCTCATTCTCGAAAAGCGACCCTCGAAGGAGATCGTCAAAGTCCAACCCTCGAAGCAGCGCACCGTCATGACCGGCCGTCAAGTCAACGCTACAATCATCATGCCGTCAGCAGGGGTAGAAAGGCGCGATTCCCGCCTCCACAGTGCACGGCATGGACAACACGCCAGCGCTACGTCACTCTGGGACAAGAACACTGTTAAACACGCACACCTGTGTACTCATCTCTCTCCCTTGGACTATAAAAGGGGGAGGGAAGCCAATGCAAAGGGCCGAGCTAAGAGATCACACACGCAGCACAACCACACACTCTACGCTCAGCCACCACACTCGTGTTGGCATCCAGGGACTTGGGAGCTCATCTCCCTCTCCCACTTCGCTTGTATCCCCTACTACGAGCAACACGAACTCGGTGCTCCGCACCGCTCCTGGAGGTACGGCCCCGTGGCCGGAACCAGGATAAAAACTCTTGCGTCTCCGACACCAAGGTCCGCCATCGGAACAACGAGTGGTTAGCATCACAATCACTTGTAGGTGCCGGTGTGACCGAATCAGGCACCGACAATGGGCGTGTATGTGCTACTAGTAGTCATTTGTACCGGTTGAGAACCCATTCTTGGTCCCGGTGTTCCAATCCATACTAAGAATTCTGGACTACTGTCGAACTAACCTAGACTAAAAAGCATTTTACTCCAGTTGGACTAATGAGTTCTTCTTTAGAGATCATTTTAATTACCAGGGAAGGCTAACACAATGGTCCTATTTTTCTTTAGAGTAAGGGGATTTTTAAACATTTTACTCCAGTGCGTTACGTGGGACTCAAAACTGGGACCTCCAGCCTCGCACCTGGCCATCCCACCTGCATAAAAGATTTAACTTTATAGGAGATATATTCCTTTTGAATTCACCGTAGAAACCCTTTTAGTACCGAGACTAATGTGCATATTTTAGTCTAGGTTTTAATATAAACCGGACTAATGAGGCCAAACCTCATTTGTTTTGGATTCTTTAAAAAACCAAGACTAATATGCACCACATTAATCTCGGTTCTTCTTACCAACCAAGACCGATGTGCAGACATTACGGTAGAATCTTTTATTGACAAAAATCGAGACTAATGAGCAACAGTTATCTCGGTTTGGACGTTGCATCCACGTGGCGAATAGAACCAATACTAATGGACTCATTAGTACATGTTCTATTCATACTGGGGCTAATGGGGCTGGGACTAATGTGGAGTTCTCTACTAGGGGGTGTTTGGATCCTCGGACTAAAATTTAGCACCCGCCACATGGAATGCACCAGACACTATTGGCTTTCTGTTGGCAAGCTAAATGATGGGGTAGACCAGAGTAAGGAATATTGTTCTAGTATGAACCTACTTTCAACTATGATGAGGAGTATGTATTGATATAGTATGTTGAAATGTATCCAAATTCCATTGCCAAGTCTTTTAAATATGCTAAAATGTTGTCCAAATGCATGTTTGATGTCATACACATAAATAATCAGAGGTATACCCACATGGACAATCTTATCTTTTACTTAACCAGTTTGGGGAGCTTTCGCTAGCCTTTTTCTACCAAGGAAACTCCGATAGGCCACAAGCTTCTACAAACAGGATGACTTCTCTGAACTGAAAAAGGCTTCACAAGCTAGCAATACAATGTAAATGGAGAAGCAACCCGAGGCTATCTTCCTGAGCTTGTACGTCAACCATTCCCTGAGTTTGACTGTTGCCAACCCCATCACTCCGCCTCTAGGTCCTCAATGACCGATACATAAGTTGAACTCCTTCGTACCCGATGGTTTTCCTAAAATTCTTCTCTCTAAAGAACGCTAAGACCCAACTCCATTGCCCCTGACATTGTTGGCTTCATGCCTCTAGGTGCCACTTGAGGTCCCTCCATCCTGGGGCCTAACACTAACCCAAGCTCCACCCTACACCTTTCCATGTCAATGGTGTTGCTCCTCCCCCTACTATGGCTTGCCTTCGGATCCGGCTACGTTTACTTCCCAGGGAGAGGCTTCCTGGGCAACAATGATGAGCTTCTTCATGAAGCGTTTTTGGAAAAGCGGGTGCTATCCTAAATGGGGTCTTAATTAAAATGATGATGTACCATATTTGATAATAAGGCCGCACCATGATTTGCGGTAGAGTTTTATAGGCGGCATATTCAAACAAAGGTTCCACAAAGGAAATGCTGAATTACAAACGAAACACTAGAACGGACTTGTAGCATAGTGTTAAGCGAGGCTGGAGTTCACGACACCCGCCTGTGTTCGAATCCAATACGATACGACCCACCAAGGTATACAGAAGTTTATTTTTTAAATATACATTTGAGCCACAATAAGATGGCGACATGCATGGCACATGCCAAGGCTAGGCTTCTATATTTTCTTCATTAAGATACTACAACTTAAACCAGACACTACACTTTGTACCACCGAGCGGGGATGAGCCTCTGACATTGGCAACAACCACATATTTATGAGTTTGGACCTATATGTCAGCGACTTAACAGCATAGGGTCCAATGGCACAAATGTCGTGGCTGTGAAGGGAGGTAAGTAGCGATGGCCATCTATCATGATTCATGAACATATAGTTGTTGGTGTAGGCATGCGGAGGAAGGGTGTGGCTCCTCTGACGTTGGCTATAGCCTCGGGCATGTGAGTCCAGACCCATACGTTGGCAATTCACTGATAGAGGGACTAATGCCATATGTGTCGTTTCTATGGTCGCTAGCGTTGGGCCAGCTGCCATGAGCATTGAGCCATCTATGGTCGCTGGCGCTTGGGGCGCAGTTGTCATCAATCCGCTAGTCGGTGGTGTGCCCTCGGGCATATGAGTATGGACTCATGTCAGCGACTCATCAGCAGAGGGCCCAAAGACATATGAACCGTTTCCGTGGTCGTAGGCAATAGGCCACATGAGCATTGAGCCATCTATGGTGGCGGACGCTTAGGCTCCAGTTGTCATCAACCAGCCACCAACCAGTGGTGTACGTCTCGGATATATGAGTTCGGACCCACATGTCATTGACTCATCGGCAAAGTACAAATCTACACGAGCCGTTTCCGCGGTCGCTGGGCCCAGCTGTCATGAGCCAATCCACCTATAGTCGCTGGCGCTAGGGCCCCAGCTGTCATCAGCCGGCTTGTCAGCGGTAACTGCATAGCAGCATTAAATTCCTTCCACATATGAACCCAAGAAAAAAAAATATAAACAGCTTCCCCTCCCGTTCGGCCCGCACCACTTCACTCTTCTCCCCCTCTTCACCTCTTGTAGATCTCCCGGGCGTCGCCGTCTCCGGCCACGGGGGCCGGCACTCGGAGAGCGGCGGGTCTCGGGGCGGAGGTCGGCGGCCATGTACAAGAACCAGCTGCAGGAGCTGGCGCAGCGGAGCTGCTTCAACCTGCCGGCGTACACGTGCCTGCGGGAGGGGCCGGACCATGCGCCGCGGTTCAAGGCGGCGGTGAACTTCAACGGGGAGCAGTTCGAGAGCCCCGGTTTCTTCACCACGCTCCGCCAGGCGGAGCACGCCGCCGCGGAGGTGGCGCTCGCCGCGCTCGCGCAGCGCGGCCCTTCCTACTCGCTCGCCGCCCGCATCCTGGTAAGCCTCACGCCTCTCCTCCGCCCCTCTCTGCCCCCCGCTTCTGTACGAATCGTTTCTCCTCTCCTGGTATTTCTGGGTGTACTTGTCGCGGTCGTCGTTCCTGTTTCGAGCGCGTCTCGGGGTGGAATTTGGGGATCTGCAGAGTTTCTTCTCGGGCTGTTGTTGATCGTTCGTATATCGTTTATACCATTTTGCTCCTGCAAGTCGTTAGGGAATTCGCGTTGGTGACTGGGTGAGTCGTTTACGTTTGCTCGGGGGGAAAAGGCGACTCGTTTGACTGGGAGTCCATATCTCAGGTTCGAGCTCAGCGACATGTATTTGATGTAATTTCCGCAAAATGTTGGCGATTTTGGAGAGATTGAAGCACTACATCACCCGGAACCTATGATTCGGTCTCGTAGTTTGATCTGATTCCTAGTTTCTTCGGAAGAGAAAAACCGAGTTATGATGTGGTAGAATCTGCTTGGTTTTTTTGATTGAGGCTCGTGAGCGGCATGAATTGCAGCGGATAATTGGTACGGAAAGCTGCAACTCTTTTAGCGTAAAAAATTCTCAATGCCCTTTTCCCTCTGTTTTAAAAGGGTGGATTGCTTTCATTCCCAGAGAAAAAGGTTGCAACACTCGAGTTCGGGTAACTTTTTTTTCTAAGTTCGTGGTTAAAAAAAAAAATCTTCCTATCTTACAAAAATACTATTATGTCGTACTCTTACCACTGTAATTTCGTTACGTGAGTGGGCGCGGATTAGTTAATGAACAGAGCTTTAGATCCCCCTCTACGTGATGGATGTACTAAGCGCAATCAAGCCTCTTAACTAGTTCGTACCCCGCGCCAGCCATTAACCCGCCACTATACTTTAATCCCTCGTTTGGTGTGCTCTCGCGCCGTAACGTCGACGGTGCTCCAGAAAACACCCGGCATTAACTGCCAATTAGGAATTCTTTACAGCCTCGGAATTACCACGAGGGTTCCGTCCGAGCCCTGCCCGCACAGTTTATTGGCGGTAGACTGCGAAAATCTTTGAGCCATTAACTGCTAAACCCCGATTAGCCAAACCTGTCCATTAATGGTGCATTGATGGAGCCGGAATTAAAAAGTTGCCGCGTACAATTGACTTGGAAGCCCCAGTTGCAACGCAGGGTACATCGACGAGGGTACACGTACACACACGGGGCTTTGAACGGAACGGGATTAGCGAGCGCGTGGAACTGTCAGTGTGAAACGGTGGGGGAGGGGGATTAGGTTTCGGTCTTTATAGTGGCGGTATTAATGGCTAGGGCGAGGGAGTGGGTGGGGGAATTGAATTGGAGACCGCCCACACCTAACCAGGGCATCGCAGGTCAATGCCAGTGGGCCCAGGATGGTTTAGTGGCTGGCAGGCCCCCCTCCCTCTCACAAGCCCACCAAGGGGCTGGGGCAGAGTTTGGGGTGGTGGTGGCGGCGCTGTTGCGCTTGCGCCGATGCGTGCGCGTCTTTTGCCGATACGGTCCGGTCAGATCGGGTCAGCCTTGGGTTGCTGCCACTGCTGGGAACCGGCTTGCTACCAGCAGTGCGCCTCTACCCAGCGACTTGGCTTCGAATTGATCCGTGGATGGAAGGACAATGTGGGTGTGGCTGCTGGTGCTAGTGCTAGTGCAGGGAGGTCGCTTTGCTCCCTGCCTTTTAGGCACGGCTCTTGGTGGAGGCCGAGTGCGATGGGCGATGGCTGCCATGTTGAGTGGTGGGCGTTCTTGTCTGCGTTCTGAGCTGAGATTGTTCTGTGGAATTTGGGGGGATGTAAGTTCAAATTGGTTTTGTATTTGAATGATTTTTATGTTACTACTAACACAATAGGTCAATTGGTTGCTACAATAACTTTGAACATTCGGTCAGTCAAATGTTAGGCATGTTCAGTGATTCTCATAGTTGACTATCTTGGGCGTTTCAAAATTGGAGTCTGGACTATCATAGAAAGTGATTGACCTGGTTGGAGGATTGCATTGGACGTGATTGTCGAGCCATATTTAATTCTTCTAGATCAATTGAAAGTTAAACAGAGAAAATGGCAAAACTACCTAAGTGGTTATGGTTAGGTATGCAGTGGTAATAGTAATACGCTGCAACTAAGCATGGAGCTCGATGCTCCTGCAGGATTGAAAATATCTCCTGTCATGAGCATTATAAGTTTATAACATCCATGCTTTCTTGTGAAAATCCTTTGAAGCTTCATAGGTGTTATCTGATGTGTACGAGTACCCTCTCACTTCTGGTTCCTAGTGACTTCTGATGGTCAACTACCTCCTGTCCTTCAGGTGGTTATGGTATATTATTGTCTCTCAGGTGCTGGTGCTATTATTGTCTTATATACCTTTTGTATTAGTATATTCAGAGCTGATCCGCAAGAAATCTTCTTTTTTATTGTTGGCCAGCTTATATCCATGATCTTGCTTGTGTAATATTGGAGTTTGACTTGCGGTTTGGGTTAGTTAGTATATGTCCCTTTGTATTCATTACCTCTTTCCAGTCAGTTAGTGGAAGGCTCAACTACCACTTCTCCCCACTTGACCCTCATTTGAATAATAATCCTTGGTAGTGAAGTCATCTTCCATAGGATTCTGGAGGCCCTTCTTTTTCTTATTTGATTACTTCTGTTTCAATCAAGACCAATAATAAAGGCTGTAACTAACTAACTAACTTTAGTGCACAATGTTGTGTTTCCTGCCATAAAGTTCTCTATTATTTTTCTGTTGGCTTTAATATTTTTCATGATTATTCTTTAACCTTGAGAGGACTATCTTGTATCCCGTACTTCTATATTTTGATTTATAATATAATATCAATCACTTTCTTACGAATCTGAATTTGTGTTAAACAGGATGAAACAGGGGTTTATAAGAACCTTCTACAGGAAGTAGCTCAGAGAGTTGGAGCACCGTTGCCATCATATACAACGGAGCGATCTGGCCTTGGCCACCTGCCGGTTTTCACATGTACAGTAGAGCTAGCTGGTATCACATTTACAGGTGATCCTGCTAAGAATAAGAAACAGGCTGAAAAAAATGCCGCTTCAGCTGCATGGTTTGCATTAAAACAATGTGAGTATTACTTATTGCATATTTATGAATGAAATTGTAGTTCTATTGTGTATTACATCTTTGTTAAAAATGGTCTCCTTATGGCTTGAAAAGATATTTTTTAGGCTGGCATATGGCTGTTGAATTGTTGACTCAATTTTCACTTAGTGCAATGCAAATGTAGCTATATGAACCATAAGGCATTATTTTGTCCAGCTTTTAGTAACCTATCATGATAAACTTTGATCTAAATTTCAATAGTTATGTTTTTATCAAGGGAAGCGATCGAATCTTTGTAGTTTTGTGTTTTATATGTATGCTGGATGGTACCTTGTCCCTATAAGCGCTACTTCTCTTTCATTTGGACTTTTGAAGCGTATGTTCTGACATTCATTTGGAGCCCCTTCTTGTCAAAGTTAGCATAACTTACCTTTTATACTTGAGTCATGTTACTCTTAGTTAGGTTGCCTGGCTTAACTTACTGTGCTAGTTGAATTGGTATATCCTTGTACGTTACGCATGTTTCTGTTCAGTGCCATGGGAACCTGTCACTAGCAGTAAAATATGATCTGGAATATCTCATTCTCTATTTATACATTGGCACCTCACACCATTTCATCTGTCTACAACAGTGGTACGTGACGAAGCAAATTCATCCAGTGAACCGGAAAACAATGATGAGCAGGAGCAGATCAGGATTGCTCGAGCTCTTCTCAATTATCGTTTGAAGGAGAAGATGGCAATGGCCAATTATCCCCATGCTTCGCCATTCCCCAAGAAATTTCCCATGCAGGCAGAGAGGAAGCCTTCTTTTGGCCCATCTTCTCAGTCTAGCTACTCAAAGATACTCCCTCTATTCCGCCCTAAATCAAATTCAAGGTGCAGACCAGAGTCGCCGGCATCTACTGATGGAGCATCTCAAATGGCTGTGCGGACCATCGAAAACCTTAATCCAAAGTCAAGATTTCCAGCAGCAGAGGCTGCCCCCTATGTGCCAGTTGGGCACTACCGTATGTCTTGCCATAGCATGGCTCCTTCAGTCACAATCAGGACTGCTGTTCCAGTGTTCTCTGCTCCACCGCTTCCACCACCAGCTGCACGCACACAGCAGCAGCTTCCTCCTCTCATGAGCCATACACCACCTATTCGGATGGCATCCCCAGTTCCCATAAGGCCAGCCTCCCCAATGTTTTCTCCCTCAGCATCAGTTCAGGGGCCAAAACCTGTGATGTCTGTTCAGGTAAAGGACGTGCAACAGCAATCCAGGAGGGAGCCAGTTGCACCTATGATCCCTGTTCAGGTTAAGGATGTACAATACCGACCAATGAAGGTATCAGTGTCTCCTGTGATTCCAGCTCACTTAAAGGATGCACAACGTCATCCGCTTGTGGGATCGGTGTCAGCTGTGATCCCAATGCAGATGAAGAATGTGCAAACCCAAGCGCCAAAGGAATCGCTGGCCGCTCCAGTTCTGGGAATCAAGCCTTCGGTAAAGATCGAGGCTCCTGCTCAAGCCAAGGAAGCTTCAGCAGTAGTTCCCAGTGAAGTCCCATGTCCTGTTGCTGGCAGTACCACCGCTGTGGATTGCACTACATCATCAGACATTATGCCAACAAAGCAATCAAAGGCTGCAGATGGCGGCGACGGCAAGGCGGAAGCTGAGCATGAGGCGGAGGCTCAAGCTGTGGCGGAGGCTGCCATCAGGCAGCTGGAGATCAATTGACTTCAGAACATGCGCGTCACCATCTTCTCCCAGATTTTGTAATTAGCTGCCTCCTGTGCACATTCTGTTCTGTTTAGTTCTTGGATGTCTTTGGTTCAGATTAGGGCTTTCTGGGCAAGCTGCATTGTGGTAGGGACCACCTAGTTTTTGTGTCGACAAAAAAAAGTTGAAAAAATATGTAGTGGTGGTAGGCGGGTTGCCCAGAGTTTGGTTGGAGACGGTTATACTTCCCTGGATATGCAGCTGGTCTGCGTTTTACCCCAATGATGAGGTGGATTGTGAGGTGCCTCTAGGGAAGGACTATGAGGCGGCAGTTACATAGATTCCTTTATCATTGTGAGTCTGCCGAAATTTTTATTCAGCCTTTTTTCTTTCTTTCTTCTGTGCGATGCAAATTATGATGCGTGGGTGATTGGTGCTTTTACCGGTTAGCAGAAATGCAGATTGTAAGGTTGAAAAGGATTTCTGCAGCTTTGCGTCCTGGGTACGATGATGAAAGTTGGACGCATCTCAAAAGGGAAGATCTCTGTTGCGTGCTTGTGTCTCTGTGTGATCTGAAGCAGCTTTGATTTGGGGAGGTCCCGTCCGAATGATGATGCGGACGTTCTGCACAAGAGGCCAGGGAGCGGCCGTGACGTTGGGCAGTCTTGGCAACCGAACTCGGGACCACGCCTGCTGCTTCGTCCGTCATGTGCTTTGCTCATTTCACTTCCGTCCGGAAGGGTTTGGAAGAGCTAGGAACTGGAAAGTAGCGGTTGTTGGGTCGCGACCACGTACCATACAGGCAACTTACTTGGCTGCTGCTGCTGTAATAAGGAGATAAAAAAACAAAATTCGCTATGCATTTAGTAACCCGGAATCACCAAGGGCTCCGGCCAAAAGCCAGCCACGGCTGATGGACTGATGATGGCGCGATCTGGAACCGCATCTCCGCTCGGCTTCCTTTTCTCCATAGGAAAGAACAAAAGGGCTCAGAAGCCAGAACGCGCTGTCTGAACTAGCGAACTGCTCTGCACTGCACTGCGAGGCAGGAGGCAGGGCCCGGGGCAAAGCTGATCTGATCGGGCGCATGCCGAGCATGTGTGCGCCCTGATCTCACAATGATGGACAAATGTTCACCCTGTGATGTGTGGCGCGCCTGCCGCGGCGGCTCCTGCCCATTTGACCTGCCTACAGCGTGCTGACCCGGCTGGCTGCACGGCAACAGGACGAGCCAGCACGACGGGCTCCAGCCGCGAGGCCGTGACCGTGGGCAACACCGCGCGCGCGCCCCTCGCCCGCTGCCTGCCGTTCAAGTGGCTGGCAACTTCCAGTGGCCACTGCGCCTCCCCGCCCACGTCCAAACACGCGAGTCGTTGTATGTTTGCCGTTCTGCAATGCAGGCGCGTTCTGGATGAAACAAAAGACAGCGTAAGAGAGAGGGAGGACTGGAGGGCACTGTCGGACGAGGGCTGGGCCGGGCCATCAAGCCATGGGCCACGGCATGGCCTGGCATTTAAGTACGACGGTGCCAGTACAGCGGTCATGAATGCCACTCTGGTCTCTGGGTGAGGCCGCGGCAGGCAGCAGTGGCGTGTGGGGGCTTTTTTCTCAGATAGAATGTTGCAATATAGCGCAATCCAAATTTTGACTTGATGTTGAAATTTTCTAATATGGCAAATGTTGCGAATGTTGCGATGGGTATTTTTTTGTAACTGTCTCAATCCAAATCTTTAGTTATGAAATTTGCACAATGTTAAAGGTGTAGAGGGGGCCGTTATAAAAAAAGAGATGGTTGAGAGAAGAAGACAACATATTTGTGAGAGAGGGGAGAGGGAGAAGAGAGAAAAATATTTTTTAAAATTTTATAACCACAATGGTAACTGAAACATAATCTCTCCTATGGATCAGCTGCAGAAATATTTATTGACTGGTTTGAGACATTTTTTATTTTCTATGGAGTGGTTCGGTGCTTCAATGTGAGCGCCCTCAGTAAAATCGACCGCATACACGCATTCTCATAGCCATAGCCGATCCCACCACAACACCACATCTGCCCGGGCCCAACCACTCTTTATCCTATTGTCCTCTTTCTTGAGCTCCCTGGCGGCGGCCGGCTCATCGACGCGAGCTCCGTGAGCGGCACGCAGCGGCCTGCTACTAGAGTTTGAGCGTGACAGGGTGGAGGCGGTGGGCTTCCTGACGCGAGCTCGATGCGTGGCGATGCGGCACACTCCCCGGGCGCACTGGGTAGCGGCACTTTTTTCCTTTTTCTTTTTTATTTTGGATGTCAACAAAACTTTTTTTCCTAGATTTTTTATTTTGGATGCAATAAATTTTTTTCTTCAATTTTGTTTTCGAGAATTTTTTTTCAAACTTTTTCTCATCAAAGTTTCTGGTTGTCTCCAAATATTTTCCCTGAAAAGTTTCTTCAAAAAGTTGTTATCAGAAAAAGATGAACAAAATATTGAAAAATAAAGTGAAAAGACAATAAGAAGATCCGCGACAAGCAAGAACCACGCTCCACGCTCTACGGAACCTACTGTCCTCACTGACCACCAAGGCCTACTCGATCCTTTTGACCCATCATCATCATCTATCTCTCCCATTCTGTTCTAGATTACAGCCAAGCACAAGTTGGCGGTCTCCCATTCTATGTTTTACAAGCATTTTGTAAGAATCATGGGTTTGTAACTCAAAAACCTAATGCTAACTATATGAACAAATTTTCCTCTTGGTCAGTATGGCTCTAAGCATTTTGTAGGAGTATGTTTCCCTCCATTCCAAATTATAGGTTGTTTGACTTTTTTACTTCAATTCGACCCTCTTCAAAAAAATTATGCAAACAGAGTGAGTAGCAGAAACCCGCAAAGCTTCACTAAGAAGCCCCACACATTTCTACCAAGGTGTGGAACGTATCGTCCTCTATAGTATGGTCTCTAATAGAAGTGGTCATTGTAACTACATGCCTAGTCTTGACTCTTGATAACTGTCAATGTTTGTTTGTTTGTTTTGAAGTCGAAGGGTTGTATGCGCTTGAATGGGTATTATTTAATAAAAAAAGTTATGTATCTAAGTGTGATATAGGAAACATTAAAGGTTTCATTATAAATTGTGAAATCATATGATTTGGGAATCGTAGAAGAATAAGATTAATTGAATTCAAGCCCGTTGATGGACAGGATCGAGGTGAGCGATCGCTACCGGTCCCCTAAAATTAAGGGCCCCAAATTTAACAGCCCTATCTCGTTGGTGCACGTTCAACACGTATCTCGTTGTTGCTGCTCCAAGCTGTTGCATCTACGTGAATGCATCTCCTTCCCTGTTGGTCGTCGTGAACTCATGATCAACGATTCCCATGGTCCGTTGCCAACATGGATGGCAATTCCCCTTTGCCTTTACGTAGCATGAGCCCTGTAAGGAGCTGGAGATGCATCGACATTCTTCTTTCGATAGTCATCTCAGCCAAACGCCCAAGACTGTAAAGCTGTGAAGCTCAACGTGACTAAATTATGAGGCGAGTTCAATTATGAGGCGAGTTCATGAACCGTGATCAGTATTCCAGATTCCTCAGCTGAACTTTGATAATTTCTAGCCGACTACCCTAAACAACACAACTAATTTCTTGATCTTCCACTTCCATGAAGGCTAAAAGTGGTGAAGTCTAAGGCATCGTTGCATAATACTCCCTTCGTTTCAAAATATAGGCCGTTTTTACATTTCTAGATACATAAATGTTATTATATACCTAGACATATATTATATCTATGTGCGTAATAATATATATGGATCTAGAAAACCCAAAACGACATACATCTTTGAATGAAGGAAATAACACTAAATACAAGTTGCCAATTCAAAATTTCCAACATAGCTGCTCATGAATTTTGGGCCTTAGTTTCTATTTCGCTCCAGGGCCCCAAATTTCTAGAGACGACTCTGATTGAATTATTACCCGTTGGTACTATTAATATCATAGAAACTTGCATGTGCACATTACAAAGAAATTCTTGAGTGTTATTAGGCTTTAATATTATTATAATTTCATCAATGTCAATTTAAACTTTAGAGAAAATGAACACGGACAAGTACTGATGAATGATCAAAGCATAAGGTAATTTGATTCATTCTTCTATATCCCATGGAGTTCTTGGATTATTGCTCGATTTGGCTATTGATTTTGTGAATACTTGGGATGACCACGAATTACCATCTTGAATGAAATATATCTAATATAAATATTAGGAAAGGAAAGGGGGCTTGAATGGAGCAAAAGATATTTCTAAAAGAGTGAAGTGTGTGGCTGCCATTATACTTGTTAGCGGGGTTTTGTTTTAGCCATCATACCTCCATATGTGTAAAACATTAGCTCATTAATTGTATTATGAAATGGAATGGGTTGATGCATAACCACTTCATCCACATCACAAGCCAATAATTAGAGTAAAAATGTGAAAGGGTGTCTAGCCTAATGGTTAGAGCACCTGAGTAGTATCTAACAGACCTATGTTTGACTCCCTTACATATGGTTCCATCAAATAATTAGAGTAAGTATAAGGAATGTAGTTTTCTCACAAAAATTAATGGCATGGACTCATGAAAAATGCCCATTAGAGTAGTATAATTAATTGATTTAGTCAAGGTTGTTTCTTTCAGTAAATCCCTCAGTTTTCTTTCGAAAACGTCCGATGCTATTCCATTTCAAATTTATAAGTGCATAATTTACTCTCTAGTTGTGCAAATCATGTAGTTAATTGGTTCTAGCATCACGCATTGGGGAGGGGGGGGGAATGCCCCCTAGGTCTTCAAATGGAAATTATTTTAACCTTCGGCAAAACCCCTATGGATTTTGCTAGCCCTTAATTCATTTAGTAGATGCTTGAGATTTGTGAGACAAACAATATAAAAAATTAATTATGTTACACATGTGTCCCTAACATCTAATCTCCAAGTCACGCAATTTAACCACACCCGATGAAATGTGAGCGGTCGGACATGTGATATCTTTCCCTGCAAACATAACTTTGTTTTTTTGTTCAGATTATTAGATGGACAACCTTCTTATAATGCCTTGTGGACAAGAAACAAAACCTTGGCAACCTATTATGATGACAAAGTTCTATTCAATTTCTTAAAAATAGTTAGCTTAAGCATAAGATTGTGTAGAACACAACCACAAACCAACTCCCTGTTGAAAAGCTTATAAAACTTCAAAAAACAAATTAGAATATGAGTGGGGACATGTGCCCTCATTGTTGTCCCTCTTAGGTCCACCCATCTATATATGGCATTCTTCGGAAAGTACCCTGAGATAAAGGACACAAGTCTTGAGACTGTGTAGAAGATGAATGTAGCTCAACATAAGTATGAAATTAAGTCCTTCTAATTTTTTCATGTTTTTTCTAATGCAAAACTAATTGGATTTTTTTTACCTTCTTCTAATTTTCCTTCAAACGAGGTTTGTTTGCCAGCAAGTCAGATATACTAAGACTCTCTCCAACAATGAGACCAAAAAAATACAATACCAATTTCACATTTGCATAGCGCTATAGTTAAAGAGTTTCATACTCGTTTTTTGGTTTTCTCCAACAATAAGACCCAAAAGAGAATCCTTTCTACGAATAGGTCTTCAGGAGAGATGATACCTAGTTTCAGGTTCTCCCTCGTGAACCCATTTTGGGTTTGGGTATATGTTTTCTGTTGGAGGCTGAAATAGTATCATGGGAGACCCATTTTGGGTTTGGGTCTCCTCATGGGTCATCTGTTTGAGATAGCCTTACCATATTTCTTAAGAATTTCATCTAAAATATTTATTATGGCACTCTTCATAACCTAAGTTTCTTTTGAGAAATAGCCTTTTTGAATTAGGGTTTTTTGAGTTATGTACTTTATGTAAATGCGTTTGGATATTTTGTCGGACACCTATATATATGAGTGGTTGTTTGGAGCATTAATCCTTTTGTAAGATTAGGTGGTGTGCATCTCATTTGTTTGTGGGATAGCCTTTTTCCAGATTTTAGTGGAGAGACAAGAGGCTCATTGATTTGATCTTTTAGCCATCTTAATTTTAATTATTTTTAGAAGTGGCTTATAACCAAATATCTTATGTGAATCCAAAGTTTAATTTTGTGTCAATTTATTTCGTCCCACTTCAATTACAAATTTCTTATTTTGGTATTTTCAGAATCATTTAGGGATTTCGTGTTTTCCACGTTTGGCTCCAAATCTCGTAAAATTTATTGGGGGGTTTTGTGGCTAGAAACCTTGTGAGAAATTTCTCTGCTATCCTGTTTTAAATCTCTCACGGATTTGATTTGTTTGTGCGTATCTATGGTCGGAGTTTTGTTTAAAATCGTTGAGTATTGAGGAAGAAGTATTTTGGGTCCGGGCGCAGCAGGCCAGCGCTCGATCAGTTGCTCGGCTCGGTGGCAAGTCCTGTCGACTCGGTGGGAGGGAGAGACAGCCAACGCCCAGCGGGCATGTGGCCCAGCACGCGGCTCTCACGCGGCGGCAGCCCACTCGCGTGGCAAGCCTGCAGCTCGCGGCCCAAGTAGCTGGAACTCAGCTTCAGCCCACGCGCACATCACGGCGGCAGTGCAGGCGCTCTAGCCCTTTTCGGCAGCCGGTTCAGCATTTGCCCGTGCGTAGGTAAGCTCAGGTATTATTGCTTTCCAATTCATGCTCACTTCTTTGCTCTTGACCTCTTGTTCAGTTCGTTCGAGTAGTAGAAGCTTTGACAGGAGACGTCTCTTTCACTCAGCAGTAATCCTTTCGTTTGTTAATTGATTAGTTAACTGATTTTTAGCCTCTGTCGTAGTCTGTGCGTCTCGGTGAGCAGAAGCAAGCAAAGATTTGCACCGTGATTTAAACAAGCAGGTCAACGTGGATTGAACTTTTTGTACTGTTAGTTCAATTAGTTAATCGTTGGTCGTTGCTCTGGAAGCTTTCACCGACCATCTGAGTATTTATTTAGCTTGATTGTTAAATGGCCTTGAGCTTCCTGTGCTTACATAATTAGCCTGGCAAGTTTGATAGCTTGATTGTCTCTCTCGGTTAACACTTGAATTAATTGTTACATAAACTTATTTTGAGTAAGTGTTTTTGCCGGTTGCTAGGGCGGCTCTCTTTTGTCTTATTGGCTCACTTCCGTATTGATTTGAGAATTTGCTTTGTCATGGAATTTCCTAGTCGTTCCAAAGGTGAGGTTGTCACTAGTTGACTCGTGTTATCTTGATGATATGTAGTCGGGACATAGGCCTCACCCCCACCACCCTCCCCGGCGGCCCAATTAGGTCCCACAATAACCTACAATATATTAAAGATTAAAACCTTAATTATTGCATTTATATGTGATCAATTATCCAAGGGTGATCGCTCTAATCGGGTAATGTGTGGTCACTCTACTACAAAATGAATTCGCTCGGTGATGGGACAGTGGGTGGGCTGGCAATCGACATAGATGATGATCTACTAGTTGCTGTAACACGTGTACAAGGGTGATATATAGAACTAGAACTAGCTAGGACTAGATCTCCCGTAGCGCCTTGAGCGCCTTCTCGGATTTGGTCTCTTAGCAGATCCTGACAGCGGCGTTGTGGATGAGGATGAGGAAGATGACGAGCGGCTCGACGAAGGCAGATAGCATGACCTCGCCTGTGGAGGAGGAGAGCGCAAGGAGGAAGGGGGAGTAGTCCTTTTGGCACGTAGCTGCACGGCGTCCTCCAGGTCAAGGTTGCCTGCGGAGGCGGAGAGCATGAGGAGGAAGGAGAAAGGGGAGCGTTGGGCCGGCGACGGCGGGGAGAGAAGAAAGAGGGTTAGGGTTTGGGCTGCACGGAGCGCTCGGAGTAGGCGAGAGAGGCCTGAGGCTCGGATGTGAAACAATAGAAAATTTCGAGTCCGGGGAGGGGAGACGTGGCCCGGAAAACGGGACAGGAGGTGAATCTCCGCTACCTTTAAAAAAACTTATATTATAAAATACCACTGTTGCTCTAAAACAGCAACGATCTCCACAGTTCAACATACCCATAATAGAGCTAGCTGGTATCACATTTACAGGTGATCCTGCTAAGAATAAGAAACAGGCTGAAAAAAATGCCGCTTCAGCTGCATGGTTTGCTTTGAAACAATGTGAGTATTACTTATTGCATATTTATGAAAGAAATTGTAGTTCTATTGCGTATTACATCTTTGTTAAAAATGGTCTCCTGCTTGAAAAGATATTTTTTTAGGCTGGCATATGGATGTTGACTCAATTTTCACTTAGTGCAATGCAAATGTACCTATATGAACCATAAGGCATCCTTTTCTCCAGCTTTTTTTTTAAAACAATATTTTGTCCAGCTTTTAGTAACCTATCATGATAATTTTTGAGCTAAATTTCAACTAGTTATGTTTTATCAAGGGAAGCGATCGGATCTTTGTAGTTTTGTGTTTTATATGTAAGGTGGATGGTACCTTGCCCTAAGCGCTACTTCTCTTTCATTTGGACTTTTGGAGCGTATGTTCTGACATTCGTTTGGAGCCCCTTCTTGTCAAAGCTAGCATGACTTAGTTTGTCTTCCTTTTATACTTGAAGTCATGTTACTCTTAGTTAGGTTGTCTGGCTTAACTTACTGTGCTAGTGGAGTTGGTATACCTTGTACATTACACATGTTTCTGTTCAGTCCCAAGGGAATCTGTCACTAGCAGTAAAATATGATCCGGAACATCTCATTCTCTATTTATACATTGGCACCTTACACCGTTTTCTTTTGTCTGCAACAGTGGTATGTGACGAAGGGAATTCATTGAGTGAGCCGGAAAACAATGATGAGCAGGAGCATATCAGGATTGCTCGAGCCCTTCTCAATTATCGTTTGAAGGAGAAGATGGCAATGGCCAATTATTCCCATGCTTCGCCATTCCCCAAGAAATTTCCCATGCAGGCAGAGAGGAAGCCTTCTTTTGGCCCATCTTCTCAGTCTAGCTACTCAAAGATCCTCCCTCTATTCCGCCCTAAATCAAATTCAAGGTGCAGATCAGAGTCACCGGCATCTACTGATGGAGCATCTCAAATGGCTGTGCGGACAAATGGACCATCTAAAACCTTAGTCCAAGGTCAAGATTTCCAGCAGCAAAGGCTTTGCGTATGTCTTGCCATAGCATGGCTCCTTCCGTCACAATCAGGACTGCTGTTCCAGTGCTCTCTGCTCCACCGCTTCCACCACCAGCTGCACGCACACGGCAGCAGCTTCCTCCTGTCATGAGCCATACACCTCGGATGGCATCCCCAGTTGGTATAAGGCCAACCTCCCCAATGTTTGCTCCCTCAGCATTAGTTCAGGGGCCAAAACCTGTGATCCCTGTTCAGGTAAAGGGTGTACAATACCAACCAATGAAGTGCCTCCTGTGATTCTAGCTAACTTAAAGGATGCACAATGCCATCCGCTTGTGGGATCGGTGTCAGCTGTGATCCCAATGTAGTGATGGTAGGCGGGTTGCCCAGAGTTTGATTGGAGACGGTTATACTTCCCTAGATATGTAGTTGTTCTCTGTTTTACCCCAATGATGAGGTGGATTGTGAGGTGTCTCTAGGGAAGTACTCTTAAAATGCTGCAGTTACATCTAAATTACTTTATCATTGTCCGTAATTTAAGGGACATTTGCAGCTTTTCGTCCTGGGTCCGATGATGAAAGTTGGACGCATAAAAAAAGGAAGATCTCTGTTGCGTGTCATCCTTGTGGATGATCTCAAGTAGCTTCGATTTTGAGAGGTTAGGTTAGGTACCGCCCGAATTATGACGCGGACATTCTGCGCAAGAGGTCAGGTATTGGCTGTGACGTCGGCCAGTCATCTGCCCTTAGCAACCGAACTGGGTACCACGCCTGCTGCTTCGTCCGTCATACGTTGCTTTCCTCATCTCGCTTCCGTCCGGAAGGGGCTAAAGAAAAAGAGGGTTTGGATTTTGGAAGGGACTAGGAACTGGAAAGTAGTGGTTGTGGGGTCGCGACCAAATACCATCTACTAGATTTGAGACACAACTTTACTTGCTGTTTCTGCTGCAATAAGGAGGAAAAAATAAAACTCGCAATGCATTTCTCCATAGGAAAGAACAAATAGGCGATCACCAAGGCTGAAGGATTGACGATCTGGAACCGCATATAGGAAAGAACAAAAAGGAGAACCGCATCTCGGCACCCTTTAACCCTTTTCTCCATAGGAAAGAACAAAAAGGGATCAGAAAGCCAGAAACGCAACTCCCGTCCCAGGCCCCGGCCGTGCGCTGCGCTGAATGACCGCCGCCGTTGCACGGCACGGCTTGGGCTCAAGCCGCCGCCACCGTTCCTGTTCCTGAAAAAGGTACCGGCAGCCCTTTCTTTTCCACCTCGTGTTGAATAAATTCCTCATTGGTTTCCTGTTCCTCACCTCGGCTTGCTTCGGCCCAGACGTCCAGTGCCGGCCACCCTGTTCTTCTTTTCATCGCCACCAGCAGCTGCTGCAGTTCCCCGGCAAGGTCGTGGTCAGTGAGGTATGCGTTCCCTGCTCCATTGTTACACTAGAGCTCCCCGCTGTTTGCCTATTCTCTTAAATCTAAATTAAACCCCCCTCAAATACTTACGGTGCCGTGCTTATTTCAGTGCTGGTTCAAATAATTAGATTTAAGGGCAGCGGCAATTCTCGCGAACAGTTTGGAAACAGAAGGGTGCCACCAAATTCTGGCGAGGTGGTGTTATTCCAGAGGTACCTAGACCTCGTTCTCAAACACCTCTCTCTCTCTCTCTCTGTGTGTGTGTGTGTGTGTGTCTTTTGATTGGTGTTCTCTCTCTCTCTCTCGATTAGTACCAATCTGGATCTCTCTCTCTCTCTCTCTCGATTGGTGTTATCTGGATCTCTCTCTATCTTTCTGTCTTTTGATTGGTGTTATCTGGATCTCTCTCTCTGTGTCTGTCTTTTGAGTTTTGATTGTGTGTGTGTCTGTATTTTGATTGGTGTTATCTGGATCTCCTTCTGTTAGGGCACAGATGATTAATGATTTAGAGTGTCCCAGCAGGCTATTTGATGAAATTCCATTTATGTTATAGTTACATCAAAGTTGATGTCTAAGTTAAACATTATTGCAAGACAATCTGACACCTGCTGATCAGCTTTTTTGGTTTCGATGATATTCTTCTGCAGGTTGTCGTTTCTACCTGTCTGCAGTGCTCACGTTGACACCTCTACGATCATCACCTTGAAAACAGTGATCACCTTTCCCTCCACTTCAGTGTGATTTGGAAGTGTGTAGATAGGGAATGCTTGTGCTATTGCTATGTTGTCAGTTTGTTCGGGTTGAATATGCACGTGCTTCCGTGTGTGTTCCTGAAACAAAAGTGGGATTTAAGGCTGCATATTTTTCTATTACTATGCTATCATTATCATATTTTGATTTGACCTCACCTCATCATATTTTGTAGCAGTTTCTTTGCAATACATAAGTAGAAATTCTATTGCGCATGCTATGCTCTTTTGTGGATCTATTCCTAGTTTTTATGAAGGTTACTTCCTAAGTTCAGATTTACAGTTCAAGATGTTTACCATGATGATTATCTATGGGAGTACATGTTGAAAAACCCCCAGCATGTGATCTTTGTAGCTGTGACACATTTCCTTTTTTACTTGTATGTCCATTATGTTTTAGATCCATGAAATTTGATCTGTAATAATAGTTAAGATATCTATAAGCCATTTTATTGATGAAACCATTGACACTACTATAAATTACTTAAACCTGACTTTTAATATTTTCTATGCAATCCATTTTGTTTTGATCTGAAGCTGTTTCGCGGTTCGGTCGATTCTGATGTGTTTACCCGTTTGTTTATAATTCGAATATCAATGACTGAATTTCTTCCTTTCTATGTGTTGATTGGTTCTGCAGGGGTACGCTAGGGATTAGGATTTCACATGGCAAGAGCAGTAAAACTTCAGCCACTTGTGCTACTTGAACATTGTCTCCATGACCTCTACGTGTACACAAAGCTTTCCTAGGTAGATTCTTTGTTATTTTCTATGAAATGTGTTTTTATTAATTGTACATATATAAGTGAAGTCCCTCTGGTATTGACCTTGTAGTAGTTTTTCATTTCTAATATAGCATCTCCTGTTGTTCTAGTGTTGGTAAGGTTGTATTCTGTGTGCAATTGTAGTTGACCTTTATTCCTTTTATTTTTTTAATTTTTCTAGTTATAGTTCAGTTATGTTGTAGTTGCATGAAATTTGATGTTTAACAATAGTTATTCATAACTGTAACCCCATCATGTGTTGTTTCTTTAAGCGAACAGATTAATGTTATAAAAATAATCTGCCATATATGTTTCTTATTTTTCTGAAAAATGTTTTTGCAAATTATAAAAAATGCTGCTACTGTAGCTCCGATTAATTGGATTTTTCCAACGATCTGTTTTCAGTTGTTGTTAAAAAATCAGTGTATGCAATGATCTGACTTCATGTTTATGTTGCTAGTCTGGTGAGGCGTGACTGTTGATGATGGCTTTGAATACTTTTTGATTTGTTCAAATCTATGTCTATATTGCTTTGCCAAAATTCATATTGTTTACGATGTAGCTGTGTTTTATTTAAAATTTCATGTGATGCTATGCAGTGTGGCTATTGCCCACATGTACTTACATAATGGTCTATTTTTTTCAGGTATCTGGGCAGTGATTGACAGTGAGCAGATTTGTGTCGGTTTTTTTTTTGCAACAAGGCAGTGGAAATTGGTCCTTCATTGGCAGCTTGGGTACTCCATTTTGCAGCGCTGTTTGTATGGTCTCTCAGTGCGTCAGCAGGTTTCATGACAGAATGTTTCAGAGGGGATTTCTGGCTGGTTCCTTTTTGTGATTGAGGCACTCGTGTTCCTCTTGTGCTTTTGTTTCTGCGTGTCACCACGTCAACTTGTCCAACTTACCTAATTAATCCAAAGCCAACCAGCAAGCAAGCAGAGGAAGGAGGACCGGCGGCTGGCGAGATGGAAGTGGCAGTGAGCCTCTACCTAGGCTGCCTCGGCACTGTACCAGAGAAGCTCCAGGCCCTTGCTAATGAGTGCTCCCACATCAAGGGCCTACGGAAGCAACTGGTCTTCCTTAAGGACGAGCTTGTTGCCATGCGTGCGTTCCTCCTCAAGGTGGCGGCCATGGAGCAGGAGGGTCCTCTTGACATCCAGTTGAAGGTTTGGGCACAGGACGTGCGGGAAACCTCCTACGACGTGGAGGACTGCGTTGATGACTTCACACGCAGCCTCCACCTCGCTGGCGAAGGGAAGAAGCAACAGGGCAGCAACATGATCACGGATTTCTTCCGCAAATGCTCCCAGACCCTCCTCACGCTCCGTACTTGGCATGAGTTTGCTGACACGTTTGAAGAGCTTAAGGCCCGCGTGGTCGATGCCGGCGACCGTTGGGAGCGATACAAACTCGACGGTCTTGGTTGCTGTTCCAGCAATCTGACCATGGATCCATGGCTTTCTGCTCTGTTCACCGACGAGAATCACTTGGCTGGCATCGAAAGACCAAGCGACGAGCTCGTGAGATGGTTGGTTGGGCCGGAGGGTGGGCTGGCAACACACACGAGGGTGGTGTCTATTGTAGGATTCGGTGGACTGGGGAAGACAACACTCGCTCGCCAAGTGTATCTTAAGGTTAAGGGTGATTTCCTCTGCACAATGTTTTTATCGGTGTCTCAGAAGCCCAATCTGTGTAAGATACTACGGGATTGTCTGTGTCAGTTGGCCCTCGGCAACCAGATCAGTGGAGATACTGAGGCATGGGATGAAGTGAAGATCATTGCAGAGATCAGGGATTATCTAGCAGACAAAAGGTACACACATAACTTAGTTTAGCTTATAAAATTTCAGTTCTGTTGATCATGTTCGTAGAAAGGGAAAGGTAACTGTATTTCTGTCACTGTATTGTGAAAGGAACTACCACTTAAATTCCAAATAATAGAAGGTTGTGTTCACTGAATTTGTGAAATGTTGTTAGCTCAGATTTTGGTGGTTATTTGTTGAAGATTTTGGGCAATGTAGAACAATAAACAGACCTGTATTCTTTCTATCCCACAGTTTCAGTTCAAAGAACGGCAAAACATTGTAGAGATGGTCATAGAATTCTCAAAGAAAACATTTAGAATGCAAATTTTCTACTATAAACACAAAATATATTTGGATGCCAACACCCCAAAGCTATCAATCCCTTTACAATTTTTCCAAGTAATATATGATTCTCACTTGATCTCTGTAAGGTCTCCTACTGAATGCCAATGAGTCCCAACAACTTTGATCAAAGTGGCATCTGAAAAATACATTATCATAGTCTTTTCAATTATTGCCTCTGCATAGCGTTAGAGTATCCATGATCAATTTTAAAGATCCTTTATTTAGCATGGCTCTTATATTGAGTATAAGGAAGCAAGATCCATTAAGAAGATCCTTTGTTTTTATGATGCATCCATTTTTTTCCATATCCAATTATAGAGAAATGAGTCACTGGAGTTTCCAATGATGACACAGTACGGTTTAGGAGTGAGAAACTTGTTGGTACCCTGGTCACATGCCCTCTGAATTCTGATCATTACCAGTAAAAAATGCTGGCTCATATTTTCCCTTGGAACAAAATGTTGAGGGTTCAGATTAGCAGGCTTTCCTTCTTTATTTTTGTCTCTTCACTTGTCTCCTTGATTGTGGTTCATATGTAATTTTTAATATGTATCTACTTTCTGTCAGGTACCTTGTTGTTATCGACGACCTGTGGTCCATGTGCGCCTGGCATGCTATTTTCCTTTCCAGAAAATAACTGCAGCAGCAGAATTATAACGACAACACGCGTTATTTCTGTTGCTCACTCATGTTGTTCATCTCTGGATGGCCGGGTGTATGAAATGGAGCCGTTGACTTTCCAACAGTCCAAATGGCTATTTCTCAAAAGGCTGTTTGGATGTGAAGAGTGCCCTGATCAGCTTCAAGAAGTTTCGGATGAGATAGTCAAAAAATGTGGAGGTCTTCCCTTAGCTGTCATTAATATTTCTGGCTTGCTGACCACACAACCTGCTGTGAAGGCAGACTGGGAGGTCATCAGAGATTCAATCGGTTCTGCATTAGAGAAGAACAGAGATCTTGAAGGATTGAATTCTATTTTGATGTTGAGTTACGTTGCTCTTCCACAGAATCTGAGGACCTGTGTTCTCTATCTTAGTATGTTTCCTGAAGATTGCGAGATAAATAGAGATCGGTTAGTCAGAATGTGGATTGCAGAAAACTTTATCGCTGAGGAGCGTGGTCGGACGCTACAAGAAGTTGCGGAAGGTTATTTCTACGAACTAATAAACAGAAGTTTGGTTCAAGCAACTGATATAGGTTATGATGGAAAGCCCCAGAGTTTCAAGGTGCACGACCTTATGCTAGACCTTCTTATATCGAAAGCATCTGAAGAGAATTTTGTGACTATAGTAGGCCAAGGGTCTGTTCATAGCCCACAAGATAATATAAGGCGGCTTTCTATCCAACAACCTGAGCAAGATGCAACATCTGGTCTGCAGGGGAGGGTATCCCACGTGCGATCATTGTCATGTTTTGGTCAGGTGAGAAGCCTGCCTGTTCTTGAAGAATTTCGCTGTCTACATGTGTTGGATCTGGAAGGTTTATCTGTTTTGAACTCGTTTGATCTTAGCAAGATAGAGAATCTTACCCGACTAAAGTACCTAAGCCTGCGAGATGCATTTATATCAGAAGTTCCTCTTGGCATTGCTAAGTTGCATGATTTGGAAACTCTAGATGTTAGGGGCACAAACATAACAGAATTACCTGCTGGCATTGTTTGCCTCCGAAAACTCAGACAGCTACTCACCGGAAATGTGGATCAAGGGCTAACAAAGATACCAGATGGAATTGGGAATATGGAAAGTCTACAAGTTGTCGTTGGTTTTAACATCATGAGGAGTTCGATAGATGCAATTGAGGATCTAGGATACCTGATAAACTTGAAGGAACTTTCTATACAGTTTAACACCGGAGGGTACGATCAAACTAGTAGATACGAAGAGGTCCTATTTTCCTCGCTGTGCAAGCTTGGAAATAGCCTCCAGTCGCTATGGATTCTCTCTGTTGACTCGAGTTCATTACAGTTCTTGGAATCTTGGTATCCTCTACCAGTATTTCTTCAGAGGTTTCGAATGAGCACTAATTTTTATTATTTGAAGACCCCAAACTGGTTTCTACCTGAACTAAAATCTCTTTACTTCATCAGCATTAATATATCTGAAGTAACGGAGGAAGAACTCTATATTCTTAGTAAATTATGTGCCCTGACATTTTTGGATTTATGGTTCAAAGTCGATCCAAAACAAAAGATTACTTTCCCTCGTGGAGGCTTCAAGAGTTTGAAACGGTTCAACTTTGTTCGCGACCCTTATGTTGTTAGGGGCATGGGATATATAGTGTTTGAGGACGGGGTATTACCGAAGCTTGAGGGGCTTAGCATCCCTTTATCTGTATCAATGGCAAAAGGCTATGACTTCTATGTAGGCATTGTGCACCTCCGAAGTCTGACACATGCAAAAGTCATTCTTGGCAAAGATGGGGCCACACCTTCAGAAGTTAAGGCTGCGGCAGAATCAATTGAAAAGGAAGTTAGTGCTAATCCAAATAATCCAAAGGTATCCATTGAAGAAAGTCAACGGCCTGGGGATAATTCTGAAGAGTAAATGATTATCTGGTAATGGTTTGATAGAGATAACGTGGGATGCAGACACAAATAACATGCTGGTGGTGATCTATAGACACAAGACTTTAGCTGTTTACTGGGATCATATAGTGGAAGGCATCAATTGGGATGCCATGACAGTTGAGTCAACTGTGAATGGGTGAGCAGAGGCCGCAAATATTCCTCAGGCTGGTTAGGATGCTGATGTAGGAAATAGCGAGGATTATGAGCTTGAAGATGGAGATACAACTTCAACAGATAAAAAAAAATATTTCTGGACCAGGTTTGGGCCTAGTGTCTTGCAAGCCTTGTACTCTTGCTAATATAAAGATTATTGCATAGGAATATCCCTTTATCTATTTTGCTCTTGTCTAGCACTTGTAAAGTACTGTTTCGAAATGATTGACTCAGAGTAGGTCTGAAGTTTTTCATAACAAGGTTAATAAACTAGTCCTGGTAGAATCGCTTTACTGCCTTGCATGTTGCAGTGTTGTTCCTTGTACAGGAACTTTTTCATCATATATGGTGTTGTCGTTTTGGACTTATTTAATATGTGTCTACCCTCAATTTTTTTTTCTTTTAAATTTGATTTGAATAATGCACCACTTCAGTCTGCAAATGAAAGTTTTTTTTGGGAAATGCAGTAATGGAGAAACCCCAGCTGTGGTATTTTAGTGAAAAGAAAAAAAAATAAAGAAGTGTCCTGGGGAGCTAAATACAAAACAATAGACAGAAGGACAGGAAATGGTAGGTGTTAAAACTTTACAGAAGGCTATTCAGCTAAATAGAAACGTTATGGCTAAGAGTGGTCTAAATCTGTGCAGTTGGAGCTTTACTGTATTTACAAAGCGATTTTTTCCAAGACTAGAATGAGGCCTGGATTGCGGTCAGATCAGGTCAGCCTTGGGTTGCTGTCACTGCTGGGAACCAGTTTGCTACCACGCTATGCGCCTCCCTAGGCCTTAGTGCTCTGTTTCCTACCCATCGACTTGGCTTGGCTGACATCGAATTGATCCGTGGATGGAAGGACAATGTGGGTGTGGCTGCTGGTGCTAGTGCAGGGACGTCACATTTCTCCCTGCCTTTTAGGCACGGTTCTTGGTGGGGCCGAGTGTGATGGCTGCCATGTTGAGTGGTGGGCGTTCTTGTCTGTCTGCGTTCTGGGCTGAGGTTGTTCTGTGGAATTTGGGGTTTAGGATTGTGACCAGGTGATCAAAAAGTGATCTTTTAGAGAGGCTGCTGATCTGGAATTGGATGGCAGAGTGGGTCTGCTTCTGAATGGATTTTTTATTGCTTTCTGTTCTTACTTTTGATGTGTCAATTAAAATTTGGTAGCTTGGAGTGACATGTTGGCCCTGCATCCTAATGCAAGTTCAGATTGGTCTCCAAGTATACAGGTTACTGTCTTAAATGATTTTTCATGAGATTTTCATGCCAGTCAATATGTATTTGAACAATTTTTATGTTAATACTAGTACAGGGAGTGAAGTGGTTTCTATCATAACTTTGAACATTCAGTCAGTCAAATGTTAGGCATCTTCGATGATCCTCATAGTTGACTGTCTTGAGCGTTTCAAAAGTGGAGTCTGGACTATCATAGAGGATTGCATTGGACGTGATCGTTGAGCTATATTTAATTCTTCTAGATCAATGGAAAGTCAAACAGAGAAAATGGCAAATCTACCTAGGTGGTTATGGTTTGGTATGCAGTGGAGTAATTTGCTGCAACTAAGCATGGAGCTTGATGCTCCATGGAGCACAATGCTCCAGCAGGATTGAAAATATCTCCTATCATGAGCATTATAACATCCATGCTTTCTCTTGAAAATCCTTTGAAGGTTCATAGATGTTATCTTGTAGTGTACCAGTACCCTCTCACTTCTGATTCCTAGTGACTTCTCATGGTCAACTACCTCCTGCCCTTCAGGTGGTGGTGCTATTATTGTCTTATACCTTTTGTATTAATATATTCAGAACTGATCCGTGTAGTAGATGCAAATAGAGGAGAGGGTTCGTGTCCGTCCTGCTCTATGCTTGGAGAATATACAGGGAGGAAAGAGATAACTTCATTGCTTGAATCGTTTAAACCCAGTACATCGTGGATATATAGTCCAAGCCAAACACATCTGCTAACCAACTTGCCTAACACTCCTATATCTCTCCTATATCTAATCTAACAAACTCCTGGCCAAACGGAACAGGTGGGAAACTAAATCTAATGGGCCAACAACTTGGCCGAATCCTCAGCTGGCTTAGCCGGCCACCTTTTTAGCACGCCTCACGTAATGCTTGCCCCACGTAACATCACTCCCCTCCTCGAGCAGCAGCTTGTCCTCAAGCTGGAAAGAAGGATACTTGGCTTGAAACGCTGGCAGATCCTCCCAAGACGCTGAGGACGGAGGCAGACCGTCCCATTGAATGAGGACCTGACGAACTCCTCGGCACAGGCGAGCTTTCAATGCTTTGGACGGCACAGGCACAATGGCGCCATGATGAGTGGGAGGTAGCTGCGGTGGGTCTTGAGGAGGCGTGCCCACAAACTTCTTGAGTAGGACAACATGAAAAACATTGTGCAAGCGAGCGCCAGGCGGCAGGGCCAAGCGGAACGCAACCTCATTGATCTGCTCAGTAATCTGATACGGCCCGAAGAAACGTTGGTGCAATTTACCACGAGGAGCCTCCTGCAGTGAGCCATGGGGCCGATGGTGAAGGCGAAGCCACACCCAATCACCCACAGCGAGTTGCAGCGCACGGTGAGAGCGATCATAAGTGGCCTTGGTGACCGCCTGAGCTTGTTCCAGACGCAAGCGAACATCTTCGATGAAGGCATTCCGGTCAGCCAAAGACTGAGCAACCGCCGTCACCCGGACCTCACTGGGATCATAGGAGCGCAGGCACGGTGGATCGCGGCCATAAACCACGCGAAACGGCCTGTCCTTGAGGGCGGCGTGGAAGGCAGTGTTGTAGACATACTCGGCCCATGGAAGCCAACGGACCCATTGCCGGGGACGATCACCAGTCATGCAACGTAGATACATGCCAATGGCCTTGTTCACTACTTCGGTTTGGCCGTCCGTCTGCGGGTGGAAGGCGGAGCTCATGAGGAGCTTGGAACCCGAGGCCGCAAAGAGTGCGCGCCAGAAGGCAGACGTGAAGACGGGATCCCGATCCGAGACGATGGACGATGGGATGCCATGTAGGCGGACAATCTCCGCGAAGAAAACACGAGCCACTGACTCAGCCGTGTAAGGGTGCTGAAAGTGCATTTGGCCCCCTATGTGGGTTTTGGTGTTGATGACATAAGCAATTAAGGAGCTAATGAGATTATTTGAGATGTTGAAAGATTTAGAGCTACAAGAAATATTTTTTTGGAGAAAGGAAGTCCCTCTTTGATAAGGATGGAAGGTGATATGCTTTGTTGGAGATCTTTTATCAGTTTCTATTTTGAAATTGAGTATAGGAAAATCCATACTATTAAGAGGGATGTGGAGAATTACTTGGAGATGCTCAAAAGTGCTTAGTAGAGATGCTAACAACCTATGAGAGACACAAAGCTAACACACTTCACTTATCCTCGAAAATCAGCTTTCTGTCGGAAGTTCCTAAGACCTACGGAAGTTCCGACAGGCACCTTCGGAAGTTTGGGAATACTTCCGCCAGGGTTGCTCAGCTCTTTCCCAAATTGAATTAATTTATTCTTCGGAACTTCCTATGCTCATCGGAAGTTCCGGCAGGCACCTTCGGAAGTTTGGGAATACTTCCGCCAGGGTCGCTCAGCCCTTTCCCAACTTGAATTAATTTATTCTTCGGAACTTCCTAAGCTCATCGGAAGTTCCGACAGACACTTAGACAGCACATAACGGCTAGTTTTTGGATGAGCGGGTATAAATACCTCCTCACCCCTCCTTCACTTGGTGCTGACCCCATTCGAACTGCACACTTGCTCAAGCTCTCTTCCCTCTTCCCAAACCCTCTCTTGAGCCATTCCTTCATCCTCTTTGAGCTAGGGCTTGGGATAAAACAAGATTGAGTTGAGAGCCTTGAGATTTGAGTTGGGGAAAGCAAACCTTTGGTCTCTTGAACACTTGAAGCATCTCCGGTGATTGATTCACGTTCATTACTCTTGGAGCTTGCTCCTAGACGGTTTGGCGTCGCCCGTGGAGTGCTCAACGGATTGTGAGCTCCCCGGGAAGTTTGTATTACCCATTCCTTCGTGGAAAATCTTGTAAGTGACTCAAACTTCCTTTGTGGTTGATTTGAGGGAGGAAAATGTTAGTTGACAACCTTTCTCTTTGTGAGCTCCTCAATGGAGACGTAGCTTCCTTAGTGGGAGTGAACTTCCAGAACAAATACTTGTCTCTTATTCATTTACTTATTTGTTCTTGTTGTTCATACATGTTCATCTAGGTCTAGACCTTTACGTGACCCGATCTATCTCTACAAGTTGTTCCGCTTGATAAGATCATATTGTATCATCTCCTGGCATCATTGCGCAACTTTTGATTCATACAGAATTTCTAATTTCGCTTTAGATTTTGAATTTCGTGAAGAACACACCCGTCATCGGACGTTCCTAAGAGCTTCGGAAGTTTCGTTCCTTCGGAACTTCCTAAGAGCTTCGGAAGTTCCGAAGAACTTTACCGCTGCTAAGTATTTTTTCAGGAAATTTGAAGAAACGCCTATTCACCCCCCCTCTAGGCATCACAACGGTCCTTTCAGGTGCCCCAGCGGAATGAAGTGCGCATATTTCGAAAAGTGATCCACCACGGTGAGGATGACGGATTTACCTCCAACCTTGGGCAAAGCTTCCACAAAATCCATGCTGACGTCCTGCCAAACAGCCGATGGAACAGGGAGGGGCTTGAGGAGACCAGCTGGCTGGAGGTGTTCGACCTTGTTCCGTTGGCAGACCTGACAAGCACGGACATAGTCCTGGACCAGCTTGGCGGCGGAGGGAACATGGAAATCTCGCCGGAGGCGGTGTAACGTGCGTTGAACACCTTCATGATTGTCATCATGTGCTGCCGCGAGGATGGATGGCAACAGGACAAAAGTCGATGGCACAAACAGTCGGCGCTGGAAGGTGAGAAGACCATCAACCTAGGCCCACTGATCTCCGAGCTCACCAACCTCCAGGCGCTTGCGCAGCGTACACAAGGACTCGTCGGTAGCAGAGGCTGTCCGGAACTCTTGTAGCAGGTCGAACGATGGCGCCGAGAGCATGCAATGTGATGGTATTCGCGTCGCGATGGGAGAGCGCGTCGGCCACAATGTTCGCCCGGCCTGGTTTGTACTCCACAGAGAAATCGAAGCCCAGCAACTTGCTCACCCAATGGTGCTGAGGTATGGTAGCCAGCCGTTGGTCAAGGATGAACTTGAGGGGTTGATGATCAGTGCGGACGATAAACACACGGCCCCAAAGGTAGGGATGCCAATGGCGCACTGCCTGAGCCAACCTGATGAGTTCCCGCTCATACGCCGCAAGGCCACGATGGCGAGGAGGGAGCGCACGACTGAAGAACGTTATCGCGCCATTGCCTTGGTGCAGGACAACCCCAATGCCTGAGCCAGAGGCGTCACACTCCACGATGAAGGCCGAAGTGAAATCGGGCAAGGCGAGCACCGATGCCGTCGTGAGCGCCCGTTGAAGCATCTTGAAGGCATCGTCAGCAACGGAAGACCACCGGAACGCATCCTTTTTAAGTAAGCCGGTGAGAGGTGCCGCGATGGAGCCGAAATCTTTGATGAAACGGCGGTAATAGCCCGCCAACCCAAGGAAGCCACGCAGGGCGCGCACTGAGGCAGGGGTCGGCCAGCTCGTGATTGCTTCCACCTTGCTGGTGTCCATGGCAACACCCTGACCCGAAACCACATGGCCGAGGTAAGACACTGATGTCTCAGCGAAGGAGCATTTGGAACGCTTCAAGAACAGCTGGTTGGCCCGAAGGACGAGCAACACTGCTCGGATGTGACTCAAGTGCTCGGCCCATGTCTTGCTGTAGATCAAGATGTCGTTGAAGAAGACAAGGACGAACTGACGGAGAAACGGCCGGAGCACCTCATTCATCAATGCTTGGAAGGTGGCTGGCGCGTTCGTGAGCCTGAACGGCATGACCAAAAACTCATACAAGTCCTCATGAGTTCAGAAGGCTGTCTTGGCAATATCGTCGGGGTTCATGCGAACCTGGTGATACCCCGAGCGTAGGTCAAGCTTGGTGAAGTATCGCGCGCCAAAGAGCTCGTCCAGAAGCTCTTCAATCACCGGGATGGGAATTTGTCTTTGATGGTGCGTTCATTCAGGGCCCTGTAATCCACGCAGAGGCGCCAGGTGCCGTCAGTCTTCTTGACAAGAAGCACTGGAGCCAAGAATGCGGAAGAGCTACGTCAGATGAGCCCTTGCTCCTCCAAGGCCTGACATTAGCGTTGCAGCTCGTCTTTCTGGATCTGCGGATATCTGTAGGGGCGGACGGCGACGGGCCCCGTTCCGGGTTGTAGATGGATGAAGTGGTCCCGAGCGCGAGGGGGAGGGAGCCCAGTTGGCGTGGCGAACATGTCCCCGAAGTCATCCAGCAAAAGGGCCAACAGGTCGGGTCCCTTGGCGGCGTGGAGGCTAGAGCGGCCTGTTCTAGGAACGCCGCGTCATCGCACCCGGCGGTTGGAGCGCCAGAGCGACATGGTCTGGCGGCCGAAGTCCCAGAGGATGGGCCCTAGCGTGGCCAACCACTCAGTGCCTAGCACCATGTCATAGCCCCCCAGAGGCAACACGTAGACGTCATCCCAAAACGGCTCGCCGTCAATGGTGAACGGGGCATCGCGGAACACGCCCGGACAGCGCACACGGTCGCCATTGGCCACCGTGACCGCCAAGTCGGTGCGCGGGATGAAGCAGAGACCGGTGCGGACCGCTGCCGCCTCCGAGACGAAGTTGTGGGTGGACCCCGTGTCGAGCAGAGCATACACCGTGGTGCTGCCAAGCTGGACTTCCACCTGCATGGTGTCCCGGGTACGAACGCCGGAGATGGCGAGCAGGGAAACCCTGGGATGGGCCAGATCATCATCCTCCACCGGGCTGTCGTCTTCGGCATTGCTAGCAATCTCCAAGACGAAGAGACGAGCGCAGACCCGGTTTTGGCCGCGGACGTACTTCTCATCACAGTTGAAGCATTGGCCATTGCGACGACGTTCATCAAGCTCGGACGGAGACAGTCGACGCACTGTGCGGCCGACGACAGTGACCGTGCCGGGCGATGGCGACGGGGACCCTGCGGGCAGTGTCGAGGTGGAGCCCTGCGGGGTGATGGTCAGGGGCGGCGCCGGGAGGATGGCACGGGACTGGGTCGTCGAGGAGCGGCCGGAACGCAGCGGCGGCGGCGCTGTTGCCATCTCACGGTGCTCATAGGCGCGGGCGAAGCTCATGGCGAACTCCAGGGATTGGGGCCCTTGAAGCTGGACGTCGATGCTGATGGGTTCTCCCAACCCAACGATGAACAGCTGCACCTGCTGCGCTTCCGTGAGAGGACCAGCGCGGGTGAGCAGCGAGAGGAACCGATCCTGGTAGTCGGCGATCGTGCCGGTGCGACGGCAGGCCGCCAGCTCACCGAGGGGGTTGGACCGGAGAGGCGGTCCAAAGCGCATGTCGAGGAGGGTGGAGAAGCGCCGCCAGGACGGGACGCCTTCATCAGCCTCTAGGCGCATATACCACTGTTGCGCCGACCCATGGAGATGGAGCGCCGCCAGCCAAACTTGTTCTTCTTCCATCGTGCGTTGGCCGCGAAAATAGTGTTCGCAACGGTTGAGGAAGGGCAGGGGATCGCCCGTGCCGTCAAAGGTTGGGAAATCAAGCTTGTGGAAACGGGTGTTGCCGAGGGGGCCCTCCTTGCGCTGGTGGAGGAGCTCGGGTCCTTGGGATCGGAGGACCATCTGCTGTTGGGTGGTCTCCATACGGCTGAGGCGTTCTTCCAGTGAGTTGAGGACATCAAACTTCTTGAGGAGAGCTGCCATGAGCTCTCGGTGTTCCTGCTCAGTGTCTGTCGAGGAGGCGGAAGACTTGTTTTTGGCGTCGTCACCCATGGCGAAGGATCGATGGCAAGCTGATACCAATGTAGTAGATGCAAATAGAGGAGAGGGTTCGTGTCCCTCCTGCTCTATGCTTGGAGAATATATAGGGAGGAAAGAGATAACTTCATTGCTTGAATCGTTTAAACCCAGTACATCGTGGATATATAGTCCACGCCAAACACATCTGCTAACCAACTTGCCTAACACTCCTATATCTAATCTAACAAACTCCTAGCCAAACGGAACAGGTGGGACACTAAATCTAATGGGCCAACAACTTGGCCGAATCCTCAGCTGGCTTAGCCGGCCACCTTTTTAGCACGCCTCACGTAATGCTTGCCCCACATAACAATCCCGAAGAAATCTTCTTTTTTATTGGCCGTCTTATATCCATGATCTTGCTTGTGTAATATTGGAGTTTGACTTGAAGTTTGGATTAATACTTTAGTATATGTCCCTTTGTATTCATTACCTCTTTTCAGTCAGTTAGTGGATGGCTCAACTACCACTTCCCCGCACTTGACCTCATTTGAATCATAATCATTGCTAGTAAAGTATTATCTGATTATCAGTGTCTTGATTATGGAAGTCATCTTCCATAGGATTCTGGAGGCCCTTCTTTCTCTGGTTTGATCACTTCTGTTTCAATCAAGGCAAATAATAAAGGCTGTAACTAACTAACTAACTAATACTAGGCAACGTATTCTATGAGAACTCAATTCCCGTAAAAACTATGAGAACTCAAATTTGGACCGCATGATCTTCATCCAAGGGGAGCGCGTAGGGAGAGGTGGGAGGGAGGATTTATAAAATCATCACCCCCTTAATTATACTTTTGTAAATCCCCCCTCACACCTTCCCCTTTGATGAAGATCATGCGGTCCAGATTTGAGTTCTCATAGGAACTCAGTTCTCATGCCATACGTTCCCAACTAACTAACTAACTAACTATTAACTGAAGTGCACAATGTTGTGTTTCCTATTATCTATGTGTTGGCTTTAATATGTTTCGTGATTATGCTTTGAACTTAAGAGGAGTATCTTGTATACCCTACGATTTACAGTGTAACTTTCAATCACTTGCTTATGAATCTAAATTTGTGTTAAGCAGGATGAATCAGGGGTTTATGAGAACCTTGTACAGGAAGTAGCTCAGAGAGTTGGAGAGCCGTTGCCATCATATTTAACGGAGCGATCTAGCCTTGGCCACCTGCCAGTTTTCACATGCACAGTAGAGCTAGCTGGTATCACATTTACAGGTGATCCTGCTAAGAATAAGAAACAGGCTGAAAAAATGCCGCTTCAGCTGCATGGTTTGCATTGAAACAATGTGAGTATTACTTATTGCATATTCATGAAAGAAATTGTAGTTGTATTGCTTAATGCTTATTCATATTTAAATGCAATAACCTTGAGAACGATAGTGATTACATCTTTGTTGAAATTGGTCTCTTTATGGCTTGAAAAGATATTTTTTAGGCTGGCATATGGATGCTGACTCAATTTTTGCTTAGTGCAATGTAAATGTAGCTATGTGAACCTTAAGGCATAATTTTCTCCAGCTTTTACTAAACCTATCATGATGAATTTTGAGCCAATTTTCAACTATTTATGTTTTATCAAGGGAAGCGATCAAATCTTTCTACTTTGTGTTTTATATGTAAGCTGGATGATACCTTATCCCTAGAAGCGCTACTTCTCATTCGTTTGGAGCCCCGTCTCGACAAAGCTAGCATGACTTAGTTTGTCTTCCTTTTATACTTGAAGTCATGTTACTCTTAGTTAGGTTGCCTGGCTTAACTTACTGTGCTAGTGGAATTGGTATATCTTGTACATTACTCATGTTTCTGTTCGGTCCCAATGAAACCCGTCATTAGCAGTGAAATATTATCCAGAACATCTTATTCTCTATTTATACATTGGCACCTCCTCACACTATTTCATCTGTCTGCAACAGTGGTATGTGACGAAGCGAATTCATCCAGTGAGCCGGAAAACAATGAGGACTGCTGTTCAGTCACAATCAGGACTGCTGTTCCTGTGTTCTCTGCTCCACCGCTTCCACCACCTGGTGCACGCACACAGCAGCAGCTTCTTCCTCTCATGAGCCGTACACCATCTATTCGGATGGCATCCCCCCACTCGCATAAGGCCAGCGTCCCCAGTGTTTGCTCCCAGTTCAGGGGCCAAAACCTGCGACGTCTGTTCAGGTAAAGGATGTGCAACATCAATCCAGGAGGGAGCCAGTTGCACCTATGATCCCTGTTCACGTAAAGGGTGTACAATACCAGCCAATGAAGGGATCAGTGTCTCCTGTGATTCCAGCTCACTTAAAGGACGCACAACGCCATCCGCTTGTGAACTCAAAAAAAAAAAAAAAAACACCATCCGCTTGTGGGATCAGTGTCAGCTGCGATCCCAATGCATATGAATCTCTGGCCGCTCCAGTTCCGGGAATCAAGCTTTCGGTTAAGATTGAGGCTCCTGCTCAAGCCAAGGAAGCGTCAGCAGCAGTTCCCAGTGAAGTCCCATGTTTTGCTGCTGGCAATACCACCGATGTGGATTGGACTACATCATCAGAAATTATGCCAACAAAGCGATTAAAGGCTGCATATGGCGGTGACGGCAAGGCTGAAGCTGAGCACGAGGCCGAGGCTCAATCAGTAGCGGAGGCAGCCATCAGGCAGCTGGAGATCAATTGACTTAGGAAAATGCGTGTCACCATCTTCTCTTAGATTTTGTAATTAGCTGGCTCCTGTGCTTGGGTGCCTTTGGTTCAGATTAGGGCTTTCTGGGCAGGCTGCATTGTGGTAGGGAACACCTAGTTTTAACGTCGAGAAAATGAACTGAAAATAAAAGCATGTAGTGGTGGTAGGCGTGTTGCACAGAGTTTTGTTGGAGACGGTTATACTTCCCTAGATATGCAGACCGATATGCAGTTGGTCTGTTCGACTCGGCAGATGGCTGTCTGGCTTATACACTGTACTTACAGTGTCGCGTGAGACAACGATCACCAGTGAGCTACAGTATTCTGAGAAAAAAACGGGACACCAGCAAGATACAGTGTTTATGTGAGACAACGGTCACTAGCGCCAGCCCTTCAACCCATCCGAACAGCCCCCCGGGTTTCACCCCAACTAGAACATACAGCGCGCATATCTATCAGGAGCCCGTGACCACAGAAATAGAAACAATAAAGAGGAACGAAAGTATATAACTATGAATAAGTAGCAAAGATAACATTATATATATAGATACAGTCTCTGGAAATGGACACTACAACACATAAGATTTTTCAATACATTGCGTAGGAGATTAAAAGAGAATAGACGAATCACCTTGAAAAAAATTCCAGCACTCACGACAACTGGAGTGCAAGATGTAATATTTGCGCAACATTGGTACCAAAATGATCTAGGATGCGAAGAGAAGAGAGAACAGATGAATCCTCACTAACAGCTAGATATTATCTGGGAGATTAAATACTTCCTTTGGAACTACAAAATAATATACAATCAATCCAAAGCCTTTGTTGGTGAACAAAATACATTTACACTGTACAGGTTAACACTGTCGAGAAATCAAGAGGCACCCCATGAGATAGGCCTGAGCAAGTGGAGTAGGATAACGACAGTATTTGTGGTCCTGCACACACAGCAGATACTACCATCCATTAATTTATCCCCTCATCCATGACTAAATTCAGGGACTGCAACTTGTTATCTAGTTGACAGTGTTGCTATAGCTGATTTCATTAGTGAATTGGAAACGAAACAGTAGATGTGCTCTTGGCAACTCCTACTTTTTAAGAGCATTGCTGCCTGTTAAAATCCAGCATCAAACATGCTCTTGGCAACTGCTCCTTCCTTGTGTGCCTTACTTCCATCTCCTCATCTACCTGCAGAAGACCACATCACACCATTGTCTCATTTCTTGCATCTGAGCATGAAGAATCATAGTCTGTAACTTTCAGGCTTCAGCTGGATGTAACATTACTATAGTTGTCTTTCCTTTTCCAGTTTCAATAACCATCATACCAATTTAATTATATATTGCAGAAATGGACACCAAACCAGCAACAATACAATAGTAGAGAATCATCCTATGCATGGTCTTTTTTTTGTCCTCAAGAAAACAATCAATTCCCAGACCTCCAATCTCCATAGCAATTTCAATATGCAGCCAATTTTCTAAAAGCTAAACGTCACAAAATTAAACTGATAGTAGACAAAAATGAGTGCATCCTTATTCCTAGGCATATTTGTTGAACTGCAAATATAACAAACATGCATGAGTAACATAATAGCCCAATCTTCATCAAACCGAGTAAAGGTTTAAACTGACAAAAAAAGAAGGCAGTGTTTTTTTTATGTTACTATCCACAATGACAAGGATGTTTTTATGTTACTGTTTCGGTCTGTACATGTGGATATGTAGATTGCATTGTGAGTCCTAAAAGGTTAAGGAACACCAAACCTGCTTCATGTCGTTGTATAGGGTAAAAAAAGCAAATTCGATTGCATTCCTTCTCAGATTTTAAATGATTTTTAGCTCAGTTACCATTGCAAAGGTAGACGGCTGTGGGAAGCAGAGAAACTGAACTTACCCTTGCCCGTGCTGCAGCTACATCACACTCCACCCAGTAACCATACATCACCAATGGAGCTGTTTCCTTGCAGCTGCAAGGGACCTGGAAATCAGCAACTATAACTTGTAAATTTCATGAAAGTAAAATATAGTGGCAGAAACTCGGTGTCATAATTTTTTTTTAAAAAAACTAATATAAACTTCAAGATGGCATGTCTAAAACTTGGTCTGACTAACTAATTAAGGCCAGTTTACGTTGCACAGAAAACAACAGAACACTATGATATCTCTCATGTGCTTCGGAACAATCTACTTATGACTGTTTAGCGGAACCCTCCTATAGTTGAGAACCTGAACCCTATATTTCCCTAGAGCTCAGCATTCAAGTCAAGCTGTCCTGACGACCCAGCTCTGCAACTCCTATCCACTCTGACTCACTCTTTCTTACCCATTATCTCGAATCCAACAACAGAGTTCATCTGCAGCTGCTGCATCGGAGGAGGCCAGAGAGCACACCCAACATAGGCACACATGAGGACACAATAGCAAAGGAGCTCAAATCGGACGGTAAGGGGTTGCAGGAGGTGGCGGCTTAACGGTGCTTGATCTTGAGGATGAAGTCGTGGACGAGCAGATGCGCATTAGACATGACAAGGAACGCGCCGTCTCGGGCTACGGTGGCCGCGTGCAGCTGGCCCGTGGCCTCACGCTGGACTGACGACCGGCGGATGCGCTGGCCGCACTGCCGGACCTTGCCAACCAGTGACGTCGCCCTGGACCTCAGGTCGACGGTCCCGTCGCCGTATCGTCCGCGAGCTAGAAGGGGAAGGAGCGGCAAGAGGGGGAAGGAGACGCCGGCGGAGCAGAGGCGGGACAGGACTGTGGCGGCGGTGGAGGTGGCCGAGGGGAGGCGGCTGCAGCGAGAGAGGAGTTAGGTTTTCGCATTGGACCATGACCATAGTTAAATTTGAGATAAATTGAAGAGTTTTTTTTTTTCATAGTCAGTCGTCGGGTGACGTGGTCTCACGCGGAGGGCCGAGCGGAAGCGTGAAACGCTGGCGTGCGAGGAGGGGGCAGTAGTTTTTAAGAAACCCGATGATGAGCTGGATTATGAGGTGCCTCTAGGAAAGTACTGTGAGGCGGCAGTTACATCTAAATTCCTTTAAATTCCTTTATTATTGTCATTCCGTCATAATTTTTGTTCAGTCTTTTTTTCCCTCCGTAGGATGCAAATTATGATGCGTGGGTGATTGGTGCTTTTAACAGTTAGTAGAAAGGCAATGTAACCTATGGAAACCAACCTCAGTGGAAATTATGTAAACTTTACTTTTGGCCACACAATTTTAATTCAAATGCGTGCTCAGATGAGGTGGGAGAGGTGATTCCTTAACCCTGCGAACCACCCCTCCTACCTTTCCTAAACGCACCCTTGGATCAACATCGTGTGGACTATATTAAAGTTTTCATAGTTTACACGGGACTTTAGTCTGTCCTAGCAGAAATGCCGAATGTATGATGAAACTATGAAAGGTTGAAATGGATGAAAGGGATTTCTGTAGCTTTTCGTTCTGGGTACGATGATGAAAGTTGGACGCATCAAAAGGAAAGATCTCTGTTGCGTGTCATCCTTGTGGGTCATCTGAAGCAGCTTCGATTTGGAGGTTAGGTTAGGTACCGGCCGAATGATGGCGCGGACGTTGTGCATAAGAAGTTTTTTCTATCTAATCTAGATGTCTTGATAGGAAACCGGGAACTACATTGCTAACACCGATGATACATCTCAACGGAAAGAAGAGATTTATTGGCTACAACGTTTCTAAAGCAATAATGATACTCAAAGGTGATGACAATATGAAACAGTTTCAGTTGTTGGCTAATGGCGGACATTGTAAAACTAAAATTTTTCGACTAGAGTAAGAAGAAGGAATTATAGTGGGTGATGCGAATCTAAAACAATACATAACCAATTTTTACAAACAATCTTTTGGATCACAAGATAGCAATCATTTTCAGCTTGATGAAACTCAAAGAGTATTCCTCAAGTCTCGGATGTTGAAAATGATTTACTAGCAGTAGCCTTTAGTGAGAAGGATATTAAAGAGATAATTTTTCAGATGGAACACAAGTGTGCCGCCGCCGCCACCCCTTGCCGCGGATTAGAGCGAGTTGTCGCCTCCCCCAAGCGCAACGCCGCCACCACCCTCGCCGTGGGCCGAGCACGCTACCGCCGCCGCCGGCGCTCACGCCATGGTCTCCATGGGCGTCGCGGGCCTCATGGGCCTCATGGGTGCCGCTGGCCTCGTGGGGGCCTCCATCCGTGGGCCTCCTCTTCCTCCGCTCACGCCGCGGGCAAGCAGGAGCGTGTCCGTGCGACTGCCCTCGCTTGGGAGCGTGTGCGCACTACAGTGGATGTTGTTGCTCGCCGGGTAGCTGAGGCGGAGCACTACCTCGTCGTCACCACTGGTCAGCAGCCCATCATCCCCTTCACCGACGCCGCTGCTTCTTCTTCTCACCAGGCTCCGCCCGCTACTTCTGGTTCCTGGCTCGCCGCGACCGATCTGATGGTTGCCCAGCTCCACCTCTAGGTTGTTGGGGTCCAGAACATCCGGGCCCTGGTCTCCGTCGTCCTCCACCCCACGTCCACCTCCTACGGATGTTGGCGGGACCAGGTCCTCCTCGCCATTCATCGCTATGCCCTTGATGATCACATCCTCGTCGACACGCCTGTTGCGGTGTGAGACATGATCTGGCTTCTCCTCGACAACGTTGCCATGTCCTGGATCTTTGGGACCATCTCCCTGAATCTCTAGGACATCGTTCGGACTGCCGACAACACCGCACGCCAGGCCTTGCTGGCACTCAAGGGTATGTAAACATACATTCCTGCATGATGTATGTGTAAATACCTGGGGGTATCTGAACGTGCATGGGATCAGAGTATTAGTTTATACTCCATTTGACGTATGAGTATTCTACGACAGTATGAATCACGTATGCATTTTGGGGAAGTAAAGTATGTATAATCGGACATATTTTGAGACCATATATATCTGTGGATCATATAAAACTGGGATGCAAATTAAATGAAGCGATTTGGAAAGAGGTGTATGAACATATACATGTATAACGAGAGTATGAGTACATACATGTTTGTTTGCATACCAAATTAGTATGACCGTATACATGTTCACGGGAGTATGAGTACATACATGTTTGCGTGCATATCAAATTAGTATGAGTGTATACATTTTCAGGGAAATATGAGGTCGTATGCGGATAATCTAGCTATGCTGATCTTCTTTCATCAAAACCAAGCTAATTAAGCCTCCGGCGGCGCGTGGTGGCTGGTGATTAATCTACACATGCATGGACCTCATGCGATCATGCTTACCTCTGGTGCCGGTTTCAACACACATGGCGTCGTACTCGCACGTAGATGACGACTTCGGCGGCGGCATGGCACCTGCTCACGCGAGGAGCTGCGAGACGAGGATGGCTTTACCGTCGGAGTCGGAGGCGGCGACCATCGATCGAGCCAAGGGCCCAGGAAGCCAGGAAATCTACACAGAACGGCGGCGTGGCCACGTGATGACGGTATATTAAAGAATAGATCGAGGATGATGTATACCAAACCACCGGAAAAATAGGATCGTGGTTATCCTGTGGCTGCTATCGGGTCTGCACAAGAGCATCATTAAACCCGATAAGCGATAGGTGCTCCATACGCACGGCAAAACTGGATGGAAACAGGGCGGATTAGCTACACGCTATATATCATTATCAATATATTCATCTAAGTAACATTATTACCATGATTCTTTCGTGACAACTTACTTCTAATATTTTGAGCAGTTGACTATGATCTATGAAATGGATAATTAAGTTATGCAAATGACAGTTTTATTTATACTTGTTATGAGTTCCCATGGGATACAATAATATGATAACTTGGTTTACTCCTGATTGAAATGCTACAATGGTGTATTTGTATGTGTCGGTGCCTGATTTGGTCGCACCGGCACCGACGAGTGATTGCGGTGCTAACCACTCGTTTCCCTGATGGCGAGAGTGAGAGACGGGGTTTTATCCTGGTTCCGGCCACTGGGCCGTACGTCCAGCAGGGGTGCGATGCACCGGATTGCGTGTTGCTTGTAGTAGGGGTTTACAAGCAAGTTGGGAGAAGGAGAGGAGCTCCTAAGTCCCAGGCTACGGTGTGTGCGTCTGAGTGAAATGGTTGTCGCTGTGTTCGTGAGACTTGTGATCTCTGCCTGTCTTGCCCTTTGCATGGGCTTCCCTCCCCCTTTTATAGACCAAGGGGAGCGGGGTGCTAGTACATGTGTTTGTCGCCGAGTGCACTGTTCGTCCATACCGCGCACTATGCGAGCGGGAATCGCGCCTTCCAACTCCGCCTGACGACATGGCAGGAGCTGACGTATCGTCCTTCCTTCTCGTGACAGTTCACGGCGTCGAGGGTGGTGTCTTGCGTACGGCGTTCCATGGTCTCCTTCGAGGTTGCCTTCGAGGGTGGCAGCGTGTCCGTAGGGGGGTAAAGTCAAAGGAGCCGTTGGCACAGTGTTGCTGGCAGGGTTAGGTCTGGCGTGCAGTATGGCGCTCAGAGTCCACTGTTGCGAGTGGATTTGACCGATGTCCTCTCGGGGAGTAGGTGATGGCGTGGAGCAGTGATCCCTGCTTTTTGACCGCGTCATGATGACTCTGATGGGCCGCAGCGTATTGGGCGTCGTTCCCGGCGAGGCCGGCTCGAGCTTGGATCGCAAGCTCGAGCTCGCCAACCCTCGAACGAGACAGAAACCGCCCGCTCGAGGGTAGGGGTCGGCCTCGAGGCCGCCGAGCCTCGAACGAGACGGAAACCACCCGCTCGAGGGTGGTTGTTTACCTCGAGCTGGACAGGCGCCGAGGACTCATAGCGATGGCGGGCCTTTGCTGGGCCGTGGATCCTGGCTAATGTCGCTGTGGGCCTTGATGCCAAGTAGTTTTTTGGGCCTAGATTGGGGTACCCCTTTTGCAGGTGCCCGACAGTAGCCCCCGAGCCTTCGCAGGAATGAGGTTTAATCCTGCGAAGGCTGGTGTTCGTCGAGGCTTTCGAGGCCTTCATATCTTCGTGGGTTCCGAGAATCCGTGGGGGCGCGCTAGCGCACCCGCGGGTGTAGCCCCCGAGGCCTTGGGAGAGTGGTTGACACTCTCTCAAGGTCTCAGCCTGATGTGCAGAGCATTTGCTGCTTCCTCAGATGTGGGTTCGTCCACTGCGCCTGAGGTAGGGGGGATTTCGAGCTTTCTACGTGCCTCGAGCTCCCTGTTCGAGGGTGCTGAGGATGAGGCGACCCATGCTTCCCTCGGTGGGATCGAGCCACGGGTGCCCGGTTGAGCTGGTAATGGGTGGTTCGAGCGGACGTCCATGCCCCGTTCGATAAGGGTAGGCTCGCGGTCATAGGACACGCCCGTAGAAGCCTTTCGCAAAAGTATGCTAGACGGGACTCGACCTCATTCGATAGAGGTCGAGGGCTCGATGCTCCCCCTCGAGGGGTCCCTCGTTCTAGGCACTCTGCCTGGCCTCGAACATAATCGGTTGGTTTCCTCGAGCGTTCGAGCTTCGAGGGTACCGTTGATTATCCCTGACTCGGTTGATCTGAGGCCCTTGTCGAAACCCTTCGTAGGCCCAAGGTTCGAACCCCTGATCAGTAGCACGGTGGCTCCTTTAGTTCGAGGCGGAAGCATCGAGCGTTATTCCACGGTCCCGCTCCGCGCGGGGTATCGAGGCTTTTGAGACCTCTTTCCCTCGAGGGGGCATCCTCGAGCCTTCGAGCTTCGAGGCTCCTCCTTCGAGGGTGGGCGCCCTGAATGCGCCCTCGTTCTGCGCGGGTCATGATGACCCGCAGCGAAAACTTCGTGGTTTCGTGGTTTCGTGGGAGAAGTGGGCGCGCTTTCTCAGGCGAGGCGTGCAGGCGCAGTTCGACACGACCGCACGTCTGCCGCGCCAGACTCCTCGAAATTTACGGCGCAGTTACTTGATTACGCGGTTGACGCGGCTCGCGCCGTTACGTCTCCCGGGGCAGGCCTGGCTGTCAGCCTAAGGGCTGTCGCGTCAAGGCCGGCGTCCTGCCGTGCCTAGCTCTGCGGGGGGAGTATAAATAGCACGGCAGTGCCCATGCCAAGGGTACGCTTCCCTTAGCATTCTAGCCTTTGCCTTCAGCTCCCTTTGCCCTAGCCTTTGTCTTCGTCTTCTTCCTTCGTGCGAGCTCTCCCTACCGCCATGGCCCAGTACGTCGATCCTGCGCCGTGGAAGCCATCCAACGCCACCAAGCATTGCTTGGACAGCCTTGTGGAGGTCGGGGTGCTGCCGCCCAACGTCGACGGCGAGCCACCCGTCTGGATCTCGCCGGGGGCCGCTACGGAGCCCGCTCCGCCGAAGGGCTACGTCGTCAGCCTCGCTCGTTTCCATGAGCGGGGCTTCGGCGTTCCGGTGGGGAGGTTTATGCGGGCGTTGTGCTTCCACTACAAGGTGGAGCTGCACAACTTCTCGCCCAATGCGATCTCGCAGGCGGCGGTGTTCGTCGCCGTCTGCGAGGGCTATCTGGGCATCGAGGCCCATTGGGACCTTTGGTGCCATCTCTTCATCGGCGAGCTCTTCTCAGAGAGCGTCTCCAAGGGGGTCCGTCGCCCTGTTCGCGCCGGCGGCCTTGTGCTCCAAGTTCGGAGGAGCCGCAAGGACCTCTACATCCCGAGTTCCATGGTTTCCAATAACCAAGATTGGGACAAGGGATGGTTTTACCTCCGCAACGACGGAGGACATCTGCCGCCCTATACCGGCCTGCTGTTGACGCAGAAGCAGGACGACTGGCACTTCGGTGTGTCGCCGCCGGCGTGGAAGAAAAAACTTGATCCGTTGATCGAGGCGCTTCAGCGTCTTTCGAGGCTCGGTCTCACCGCTGGTGGGGTCATCGCCAACTTCCACCGGCGGCGGGTGCTTCCCCTTATGCGGCGGAGGCTCCCGTTGCACAAGATGACCCCCGACGCCGACCTCACCGGCACGGTGATGGCGGCGGAGCCATTGCCCGTCGCCACCGCCATTCAGCGGGCGCGGCGCGCCGTCGACAAGCTGCCAGACGACCCGTGGGCGGTGCCGATGCGGCCCGAGGATGGTTACGTGAGCCTCATGAGTGACCTTCGATCTTCGTTTTTGCTTTTTCGTTTTGTTCTCGTGTTTCTGACTTTGCGAATGGTGCCTTGCAGGGCGTATCGCGTGGCCAGTACTCCAAACCCCCTGTCCCTGAGGACAAGGCTGTCAACCGCGCCCTCGCCGAGAAGGCGAAGGAGGCCAAGGCCCGGAGGGAGGCTCGGCGGCAGCGGAAGGACCGGAAGAGGAAAAAGCTCGAGGCGGAGAATCGCGAGCGGGCGAAGCGGGGGCTCTCACCGCTCCCTACGCCGGAATCTTCCACCGATCCCGATGGATCTGATGGAGACGGTGGGGCGAGGAGCCCATCTCCGTTCGAGCTTCCCATTGGTGGGCCCGCCCCCGCTGCGGCGTCTGGGGGCGGTGGCGAAGAGGTCGTCGATCTCGGGACACCGCCGTCGACCGCGGTGCCCTCCGCCGAGTGTCCGTCGGGGGCAGCGACGGCTGTTCCTGAGGAGACCCAGGGTCGAGGCGAGGCCCCTCCGTCGGCCGTGGGGCCTGCCTCTGAGGGCCCATCGGGGGTAGCGCCGGCTGCCCTCGAGGAACCTCAGGATCGAGGCGAGGCGCCCGAGCGGCCGAGCGCCGTCGAGGAGGCCCCGGCCCGTGGGCCAGAAGTGGAGGTCCCCCGAGTGGAGCCCGTCGACTCTACGAGGGGCGAGGAGGCCTCGAGGGTAACCCCTCAAGGGGAAGCCGTCGTCTCCGCGGGAGGCGAGGCCTCGAGGATGACTCCTCAAGGGGAGGCCGGCGCAACCACGGGAGGAGAGGTCCCGGGGGCGGCTCCCGTTCCGACCTCGAGGACGAAACGGAAGCTCCCGTTCGTGCGGTAAGTCTTCTTTGCTGCTTGCTTGTCATTGATGTTCCGTCTTCGTTTCTGACCGAGCCTCTTTTCAGTCGAGCTGGGGGACGGAGCACGCCTTCCCTCGCGCCGACCAAGGCCCTCAAGATCGGGCCAAGCTCGTCGCCTCACTCGTCCTCGCAGCTTCTGGGCCCGGCGAACGAGGTCGTGCAAGACTTCGTCGCTTTCTTCGACACCCAGGCGGAGCCGCAGGTCGAGCAGCAGCCGCGCGAGGAGGCACCCCGGGTCCTCGAGGAGCCGAGACCGCCTCAACTCCTCGAGGCTGCTGCCGAGCCCCACGCCGAGGTCGCTCGACCCGAGGAGGCCACCCCCGCGCCTGGGGAGGCTCTCCGCGTCGAGGAACCGTCTGCGGCGCCCGTGGAGGCGGGCGCCGCGGTGGTCCCCCCGCATGAGGGGGGAGAGGGACGAACCCATGGCGGCGTGTTCCCCCACCTGAAGGAGCTGGCAGAGGCTCTGGGAGTGGGAGCCCCCGTGGCGCGGGGGCGCGAGAGTGGCGAGGCCGCGCCGTTGACTCTCGTCGTGGCTCCGCCGGGGCCGTCGCCGGTCTGGTCCTACGAGGCGCATGCCCGTGGAAGCGCGGAAATGTGGCAAACCCGCCGCGTGCTTCCCCAGCGGTTTGTCGATGAAGCCGTGGCGGAGGAGCACCTGTGGGAGGTCCAGTCGTCGCACGGCCTGGACGTTCGCAGGGCGCTGCAGGACATCCTCCGTCTTCACGACGAGGCCGGCAAGGTCCACCAGGTTCGTTTTGGTGTAAGCAGTGTTTTCGCCGTGCCTTATTTTTTCAAAGGAAGCTTAGCTCTTTTTTTCGCAGGAACTCCGCCATCAGGCGTTCGCGAAGAACGACCAGATTGCGGAGTTATCGTTGGAGCTCCGTCGTTTGTCCGGGGCGCTCGAGGCTCGAGACCGCCAGCTGGACGACCTTCGAGGTACTCGGGACCGGGCTCTCGCCCAGGGTCGAGAAAAGGGCGAGGTCATCGCCCGCCTCGAAGGCTCGGTCAGCGCCCTTCGCGAGCAGCTCGCGAACAGCGGTGACTGGCTGGAAAACGAGCAGGCTGCGCGTTGCGCGGCGGAGCTAGCGGTCGAGGAGGAGCGGCGTCTTGCGGTCGAGGCTCGAGACCAGCTCGAGCGGGAGCAAGCGGCTCGGGCTACGGCGGAGCGGCAAGCTCGAGAGGCCGAGCAGCAGGCCCGGGAGGCGGAGAAGGCTCTCGAGGCTGCTCAGGGACAAGTCGAGGGTAAGCCGATTTGCTTGAGCTCTGACCTTTTTGTTTCGTTGCTTGTTTGGCTGACTTTGTTGGTGCAGCATTGAAGCAGGCGCTTCAAGCCGAGACCGAGTCGAAGGAAGCCGTGCTGGTGGCGCAGACGGAGACCTAGCGCGAGCTTGATGAGCTGGTGCAGGCAGCCTCGGCCGCCTGCAACGAGATTGCTGGTCCCGGCCTGCAGTCCGGGAGCTCCCTCGCCAGTCGCCTTCGAGCGCTTGGGGGCCACTTCACTTCGCGCGTGAAGGAGGCCCTTCTGCTTGGAGTTCGGAAGGCGCTTGGAGTGGTTACGACCCACTACCAAGCGGACCTTTCGAAGCTCGCCGCCGGGTACGTCGTGGCCGACGACCTCAACGACGAGGAGGCGGTGGCGGCGATGGAGGAGGCCGACGCTGCTGCCGATGGAACGGCGCGAGTGCTCGCTGGCCACTTCGAGGGCGTCCTTTTCCCTGGCGAGGACGGCGTCGGCTGGGACGACCTTGGCGGCGGGGGCGATCCCTGAAAGTCTCGGGCCATCGAGCCCGAATGTAAAGAAGTAGTTTAGAGCTTTTAGACTTTTTACGTAAGACTAAATTTCTCATTGAACATCGTTTATTTTGCTTTAAACGTGATGTTTGCTTTTTATGCGATGTCTTTGCGACGTGCGTTAGTCCGATGCTTGTGCCTCGAGAGGAAAGCGTCGCTAGGATCGTTCGTACGTGAATGACTTAGGCGGAGGGGAGTGAGGTGTTGCCGTAGCCTCGAGACGTAAGCGAACACTCGGCTCAGACGACCCTGCCCTTGTCCGTTTCACGCCTAGCGTGTTTCCTTCGAGGTTTCGCAAAGGGTTTTTTGAAAAGCGACGATTTTTTCGAGGGTTAGCCCCCATGTAGCCCCCGAGGGAGGGATGGCTCTACCGAGGGTAGAGACAAACCTACCTCGAAGCCTGAAAGGAATAAAAGTTCGTTTTATTTTCTTCCAAACTGTGGGGGTAAAAATATCGACACTTGATTCAAAAGACTTGTACAAATCTAGAGTATGTACAAAGATTTCGAGGGCCGCGGGGCCACTCTAGGGATAGAAACGACGTAGCTGTTGGATGTTCCAGGCGTTCGTGAGGATCTGCCCGTCCTCGTCAGCTAGCTTGTACATTCCGGGCTTGAGAACTTCGGCGACGATGTATGGCCCCTCCCATGGGGGTGAGAGCTTGTGCCGCCCTCGGTTGTCCTGTCGAAGCCTCAACACGAGGTCTCCTTTACAGAGATCTCGGTGCCGGATCCTTCGAGCCTGTTGTCGACGCAGGCTCTGCTGGTATCTTGCTGAGTGGAGTAGAGCCACGTCTCGAGCTTCGTCGACCTGGTCGAGCGAGTCCTCTCGAGCCTGGCAGTTTCGCTGTTCTTGGTACGCGCGGAGCCTAGGGGACCCATACTCCAGATCCGTAGGGAGGATGGCCTCTGCCCCAAAGACGAGGAAGTATGGGGAGAACCCTGTCGCTCTGCTTGGGGTGGTTCTCAAGCTCCAAATCACCAATGGTAGCTCTTGTACCCACTTGTGCCCAAACTTCTTCAGCTTGTTGTGAATTCTGGGCTTTAGGCCTTGTAGAATCATGCCATTGGCACGTTCTACTTGGCCGTTTGTTTGTGGATGAGCCACTGCCGACCAATCCACTCGGATGTGGAAATCGTCGCAGAACTTTAAGAACTTCTTTCCTGTGAATTGTGTACCGTTCTCGGTGATGATGGAGTTGGGGACCCCGAACCGATGGATTATATCGGTGAAGAAAAGCACCGCCTGCTCAGACTTGATCCTACTGATGGGTCGAGCTTCGATCCATTTGGAGAATTTGTCGATCGCCACCAGCAGGTGCGTAAAGCCCCCGGGCGCCTTTGCCATTGGCCCGACAAGGTCGAGGCCCCATACGGCAAAAGGCCACGTAATGGGGATGGTTTGCAGCGCCTGAGCAGGTAGGTGCGTCTTGCGCGCGTAGAACTGGCACCCTTCGCAGGTTCGTACCACTTCCGTGGCGTCTGCCACGGCGGTGGGCCAGTAGAAGCCTTGTCGAAAGGCGTTACCCACGAGCGTTCGTGGGGCGGCGTGATGTCCGCACACGCCCGCGTGAATGTCGAGGATAAGCTCTTTTCCTTCAGGTATCGGGATGCAGCGTTGCAAGACCCCCGAGGCTCCCCGTCGGTACAGTTCCCCCTCGATGATGAGGAACCGTTTAGCTTTCCTTGCTACGCGCCTTGCCTCCGTTCGATCGTTAGGCAAGACGCCTCCGTCGAGCCAGTCGAGGTACGGGCTCCGCCAATCTCGAGGTGCCGAAACCTCGTCAATTTCCATCGCCTCCGCCTCGTCCTCTCCTCCCGAGCAAGCTTCATATCCCATAGGTTCGTCCTCGTCCGCCAAGAGCTCCGCGCTCGTGGGGTCGAGGGCGGATGTTGGAGCGTCGGGTGCGGTCGAGGCCTGGGTCGAGGTGGCGAGGGTGATCGAGGGTACGTCGATGTCCTTGGCAAAAACGTTCGGGGGAACGGTGGCTCGCCCCGACGCGATTTTCGCCAATTCGTCGGCCTCCTCGTTGTACCTTCGTGCGATGTGGTGGAGCTCGAGGCCGTCGAACTTGTCTTCGAGCTTACGTACCGCCTGGCAGTACGCCGCCATTTTTTCGTCGTGGCAGCTTGATTGCTTCATCACCTGATCGACGACCAGTTGTGAGTCGTCGCGGATGTCGAGACACTTGATGCCGAGTTCGAGCGCGATTTTCAAGCCAGCAAGAAACGCCTCATACTCCGCCATGTTGTTCGACGCGGGAAAATTGAGTCGCACGACGTATCGAAGGTGCTCTCCGCGGGGTGAGATGAAAAGTAGGCCGGCGCCGGCGCCGGTCTTCATCACCGACCCATCGAAGTACATTTCCCAGCAGTCGAGGCTGGACTTCGAGGGGGGGAGCTGGGTGTCGGTCCACTCGGCTACGAAGTCAGCCAAAGTCTGGGACTTGATGGCTTTTCTTGGCGCGTAAGCGAGGGTCTCCCCCATCAGCTCTGTCGACCATTTCGAGATTCGCCCAGAGACCTCGTGGTTCTGGATGATTTCGCCCAGCGGAAAGGACGACACGACGGTCACTGGGTGAGCCTCGAAATAGTGCCGCAGCTTGCGTCGAGCTAACACGATGGCGTAGATCAGCTTCTGGATGTGGGGATACCTCGTCTTGGTCTCAGACAGGACCTCGCTGATGTAGTACACCAGTCGCTGGACCGGTAGAGAATGTCCTTCCTCGGTCCTTTCCACTACTATGACCGTGCTGACGACTTGGGTTGTCGCCGCGACATAGAGGAGGAGAGGTTCGCCCTCTTTCGGCGAGGTAAGGATCGGCGTGTTCGTTAACGCTGTTTTGAGTCGGTCGAGAGCTTCCTGAGCCTCCGCGGTCCAGGTGAAGTGCTCTGACTTCCTCAAAAGTCGATACAGAGGCAACCCCTTCTCTCCGAGACGAGAGATGAAGCGGCTTAGGGACGCTAGGCATCCCATCACCCTCTGTACGCCCTTCAGGTCACGGATCGGTTCCATCTGTTGGATGGCCGTGACCTTCTCGGGGTTGGGCTCGATGCCTCGTTCGGAGACGATGAAGCCCAGGAGCATGCCTCGAGGCACACCGAAGACGCACTTCTCTGGGTTGAGCCTTACTCCATGCGCCCTGAGGCAGCTGAACACGACCTCGAGGTCGCGCACCAGGTCGTCCGCCTTCCTGGTTTTTACGACAATGTCGTCGACATACGCTTCTACGATACGACCTATATGATCCCCGAAGACGTGGAGCATACAGCGTTGATACGTGGCCCCGGCGTTTCGAAGGCCGAAGGGCATCGTAACGTAGCAGTACATGCCGGAAGGAGTGATAAAGGAAGTCGCGAGCTGGTCGGACTCCTTCATCTTGATCTGATGGTAGCCGGAGTACGCATCAAGGAAACATAAAAGTTCACATCCCGTCGTGGAATCCACAATTTGGTCTATACGTGGTAAGGGAAATGGGACTTTTGGGCACGCTTTATTCAAGCTGGTGTAATCTACACACATTCTCCACTTCCCACTTTTCTTTTTCACTAGTACAGGATTCGCTAGCCACTCGGGATAAAACACTTCCTTGATGAATCCGGCCTCCAAAAGCTTGCGTACCTCCTCACCGATCGCTCGCCGTTTCACTTCGTCGAAACGGCGGAGACGTTGTTTGACCGGCTTGGAGCGGGGGCGGATATCAAGAGAGTGCTCGGCGACCTCCCTCGGAATGCCTAGCATGTCCGAGGGGCTCCACGCGAAGATGTCTGCGTGAGCGCGGAGGCAGTCGACGAGCACCACTTCCTATTTGTCGCTGAGGGAAGAGCTGATCCTCAACACCTTGCCATCGTCGCTGTCGGGGTCGAGGGGTACAGTCTTGGTGTCCTCGGCGGGCGCGAAACTCCCCTGCTGCCGTTCGTTGGCATCAGGGAGCGTGTTGACGATTGCTTCCAGATCCGCCACGAGGGTCTCATCGAGGGCGAGAGCCTCCGCGAGCTCGATGCTCTCGATGTCGCACACGTAGGCGTGCTCGACCGTCGGGCCGACCGTGATGACTCCGTGAGGCCCTGGCATCTTCAGCTTGAGGTAAGTATAGTTTGGGATGGCCATGAACTTAGCGTAGCACGGCCGTCCCAAAATGGCGTGGTAGGCTCCCTTGAAGCCCACTACCTCGAAGGTGAGCACTTCCTTGCGGAAGTTCGCCGGGGTTCCGAAACAGACGGGCAGGTCGATCTGCCCGAGGGTTTGGACGCGCTTTCCGGGTGCGACCCCATGGAAGGAGGACTTGTTGGGCCGCAGCTCGCTGGTGCTGATCCCCATAAGCTCCAAGGTTGGAGCGTATAGGATGTTGAGGCTGCTGCCGCCATCCATGAGTACCTTAGAGAAGCGCGTGTTGCCGATGACGGGGTCAACGACGAGAGGGTACTGCCCGGGGTTCGGGATATGGTCGGGATGGTCTTCGCGACCGAACGAGATGGTCTCCGACGACCAGTCGAGGTATGAGGGGGTCGCTGGTCGGGTCAGCAAGACTTCCCTGCGTTCCCTCCTCCGTTGTCGAGGTTTCAAGTTGGCTGCGGGGCCTCCCGTGATGAAGAACACATGTTCCACCTCAGGGTACCCGTCATCGTCCTTGGCGCCATCGTCCTTGGGTTGACCGCCATCCTTTCGAGGGATGCGGTTGTAGAACTTCCGCAGCATCTCACACTGCTCGAGTGTGTGAGCTACTGCGGTCTTGTGGTACGGGCACGGCTTCTTGAGGAGATCGTCGAAAACGCCCCCACCACGCGGAGGACCTCGAGGTCCCTTGTGGTTAGGGTCGACCGCGAGGGCCTCATCCTCGACGTTGCCCGTCCCGCGAGGGGCTCGGGGCTTCTTCCCCTTCTTGCCGTGCTTTCGCTTCTTCGAGGGACCTTTCGCCTTGTCGTCCTCCGCGGACGCTTCCTCAGGGCGCTTCCCCTTTTTGTCGTTGAAGATGGCGTTGGCCGCCTCCTCCCCCGAAGCGTACTTCGAGGCCACCTCGAATAGCCGGTTTGCGTCGGGGGGAGGGCTCCTCCCCAACTTGCATACCAGGCTATAGCACGTGGTGCTCTCGAGGAAGGAGTGGATGATCTGGTGGTTGGTAATGTTGGGGAGCTCGGTGCAGCGCTTGGAGAAGCGCCGGATGAAGTCCCTCAGAGATTCACCGGGTTTTTGCCTGCACCCTCGAAGGTCCCACGTGTTCCCAGGGCGCACGTAGGTGCCCTGGAAATTTCCCACGAAGGTCTCGACCAGATCGTCCCAGTCGCGGATCCGGTTCGAGGGCAGGTGCTTGAGGCATGTCCGCGTGGAATCTGCCAGGTGGAGTAGTAGATTGCGGATGATCATGGCGTCGTCTGTGGCGCCGCCGAGCTAGCACGCTAGGCGGTAGTCATTGAGCCATACCCTGGGGTCCGTTTCCCCAGAGTACTTGGTGATGGTGGTAGGCTGTCGGAAACGGGGGGGAATCGGGGCAGTGCGGATGTTGTAGCTGAACACCCGCGTGCCTGCTGGCTCCGGGGCCGCATCCCGGTTCCACCCTACGTCGGTGCGCCTGCACTGGTGGGTCCGGGCTCCCTCTCTCTGCCTGATTTGATTCAGGGTATTGCGAGCGTCGCCATCATCGTCCGTGCCACGGGTGTCCCGGAGGCGTGACCTCGTGGGTACCCTTGCTGGGAGCGTTCGTGCCTCGAGCGCACGTGGTTCGTTGGCGCGGCGTCGCGCCGTGTCACGGCGGGAGTTGCCCCGGGATTGTGCTCGCGCCCTGCCGTTGGGCCGGGGTGAGCGCACCGAGGATTCCCCTCCTCGTTCGCCCTTCGAGGCTGAGGAGCGTCGAAGGCGGGAGGCTGAGCTCTCGGCTTGTTGTCGGGCGGCATGCTCGACCAGCTTTTGGGCCTCGAGGTGCAGCTTCCGCCCTTCGGGGGTGGCTGCCTCGGGCATGGCTCGGAGCAGCGCGGCCGCCGCGATGAGCTTTTGGCTCGTTCTGGGAGCGAGCTCGTCATCTTTGCCCTCGGCAAGGATGCGGGCCTGGGCCACTCGCCCCGCGTGTCGTGCGTCCGTGCCGTGCTCGTCGCCTTGTTTAGCCGGCTCGTGGTCGGAGCGCGCCGGTGGTGAGACGTCACCACTAGCTCGTGGCAGGTGGCGCGGATCCCGCTCATCCTCGGAAGGAGAGTGATCCGATGGGTCCGATGGCTGCGAGCCTATCGGATCTATGCCATCGTTGTCCCCCTGGTCGTCGCCCCCGCCGTCGTCGTCGGACGTCGATCCCTCGCTGAGTTGTCCGTCGTTGATGACGAAACACTCCTTGGTTGGGTCATACTCATCATCGGAATACCCGAAGCAGTAATCCGCCGCTGTTTGAAAGGCAATAAAGGCCTCTGGGTCGCGGAGACCCGTGTAGTCCCAACCAGGGTGTCTACGCATAAATGCGTGTCCATCATCGGACTCCGTGCGGGAATCGCCGGGCAACGGATCGGCGAAGTCTTGCTCGGAGACTGGGTGGCAACCAGGCTGGTCGCCATACGCACTCATGGTAGTGCGGATGGAAGAGGCGTACGCATCCGCGGAGTTGCGTAGCCCGTAGGGATAGGAATGCGCTGTCGCAGCGCGTGGTGCAGACATGGGCCCCGGGAGGAAGGGAGCAGCCCTCTCCTGTGACCCTGTCTGCAGGACGTCCCTTTCCCTCGTGGGATGGGGGTCGCCGACGTCGGCGGTACGCCTCGCAGCGCGCGCTCGTCGTGCGCGAGGTCCGGGACGACTCCGCCGTCGCGGTGCCGCCGGAGGCTGGTGGTGAGGCTCCGGTCGGTTGCTGGGATCCTTCTGGAGGATGCGCATGCGGTAGTCATCGCCACATGTTTGGAACCGCAAGCTCCCGAACCGGATCTCCTGCCCCGCTGGGAGCAGATTGCTCTCGCCCAGCGGAGGCCGTCCTTCGCCGAAGTTCGCCATCGGGAAAGGGAGTAGCGCAGCGCTGGTCCCCTACCTGGCGCGCCAACTGTCGGTGCCTGATTTGGTCGCACCGGCACCGACGAGTGATTGCGGTGCTAACCACTCGTTTCCCTGATGGCGAGAGTGAGAGACGGGGTTTTATCCTGGTTCCGGCCACTGGGCCGTACGTCCAGCAGGGGTGCGATGCACCGGATTGCGTGTTGCTTGTAGTAGGGGTTTACAAGCAAGTTGGGAGAAGGAGAGGAGCTCCTAAGTCCCAGGCTACGGTGTGTGCGTCTGAGTGAAATGGTTGTCGCTGTGTTCGTGAGACTTGTGATCTCTGCCTGTCTTGCCCTTTGCATGGGCTTCCCTCCCCCTTTTATAGACCAAGGGGAGCGGGGTGCTAGTACATGTGTTTGTCGCCGAGTGCACTGTTCGTCCATACCGCGCACTATGCGAGCGGGAATCGCGCCTTCCAACTCCGCCTGACGACATGGCAGGAGCTGACGTATCGTCCTTCCTTCTCGTGACAGTTCATGTCGTCGAGGGTGGTGTCTTGCGTACGGCGTTCCATGGTCTCCTTCGAGGTTGCCTTCGAGGGTGGCAGCGTGTCCGTAGGGGGGTAAAGTCAAAGGAGCCGTTGGCACAGTGTTGCTGGCAGGGTTAGGTCTGGCGTGCAGTATGGCGCTCAGAGTCCACTGTTGCGAGTGGATTTGACCGATGTCCTCTTCGGGGAGTAGGTGATGGCGTGGAGCAGTGATCCCTGCTTTTTGACCGCGTCATGATGACTCTGATGGGCCGCAGCGTATTGGGCGTCGTTCCCGGCGAGGCCGGCTCGAGCTTGGATCGCAAGCTCGAGCTCGCCAACCCTCGAACGAGACGGAAACCGCCCGCTCGAGGGTAGGGGTCGGCCTCGAGGCCGCCGAGCCTCGAACGAGACGGAAACCACCCGCTCGAGGGTGGTTGTTTACCTCGAGCTGGACAGGCGCCGAGGACTCATAGCGATGGCGGGCCTTTGCTGGGCCGTGGATCCTGGCTAATGTCGCTGTGGGCCTTGATGCCAAGTAGTTTTTTGGGCCTAGATTGGGGTACCCCTTTTGCAGGTGCCCGACAGTATGCTTGCAGATAAAATAAATCTTTTGGCTACCATTACATTTAAATCTTAGCAAGTTATATCTTTACCATGATTGCTTCTTAATGTTGCTTTCTAAACCTTTGCCTCGGCGTCCATGAGCAGCTTAGTAGTAATGTTAAGAAGTGTCAACACGCACCGCTTGACCGTGCGCTCGTCCCAGGCGCTATGTGTCGTGACGTGGAGGCAGAAGCAGTGGCTGGAGCGCTCCGGTGAGAGCAAATGGGGAATCTTTAAAGAACTTTGATGAGTCCTATCATAGTACGAGTTTAGATTGGTCACCACTTTGACCGGAGTTACAACTAGAAGATGGTAGGCTTAAGGTTACATTTGGTTGTGCTACCTCGTGGCAACTGGATGTGATTATTCACTCTCACGCATACATATGTTCACCCCTTTTATGCAATTTTGCTTAATGTTAGGACTATATCCATTTGGCTAGGAAGAAAACCCTAAGTAGTGAGAATACTTTAAGAGAAAAGCTACAATGATATGTGCGCTTGCGGTTCATAATTGGCGTATCTAAGGGCCGTCAACAGATGTTCTGGTTGCAAAAACAACACACTACTACACAACTGGCCTAATCAAACGCCTCCTTCGTAGCCGGTTTTGAGGCAACCGGCTGTGAAGGGGCATCACAGCCGGTTCCAGGGTTGGTGGGCATGGTAGCCATTGGAACCGGATGTGTTGCCCACCAAAGCAGCCGGTTGGTATTATCAACCAGCTACGATGAAGGTGACCCTCATCACAGCCGGTTCCATCCACCAACCTGTGGTGCATAATGAGGCAATACCGGAGCAAGTAGTGGAAAATAACCAGAGCATGATGCAGAATACATTGGCAGATGATGTTGTGAATGATGGGCTCGACCATATGATACATGATGCTGAGCCTGAATTTCTAGACGCAAGAAACCTGAAAAAGCTAGAAAATACGAGGAAGGATGCCAAAACACCACTCTTCCCTGGTTCAAGCTTGTCAAAATTGGAGGCTAATCTATTGTTGTTGGAGATGAAGTCGAGCAATGGTTTGTCTGACAAAGAGTTTGAGGATTTGTTGACAGTATTGGAGAAGTTGCTACCCACCCCCAATGAGCTCCCTAGGAACACATATGAGGCAAAGCAAGTGATTTGTCCAATAGGTTTGGAAGTACAGAAAATTCATGCACGCCCAAGACATTGTATCTTGTATCGTGATGCTTACAAAGATATGGATGCCTGCCCAGTATGTGAAACTTCATGGTACAAGTGTCAATTGGCCTTGGCAATGAAATGCGACAGGAATTTGCTCCCCACTGGCTAGGGTGGTGTGGTATTTCCCCATAATAGCTCGTATGAACATGATGTTTGCCAATCCAAAGACACCTAAGCTTATGCGCTGGCATGAGAAGGAGCGTTTAGTAGATGGAAAGCTCAGACACCTCACAATAGAGAGCTATCAACTATAGATGGAATTAAGAAATCATTTGCAGATGAAATAAGAAATGTCAGGTTTGGCTTGAGTACCGATGTCATGAATCATTTTACCACGATTAGCACTACACACAGCACGTGGCCAGTTACCCTTTACATATACAACCTCCTACCTTGGTTGTGTATGAAAAGGGCATATATTATGATGCCACCATTGATCGAAGGTTCAAAGCAACCTGGAAATGATATTGATGTGTTCTTAGAGCCACTGATGGAAGACCTTGAGAAACTATGGCACGACGGTGTCAAGGTGTGGTATGAGTACAAGAGAGAGCACTTCACACTGAAAGCTTTGGTGTTTGTGAAATCACAGACCTACATGGTCTTGGAGCTTTAGCTGGCCAACCGACAAAGGGATATATGTGCAGTGGCGAATCTACCGGTGGGACGGGTGGGGCTAGAGCCCCCCTACTACCGGCAAACCCTTGGAGCCCCCCTTACCCCCATAAGTTTTTTCTGCCATTGGAGGAACGAGACGAGTATCTGACGGCGGCGTCTGGAGGTGGAAGACGATGTCCTTCCAGCATCCTGGAGGCTGGGCTGGCTCTCTTTTTCTTCTTCCGACGTCCCCCAAATTTGTTTCCCCTTTGGCTAAGGCCCAAAGCCCAGCAAGCAGCAAAACCAGTTAACAACCCAAACTGGCCTTTTTCTCCTTTTGTCTCTCTCGGTCTGGTTCTCTCCCACGCTCCCTTGAACCCAAAGTCGCAGACGCTCGACTACTCCCGGTTCCCGGCTCTCGTTGACCGGCGGCGGCTCCTGCTCGGGCGGCGGCGGCTCCTACTCGGCGCATGGGCCGGCGAATCCACTCGGCGCCTTGGCTACTCGGTGGCCGGGCGGGGAGGCAGCGGTTGGGCTGGGCGCCTAGGTGATCGGCGCTGGCTGCCCAGCTCGAGTGCATCGCACGCCACCAAGAGCAGGCCGGAGGCGGCGGTCGGCCGGCATGGCGCGGCGGGCTGGTGGCCGAGCAGGCGTTGAAGCCGTGAAAAAGGTCTGATTGTCTGAAAGAGGTGTATGCATATCGTCTGATCTAAATGTTCAATGTCCATGAGTGATTAGTTAATCTTCTAAAATTCTTTTGAGTAAAATTTAGACTTGTCTTTTCATTGCCAATAGATTACTTCTCATGAAAATTAATTTATGTAAACTTTCTATTATCTACTTTGTTGGGTATATGTTTGCACTGATTTAAATTGCATAATTTGCTAATGAAATTTGCTTGAAACTACAGTGTAGTGTTATATGGGATACATCAACTTGGACTTTGCTATGTACTTCAGCCCCCCCCCTATGATTTTTTCTAGATTCGCCACTGTATATGTGTGTGTGGTTTGTTTGGAGGACACTAACGCTAGATGGTTGAACAACAGCAGGAAGATGGTTTGCATGTGTCATCATAGATTCCTTGATGGGCATCATCCATATCGTTGGGATAAGAAATCATTTGATGGACCCGAGAAGAGCGTGAGCCTTCAACCTTTCTTTCCGAGAATCAGATATTCAAAAGAGTATCCAAATTAAAGTTGTACATGGAAAATGGAAAGGGAGTGTGCGAGCACCTGCAGATTCTCTGTGGAAGAAGAGGCAATTTTTTTGGAGGTTTCCTTATTTGCGGTACATGATTGTTTGCCATGCACTTGATGGCATGCACATAACAAAGAATGTGGTTGAAAGCACACTTGAAACTTTAATGGGTATGAAAGGGAAAGGAAAATACTCCTTGGAAACTAGGATGGATCTAAGGGATATGAATGTCAGGAAGGAGCTTCATCCTATTGTTGAAGATGATGCAGAACGAGGCTTCCAATTGCTTCATGGACCTTGGACAAAATTGAGAAAAAGAAGATTTGTAGTTCGTTTAATGAACTAAAAGTCACTACCAGCTACTCCTCAAACATCAAGAAGCTCATCAACATGCAGGAGTTGAAATTTAACATTAGCAGCATGAAGGCTCATGACTGTCACATCATCATGACTCAGTTGCTTCGAGTGGCAAGTGCTTGGAGCCACTGATGGAAGATCTTCGAGCCACTGTTGCATGAAGGTATTCAAATGTTTGAACATGTGGATGTGATCGAACTTGTTTAAAGTGCTTATTGAACTTGTTTGAAGTAAACTTGTGGTAATATGATCATTTGTGGTGCTTTCAACTTTTAATATTGAACTTGTATGTGTCTTGTATGGATATATATTGTGGTGCAAATTATGTTTTATATTGTGGAAATTTTGGTTTATATATTGGAAAATATTATGTTGTGATATTGGAAAATATTATGTTGTGTATCCTGGAAAAGGGTTCTTCAACCGGTGGCACTACCAGCCGGTTGTGTTGTCTCTCCCATCACAACCGGCTGTGATGGGAGGATGGGAGAGACAACTTGGTCGGCTGGTGGTGCCAACCAGCTGTAATAGGAGCAACAACGCAGCCAATGAATTGGTTTATGTGTTGACTCCCCCCTGCCACACACACACAACCACTTGCTTTAATCAAACAGTTCCCCGGACCGGCGATTGGTTAAGGTAGAACCCCCCATCGATGAATGTTTGGAGGGGCCCGGCCCGTGAGCTTGGGCTGCCGCTCTTCTCTCTAGGCCCACAGATTGATGGAGGTTGCCATTCGCTAATATGTTATGAGAAGAAAGGTGACCGCGTGGTATGGTGGCTGATGCAGCGTGCCGATCAGTTCCTGCTGATTTCGTCGCCAACGGCGTGATGGATGTGGGCGTTACCGATTCCTTGTTGAGATGGTCCTCAGTTCTCATGCGCCAGTGATGGATTAAAGATGACCTCGGTGGAGTCGGGGCGGAGGGAATGGTGCAGCTCTCATTATCACGGCGAAGGGAAGCAGCGATGTAGGGGCAGTTTGGATGTCTCGCTGGTCTAGCCTCGCCTTGCCTCTCCTCGCTGGCACAGGCAACGAAGTCCTTGCCAGGCCCAGAGAGCTAATTTTGCTCTCCTACATTGGCAAGCAAATCCTTGCCTGCACACATACCATAAAATTTTGCTGCACATCCAAACCTGTTGCCTCGCAAGCTATCCTTGTTAGGCAAGGCTGTACAGGACTCATCAAAGGTTCCAAACGGACCGTAGCTATGGTGGACGGACGAAGCCGAGTCAGCCAAACATGGCACAAATTATTTTTCTTGTCAACTTTTTCTATTAGTTGAAAGAGAAGAGAAGAGAAGAGAAGAGAAGAGAAGAGATAGAGATTGTGATATTAAACGTTGCATGATACCTAAACCCTAAAGGGACTTCTCTCTGTAGTTTTATTTCTGAAAGACAAGGCTAAACTTCTATAAATTTCGTTCTTGGCAAGCATAAGAAATTTAAGAAACACTTTATTCTGTTTGCGTTACGCAGATGGATTCGTTACATGCAAGAGCAAGTTTAAAATGTAGGCATTGCTCATCAAGCAAGAAAGCTACCATCGGCCCTTCCTATTCCTATTAATTGGTTATCATCATGGCACTAGGGTGCTCGGAGCTGGTCTGCCAGTGTTCAATCTACAGCAGCACTCATCAAGTAGAGGATAATTCGACTTGCAAAAGAAAGTGAATGTGCCACGGTACTTTTTCTTGCAACTCTGGTGGCATTTGGATTCTAGGCACATTGGGATCACCTCCTCGCATATCAGTCCATGCCCTTCGTGAGTTTGATCTGCATGTCATTTGGTTATTGAATTTGGATAAGTTAATATATTTCTTGACAGAAACAACTACATACCTGCATAAATGGCTGAAAATAGGGTAGAATACATGATCGCCAGAACCACAATGGCACCTATTAGGTACACTTTCTTGCTCATGTTGCTTTTGACAATTTTGGTGATCTAGCTGGGAGAAAGGAGATTGGTTGTGTTTCTGCTGCTTCTTCTGTTCAGATATGCTCCTTCGCAAGGGTCGTTTCTATGGTTATATAGAAGCATTGCTAACTCTTCAAGTTGGTTGGTTGTCCTCACCTACATTAATGTTTACATATCGGAATACCATAGTTTAATATCTAGGAAATCCTAGCCAACATCAATGCTTGCATGTCACATTGCCAAAGCTTGATATATGAGTATTTCTGGCTTATATCAATGCTTGTGTATCGAGCTGCCATATTTTGATATTCGGCTATTCTGGCCAACATCAGTGCTTGCATATATTGATTATCCAAAGTAGTATATTTTATACTCCCTTCATCCGAAAAGATTACAACTCTAGCACGGTGTGATGTTCTGGTACATTAAGTCTGACCAACTGTAGATTAAAAAATTATGAATATATATGATATCACATAAATATCATTATATTAATTACTAAATGTGTTTTGATAGCTAGTTTGTTTAGAGCCATAGATATATATAAAAACTTGGTCAAACATGAAGGTTTTTAACTGACAAGCAACCCCTAATTGCATTCTCTTTTTGGGATAGAGAGAGTATGCATGGTTCATGCAAATATGGTCACACCTAGTTTCCACTATGTCAATTCGTAGCGTATCCGTCATAAGCTAGTGCTATCCGTATCCAAATCCGAATCTGAGCAATAAATAGTCAGCATGTTCGGCTGGCTGGGAAACAGAGTCTGACAGCTGGGGCCTGTGGCTTGGGCATGACTCCCGCAAACCTGCTCCAGCGACCAGCCACAGCCGAAAACAAGCAGCCGAACATGCTGAGTGATATATGTCCATATCCGAAGGTATTCGTCCGTCTCTGATCCGTTTGCACCCCTACGTTTGGGCATGTAACAAAGTAGTCCAGACATACATCACCTCAAAATCAAATGTTGTCAAATAAAGTATTTTTTGTAATTTTATTTGCATTTACTCATGGTCTATCAAAACATATTTTATTTATTTATCTCTTAACATCTGCATTTCACCAACAAAAAAGGTCTTAAATTAGGGACATTTAAATAGAAGAATATTTGACATGTATGATAGTTATGGAAGGCATAAGAAACTCTGTGTTTGATGTAGCACACATATAGAAAATGCAAGGAAATGAAGAAATAAGTGTTCACTAGGAAATGACCTGAAACAGGGCCAGTGCCCCCGTGGCACTCCCTAGTACACGCTATTTCGAGCCTATTCGTTTTTGTTAAGAGTTGATGACGAGTAAATGATAGCTGTGTAGGTGCACCTATAATGCAGCATCTAGGAAGTAGATGCACGCAGCGTGCATCACCCTTCTACTCCTCGGGTGTAGAGCCTCTAGGAAGTAACATCTTTGGAAGCCTTATAGGTACCAGAGAAGACCCTGTTGACGGTCCTTAAGTGTCATGTTTAACCATCAACATCTCAGGAAAACTATTACTTTACTTGCATATTTTGTTTAATTTAACTTGATTCCACTAGTAATTTGTGTCTTAGTGATTTTGCGAACGTCAGTCCGCATTGGAGAGAAAACGAGCAAAAAGAATAAAGAAAATCACATTGTGAAAATTCTCAAAATGGAGGAAGGACCCATATGACAAAGAAAGTGGGCTTAAACTGACCAATTGTGCATGCAGTAACAATGTGGGTTCTATAAGCAACCGACTCCATGAAGGGGTCAAGAGGGGCTACCAAGTGGAATCAACTGCCCCCTAGGCCGGCCAGCCATGTCTGATGGGCCCATGACCATTGCCTTTGTGTAACAGTTGTATGATGGTTCTAAGAGGCAGTTGTGCCAATTACCATATCAAGGGGGGCTCGAACAGACCTATAGGGCCTATATAACATGTGCATTTCACCAACTGAAAATGATTGGAACCAAGGGCATTTACGGTTCTTTTTAATCCTAAATAAATAACACAGTATGCGATGTATGGTAGCTATGATATGGATGAAGAACTCAGCGTTTGATGTAGCAAACATATATAACATGCAAGAAAATGGACAGATGTTCACTAGAGAATACCTAGCAAGGCCAGTATCGGGGGTAACCGGATGCGTTAGATGAACTCCCTGTAAATATAGCTGTGGTCACTTTTGTTAGTCTTTTGTCCATATTTATAGCTGTACTCTCTATCTCCCTCTGTAGCTCTTGTTAGGCTGTTAGCTTGTTGGTTTGCTTGCTTGTAGCCGCTGGTTGGTCCTCCTTTTTGTAAGTTCCTCAAACTCATGTATTTTTAATATATTTTCCTGTTGTTGGGGCTCTTCCCCATGGTTATTATTAAAAATACCAGATGTGTTGGTTCTCATTATTCCGAGCATGTTCGATGTAGTGGTTCAGAGTTGACGCTAAGTAGATGATTCTTGTGAAGGTTTGCCTATGGGAAGTAGTCGAACTTACTGGCATCCAGGAGCTAGATGAGTGTGATGCCAGCCTCGTGCAATCCAGTACAGCTAGTGGCGCGGTAGGAGCAGATGTCGTTGGCATAGAAGACGTGCTAGCTGCGGGTCCTGGCAATGAATGCGCACGCGGCATGTGGGAGGTCGATGTTGTCGGTGATGGCAAGGGCGTGATGTCGTACATGGCCGGTCGAGTGTCGAGGGCATCATGCTGTCGAAAGGTACCAGCGATGTTGGGGTTGCAGCCGGCGCAGCTGCCGGTGATATAGGTGATGTGCCCGAGGTATCGTGGTGAACTGGCGGAGTCGGGGGCGCAACCGTCGCAGGTGCTGGTGTTCCCAGTGTGGGTAGGGACGCTGGTGGGCACCAGGGTTAACCTTACCGAACCGGACGGCCGAACCGCCGCCCTGGAGTAGCGGTAAACCGGTCCGGTTGGACCGGTTACCGGTGGAAACCGAACAAATTCGAATTTTGAATTCAAATTCGGTTTGAGCGGTTAACCGATCGGTTTGACCGGTTAGCCGGTCGGTTTGACCTCGGCTTGACCGGTTTTTTTCTTTTTTTTTTGATTTAACTTGTATTTGCCAAAAAAAATGTCAAATGAGCAAATATTTGAAAACTTTTTACACCAATAGATTACACACACCTTGAAGTATTTTTAGGAATTTTTACGATATTTTTTCATTTCTAAATTTAAATTTGAAAATTTTGAATTTCCACCGGTTCAAACCGCCCCGAACCGCTACCGGTCCGGGGCGGTTTGGTCGGGAACCGGTCAAACCGGACCGGTTCCCGACGGTAAGGTGAACCCTGGTGGGCACACGCGTGCGCTGCGGCGTCAGGAGACGTATGGGCGGAGCCGACAGTACTTCCATGCTTGGTGGTGACGGGGGCGATGGTATGCGCGTTCCAAAAGATTTTTTCATCTTTCCTATTCATCCCCTCACAAAACACGCTTATCAGAAAAAGTTCTTTTTCTTTCCTTCAACTTTTCTATTCATCCCCCTCACAAAACACGCTTCCCAGAAAAAGTTCTTTTTCTCCCCCAACAACTAAACACAGCCCGTCGTGACTGGAGTCCGAGACCTGAAAAGAAAGGTGTCTTTATCGAAATAGTCATGGTGTGACAAGATGACATGATTAGTGAGAGGGTTGTAGCAGCGGTAGCCCTTGGTGTCTACTGGATAGCCCAAGAAGATGCAAGCAGAGCGCGCCGCGAGCTTGTGAGGTGCCGTCGCTGCCTAGTACTCCCTCCATCCCAAAATAAGATGTCATTCTCGCTTTCCGAGAAAAACAGTATCTTTCAACATTAGCTATTTTTATATAATATTTATAATACATCATTAGTATCATTAGATAGATATTTGAATCTAATTTTTTCATAAATTTATTAGAGATATAAATATTTCATGTATTTTTCTACAAATTGAGAAAATTAAGTCAAAGTTGAGAAAGTAACACATATACGCATCCCATAACATTATCCTTTATGGGATGGAGGGAGTAAGAGGCAGCCAAACACCCATAGATGGTCGTGGCTGGGGTGATGCCCATAGAGGAGCTTGTACAAGGTGTTGTCGTTGCACGGTCGGCAGGGACGACGATTGAGGGTGTGTGCGTCGGCACCGAGGTCATCAGGCCAGAATGTCATGTGGATGTTGGCGTGGAACAGCAATGCATGAAGGTTGTCGTCGAGGGTGTGGAGAACACGCTAGGCATGACCATTTTGCTATGATGTCATGGTGTGTAAGGGTGTGTTTAGATTGTAGGAAAAAACACTGTAGCATAAGAAAAACACTGTAGCATTCGCTGGGAAACGTGTTTTGTGAGGGAGGAATAGTGAAAAGTTGGAATGAATAGTGAATAGTTGGAAATCTGAACATGGCCTAAGAGCATCTTTAGTGGGGCATGAAAATTTGGACTCTTAAATCATATTTTACAAGTCCACATGTAAAATTTAGGGGCTCAAATTTGCGTCCAACTCTAGTGGGACATGCAGCTATACTCTAGTGGGGTATGAGAATTATTGAAGGACAAAATTGGGATGGAAAAAGCACTATGGATCTACTTGGACATTATACAGATCCACTTCTTTTTGTAAATAGAAAAGCTCTACCACACACACTCCCTTCGTCCTAAATTGTAAGTCGTTTGACTTTTTTTACCCCAACTTTGACCACTTGTCTTATTCAAAAAATTTGTGCAAATGTAGTCAAATTTAAGCCATTCTTAAAATTCTTTCATTACTAAAGCTAGCCGTAACAAAAAAAATATGATATTTTATAAAAAAAAAATTTGAATAGGACGAGTGGTCAAAAGTGAGGTAAAAAAAATAAACGACTTACAATTTGGGACTGAGGGAGTATAACACAACATATAAGGCAACCCATTGTTTGAGTTACATGTTATATCGTCTCAAGATAACGTGGCAATATATGAGATCGCCTATTAGACTACACTAATGTACTTGCCCTTATTCGATTGCGAGTTTTGTGGAAAGATCTTGCAAGGGATGGGAGCAGTACATAGGCCTGATGTGGTTGTGTTTCATCAAAGACGGGTCATCGTGATAGCCGCGACAAACATGAAACTGACCTCGACGGTGCGGGAGAAAGAGCTGAGACAAAGCCACAACCCACAAGGGTCGGCGCTACGGGCAGATAACGGATGTGGAGGCCCGGCGTGGTGGAGTACGTTGGAGTTGGAGTACAAGCGCAGTGGACAGGGGTTTTCGACCCGTGGTCATGCATGGGATGTGACGACTGACGACGATGAATGCTCCTTTGCCCACACTCTAGTATTTACAGAAGCATGTAGTATTGTAGAAAAGAAACACCAAACAATGAATTGCTATCACAATATCACAAACAAATTCTTTTACAGCTAAATTGGATTTTTTTCCTACACTTGTTACAGTTGATGCCATCAGGAGACATTAGGTGAGCTTCCAATGTATCACATAATACTACTAGCAACACCTCCCTTTGTATTCCTAAATTGCTTATCAAGCTATTTCATCAAGGCAATTCCAAGGAAGCCTCCTAATATAAACAATAGTATAAAAGGGTTAATTTGATCCATGCCATTACAATTCTTACGGATTGAAATTCTATCATTACAATTCGTAAGTTGTCCAAATTTTGCCATTTTCTACGTCTTTGATGCTTTTAGACCCACTTACACGTCATCTTATTTTCGTATCGCCGAAAATGCCCCTAGTACATCTCCTCATCTACTCATGACATATGGGCCCATTAGTCATCCCCTTCCTATGTTCATCCTCGTCCTCTATCCATCTTTTCCGCATGTGTCGGGGCTCTTGCGGCTTCTCACGGTAGAACACGAGGGACCGCTTCATGCCGACAAGCATGGCCTGGGCCTGAGACCGAGCACCTCCCTGATGCACGCCCCTAGCCACCGCCGCTGGGACCGGCATCGCCGCTGGGCCTGAGCCTGGGCCTTTCCCCGTTGCCTTCCACTACTCAGCTCCCATGGCCCGTTTCGCCTGATGAGGACATCGCCAAGTTGGCATTGCATACATCAAAGTTTTCTCCAAGTGACAAGTCGTCTCCAACTCAGCCGCCATGTTCGGTTCAGATTCAGCTGACATCCCTGCCCGGTTTCAGTGATATCTCTCTATCCAGCATCAAAATGAGGTGTATAAGGATGCGTTGGAACGGGGACTACGACACCGTCCATTTGCTTCTAGTCCAAGCTCTAGAAGGGTCGTGGATCACTCTATGTGACCACGACAAGGTGTTGCGTCACCTTTTTTGCCGTCAACAGGCCGTGTATCGTGTCAGGCCTTGGCCCAAGTTGAGGGTGCCCCCTCTGGTCGCCCCCAACCCTAGGGCACCCATGTTTCATCTTAAACAAGGCAACCGCCACCGCTTAGACTCAGGTTTTGCTTAGATTGTTCTGTTTGATACAGTTTTGCCGTTCATCGGTTTGTGGAACCCCAACATTCGTGCTTAATCATTCATCTGCAGTTTATCACATTATTGAGTGTTGCATTCTTTCGAGTTCTTGCTTGTGTTCTTCACTGCGCAAGCAGGGATTAGCCTTCTCGGTGAGGTTAATCGGATTGTGGCTACGGTTGATAACCATAGGAGTTGTGGTGCTAAGATTGCGGGTTCAAGTGTGCTGATTTGAAGCCAGATCGGCACCATGGAAGGAAATCGAATCGAATAACAAGGAGGGCGCTTTGTAGTGCACCGTGCAGGAGAACCTCGGCATGGTGGGGCCCGGGAAGGAGGACCAGGCAGCGGTGGGGGTGGCGGTGACTGCCACGAGGTCGTCGTGTGGTGGTGGGGACGGCCGGGAAGGAGGATGAGCCAGTGGTGGGACTGGTGCGGTGTCCGGGCGCGGCGACGAGCTCGAGCCGGGGCCGGTGGCAGAGTTGAGCCAATGAATGTGTTATTGTGGTCGGCATTGGGAAGATGTGATTGGGGAAGAAAGATATGACATGTGGGACCCGCCTGGCAGTGGAGGAAGAGTATATAGCAGCAAGACGGAAATGGGGGTAAAATGGGTAATACGAGAATACTGCGCACTGCAGCTGAGCCCAAGGCCGCATGAGACATAGAAAATTGCATGAATCGGTGAACACAAGAATTGTAATGGCACGATTCAGAATAGGTGAATTGTGATTATAAAACTCCAATCCGTAAGAATGGCAATGTTATGGATCAAATTAACCCTTGCCTCGGGTTGTTGGGATGGCGCGCGCGGCGGGGGGTCGGCGATGGTTCCTATTCTGCTCTACGCGGGAATAACAGAATAGCGGTCGGGACGGTCGATTTCAGACAAGGAAAATGACAAAAAAATCCATTTATAGTAAAAAAATTATAGCAAATTTTTTTAAAAAAAACATTTCAAGGAAGTTTTAAGAGGAACTTTTTTTTGCGGATGAAAGAGAATTTTATTAACTAGGATGGAATGGGATTACACTTGGATCAGAGCAAGTACGCACGCAGGCGCTTGTCTTAGCAGTTTTAAGAGGAACTTTGATGAAAAAATTTAGAAAAAGTTTTAGGAGAATTTATTGAAGAAATCTTTCACAGAAACTTTGATGAAAAAAATTTGAATATATTTTGTAAAAAAACATTTGAAGAAAAAAAACAGAAAAAGGGGGAGGAAGGACGCACGGGAGGCCCGCGACGCTAGCCGTCCGCTCGCGCTGGCGTGGAGCTCGCCCCGCTCCGTTCTGGCCTCTGCTCAATGGATCTGTGAAGTTCGCAAGAACGAGAAAGGAACAAAGCATAGGAGGGGAGTGCCGTTGGTGGACCCCACACGTGGGCGTCGGGGGCTGGGTGGAGTGCGGTGTTGGAACTGATCACACGATCAGCTAAGCACAAGGATCCCTAAACAAAAGCTAAGCACAAGGGCACTCACTCACAGGGAAGAAGAGGCTCACTTAACATTTGGGCTAAACATACTGCCTTGTATCATTTGGGCTAAACATACTGTTGGACCAAACATTATAGTTATGTGTGTTGCTCACAATTGTGATTCATGTGTCAGAGGTGCAAGCATTTTGAGATTGGTGGAGACAATGCAAGAAGGGCAAGGGAACGTCTCTTTTCTAGATCGCTCCTCGCCTATCTGGATACTGAAGTTGTGGTGTCTACTACTGTTCTTAAAACCTGTCGTCAAATTTCAGTGCTACTAGTAGTTCTTAAAGCGGACCATGCTTATGTACCCAAATTGCAATGCTTGACATTTGCTCCGACCGACTGGTCGACTTTTGGCTAAATGAAGTTTTGTAGTATGAATCTGTTCTATGCCTGTTTGATTTTGTGGCTGCCATTTACTGTGCACAGGATGTACGGTAAGTTTGGTGTGAAGCTTGGCTTCTCATTAGATGGGTGCAACCATTTGGCTCTTGTGCTCATGGCTGTTATTAAACTATCACGCCCAGAGTTAGTAGGCTGCTGCGCTTCTTTCAGCTGTTCCCTCCGCCCGTCGACCTTCGCGACACAGAAGGTGGCCTGCCCGGACGGTCCCTGCGTTGTTCCGGAGGGCGAGGCGGGTGCACCCACGCCTGACGGACGACGATGCGGCGGCCACTCGATCAGAGTTGCGGCTGTGCGAGCAGTGGCTTGGAGAAGGTCGTGGCGCCATGTGGTCACAGCGCGGTAAGGTGGCTTGGGTGAAGCCACCCGTGCTGGATGCATGACGCGCGGCCGCTCAATCCATCCACGCTGCTGGGTGCTGGGGCTCAGGTGATGCGCTCGCCTGATCGGCTCCGATCAAGGAATCCCAAAGTAGTTGGCTTCTCTCTGCATCGATTCTTGCTTCAGCTCCAACCAAACCCAGTTGGGGTGGGGAGGCGAAGGACAGAAACGAGCGCTATAGTTGGATTCTACCACGAGCTGTCCTCCCGAAGGCAATAGAACCACGTCGCACGAGGGTAGGCGATGGCGGTGGATCGAGAAGGGCTCCTGCGTATCAGTGCATGGTAATCGAGGGCGCAAGGCCATGCTGCGGAGGGAGGGATCGGCAGCGGTGGAGGGATTAGGGATGCAGCGACATCGAACGCGCGGATACGGGCTGGGAGCCGAGCTTGGTTGTTGGGTGGGAGCCGATAGCTGAATTGAGCTGTTACTTGGCAGAGATGAGCATGTGTCGGATGGACTGAGCGGCCACATGTCATGCATCTAGCACGGGTCCCCATCGTGAGGACTTTGCGGATGGGCCCACCTAATTTTTTTTTCCAAATTACAGGAATGGACAGCGGCGCTGAGCAGCTGAGCAAGCATATGAAAATCCTACCGAGGGCTCCAGGGTTCTGCGGTTTTATTTTTATTCTTATATTGCGGGGCACATGAGCAGAAGCACCGTTCTAGAAACTCGTCAATTCTTGGTCCGTCAAAACTTTAAAGAAAACAAAGGAGGTTCTGCTGAATTGTCCTGGTTTTCATTACATTATTTTGTCAAATATATATAAGGTATGATACGTCTGTTTATATGTAGCTTCTAAAGTTAATAAAAGGCATAATAATCAATCTTGTCCTCCAACTTTTGTTTCAATGCTTTGCTTCAGTATCGTTTGCCATTTTGCATGAGGGTGACATTTGGGGAGCTGAATTGCCAATCAGTCCCTTGTGCCATTATACATTTAGCACAAAGTACATCGAAAACACATCAATAACAATACCTTAAATGGATTTTTTTTATTTTCATGCAGGGTGCGACGATGCATGACTCTCCATGAGTTACACAGCTGCTTAAGGTGCCAAAGAGCAGAGGCAGAACGACTTCCTAGGAGGTCCTTATGTGGTAGTATGACATTAGCATCACTGTGAAATCCTGGAAGTACTTGTCACTAGAAATATAAGATACATTGCTGCGAATATTTAATGTTTGAAAGACAATACACATTGCTGAGAATTTTTAACGTTTTCATATGGAAAATTATCAGGGGTCCCAGCTTGATACATGTAATTTATATATCGATCTTGATTTGTCAGCAGTGATATTAGGGAAATGTTTTAGCAGACAGTGAAATATGGAGACACCCCTTGGCGGCTAGGCCGAATGCTGAGCCATTGTGAGTTCGTGACCCACCAATCCACCTGATTAAATCCAGCCCACCCAACAAGCACGCGTTTTTTTATTTGTCTAATCCACCCAGATCCCGCCTGGACCCAATTAGTAGGCAATGGCAATTCAACCCACGTTACCCACCCATGCACAGGCCTACTTGTTGCTGCAACAGGACTAAAAGGGTGGCATACAGAACAAGAATTATAAACTACCACAGTTGCTCTACAGAAACAATAACGATCTCCACAGTTCAGCATACCCATTCTCTGTTTGTAGAAATGCCAGGTTCAAAACTAGTCAGGTGTCCCAAATATAATTTGTGGTCTGAATATTTATTCCATATGCAGGCTCTGCACATCTGAATGTCACATAATGTGTACACGTTGTTGGAGCCAACTCATCACAGGGAGTATAGGTTAGCGTTGCCGTTGGACAAGGAACGGGGATCCCCGTGCTTTGCCCTCCCTACACCCGCAGATCTGTTCCCCGATCCATACCCTACCCATACCCATCCAGCTTCAAATTACCCATACCCAACAGGCAACGGGCAAACGAGATCAGCAACGGGCAAACGAGATCAGGCGACAACGACGCATCCTGGGCCGCAAAATAACGGAAGCCCCTCGCGTCGCTGCCGATGCCGATGCTGCCGACGCTGCTAACCCGGTGCCTCTGCTCTGCTCTGCTTCTCTTCTCTGTTGGCCACTAGTATTAAGGGTATAGAGAAAGAGAAGAACATCACATACATACTCACTACAACACTTGCATCCATCTCCTTCCACACAAACTGAATGAAAGCATCTGATGAGTATCACATACATAAATTAAGAACAGCGTGCATGTTAATTGAGCATGCACATACTGTGATGTCTCCATTTTATAAATTACAAGAAGAAACTTGAAATAAAGTTCAGAAAGGGAGAGAGCCACAGTAAATAATCATAGCATTAGCTTCAAGGTGTTGAAACATTATATCCGGAAAGAAATCTTGGGGAAGCTTCCAGCTGGTCAGAAGGTCCATTACCTATCTGTCAGACAACCAAATAATTAGGAAAAAATAGTCAGAAGAAATAACTGAGATTAAGTTGCTACATTCATTTACTTAGCCACAACAGTCAACAAGTGAAGAAATAGTTGCTGCTGGACTGAGTACAAAAGCAAGACTACAATAGTTGCTAAAATCAGAAGGCACAATCAGTTGCTTCATTCCATGGGCTAAAATAGTTGAATAAGCAACAACCAGCAAGCAAAGAAAAAAAATAGCAGAATACAGATTGCTACGCCTAATAATGAAAAGCAAGAGACAGACATGGTCATCAAAGTGGGGGTATACCTCATGCAGTCCACCTAATCATCAATAATGTGATCTTGATTTGTATCTTGTATAGGTGACTCAGTATTAAGCACGCCATCTTCTCCAACTTCAACTATTTCAAATAAAAAAAGGTTAGAAATCCAACATAATCAGCTAAGTACCAAAAACAGTTTTAAGCATAGATGTGTACCTGGCAATGGTATGCGACCCTTCAACCAATCATGCGAACACATTATAGCCTCGATTGTTTGCGGAAGCAAATTACAGCGATAGACATCAAGTATCCGCTTGGCAGAACTGAAAGTCGACTCGGATGCAACTGTTGTTAGTGGAACACTCAACACATCACGGGCCATCCGAGAAATTACTGGATATTTAGGACCATTCACTCTCCACCAAGCTAAAATATCAAATGAATTACTGTCAATTCCAGGAGATAATGGGTCTTCGAGATATATTTCCAATTCTGATTTGTTATGCCGACTTGAATTGCTCTCATATATAAACTTCTCTGGCCCCACCCTAGTTGCAAACAAGCTGGATGATGATTGTGTTGAATTAGATACTTCTGCCTCAAAACTCCTTGATGAGTTAGCATCTGATGATTGTGATGACTGACTTGTGTATTCAACAAACAAATCAGAAAATGATTTTTTTGCTGATTCAATTCTTAGTTCCGCCACAAATGAATCATAGAGCAATCTGTAATAGTACTCGGCAGATTTCATTTTATAGCGAGGATCAAGAATAGTTGCAATCTCTAATAGTTTGTTAGAGATACCCCAGTATTTCTCAAATTTTTCTAGCATCGGTACAGCCATAGCAGCCACAAATGCATTGCCACTTAGCTTCCACTCACGAAGAAGAAGATAAATCCCACAGAAATCATTGAAGTACAGACTCAGAGTAGGATATTTTGTACCTGAAATTCTTTTTGTAACATCATAAAAGACCTTGAGGCAATCTGATAGATATTGAATATGCTTCCAGTCATCATCAGAAGGGCAAAACTTATATGAACTATCACATTCATGCAGTCTATCAAAAGCATCACGGAACAACGTAGCTCTTTCAAGCATCATATATGTAGAGTTCCATCGAGTCGGGACATCAGCTTTAAGAGACAAATTAGGAGCATTAACTTGTTGTGCTAGTAGCTTGAACTTTTCCTTCCTCAATGTTGACCTGTTCACATACTTGACAGTTTCTCGGATATTCCCTATGGCTGAAGAAATAACATTCAAACCGTCTTGCACAATCAAATTCAGTACATGAGCAGCACATCGAAGATGAAAGAGATTTCCGTCCAAGTGCAGCACTTTCTTTGACAGGAGAAATTTCTTGACATCTCGAACAACAACATTGTTAACACTGCAATTGTCTAGTGCAAAAGAAAATATTTTTCTATCCAAGTTCCAAGGATATAGCCTACTTATTCAGCAATAGATAGGAAAAACACAATATAGCCATTTGTGAGAAAGAAGAAAAAAGAGACTTACTCAAGACTAGACCCTTCAGGATATAAGTTAAGTGAATTGTTGTCCCTCTCTAATGTGCCTTCAGAGCTCCCAACAATCCCACGAGAGCCCATCCCATTGTTACAGTCTTCAATTGAAGTAGATGTGCTAAGTCGTTGCATGATTGATTGATTGATTGATTGTGTTCTGCTAGTGCACAAGAATTAAGAAAGACACTTTTCAGAACAGTTTTTGCATTAAAGTTAAACATCATGCCAGTCGATTGGGTTCCTAACAAAACAACAATGGTTTGAACTAAAACAAATCGAAATCTTGAAGGAAATCATGTGGGGAAGATTACAAACCGAAATCGATGATGCAAAGGCAATGAAAAGCCAAGTCCAGCCAGATACCAATCCTAATCCCAATCAGCAATCATTTTCTTCTACTGAATGTACTGCAAGGTGAAGAAGAATCTAATCAGATTTGGATTTGAAAAGGAAGGACAAAAAAATATAGGTAAAGAAGAGATCAGCGATGCGGGGAGAGAAGGAGAGTGTACCAGCGAACGTGGGGTTGGACAGAGGCGGCGGCGGCTTGACCAAATCTCCCTTGCAGGCTTGCTTCTCGCTGGTGTGGTTGAGGTAGGGCTGAGCGTAGGTTGGACTGCGATTGCGGCGGCAGCTTGACGGGATATCCCTCGGCCGACGGATTCGCGATGCAGGGAGGCCTCGAAAGGCTTCTTGCCGGCGTTGTGAGGCAGGACGGCGGCGGGGTCGGTGGCTTCGGCGTTCCTCGAGGTGGTGCCGGGGTCGCAGGCGGCGGGGTTCCCTCAGGGTGTGATCGACGGCGGGCGGAGGATCCAGCGATGCGCAGCCCAAGCGGCGGCGGCGAACAGAGGAGTCGAGAGAAGGAGATGGGAGGATACGAGAAACAGGCAAAGACGGGTATACCCTCCCCATACCCTTGACATCACGGATAATACCCGTACCCTCCCCATATATGAATGGCCAAATAATTCCCCAACCCGTTTCACCGGGTATGAATTGGGTAACGGGCGACAGTTATCCACCGGCAACGCTAGTATAGGTCGATCACAAGCCATGACACGAAATTACTCAACAGAAGGAAATGCTAAATTTAGTCATTCCCAATGGATAAATACGAATTGCCGGATCTAGCAAAGGTGTTTCTTACTTCTGCCTCCAGTAAAAGGTGTTTCTTACTTCTGCCTTTCAGAGATATTTGGCTTTTGAAGGTTCTAAAAGCTAGTAGTCTAAAATCGCCTAGAAGCTCAAACAAACACAGTGATATTCACTGCGTATACTGAATTGTATTGTCCATGAGGACCATATATAACTAAAACAAACTTCACTCTGCAAGTTTGCATATATGGCTGTGCCGTGATACTGAGATGGAGATCTAAAACCTTAATTATCCTATGTTTTCGAAACAATAGTCCTAAGAACGTGTCGCAGAGAAGCAAGAAGCAACCATGACCATGGTTCTCGCGTATCATCCGGGCTAGTTCAAACCTCGTGTGTAGTCCAATGCACGTATCACGTAACCTGTTCAACGAGCTTTCTTCACCTTTTTTAGGCCTTTCCAATGGCTGAAAGAGGTAATAATTTGAATAAATCATAGCCATCGATTTTTTATAATTGGAGAGACAATTAGTTAATCTATCGCAGACTTATCCACTCACGGAAGCACACGTTCGCGAGACACAAACGGTGGTGTTACTGCCGTTACATTAGCACACAGTGTGTACTCCCGTCATGTTCAAACGGCCAACACACATCAATATGACCATGCATGTTTGTTCAGGTCAGTTAGAAAAATAATAGTTACACTAGCAAATATGCATATGTGTTGTTACAAGCCTTAGACTTACATGTGGCCGGCCGAATACTAGCATGGAGTTGTGCTCTCGCCTGTCTGGCACAGAGCTCGCCCAGTGGCCTGACCAGCGCGAACTCATTCGATCACCCGACTACATAGCACGAGCTCGCTTGACTGAGCCACACGCTCACCCGCGAGGAAGATAAATTATGCATTGAACTTTAGAATTTAACGTCCTACCTAACCTGTCCGTGCGTTATTGCGGGACCTTAGGGTTTCTCCAGTGGCTGGTGCATCGTCCTACGTGGTTTTGATGAACCGGTTCCACTAGAGCGATCCCATTCACTGATGAGAGAGAAAGATCTGATTCAAATTTTTGATCCGATTCATATATGGAATAAACAAATGAAGAAGGACATCACCACTGCTCCTTGTGAGAAAAATCACTGAGCAAAAGAAAAAGAAAACTGATGATTGTTTTTCTCTCTGTGGGACCATTGCAGTTGACATCTACGACAGAGAGAAAATGCTGATGATGTGGATGAATGGGCCGATTCACCAGTGTGGTTGTCCTAGGGTGATTCCGTGGGACCATTTTGTCATACCCGGTTTTATAAACAAAACCGAATGTTCATCACGGGTTCTCATCAGCTCCTGCAACAGGTTGTCGGTGAGTTGAAGTTGTTGAGCCAGTGTTGGTCTCGCCTCCTGATTTATCGGCGCAAAGGTGTGGTTAAGAGCACCTCCACTGCGTTGTGGATAGTACTTGTACATTGTGCCCTCCAACACATCATGGTTTCGCCCACAGACAACACTGAGTGCCTGGAGTGCGGCGTCGCGGATGCCGGCATCAAACGAGTCGTGTGGTGTTACAGCCTCATGAACTCTCTCAACCAAGTAGTTGCCTCCCACTGCTCTCTCACGGTAGACAGTTGTTATATTTAGTCCCACATCGGTAATTGATGGTGGGGGAGCACAACATATAAGGTGGGGCAGTCCTCGTACTATCAGGCTAGTCTTTTGGGTTGAGTTAGGTCTTAGGCCTTAGTTGTTGTTGGGCTCCGTAGACTTAGGCCTATGGGGCACCGGCTCGTATGTACAGCGGAATCCGGCCCGGCCTGCTATACACAAGGATCCTTAGAATACTGGGCTTGAGGTGGGCTCAATTTGGCACATGGACTGGATTATTGAATCTAGAGGATTTCTTATCCATCTTTTCATATATTTTAGCTTTGATACCTTCCAATATTTAAGATTCGCACAATTAGTCATAGCCATTGGACCCACTCCAAATCCCATCATCTTCTCTCTCCCTCACCCATCCCTTGTCGCCGCCTCCCTCCCCGTGGGTGCGGCCTCCCGCTCCGCCATCGCCCACGAACCGTGTCCTATTTCAAAATCAACGATGCATGTTTCAATTTCAAATGTTAATAATTTGAAACTAGTACTTCAACATTTAGTCTATTCCATTTCAACATTTTGCGTATATGGTTTCAATATTTTGAAGGTCAAATGTTGAACATGTCCAAGACAAATGGTGAACATGTGTGCCAGCTAAACCAAAGTGGGCTTTAAAGATGAATGACTTATCTATCTTTCACAAGATAGATAAAAATGGTATTTGAAGCTAGTACTCTCGTTCTAGGAGTGCATGCATGTTGACCTGTGGTGTTGACATGGCATGACTTGTGGGCTATGGCACTGAGGAGAGATCCTGAATGTTTCTCTGTCGTGAATGCGGTAAGCTGCCAAGGGCGTCAACCCTGAAGGAGGGGATTAAAAGGTGCACTAGTATAGTAAAACTAATTCATAATTAAAGATAGAGTAAATTATACCCACCATCTAACAACTTGTGTAGTTGTATCACTTTGGTACAACAAATAGCAAAACGCACAAACGGATACACAAACTAGTCAAATATGTGCATATACGGTCATATATACTCTATTTAAGTATATTTTTGCCTCTGTGGCATGTGTGTGGACGGTTCTATGTATTTGATCCTCTATTTTTATCTCTTTTAATTTCTCATCTAAAACTTAATCATGCGCCAAATTGTTTGTTTGACATTAATGAAAACATTAGAAGTTACATTAGTGTACAATATTCTTTCAATCCAACTTTAACTTTGTGAATAATATGTGTGTAATACATGCAACATAAACGACGTTGATTATCACAGTAAGATCAAACCTAATATTTGTATATTGTCAATAATTATTTGCTTAATTATTTCCTATAATGTCAATTATTATTTTGGTTCTTGAAGTGTAATTATCAAATTTTAAATAATGGACTATCAGAAAAAGTTTTTTATTTTTTTCTCTTATAATATAAGAGCTAGAGAAGAATGCAATAAACACAATAATCCAGAGGGATCTTATTATTAATCTTTGATTAAGAATAAACTACACACTTGACCATATAACATTATTTTTTTTAATCTTGTCATAGGTGCCACTGAAATAGTTGCATGTACGATTGAGATTTTAATAAGTACGAGGAAAAAATATAGGGTTAAGTGCACAAAATCATTTAGGTTATGTGCCACAATGGTAAAAATACGTCTAACAAAGTACTCATGACCGTATATGCATATGTTTAACAAGTTTATGCACCAATTCACATGTTTTGCTACTTAATGGACATAAGTGATACATCCATACAAGTTGTTGTATGGTGGATGTAATTTACTCTTAAAGATATTGTGAATCTTAGTTTTCATTTACTAAGATGTAATACTACTATATTTCACAAGTTAATTTACAAGTACATAGCTTCGTCTGTAATTACAAATGAGTAAATTGCATCCACCATACAACAACTTGTATAGTTGTATCACTTTAGTCCAACAAGTTGCAAAGTTTGCAAGCGGATACATGAACTTGTCAAATGTGTGCATATACGGTCATATGTATGTCTGTGGATGTATTTTGCCTATGTGACAGGTGCCATGGATGTTTGTATGCATGTAACCTCCTATTTTTCGTCACATCTTCTCACATGTATAGTAACATGTGTAAAACTAACTGAGATACAGAAGAGCATGTTAGAGTTACTAGCAAGTTATTATTATATAATATAATATTTTTAACAGAATTGTATAAATATAATAATATATATTTTATTTTATCTTAGTGATAACGGGTTTTCAATGAGAGTTAAGTAGGGATAAAATTGACTAAAAAATATTTCAAATTCAAAATTTCAACGCACTAGTGAATTTTCTGTTTTTTTGGAAGGAACTGATGAATATTGCTAACGTGGAAAAATGACTTATCGCTTCAACAGAATATACATTATTGAATATTGCATTGACAGCCAATACAATATCTTTTCACATTTACCTCATCTTCTCTGGAATATAGGGATATTCCATAATAGTTAATCTAATATTTGTAGTGCAACGTTTATTACCCACTCAAGAATAAAATATATAACATTTTGTACGTAGGTGTTTTGAATTAACCAAGAAAAATAAAGATAGAGGATAACATGAAAAAAAAACTCGTCAATTCACCTGCCATATGTTGAGAAAATCCACATGCATGGGGTATATGTGACCGTATGTGCACACATTTGACAAGTTTGTGTATCATTTGCGACTTGTTGGATCAAAGTGTACAAGTTGTTGTATGGTAGATGTTATTTACTCATTACAAATTATATAGTACAATTGGTTTTGACATGGATCATTGCCTGGGGGGCATAGTGTGGCGGACCACTCCGAAATTATTCCAAGTTAAGTACCCCGGGACCACTAATCGAGTAGTCAGGCACTTAATCCGGAATAAGCTGGAGCGCCGTCGGATTAGACCCGATTTAACCACGTACTTTTCTCGATCGAAACAACAGGCACGCCCACATGAAGGTGAGTTCCAGAGATTACAACATTCCACAAATTAAGCATACCTGAATAGTATCACAAAGTTATTACAAACCGAGTTTGAAATTTAAATCAGAGTATCAAATTCATTGCAGCGGAAATAAATAGTTCATTGCAGCGGAAAGATAAACTAACGACGATACAACGTAACACCATGATGAAGCCTGCCACGGTGCTACTCCTCCCGTTCCTCGGCAGAGGATGGAACCCACTCGATGTGCCAACCAGGGGGAACCTGGGTAGGCCAAGTCATGGCATCGACTGCCACATCCAACACTGTACCTATAAATAAAAGCCACAAGCAAGGCTGAGTATACTAATACTCAGCAAGGCTTACCCGTCGGGTGAAAACTACATCACCGACATCTAGACATGAGAGGCTTTTGGCTGGTGGCTTTGTTTGCCAAAAAGCAACTAAAAGTAGATCCTTACTTTCATAGTTTTAGCATCATATTCTAGTAGATTTAACCATTCTAGATTAGCATCCTCTCTAAGCATACAAGTGGTGCAGTACAATTTAATTCATACAATAATTTCATCAATCTCATAGTTCCACTTGTTACTCAATGCAGCAAGGCGGTCAAGCAGTCTCATTAACCGCGAGAAGCGGACAGTTCGAACCGAATTTTGCTACCTGGCCAGAGGAAACCCAACACACACGGATAATGCTTGCTGTAAAAGGTACAAGCACTTCCCAACCTTTCCCATCGATCCACAATTCGGAACCGAATCCACCTTCCTTAGGATAAAGGTTTACTGCTTCACTCACAGTCTCACGCATATATCCACAAGTGTACGCCAGGGGAAATAAAAGTTTCCAAGGAGAGATGGCTATCGGCCCTAGCTGCTTCAATCTGGTACCGGGCTTACTGATTCCCATATATCGGCATGCATGTGGTACGTTCAAAAACTTGACACACTCAACCACACGTTTCGACCTTAAATCAATTATCATACACGGACGGGAGATCTACATCTACCATCTCGCCCGTCAATCCTTATGATTCCAACATAAGTAAAGACAAGCAACTCCTATGTCTCGCGAGTGACAGGAAATCACTCGACTTGTAACGGACCTAAAGCAATGCCCTATCGATCCTTTCATACTAGTGTTGCAAGTCATAGGCACTAGAAAGGTGCAGCTAAGGTATTCAATCAACTCCTTGAAACGTAAATGCACAAGCATAGGGAATTCATAGATGCATAAACTTTAAAGGTTAGGTTATGCTCCGGGGCTTGCCTTCTTGCTCTAGCTGGGGGTTAGCCTCCGGGTCGACTGTTCCTTCGCCGGCACCGTTCTCCGGGGTGCCTTCTCCGTCGGCGGGGATGAGATGGTAGAAGCCGTCCGGAATATCGCCTTCTACATGAGATGCATAACTTATAGTGGCTGCCTAGTGATTCCAAAACTAAGACCTTGAAGGCCATATTCACCTAGACATGCTAAAGTACTACTTTCTCCTTCACAAAATTAGAGGAGGGGTGTGGAAATTTTTACGCATCTTTGATGGTGATTGTGTACATATATAAAAGAATTTTCATTTATTATTTTGAAGTTTGGGTGCTGTTCTTGGAATTCTAGACTTCACTTATTTTATTTTAACTAATTATCAAAAAGGTCTATTCTTTTATATAACTCAATTCCATCTTAATTTCTTCTCATTTTTGTTTCTCATTTTTTGTTCATCCTTTTTATCTATAAACTTTATGACAGCTACTGGAGTATAAGAATTAGGCTCACTCCAAAATTTAGCTAAAACTGAGCTACACAGAATTTATTAAAAATAGTACAAACTGCTGCCTACAGAAACAAGATAAATTCATATAAAATTGAAAATACATCCAATTCAGGAAATTTTCCTACCAGAGCTAGTCATGAGTACAAGGAAGGCTCTGGCCAAGTGGTGGCTCAAAATAACCCTTGGACAGTCCTCAATAAATTACTATCCGAAAACACATATCTATTTATTTGCTAGGCTAAACAGAGCAAAAATTAAGTTTTGCATTTTTAACAGATGTGCTAACAAGTTTTTAGGCCTCTGGAGAAAAATGGTGATTTCTAGCTGCATGGATTATTTTTAACTATTTCTGGACTACAAAAAGATAGGAAACACATTTTAATTCATAACCGAGGCTACAGTCCATATTTTTAGGTCCCCTTTGGACACAAGGTGTCCAAAGTCACTGCAAACAACATATCCAAAGCTCAGCCCTAGCGGAGCTCTGGATTTGAAATGGTGCACAAGTTTCTAAATTCTAAGTTTAAATTTTGTTTCAAAAATGGTTCACCAAAAGTATATACATGCTAAGATGAGATTGGAGTTTACAATCTCACGAATCCAGAGAGTATTTTTGTGCATTTTTCTGATTTTTCTACGATTTTTGGTGGATTTTACAAGATCTCAGCAAAATAGATCTAGGTTTAAGAATCTTTTTACGCTGGAGACCCTAGAACTTTTAAAACTTCGCGAACAGGTCCCTGACTTTTACACTGGGAACCCTGGAAAAACGAAGACGATGAACAAATGCCCTCGGCTCGTCGCCGGAGTTGCGCCGGCCAAACGACGGCGAGCTAGGGTCGGGGAAGTGGGGGAAAAGAACCAGGGGCTCACCACGAGTCGATTGGTGGCGGTTGGGAGGCCGGGGGAAGCTCGGGAAACGGCCGGCGGCGATGCAGTGGCGGCGCAGCCGCCGCGGCTTCTACGCCGGTGAGGTCGGTGGCGCTCTCCGAGGTTGAAGGGGCTTTAGAGCATTAGTGGAACTCGGGGAAGCTGTTGGCGTGCTCGGTTGACCTCGGGGATGGCTCGAAGTAGGGGCTCGACGTGAGGGTGCTCCGGCGGCCGAAAAATGGAGATTTGGGGGAAATCTCGATTTCTCACCGGAGAATTGATGACAGCTCGAGAGGAGTGGGGGAAAAGGAGGCTAGTGAAGGGGTCTGGCTCCGTGCGCGAGGAATTTGGGAATGGTGGAGAGTGTAGGGCGAATTTCGCTTCGAAGCTCGGCTCAGTCCGCGCGGCGCGAGGTTGAAGACGACGGGAGCGAGCGCGAGGAGAGGGAGAAAGGCTGGGCGCTAGCTGAATGAAGGTGTGAGACTGTTCGGTGGAGTGTTTGGGCGAGTCAGAAGGCACTGAGCGGCCTTGGTGGCGTGTGTGCGCGTGCGTGGGCTGTCGCGGTCGCCATTGATGGCGCGGTGAGCTCGGGCAGAGCGCGCGCACGGGATTGGGGGTCGGAGATCGTCGCGTGAGGGAGTAGAAGATCTTCTACAGGGTCCTTGGCGCGGAGCGGGACGGAATCTGCCGCGGAGCGGCTTGCGCGACGCGCGCGCGGCCACGGCGGCGCTCCGACCGCCATGATGGCGTTCGCGCGGCGCGAGGCGAGGCGGCCTGTCGACGGCGATGTGAAGGCTCGGGAGGGGCTGGACAAACGCATGACGACAAGCGCCACCCGACGCCGCGGCTCGGCCAGCTCGGCGCGGTCTCCGCCGCTCGCCGGCCACGTGGCGGCCGAGCTCCGGCCAGGCGCAGAGCGCGCCAGGGCCGAGCTGGCAGCTCCGTGGAGCTCCTCTGCCCCCTTTGAATTTTCTCCAAAAATTTGAACTGAACATGAAAAAGTGTAAAAATAAAATTTGGAGTTTGAGAGGTGGGACACAACTTTCTCTTTGGGGTGAACCTGAAATTTCAAATTTTTCAAGCTCAAACAACCCAAATTCAAAAAGGTGTTCAGAACTGTTTTTCGAATTTTTGAGGGGCTAAAATGCAAAATTTTCAAAAGTTCCAAACAGCGACTAGGCCTTATTTGTGATGACCAACAACTTTATTTTTTGGAGATTTTCAAGTTTAGTAAAAAATTCTTGAGTTTTCAGTTGGGTGTCAAACAACCTTTGTTTTTGAATTTAATTTGAATTTTTGATGAATTTTTGAATTCCATCGTCACTTTTTCCCTTTTTAATCTGTTTCAAAGGTGTTTTCTTCATTTTTACATCAGAGATGTCACACATAGTTCCCCTAGCTCCGCCACTAAATGGAAAACCTCTAACTCTACGATAGTGTCTGAATCTCAAATGCAAGGTATCGCACACCCCTAGGTATTGAAGATAGTTCACCAAACATGCAGTCGTCTAGCTTTGTTACCTCAACTATGTTTATACTTATAGACCGAAGAGCATTTAGTTTGAGCTCAACCAAAAAACTTGAATAGGCAAGTAAGTGGTGAGGGGTCTATTATCTAATTACTCTTTCAAATCAGAATTAGTAGAATGAATCCAGAAGGACTAGAGGAGGCTTTCGACCTTAGCTTCTTGCTTAGATTATTGGATGGACAACCTCCTTATACTACCTTGTAGACGAGGTACAGACCTTGGCAACCTATTATAGTGACAAAATTTCTTCAACTGTATTGAAAAAATTAGCTCAAGCATTAGATCATATAGAACAAAATCATAGGTCTTGGAGACCCTCTCATGCAAGATCTGCCCCACATATAGTCAGCATGTGGATTGCTAAGAAATTCGTTGCCGAAGATCGAGGTCGGACACTACAAGAAATTGGTTAGAGTTATTTCTTTGAGCTTATCAAGAGTAGAATGGTTGAACTTCTTGGTTGGGGGTCTAAGTTCACAAAAAATTAGAATACGAGAGAGGGCATGTGCCCTCTAGATTTCTCTTTTTCTAATGTAGGACCAATTGAACTTTTAGCATTCTTTCACTCTTCATCCAAAGCAGCGATATATTATATTAAGGATGGTTAAATGAATGCCTCCACATTGATCATGACATTCTTCAACACTAAACTTTCATTTGAGAAATAATATTTTTCAATGATAGAAACTTAAGGATGCCATTTCATAGATGTGGCATCCACATATAAAGAACATGACTAAGCAAAATCATTAATACACATAGTAGTTATGAGTTTACTACTGCAGTTATCCTTAGGAAAAAGTCCAAATTACTCCCCTCAACTATAAGCAAAGTCCACATAACCCCCTAAAGTAATTTTGGGTTTATTTGACCCCCTAAACTATGCCATTTGACTTATTTTACCCCCTAATGCAATTTGTCTTTTTTATTTTTCCTTGTGCAAGTGTCATATTACGTTCAAATTTTGGGAGACGATAGTAAACATCATAATGCATGATAGAAAAATATAAAATGATTTTTTGTCATTATTTTGATGGGTTAAGATATTTAATATTAATTAATCCTTAGGACATGACATTATACAAAAACTAATGACGAAAAATCCATAACATATTTTCATGACATACATTGTGATGTTCACTACAATCATACAAAATTTGAAATTAAAATTCAATTTATGCATGGAGAAATAAAAAAAGACAAATTGTATTAGGGGGTAGAATACACCAAATGACATAGTTTATGGGGTAAAATGAACCAAAAGATAGTTTAGGGGGTTATGTAGACTTTACTTATAGTTGAGGGGAGTAATATGGACTTTTTCCTTATCCTTAAAATGCACATTAGATGTCGCCCTACATAGACATGGACCACAAATTGTCGATAACAACATGATACCTGATAGAAATAAACACATTTTTTCCTAAAAAAAGAAATAAATGCATTGATGTACATACAAAATAAAGAAAACATTTTTATCCTTCGACACTTAACCTACAATTAGCATAATGGTATGCATCTTTTGCATTTTAACTTAATGCACATCCTTAATGTCCTTGTATTTGAAGAGGAGTTCAGCACTTTGCCAACCCCTAACAATACAACTACCAAGGAATTAAGTAAATAGAGAAAGAAAGAAAATAGACACCAAGCAAGTTATTGTGCAGCAGCATACATACTAAATATAAACCGCCAGCTTTTTGTTGATAGGTTAAATATTAGCCTACATATTGCCGCACTAAACCAGCTGAAAAATGAAGCTCATGGGTACGTGTTGAAAATAAACAATAGCTACCAATCACCTGTACACTGGTCCGATGCCAGCCTTGTGAGGTTAATTTACAAACACCAGAAATCGGGTTATTTTTATCTCCCACCGCTTCTGGTGGTTTCCATCCTACCGCTCGAGATGGCTCGTCGTCTAGCACGTCGGGGGTGTTAGTGATTGAAGGGCCAGATCCTTTGCTGTCCTGCGATGGTATTAGCCATTAGGCATGTTCGTCCCACGTTCACAGGCCATATTGGTGTCCCCGGTATGATATTTATGGTGTGAAAATCTCGGATGTCCTTCTTCAAGAAGGTGGTCGGCTTGACGAGCATCAGCTTCGCACGTGGCAAGCCATGCCCGTCGCGCCAAACGGAACGCCGAGGGAGTCTCACTCATGGGACCCGACCCACCGCCAATTCGTGCGCCGGAGTTAGAGTCGGACTCCATCATCGGACAGGTCAGAGGCGGGCTTGGAGAGGTCGAAAGTGGCGGCACTACGGCAGATGTTGGGATGGGGAGGATGAGGACGAGGACACGAGGCGGGAGATGGTGGCGGAGGTCAAGGCGAAGCGGCGGGTGGTGGGCGCGGAGTCGCTGGACTGCTGGAGAATAGAGAGGAAGCGGTGGCGAGTGGGAGAAGAGAGAGGTGAAGGGGAAGAAAGTAAGAAAATGACGATGATATGTTACCCCATGCGTAAATCTATCTATAAAAGAACGAGTAGAATTGAAAACGTTTCTCACCTAAAACGGGTCCGCGGTATCCTCACGTGGGACCCACATGTAAGGGTCAACGAGGGTGGGAAGGAGGTCAAACCCACCAAAACTGACATTTAGAAAACGTTTCTGCCAAAATTAAATTGTTTTTGTCACCTACGTTTGATCTACCACCAAATTATTTTTCTCCCACCCTCAAAAAAACAAAAACTGTAATAACAGTCAATGTAATTCGTTGCGGATGGGCCAATTGCCGAAGTCTGTGCGTGGACCGGGAGGCATGCACGCGAGTATGTGCTTGGGCCAGTATGTGCCGTTCTCGTGGGCCAGATATGTGCCGTGCCGTTCGTTTTTTGTACATATCCGGTCATCCTGTCCCTGGGCTCGATAGATGTTGCCAAGTACACCTTCTCTCCGGCCATTTTGTTGCTTTCTAGCGCATACGCCGGCGCCCATCGAGCGGCAGCGCCGCAGTGGTACTCGTGGCCTTCCTACTCCCGCCGCCAGCTTTCCCACACAGAACAAGAAGTCGTGCAGCTCCGCCAGTGCCCATCGAGCGGCAGCGATCTTCGTACCCTTCCTGCTCCGGCTGCCCTGACCGTTGGGCAGTGGCGGATCTACCACTGGGTCAGGTGGGGCTCGAGCCCCCCTACTGCCCTAGAAGCTTTGGAGCCCCCCTTAGCCCCCCCCCCTAAAATTTTCAGCCATTGGAGGAAGGATAGGAGGGGCTGGAGCGGCTGGAGGTTGAAGAAGAAGGCGTTCTGGCGGCGGGCGTGGCCTGGGCTGGCGAATTGCCCAGTTGGGCTGTTGTGGGCCTACGTTTTTCCTTCATTCAGAGCCCATCAGTCACTTGAATTGTTGGGCCCAATTTTTCTTTTCTCTCCCAGTCGGTCTCTCTGCCTCTCGCCCCATCCCTCTCGCCGATTCGCGAGTCGCGACGACCGCGCATCCGCGCCTCCGCTTCGCTAGGGTTAGGTGGACCTTGGCCTGCAGACGGCGGCCGGTGGCTGCTCGGCGCGACGGCCGACGACAGCGGTGCGGTGCAGGCGCGCAAGCGCAGCAAGCCAGCAGCGGCCAGGCGGCCAGCGCCCAGCGGTGCCTTGGGAGGCCGGGCGGCCGGCGAATCGGCAGCTCCACCTGCGGGCTGCGGCTTGCGGCGGCCGGCTGGGGCTTGTCAGCGGCGCAGGCGCAGCAGCGGAGCAGCGGTGCCTTCGGAGGCCGGGCCACCTGCCTTGGCGCGTTGCTGTGCCGGGCATCCGGCGGCGTGGCAGGCCGGCAGCAAGCCAGCAAAGCTGCAAAGTACAATTGTGCAAACTGCAAAGGTAATACAATCAATTTGGTTGATCCAAAGGTAACTTACAATAAACTTGATGTGCAGATTTGTGAATGATAAAGGAAAGGTGTTGGAGAGGTTTCTTGGACTTCAACATATAGAGAGATGTACAGCTCCTGTTTTGAAAGAAGCTTTACTTGGTATGCTTTCTAGCCACAAGTTAAGCATCTCTCTGCTTCGCGGGCAGGGTTATGGTGGTGCTTCCAACATGAGAGGGGAATTTAATGGTGTGCAGAAATTGATTCGGGATGAAAATCCTTATGCTTTCTATGTCCATTGTTTTGCCCACCAACTGCAATTAGTTGTTGTTAGTGTTTCGACTTCTACTCCAGCCATTGCAGATTTCTTTAACTATGTTCCTTTAATAATCAACACCGTGGGTGCTTCTTGTATGAGAAAGGATGCCTTACTTGCTAGTCATCATGATTTGTTGTTAGAAAAGATTGAGAATGGAGAAATTCTCACCGGAAAAGGTTTAAATCAAGAATGTAGTCTAACTAGACCAGGAGATACTAGATGGGGTTCACATCTGAAAACTTTGCTTCGGATTTTGGTAATGTGGGAGTCTATCATTGATGTCCTTGAGATAGTAAAGAAAGATTCTGTTAAACCAACAAGTAATGGCGGAGCCTTTGGTTTGATTGGTAAAATGGAGAGCTTTGACTTTGTATTTATCATGCATTTGATGATAGAACTGTTGAGCATCACAGATAGTTTGTCGCGTGCTTTGCAAAGGAAGGATCAAGACATTGTTGAAGCAACGCATTTGATTATTGGTGTGAAAGAAAACTTGCAGTATATGAGAGATAATGGATGGGAGACATTATTCAGAAGAGCAAAACAATTCTGTGATAAAAATGAAATTGAAGTGCCAAATATGGATAAGGAAATAAATGCTAGAGGGACATCAACACGTCGAAGGCAAAAGGTAGCAAACATGCATTTCTACCATGTTGAGATTTTTCTAGCCGCCATCGATTCCATTATCACGGAGATGAATCATTGGTTTGCTGAAATTAATTCGGACTTATTAGTATACATGGCATGTCTTAACCCAAGGAACTCATTCTCCAATTTTGATGTGGATAAGCTAGTGAAGCTTGCTGAAATTTATGCCGAAGATTTTGATATTGCCGATATGTCCTTGCTGCCAAGTCAACTTAGAGATTTTATTGGACGTGCAAGAAGAAATCAAGAATTTCTTGGATGCACTGAGCTTTCACAAGTTTCTGAAATTATGGTGAAGTTTGGAATGCATAAATCATATCGATTGGTTTATCGCCTTGTTGAGCTAACGTTGATACTTCCAGTGGCAACAGCTTCTGTTGAGCGGATATTTTCAGCTATGTCTGTTATAAAAACAGATCGGCGTAACAGAAAGGAAGATGAATGGCTTAATGACTTGATGATATGCTACACTGAGAAGGAATTATTTAGAAGAATTAGTAATGAAAAAACCATTAAAAGATTTGAAGAGATGAAAGATCGTCGTATGTTAGTGCCTAAAAAAAATATGGTGGTAAGCTTCATTATGCTCTTATTGATTATTTAAATTCTTTCAAAATAATTTAGGCTTGTCTCTATGCTGCATTGTTCATTGTATGCAGATTACTTCTCATGGAGATTGATCATTGATTTGCATTGCAATTGACACATATCATGTATTTCGTCGGGTTTTGGGTATGTATACATGCACCTATGCTATGTATGAACTTGGTCACTTTGACTTGCTCTTGTACTTCAGCCCCCCTATATATTTTTCCTGGATTGGCCACTGCCGTTGGGACAGGAGAGATGAATCGACTTTAGCTTCTGTGAGAGGGAAGGGTGCTGTGCCGTGTAGAGATCTTGTCATCTTGATATGACGATGGGATTTTTGCTGTTGCGTACATGCTCGATTTTGATTGAGAAAGAGATTAGTGGTTCGATTTTTTTTTGGTGCTGCTGCTTGTCCGTGGGAGTGGCAGAGACACGAGCATACCAGAGAGAGACAAAAACAAAGGAGAGGGTCATTGCAATTGCCATTGGTTTTTTCAATATCAGTTGATTTTTTTACGGGTAAATATCTTGACTCGTCTCTCCCTCAAGAAGATCAAATCAAGCACTTGTGGCACCACCATGCAAACATGTACTCATCATCACGTAATTTGTATTTTCTTATCAATGACACATGTATTTTCTTTAATTCATGTACTTTAATGATGTCGTCCACAATCTATACCATTTGCATTACGTGCGTGTCGAGTTGGAACCAGATCCGTCTCATGTATGCGTACCACATGCATGTCACACGGCCTGGATTCTATTTCGAAGAATTGTACTTGCACGCAGATTGTTTGGGAGTTGGAATGTGTATGTGCATGCATCTTCGACGTCAACAAACTTGGATTTTTTTCCTACTTTTCAGCAAAGTATGAGCTGGCATCTTGGGAAAGAAATAAAGCCAATGTCATAAATGAAAATGCGACCACCGAGGAGATGATGTTAGAGATAAGCATGTATGGATTGCTAATAAGGTTTAGCTATGTCAAAACACAAGACGTTGAGTATTAAACGATGTGTAATGATTTAGACCGGGGGCGTGTACATGACCAGCAGGCTCATCAACACTACGCATAGTCACATACTGCTATTATCGTTGTCTTCTACATGAACTTCATCCTAGCACACTGATTGTCCGTAGCTCGATCCTTATAACTTGGTAATACTCATCCGTGCGTTTGATTTGGATCCCAACATGCAACGTAAATAAGATTTTATATACAATTTCAAACTTCTTTGTTCGAGTGGTAACACCTTACTAGCTAATGCAAAAACTTGGTAATAATTGCACCAGCTCCCGAATAGGGTTTAGGGGCTAATATGAACTTTCAATTATGAGGCCGGCTATACCCTTTGTATCACGTACGTGTCGCACGTGCGTCTTTGCTAGTCTATCTATAAAAGAACGACCCGCCGCTGAAATTTCCTTTTTGATATATAAAAAAATCAGACCCTGTGTTGTATGGCGCCGCCATCACGCACGGGCCGCGAGATGGGCCGGGCCAGAGAGCGCACGGCAGCCTGGCTGCTGCAACCTCTCGGGACCAGGCGAAGCGGAAGACTGACCCAACCACCAACCAGGCGGACGTATCTGCCTCCCCGTCTTCACTTTTCTGGCAGTTTTTGCACGTGACTGGGTTATGTGCTTCCGCCTGATCCAGCTCCAACCGAGACCCCATTGACCATGCATGGTCATTACTAACAAAACGAACGGATCCATTCTTGCGGGCGCATGTAAACATGGGTATGTGTCCACGCTGATTAATTAGCTAGCCGACTATGTTTTAGTTACAATAATATATTAACCTGGTCACGCGAATTAGGATTGAGTTAACTATAATAGCAACAATACATCTATGAAATTATTATATCAATTCATACATTTAGGAGCATCAAATGGTTCGAAAGAACCGATTACTATAATTACTAATTTTATGTAAACGTAATACGTGCTAATCTTAGTAAAATGCAAAAGCTCATAAAGTATCTCGGAATCCTGAATTATGTGATACGAACTATAATGTAGGATGGTTATACCCTTTGTGTCCCGCATGTGTCATATATGTTCCTCAGCCCCACGGAAACACCGCCATCATCATGGTCTTTGGATATATAAATATTAGCTAATATGGACTTCAAATTACGGATTCCGCTATACCTTTTGTATCACGTGTGTATCGCACGTGCGTCCTCACCCAATTCGGGTCCACCTTACCTCTCACACTGGACCCACCTGTAAGGGTCAAAGGAGGTGGGAAAGAGGTCAAAGCCATAAAAACTGATATTTAGAAAATACTTCTGCCAAAATTGATTTCTTTTTGTCACCCATGTTGTTTCTACCCGCCTTAAATCAATTTTTCTCATGCGACAAAATCATTTTATTTTTTTCGAAATTGGACGACGCGGTGCGCGCACGCATCTTCGTCTCCCGCTCGACTCCGCCGCCGCCGTGTCTGTCCTCTGCGCTTGACGTTTCTCCTACCCGCTCGACCCAGCTCCACGCTTACCGTTCCTACCTGCTACCTCTCGCTTGGGCCCGCCGCCTCCGTGGCTGCCATGCCATGCCGGCCAATCAGACCCGCGCACTCGCCGCATCGCCATCTCCGCCTCCCGTGTCGTCCGTCCTACCCGCGATGATTAATAATAACGGAGCAGTCTGTCCCGGCGGGAGGAGGAGCTGCTGTGCCTCCTCGCCGGCTTCCCAACAGCGACGACTGCGGCTCCGACCACAATCTCTCCTTCTCCGACCTCGTCATGGGCAGCGTTAGGCCGTGTGCATACCAGGCAATGCGGGAGGACAATGGGGTGCAGCCACCGCGGCGCAGTTGTCACTCGGGCGAAACGAGACGCATGCGCTGGCGGCATCGAAGCAGCAGCGGTACCATGCGGCCAGACAAAGGCCCCGGCGGAGGCGGCCGGGAGCTGCGTGGGGAATCGCTGACTGACAGTATTCTTTCATTGCAGACTGGGTTGCTGAGGGGTGAGCGCCTACATTATCATTTGTTTTGCAAGATCCGTACAGATCTCTCTCGATCCAGTTTATTGCACTTTACTTTATAATTAATAACATGGTTATACTCCGGTGCGAGGTATGGTGATGTGCAGACATTCAACTGATAGAGAAGTTTCTATCCTTTCATACATGTTGTCAATGGTAAAGTGCCTAAGAAGTTCCATAATTATTGACAGTCGGAAGCTACCTCTGCCGATTAATTAAGCAAATGACGGCTTTATTATATATCATGTGAGATATTCCTTCTAACTTGGTAAGAGTAAGAGCACTATCAAGCAAATTCTTGCTACCATGGCCACAAAGATTCAAGGATCCGGATCTTTTCAACTACGACCTCCCCAGAACAAGTGCAGGCAAGGTTTGATGGAGAAGTGCATTTTGTGCCTCATGGATTAGCAAAATTAACCATGCACGTGTACATACTGATATCAACATCTCTGGTCATTACTCACCTAAATTGGGTCCATCATCCCATCAGGGTTGAAAAGGGGGAGGATGCACAGACCCATAGATTAAGATAATTCTCAATTTTCATTATAAATTTTAGGTTGGTTTCATTCTCAGAAATGATATACCAAGTGATCAAAAATAAATGACATGACATGAAATTTACAAGAAGCGAGAATAATTGAATTTCATCGATAAGAAAAGTAGCTGGTCCAACACTCCATCAACAATGATGAACAATAATATGATGTGTTGTATTGATGATTGTAGAACTGTTTTTTATCGCGTGCGTGTCGCACGTGCGTCTTTGCTAGTGAGTGAAGAGAGTGAGGTGTACAAGGGTCATTTTGGTCTATACGAAACTAATAAAATCTACAGGGTCTATGAGCATCTAATACATACAATATAACATAGTTAGGAGGATTCGAAATTATAATGGTACGGTTCAAAATAAATGAATTGTAGTGTCATTTGTTCAGAGTTTCAGAAATAAATTGTAATGGCTCAGACCGCACTATTGCGGACAGCCTCAGCGTCGGAGGCGCGCGGCCCATGAGAGGAAAGACGGCCCAAGGGCTACCCCGGAGTAAACCCTAGCCCGCAGCGGGCGCCACACCATAAAAGCACGCCCCTTCTCCCCCCGCCGCCGCCACTCGCCGCAACTTCACGACCGGGTAGGGAGCACGCCGCAGGAGCACTCGCCCTCCCTTCCGCCGCCGCCAAAATGGTAAGCAGCCTTGCCCATTCTCTCGCCCGCGCGCGGCTGCGGAAGAGCTCCGTCTCTGTCGTGTGTTCCTGCTCGGATCCGTGTTGATTTGCTCGATTCGGTTGAGTGAAAACGCTTGCTGTAATCGGTCTCCTGTCGATTAGGGAGTGCCGGACTGGTGTCGCTTTTGGTCTGATACTAGATTTCCATGGATGCTACCCAGATTTCTTATCTTTCTGGTATAAACTAGTTGTCCGTCGTCGGGATTGATAGTATACGTGCGTGAGGTAGACAGATTTGTGGCGCTGCCCCTACAGGTTACTAGATCTTGTGGATGCGGTATGATAAGGAAATTTGTAGCTATCTCATGGTTTTTTTTTTCCTTTGATTTTAGGTTCTGGTCTGGGTAGCATTTCTTGTTATACGTTCACTCTCAATTATGTGCAGCTCACATCTTTGACTGATGCCCTGCTCTCTTGCGCAGTTGCACTTATCAGTGAATAAGTACCGAGTATAAGTTTTATTCATACTGTTGTTTCCCAAGCGCTTGGGATTTCTGTGCTTTGTTATTGTAGCATTTCCATATTGCATGCCGTGCTAAATATTTATGGTCAATTCGTAGCAATTGTATATTCAGTTTCCTCGGTTCACATATGTGATTGGATATCAAGCTATAAGAAATGTGTTTTGTTTAAATATAGTCCCTTCAAGTGTATTCAGATTGAGCTGAAACTGTGTCTTGTACACTGGCAGTTAGTGCAGAAAGAATCCTCTGTATAACTGTATCCATGTACCGACTATTGTTCTGTTTAAACTGCCATAATTGCATTTCCAAGACTTCTTTTTTTGACTTGCTTGAAATTCTTGCTGCTTGCTGTTCACATTGCTGGGGTCCTTTGATGGCACGGAATCTTTGAGACCTGATCATTCTTATGATGACAACCATAAGCATATCATCTGAGGACCCTTATTGATGCTTCAATTTACTTTTAAATATTTTACCAGCTGTTGGTCTTGTTGGCAGCTATACAGAGTTTAGCTCCGAGTATTCTGAAATTGGTTCAGTTTCTATCTGTTACTTATGTGTTGCTTGTATCCATCAAACCTTGCATGAGCTGTGTAATTTTGTATCAACTCTTATATAGGTGAACGTTCCCAAGACCAAGAAGACCTACTGCAAGAACAAGGAGTGCAAGAAGCACACTCTCCACAAGGTGACCCAGTACAAGAAGGGTAAGGATAGCCTGTCTGCCCAGGGAAAGCGTCGTTATGACCGCAAGCAGTCAGGATATGGTGGTCAGACCAAGCCCGTCTTCCACAAGAAGGTACTGTCCAATTGAATTGTCAATGTTGTATACCTACTGTTTTATGCACATTTGAAAATAATTTTGAAACCCGAAATGTTTTGTGATATCCAGCTGCTGTCAATAATTAATACCTTGAAAAATTGTTTCATATTCTCAGGCTAAGACCACCAAGAAGATTGTGCTGAAGCTGCAGTGCCAGAGCTGCAAGCACTACTCTCAGCACCCCATCAAGGTACTGTCTCGTATCATTTGGGCTAAACATACTGTTGGACCGAACATTATAGTGTTTGCTCACAATTGTGATTCATGTTTCAGAGGTGCAAGCATTTTGAGATTGGTGGAGACAAGAAGGGCAAGGGAACGTCTCTTTTCTAGATTGCTCATCGCCTATCTGGATACTGAAGCTGTGGTGTCTACTACTGTTCTTAAAACCTGTCGTCAAATTTCAGTGTTACTAGTAGTTCTTAAAGCAGACCATGCTTATGGACTCAAATTCCAATGCTTGACATTTTGCTCTGAGTGGTCGACTTTTGGCTAAATGAAGTTTTGTAGCATGAATCTAAGTTATCTGTTGTATGCCTGTTTGATTTTGTGGCTGCCATTTACCGTGCTTGTGATCTGCGGTAAGTTTGGTGTGAAGCTGGCTTTATGACTTGTTCGTCTGGGTGGGTGCAAACATTTGGCTCTTCCGCTCTTGTGCTCATGGCTCTTGTGATCTTCGGGAAGTTTGATGTGAAGCTGGCTTTATGACTTGTTCATCTGGATGGGTGCAAACATTTGGCTATTGGGCTCATGGCTGTTATTAAATTACTAAATTATCACGCCCAGGGCAGCTACAGTGCCGGTTCGACCCGTGCGGGCCACGGAAGCCGAACCATGCTTCAGTTCGACAGCCCCAGCCACTGTGTCAACATCGATCTATGGGACCCACCTTCGCCTGCGTCCGTCTCTCTTGCCCTGGAGCAACTGTATTTTATCTGAGTGTGTGGGACCCACCTTCGCCTGCGTCCGTCTCTCTTGCCCTGGAGCAACTGTATTTTATCTGAGTGTGTGGGTGGTGGGGGGGGGGGGGGGGGCAAAGGCTTGAGCAACAGTGGCCACTATGTTTATGGTTCGGTAAGATCGAACCACGGTTCGTTTTCCCCCCAACGCTGGAGCTGCCCGTAGGCTGCTGTGCTTCTTTCAGCTGTTCCCTCCGGCAAATTCCAAATGGGCATCGACCATCGCGACAGAGAGGGCGCCCTTGCATTGTGCGCGGACGGTTACTGCATTGTTTCGGAGGGTTGTCACAGGGCGGGTGCACCGTGCACGCACGCCGGACGGACGGCGATGCGGCGGCCACTCGATCGACCTGCGGCTGTGCGAGCAGAGAAGGTCGCGGCATGTGGCAGGCCGAGCACTGCGCGGTAAGGTGCCTGTGGAGGCAGCCATGCGGCGCAACGATGGATGTGGAATTGAGGGGATGGACAAGGTCCAAGGGCTCCAGAGTTTATAGATGGCCAAACGGGCTAGGCCTGTTGGGCCCGTACATGAACAGAAGCACCGTTCCTCAAACTCGCCAATTCTTGGTCCGTCAGTATGGGTATTAATTTACTAGTCAAAACTTCAAAGAAAACCAATGTGAGAATTTTCAGTTTTTGAAAATTCTGCTGAATTGTCCTGAATTTCATTACATTATTTTTTTCAAATATATATGGTATGATACATCTGTTTATAGTATAGCTTATAAACTTAATTAAAATGCTTCTATATCTCTTGGATGCAAGTCTCTCTTGTTCTAAGAAATAAAATATTAGAATAGAGGACTGCGAAATACAGATTTTGCAACCTTATTGTAGTGAATCATTTTTTTATATTTGATACTCAATTCGAACGCCTCACTGTTTTTGACACCCAACTCAAACGACTCAGTGTTTTTGACACCCTACTCGCAGCGCCTTTCAAAATATGGCACCGCACATATAGATGTTTTTTCAATGTTTCTTCACGTCCCATCTTTTATTAAGTCATTTGACTTTTTTTTATTAAAACAATTGTACAACCTACTCGTCTTATTAAAACAATTGTACAAACTATCGTTTCTTTTGTCATAGCTAGCTTTCCTGATAAAATATTTTTATGAATGACTTAAATTTGATGCATCCTTTTTTAGACTAGTAATGACGCACGTGCGACACGCACATGATAAAAAATTATTTGCCTTATGTCCTAGGTAGATGTTGAACATCTCCGAAGTTGTTGATCTTGCAGATGGGATCGCCGACGGACCATCCAAATCGCGGCTCGTGCCGTCATTGGTCATGATGGCTTTCATGGAGGGGTTAGTAGGCCATAAGCGGGCCGCATGGTTCAGACTCCACCGGCATGATATAAAAGCTATGTCTCATGGCCTCCACCGAGTAGGTCTCGGCATCACGCTAAACTTGCTCTTGCCGTTGTTGTTGCAATTGATGAGCCTGGCCTGCCCGCCACTTTAGCGTGTGTTTGGTTTGGCGACAACATAAAATGGGATGATGGCTACTTAGGATGGGATTGTCATAATTTTATGTTTAGATGAAGGAATAGAGTCATAGACAAACAGAGTGCGGATGACGTTTGTGCTACCGTTAGGCACATTACGTGGGACCCATATGTCAGCACCACCGCTCTTTCTTCCCTCCCTTATATCTGGGCGCCGCCGCGCTCGGCTTGTGTAGGTGGTCTCGTCGGCGGGCTGATGGAAGGGCTCGGCACCCAAATCTGCCGTGACACAAGCTTGGCCACCGATGCCCTCGCCTCGGCGCATGAGAAAGACCTGCATTCGTAAGCCTACTGAAACTTTCTCGTGCATTTACTGGAGATACCGTCTGATGCTCGCCGGCCAAATTCATCGGCCATGGTGAATTAATTGCTCGTACAAGGAGCCTACTGAATTTCTCGTGCATTTACTGGAGATATCCGTCTGATGCTCGCCGGCCAAATTCATCGGCCATGGTGAATTAATTGCTCATACAGGGAGCTTCCTTGATTAGCTGCAAACCAATTTTACTACACACCTTTACAAATTCGTTGGAGGAAACAATGGAATTTCATTCACCCAATCAGCTTGTCTCTGCGTGGAGCAACAGTAAGGAAAGTCAGGTCATTGCCCGGCCATCCTCACCCAAGTGGCCCATGGCCATAGTTGCGCAGGCCTGTGCACAGCGCACGACGTCCAGGTGTGTCCTGGTGCAGTAGAAGCAATGGGGCTGCGAGCTCCTGTCCGCCATTGTCGTAAGCATGACCAAGGTGTCGCCGCTCCCGAGCTGCTCGTTGCCGGTAGCAGCTCCCTCGGCTGCTGCCTTGCAGGATCTTCCCATCCTGCTCTGTCACCTGCAGCACCGGAGCTCTAGCACAGCCTTGTCGTAGTTGCGCTGGACACGATGCGCTCGCGGGCGGTGTGGAGCTTGGCGCCGTTAGGGTAAGAGAAAAGCGGGTAGAAGTAACGCGGGTGAGAAAATAAAATCAATTTTGGTAGAAACGTTTTCTAAATATCAGTTTTTGTGTAGGTTTGCCTCTCTTTCCACCTCCCCTCTATTGACCTTACATATTGGTCCAACTCCCCTCTATTGACCTTACATATTGGTCCAACGTGAGGGGTACAGTAGACCCAAATTAGGTAGAAACGTTTTTAATTGTACTCGTTCTTTTATATATAGATTATTAAAAGAGTTAAAGATTTATAATTGAGAAGAGAGTTTTTTTAGCCTTATGAACTGACGGTCTTGCCACTGTCCAATACAGAATTGGGCACTCAAAATTGAGTGTCTTAAACAGCAAGGGGCTCGAATCGGTGAAATGACTAGCCACTGTCGGCCACTTTTCTAATCTAGGCAATAGTGTTAGTTCAGTAACCAGATGGCCACCCATTTCACTGGAGCAAATGCCAGTCTAGTCTCAGGTATTAAAGGGAAGCTAAGGGACTTGCAAGGCACTCTAATCTGGACACTCCGCGACATAAAGACATGGTTAGTACCAAGGGCTTCACAAGCAGCATGCAACCAGCCTTCACAGCGTTAAATTAGCCGGAACGGGTGCAACCAGACTTCAGAGCGTTAAATTAGCCGGAACGGGTGCAAATTTACAAGACAGCGGCATTTCTACACGGCTGGATTTCCTCAGGTCGAGAACTTGTTAAACATACATTACCTAGCTAACAGCGACGGCTTACCGTCCTCTTCTACAGAGAACGCAAAAATGGAGGCTGCACGAGGCACAGTTGGATTGAATCACACAAAAGACCAGTTCACGAAGCAGAAGGCGAGGCAGTGCACATTGCTGTCCTCACCAAGAACTTTCCATGCAACGGCTTGTTCATAGGAGACATGTCGTCCCATTCCAGACAAGCACACCCCAGCCGGCAGGTAAGCGTAACCCTGAACACAGAAGATCAAGGATCAATTCCAACCTCAACCATGACAATAATCCTTTGAAAAATGGACACACCATGGAAGGCAATAAACTGAAACAGGTAAGTGTGAACAGGAGCAAGGTGTGAAATGGCAAGTTCCAGGTTTTGTTCTGCAGGTGAACATCCAAGAAGGCTGCAGCTTTTCTTACAGTGAATTGCATAAACTCCCAGCCCTTTCCAAGGTTCTTACAAACAAGGCTAGCAGCTAAGCGCAGGGACTTGCATGACGCTTATACAAGACACATGCTGGTCACCATGTCATACTGGAACTGTATGTGGATTGCCTAACAAAAGGTGAAATTCACATTGCATGGTTGAATTAAGCATTGTACCTGTTCCATCAGTTTGGGGATCTCAGCATGTAATGCCTTTCTGCCAGCTTCATCGAAGATTTTGTCTAGTGTAAGATCTTGCAGAGCAATTAGAGTTGTTTCTAACATGTCAATTCCCATCTGGTTGCCAAAAGTAAACACGGGTTTTTCCTGAGAACACAAGGCACAAATGTGTGAGCTGAGAAAACTTATGCTTATCTTGGTATGTACAGTTAGCTAGCTTCTACAGCCAACCAAGCAACACCCTAGGTGTATCTAAAATATTCAGACTTAAGGTTACATCCCTACATAAGACCAACAAATTTCAACAAACACAAGTCTGATTAAAGAAATAATAACCTTGAAAGAGCAACACAAGACGGCGTCCTGATGATCCCAGAACATTCTCAATAACGATTCCCCAGCTTCATCTGAGTGGCTGACCAAATCCACGCCCAAATGGTACCTGCAAGCATAAAAAGAATGTTTTTTTTAGCTTCATACAGGTTAATCTTGTATTTTGGTACTCAATTAACTTTTGGACAGACACTTGTTATGAACTTTTTTTATGGTGATCGAGTAAAAATGGACAAAGGCACTTACTGGTAGCTTTGGCAAATCCAGCGAACAAGTGTTCCAGCTTCAGGGAAGCCAGAAATTATCTTCTGCCCAGTGCCCAAGCCAGACCGTGAGGGAGAAATAGCCATCGATACTCTTTGCACAGCAGAGACAATACTTCGAACATACTGACGAGCCATAGCTGCAACACTATCTTGGAGATGTATTTCATAGGGGAACTGAAAGGCAATTGTCAGCACAGAGCGTAGGTTGCAATCATCCTGAGATCCATCCCCACAGGCATGTTGCGTAGCAGTACCAACTTCAAGGCTAGAGGTCAAATCTAGTGTTCTTCCAGAGGGAACGCCATCCTGTATAATATACTGATGGTTAGAAGCTGCATATGAAAATAGGAGACAGATAAAACTAAAACTGGGGCATAATAGTTTTTGAGTAAATGCAAGTGCGAGGGCCGGACAAAGGAAATGGAATACCATGAACTTCATCTCGCTCAAAAGAAATGGAAAGGAACACTCAACTGTTTTTATGTCTAACGGTATAACACGAAAGCCTGAAGATATCAAGGGAGCATCATCAGGGAATAGCTCATCTATTGGTGCAAAGACAAGCTGGAAGCAGGATCCCATTGATTTCTCATCAATCCCAGTGCAAAGCTGAAAAATCATTCCAGTCAGATATTAAACAAGACTAGAAGCCAGAAGCCTTTTTACAGGGTTGGACGACAATAGAATTTTGCATATGAAATGAGAATTGAACAAGAATTCAATATGCAAATACCCCCCCCCCTAAATTGACAGAGTAAAGTTCCATATTAATCGAGTAATTGCTCTTTTAGTGGGGGATTTTTTTTTCATTGCTATAAGAAATGAGAATTGAACAGGAATATTACTCCCCTAATTTAAAATGGTAAAGTCCCATATTAATCGAATGATTGCCCTTTTAGTGGCGAATTTTTTTTCCTTGTTAACACTGATGTGTGTCAAGAAGCACCTGGAAACCCACCAAAGCATATCACTATTACCTGAAGCAGATGGATATCTCTTGATAAAAGACCTCCATCATGTGTAAGAGCTTGCCCTTCAAGACGAACAACTTCTAAGATCTGCACGTTGATGAAAGACCACTATCATTACACATAGAAAAATAGAATAGAGTAGAATACAAAAAAATGTCTTTCATAGCAAGATGCATGGTTTTATGGCGTCGCCTAGGCGTCGTTTTTAAATCGTGGCGTCCAGGTGAAATTTAAATCTGGCGTCGCTGTCGGCAGGACCTCCATGTGTATGGCGTCTAAAATCGTCACCTAGGCGTCGTTTTTCCGCCCAGCGGACGCCGCATGAGCCGAATCGATGGGATTTGAGTCCGCGCGCGGGGAGAGTAAGGTGCTGCACGCGAAGAAAAAGGGATAAGGTTGCGAAATTGCGCGCGGGAAACGGCGGCGGCTGCGTGATTATAGGGGAATCCGCACGCTTGTGCCTCCTCAACGTGCAGCCGTGCAGCAGAGATTCAGAACAAGAGAGAGCCAGCGGCCGGCGGCGGCACCTGGAATCCATGGCGGCACCGTGCCAATTTGATCCCGTCGCTTCCGCTCCCCTCGTCCCGTGGCTTCGACTCTTTCTCCTTCGATGGATCCGCACCAAGCTTCGACTTGATTTTCCCAAGCCACCCTATCCAGGGCCAGGCTGCTCTCACACCTCCCTGCTGGCACCCCTTTTTCTCCACTCCGTCCCTGTCCGCCTGTCATCCCAAGATATGTATTTCTTCTCTCCCCTCTCCTCTGTTGCCTATAGATGTGTTAGTCTTCTCTAATAGTATATGAATAGCATGGGCTGCTTTGTTCCATTCTATTGCATTAGACTGCTAGGGGCTCCTGCTATTAATCTGCTATTTAAGTAGGCAGCTCTTGTGTGGATTAGTAGTACACCGGCTCCAGAATTGGCAGCAAACTCGTATGTATCTATGCATGTCTGTGCTGCTACATCTAGATCAGAGTATGTGTATGGCGTCACCTCGCCGCGCAACTTATTCGCCTAGGCGTCTGGAAGGGGTTAGGTCGCCGCGCCTCGCCTTACCGCCGTAATAACCATGGCAAGATGTAAATAACATATTATTTCAACTAAATGGCATGTCTGGTTATAGAATTGGACAAAAGCTAGCCTGGTAAAATGATAACACCATGGAAAATTGTACAAGGTCTTTGTCAGAAGAAAAATTCACATTCCACTGAAAACAAAGAAAAAAATGAACAAAATATCGCTCAAGTCAAAGTGATCACACAACCAGCAGTCAGTAAAACGTACTTAGGAAAACTAGCGATCTTTAACAGAGGGAAGTAGGGAGCTTAATGTACCTCCTCATTCTCCACTGTGTGAGCTAGTGGCATGATGATCTGACTCCCAGAAAATCTCATAGGCCGCAACCCAGGAAGTGAACAAGGGCTTGTTTTCAGTGCTGAATACGAATATGCATCAAAGTTATAATCTGCCCATTCAGACCGATGTTCCCTCAGGAACCTAACAAGTACTGCTGGTGGAACACTCTGGCATACCAAAGAAGAACAGAATGTAAGAGTTCAAGCATTCATGTATATGAATAAACCAATAAGAAATTCAGATGAGCAGACAGTTTCACCATCTTGTTTTAAAAGCCAGAAAGATAAACCTAGGTGAATTACTAGCATACTAATAACATACCAACCAGGCACAGTACACTTGTCATAAGCAAATGAAATTTAAAATTCTATTACATTAGTTCACTAAACATAGATGATTTTCTTATCATACCAGTTTGTTATATATATATATATATATATATATATATATATATATATATATATATATATAAGTTCTGTTTGTCTCTATATATATATATGAATATTTCAGGGTCATATAAGTGAACTGTTTGTCTCAATACTTATATGCCCTGAATTTCAAACTATTGTGCACCCTCACCTGCAGTAACATGGACGCCTTAGCACATATAATACCTCCAGGAGCTCCAAAATCACTTGCAGGATTGGTACTGCTCCTAATCTTCTTTGAGTTGCAAGCGATGATAACATCTTCAATGCCATCTCCACCCATGACAGACCAACCATCATCATTGAAGCCACTAATAGCATCATTAAAGCCTCTATAAGAGCATAGCATTCGTGTTATTGTAAACAAACAACATGCCCTGTCCCAAAGAAAGAGTGATGAAGTAGCAGGAGTAAAATCATTATCCAAGACTGACCTACTAAGCCTCTGACTAAATGTTCGTAGGACAGCTGGCTGCCTCCCCAGCGCATATACAACCTCTCCGCTTGTTTCTTGAGCAATTTGTCTGATGTGCCGTAGTGCCTTGACAATATAGCAGTAAGTTTACGATGCAGAAAGTACAGATAGCCCATCACTTCAAATATGCAATACTTGTATCAAGGGTAAAGGACAAACCAAAGAAGGGAGTTTTCCCAATGAAAGTAAGTTGCTCAGCAATGGTTTAACTCATGAATGGAACTTCACAAGTTCACATATGTGAATTCATGAACCATCTAATCTAAAATGCTAAAACCAACGAGAACCATGAAAAAGTACTACACTTCTTATCATTCGTCAACACTAAAATAATTTAGGGACTCAAGATGATTTTGTAGTCGCTAAGTGAAACTACTACACAGATTTATACCTATAATTTGGTATAATAGAAACTGAACTCCACACCAATTGGATTCTTAAGCACTAACCATCATATGACTTAAGAAAAAGGTTGGCATCTATGTACATGCAAACAATTATATTATGAAATGACAAACTGGAAAGTTTTCAATAACTCACTGCGGTTGTCATCTTCTGAGCAACTACCCTAGATGACTCATAGAGGGGCCGAAGAACTTCAGGAACACTCCAAGCCTGCAAGGTAGGATTGCACAGGATGAGAACCTAGATGAAGGGCATTCAATATCAGTGTAGCAAGCATGTCGAAGTTAGGGATCATACATCAAGGTCCAGATGGTCCACTATACGCACAATCGAGCCCCCACCCTCACATTGGCGGACTAAATATCCACTAGGAAGCATCTCAGCTCTCACAAATTGATGTGCTGTGGCATTGCTTTGACCACCCCCTGAACCACTCAAAGATCTCTCACAGACCTGAAAGAAACAGGAATGGATACATAGGTATCAATAATTTCATTGCGTAATTAACCGTGTTCCCAAGTTAATCAAAGAAATAAGGTTCATGGCTATACTCACCACAAGACTGCCATCCTCCAAAGTGGTTGTGTACCTCAGTGTCCAAAAATCTCGTGCAGGAACTAAAGTAGTAGGAGCATACATCTGAAGGCGCAACCAAGAACCACATCTAAGAGCCTATTATTCTTCAACAAATGTAATGATCAGAAACAAATGCTAACCTGCATGTAAACAAGCTCAATTGTCCCACCATTTCCAGCTGGTAACATTGTAAAAACTTCAAGACTCCGGCAATCATGGAACCAGGATGGCCGGTCTTTTAGTATCTCCACAATCTACCAAGCACACTATCATAAGAATCCTCCAGGGAATTTACTGAGGGCAACAATATGTTCCAATGTTTTCTGGGAAAAAATATGTATTGGAACCATATGGCACAAAAGAATTGAAGAGGATCCGTGTTGAAAAGGGTGAGATACTTATGAACTGAAGAAGATTTTGTAAAGGATAAGCTACTTGTTTTAAGAAAATTGACAAAATAACGATCAGAAGACTTTACAAAGAATATGCTACCTGTTTTAGAAAAATGAAATGACCAAATAACACAAACATGATCTTAGCCCACTAAAATTTGTTTAATTCGAGGTTAGGTACAAACAAAAAACCTCACTTTCTCACTAGTTCTAGATAGAGAAAACAGCTTCAATGTGTATCCCATGTAGACCAAGAACACTGTTTTTAGATAATGCATGTAAACCAACAACATATAAAACGGTTACAATGTCTATCCATTGAAACCAACAACAGAAAATGCATTATGTAATAAAATGCTTTGAAAAAAGTGCAAAGCATATAAGTTACCTTTGTTGGTTCCAGGTTAACAAGACCACAGGCACGGGCAGCAACACCTCGGCAACCATGCGAAACGGTCACAATACCAAAAGAATCCGGACCAGGCTAATCACAAAAAAGGAGATCAATATAAGCAAGTATCAGTCACCTTAATTTTCATGTCAGGGCATGGAACCTCAGAAAGCTATGAAACCCACCTTCATCCCAGGCATCGGGACCCAATCAATAGCAGTCCCTGTAGCCTTTGAGAGGAAATCTGTCAATGTCTCCTCGGCAATTGAAAGTAGCCTGGCCCAAAAGGGGGAAAAGATTAGCATAGGCAGTAACTTAAAAAAAATGAAGTGAAACCCTTAGTTTGGCAGCAAACTAGGCTGACTTACCCTGATGGATTACTTGCATCCCTTAGGTTGGCAGGAGTGGTCACATTTGATTCACAGCTCGCGTCATTTGCTAACGAAGACTGCAACAGATAATGGTTTCAGAGGAAAAGAAGGGCAACATTGGGCATACAGATATGGATGAACATCAACAACCCGTAAATGTTATAATATGGCTTCACATCAACAAAAACCTAGACTTACATTCTGCAGCTGCTGCTTCATGTATGCATTCTCGTGAACCAGCTGGGAGACCTGCTTCTGCAGACGCTCATTCTCCTCCATGAGAAGCTTGTTCATCGCGGTCAACTTTCCGTTCACGGCCTGGAGCCTGGAAGACTCTTTACGCTGCTTATCACGGCACCTACCACAATGAACAATGGACGCAGAATTCAGCTAAGGCAAACAAAGAACAAATCGGCATTCGTACAGAACTGGCAAAATCACGAGGGCAGAATATGTGTCGGCCCTATGCTCAGAATAGGAATGCAGATAATTTCAAGTTTGCGCATCACAATTGGGGGTAAGAAATCGTTCTCGCTAATTTCTACAGTCATCATTACACTTTCCGTTGCACCTATCCCAGCATTATGCTATAACAATAACATTCATCTAAATTCACCTCCTAGAAATGATTTATCAGTTAAGTTCCAGCAACATCCCTGACTGGCAGACAGAGAAAGCGCGTCGACGGTGGGGGCTCACCTTCGATTCTGGAACCAGACCTTGATCTGCTTGGGCTCGATGTTGGAGAGGATGGGGCACTCGCGCAGCAGCTGCTGCCTGCGTGCAGAGCTGGGCTTGGGGCACTCGGCGTACACCCGCTCCAGCGCCTCCACCTGCTCCTGCGTGTACCGCACGTACTTGCCAGTGTCCATGCCGCCCTTGTCGTAACCGCCGCCGTCGCTGCTCCCGCTCCGCATCGCCACCGCCGCCGCCATCGTCGCCCGGTCACTGACCAGGCCAACACCGGAAGCAAAATCTCCAACACGATGGTGCCCTCTCCCTCCCTCCACCTACGACCACCACTTCCCTTCTAGCTCCTCCGCGCGTCCTTGCGCACTCTCAGTTCCTCCTCCGCCCGGGATCAAAACCTGCGTGATTTTAACCAAAAGATACGGTGTCAGAAAAGAAATAAACTGTCAGCGATTAACAACCTTCCCACCTCATCAGACAAAGAAACGTAGAAAAGCACGCAAAGGAGTCAGCTTTTGGCTTGAAACCGAGGAGGGAAAAGGGCGGCCGCTGCAGAACCACAACACGCAAATGCGGCCGATTATCCGCGGCAGAAATTGGGGAGCCAAACGATTCTGCTACGCAATACGAGATTGCAAGCCACAAAAATCCAACGCGCAGGCAGGATGAGCCGCGGTTCATCAAATGTGCATTCTATTCCCACCCCGGTTTTCCCACGTAAAAAGCGGATAAAAGCTCACCCAAAAGATCACTTCGCGGGCTCGCAAGAAATCCGGCGGAAGGAAAACAGCAGCAAGAACACGCAATGGCTTGATCTCAAAAAAAAAAAAAAGAAAGGAGAGAGCACGCAATGGCTGACTGCAGAGGTACGCGGAACGGGGCTCTGAGGAGTGACGCGGCCGTCACCTGTTTTCAGCTCTCCGCCCTTGAACGCCCGCAACTGAGAGGCGTACGGGCACCGTCGCCGGCTCCGGACAGCCGCCTCGCAGCCTAACCCCGCGCGAGCCGGCGGCCCACGGCGGCGCACGGAGCCTCGGCCATCACCTGCCAGAAACGCCTCCACCCAGCGCCGATGCCCAGAAGCGGCAATACTCGCTCGCTCACCGGGCTCCCCGGATCCTGTTGATGCAGAACGAGACGAGAAACACACACAAGCGCGGCACGGGAAGAGAGAGAGAGAGAAGGGACAGGGCAGGAGTCCGAGAGCGGCAAAAGGCAACAGCTTTAAAGACGAGAGAGAGAGAGCGAGTCAGGCAGTGCTGCAGAGCTAGCTAGCACGTCTACTGTGAGGGGCACGAAAAGAAGCCATGGAGAAGAGGGCGAAGAAGGCTGAGATAGCGGATGGACTCGGTGCACGAAGTCCGCTGAGAGTTGATGTTGGGGCCCACCCATAAGAGAACTGTAGTAGGCGTATCGCGAGTCACTGTTGCGCTGAAAATACGTCATTATTTTGTCCATGACATTGCTCTGGTGCGTGACCCTTTGTTTAGTTACTGAAGATTAGAGAAAATTTTATTATACGAAAATTTTGTGAGAAAAGTCATAGTTTAAACGAAAAGACTAAATAATTAGTGAATATAGAAAAAAAAGAACCACACATAAAACGGTGATGATATATATAAAGTTACTAAAATCTATCACCCCGTTCTTAAATATATATTGTTTAGTTCAAAAATAAACTAATTGTCTTATGCTAAACATGATACATTTAAGATTCTGAAAACGATGATGAAAGCTTAACCTTAGTTGTCTACTACAGTATCAAGGAATTGGCCCAACTTGCTACGAAACCTATTAGATCATGCAACTTAGAAAATAAATGTATCTACTTCCACCAACATATATCACTCTAGAAATAGAAAAATAAAAAAACCAAACCACGTTAACTCGAGATAAATCGATAGCACGCTCCACTAATGTCAACATGTAAAGAAGCGTAGAGGGCAACTAGAGCTAACCCAAGCAACAACGAACGTAGTAAACCACAAGTTGCCACTAATGTCCAACAAACTCATGAAACTAGGTTTCTCACTATACGAATCAGAGTGCTTTGCCCTACAGATTTGATAGTTTGCAATACCTTAAGGTGCTAGCACAAACCAAAGTAGAGTTAGGCCTTGTTTAGATCGCCAACTTTCGCCAACTTATTTTGCCAACTTGTCACATCGAATGTTTGGACACTAATTAGGAGTATTAAACATAGGTATAAAAATAAATTAATTACATAGATGGACTCCACATCGTGAGACGAATCTATTAAGCCTAATTAATTCGTCATTAGACACTATCGTGCTACAGTAACCCGTCATTAAAAATGCACCAATGACGGCACATATTAGGCTTAATAGATTCGTCTTGCGATGTAGAGTCCATCTGTGTAATTAGTTTTATAATTAGTCTATATTTAGTACTCCTAATTAGTGTCAAAAGGATGAATGTGACATTTCGCCAACTTTCACCAACTCATCTAAACAGGGCCTTAGTTGGATGCGCTGGGTCAACAAGTCGCGGTATTAGATCAAGGCACCAAGTCGCGGCATTAGATCAAGGCAGAGGACGCAGGTCGTTCTATTGTTGAAACTTTTCTTGTGGGCATGTGTCGTCCCGAACCAAGAGCATGGGAGGGGGAACAAACACCCATCTTCAATGCCTGCTTTGTGCTTGCATAAACTCCACACAAGGCTCTAACACCGCAAAAACTAGGTGGCTTGGACAGCTAGCATGGCTTTGCTCATGTCGCGGCTACAGTGATACATGCGTTCTTTAGAGATTAATATCTAGATCGGAGATGTAGGGTCACGAGTATATTTACCTGTGTCAGGCGATTGTTGATGGAGTCTGGAACACTACTTCTTGGAGATCATTGTTGAAGAAGGCCATGTTTAGATTCCTAACTATTTACTATTCATTCCAACTTTTCACTGTCCATTTCAACTTTTCACTATTCCTCCCTCACAAAACACGTTTCCCAGCGAATGCTACAGTGTTTTTCTTATGCTACAGTGTTTTTTTCTACAATCTAAACACACCCGAAGAAACGACGCACCAAACTAGGATGAGAAAGAGGGACACCTAGGAAACAGATAGGCTAGAGTGGAAGATGGGTCACGAAGATGGGCTTGTGGCGGCGGAGAACAGGGAGAAATAGAATGTGTGAAGAAGCAAGGGACGGAAGGCTTTTAGGGCTAAAGGGAAGGACCGGAGAACAGGGAGAAATAGAATGTGTGAAGAAGCAAGGGACGGAAGGCTTTTAGGGCTAAAGGGAAGGACCGGCTCAGATCACCACAATCCTAGATCGAATGGCTTATTAAGGCCATGTTCAGATTCCCAACTATTCACTGTTCATTTCAACTTTTCACTATTCATTCCAACTTTTCACTATTCCTTCCTCACAAAACATGTTTCCCAGCGAATGCTACAGTGTTTTTCTTATGCTACAGTGTTTTTTCCTACAATCTGAACACACCCTAATAATTATTTTATTTATCTTCCTTATAAAAGTGTATATAGTTTGTTTTGAAACAAACAATGGCAAAGTGTGGGACAAAATAGACAGGTTTTGTCTCGTGACGATTAGCTCTTTCGGCGCATTGGTATATTCGGTATGCCAAAAATATACATCAAAGACAAACAAGCCCATCGCTCGGTGGTTGGGTCCGCTCATGGAGCGCCTAGCCTGCCACAACCCGGATTCAGTCATAAGTTTTGAGGCGTGAACTTCAATTACCTCTCAATCATACAGGCATTCTTTAGATATTAAGATTGAGATTGGAGATTTAGGGTTTCATAGTGTATTTACCTCTGTCTAGTGGCTGTTAAAGGATCGTCCTGGATGCTGCTTTCTCAGAGATGGAGTCGTAGTTAATGAAGAAACTATGGATCAAACTAGGAGGAGAAAACGACACCTACGAAACAGAGAGGATGATGTGGAGGATGGGGTACACAGATGAGTTGGTGGCGTCCGAAGAACAAGAGGAAATAGAATGCGTGAGGAAGCAAGAGCGGGAGGCTTCAGGGGCAGAGAGAAGGATCAGGTCTGATCACCACAATCCTAGATCGAATGGCTAGGAACCATGAACTTATTAACTAACTATTTTATTTTGTTCCTTATTTGAATAGCCAGTTTCATAACAAATTATGTCAAATGTGGGAGCACAAAAGGACAGGTTTTGTCGCGTGACGTTTGGCTCTTTCGGCGCATCGGCATATTCGATATGCCAAGAATATGGCGCATAGGTGAACGAGCCCATGGCTCGGTGGGCGGATCCGGCCAAGGAGCGCCTAGCCAGCCACAACCCGGATTCAGTCATAAGTTTTGAGGCGTGAACTTCAATTACCTCTCAATCGTACCGGCATTCTTTAGATATTAAGATTGAGAATGGAGATTTAGGGTTACATAGTGTATTTACCTCTGTCTAGTGGCTGTTAAAGGATCGTCCTGAACTCTGCTTTCTCGGAGATGGAGTCCTTGTTGATGAAGAAACTATGGATCAAAGTGGAGGAGGAAAAGAGACACCTACAAAACAGAGAGGATGATGTGGAGGATGGGGTACAGAGATGGTATGGTGGGGGCCGAAGAACAAGAGGAAATAGAATGGTGAGGAAGCAAGAGTGGGAGGCTTTAGGGCTAGAGAGAAGGATTAGGTCTGATCACCACAATCCTATATCGAATGGTTAGGAACCGTGAATTTGTTAATAACTATTTTATTTTGTTCCTTATTTGAATAGTTAGCTTCGTAACAAATTATGTCAAATGTGGGAGCACAAAAAGACAGGTTTTGTCGCGTGACGTTTGGATCTTTCGGCGCATCGGCATATTCGGTATGTCACCAATATGTTGCATAGTTGAACGAGCCCATGACTCAGGTGGGTGGATCCGCCGTGCACCACCCCTATTCGATCATAAGTTTTGCAATGTGTTACATATCAATCATATGTAACCTAACAGGTACTGTATATGCGTAGATATAGGCTATAAGGGGCGTTCGTTTGGAGTAGTAGAAGACTAGAGGTTGAGGCCAAGGGGGAAAAAGAAAAAAAAAACATGATACAAACACCAACTGTTTTTATCGTTTCCCTTAAACTTGTTTTTACTTTCCTTTTTGGAACGACAGCCATAGACTTTGTAAGATTAGTTTTACCATATAAAAAACTGAAAGCCTAATCGTGAACAAAGAACACGGGAGTTGGATGCCAGTAAAAAAAAGGGACCCGCGCCCCCTCCGTCAGCGCATTCGACAATCAGCACCTTCAGCAGTAGAACTACACTGCGGAAGGAGGGACGCGGCCGCTAATCGTCGTGCCGAGCAGCTTAACCCCCCGCCCGCAGCCGAATCAAGCAAATCCCCATCCCCCGTCGCGGCGCGGCGGTCGTCACGGCGGAAGCCCCCGACGGGACGCGCTCGCGGATGAATCTATAATAGAAGAAACGGGGCCCTCGGCACCGCGCCTGGGCGGCCTGCGTGCGGTGTGCGTGGTCTTGCTGGTGGTCCTGTGCCCACGCGAGTTGCGGGCAAAAGGACACGGCCGCCGAGGCGGCTCCGCCTGTGGGGCAACTGGGGCAAGTAGCCAGACAAGCCACCACGCCGCGCACGGCGCCGGGCCCTGGTTGCTGCTAGTGAAGCTCGTGCGCCGACCGCTTCCACACGACGTAGGGCCCCCACCGGCGCGCTCGGCGCCCCGCCGTGAACGGGCGGGGTGCGTAATTTTTGTGCGCGGCTGCTGATGATGGGAGAGAGCACGGGAGTTATGGCGCGTGGCGGGCGGGGACGTAAGCGTGGCCTGACACGTCGGGCACGCGCGCCCTGCCGCGCAGCGGTTCGGCTCGGCTCGCTTCGGCTAGCCAGCCTGCACAAGTACAGTCTACAGCCTACCAGTACAGTCTACAGCACTGGGCGCTGCTGCCCCACTGGCCTATGGTGGCCGCCAGGTCAAGTCACACCTCGTTCCTCACCGGTCTACGACGCCGCCCACGGCCTACGTACGCTACGCTACAGTGGCAGCGCCTGCAGTTGTGCTCGCCGTCCGACGAGAGTCAGAGGCCATCGCATACGTATCGTATCCACGGCAATGAAGGAAGATCGTCAATCGCCAATGGTTTCGGATCTTGGCGCTTGGGAAAGGAACACAGCAAGCGCGTTCAATTCCAAGGAGGACCCTATGCGAGGCGACGCCGCGACAGCGCACCGCGCGCCGGCCGCCGGGTAAACGACTGTTCTATCCTCCAGGCAGCGTGACGCGACTGCGCCGCAGCCTGGCCGGGCCAGAGTAAACAGAGCCGTCTGCTAACGCGAGGGCGAGTACTAGAAAAAAAACGCGAAATTTACGGCGTCAAATTGGATGCGTCTATCGCTGTTGGTTGGAGTACACAAGCGCTGGGGTCGCCGTTACACACAGGAGAACGAACCGACTAACCGAGTACTGGTCTTGTGTCGCCGTAGTCAGTATCGATCAAATGCATTGCTTTGGCGACTCTAATTACTCAGGGTACATGCATGGATGTTGTATCGTTGACTCGCCGTATAGTGTACGTACTGTATAGTATACAGTAGCTGCTGCTAGCCGTCCACATGCACTGCCTCGCGCATAAAATGATTTGCTCGTGTTCGGGTGATCGTGTCGACCGGCCGCCGGTTACGGGTCTCGTCTCGTACGACGTCGCCGCGTGCCGCTGCTGCCATGTCGCGCCACCGTGTCGGCGCTAGCTGCCGTCCATGGCGTGGCCCCCCGGCGGGCCACTCTCCTCTCTCGACAGGTTTTTATGATCGATGATCGCGCAGCGAATCGACGTGCGGCAGCGTCGCTCGCCCACAGTCATCACACGATCATCTTCAGTCAGTTATCCAAATTACTCGCTGCACAAGCACGTTGGTTACAGCGGGCCTCTCGGCCACGCTATTCATCAGGTGCCGGTGACCGCTGACCGGTGGCGTGGCTGCTTTGCTGCTACCGTCAGGGTGGTGGGGCCAGAGAGGGTTGTCTGGGCCCACCTGCCTGCCACTGCGAGGAGTAAAGCAGAAGCAAAGATGGAAGGCCTGCTTCCCGTGAGGAGTGACGATAGAGCGGGGAAAAGAAAAAATTGGAAAAAGGTCTGACCGATAGATCCAAAGCATGCAGATGGAAAAGTGGCTGTGATGTGTATTTCTTGCAGTCGCCGGTCCAAGTCGAAACGCTGCTACACTTCACTAGTAGTAGTTGCGTTTTGGCCTGTGCTGCCTGCTTGCTTCGCTTGCCCCTCAAACCTTGCCTCGGTGTAAGTATATATTGGGAGAAAAAACTCTGTAGATTCAGAAAAACATTATGAGTGGGAGGAATAGAATGAATAGGAAAAAGTTAGATGAATAGTGTTTTTTTAATAGAAGTTGGGTAACTAAACCTTACGCTTCTCATGTCCCGCACGCGAGAAAAGGGAGCAGAGACAGGCGATGCCCCCGTCACGTGTCGCGGGGGGCTCCACCTCTACCTCGTCAGGCCAACCATCGCTAGTTGTAGTTTAGCCTCTCACACACGGTGGATTACCCAGGAGTGGCATACAAGTAATCAAACGGAACACCCCATTCGGACACCGGGTTTGCTTTGCTTGCATTGGTCTCGGCGATTTCACCCGTCCTTTCTTTCTCCGTCGCCTTTGTTTTGCCACGTTGATGACGACGACGCAGATGGCCAAGCGACTCCAGGCCTTGGAGGCTTCAGGCTTGGACACAGAGAGAGGGAGCAAGCAATTGCATGCTATTCCATGTGCCGGAGGTGGCCAGGCCGCAGGAAAAGGATTCAAGATTCAGGAGGCGCCCCGGACGTGGATTATTAGTAGATAAACCGATGTGGAAACGGACACCCGGCCGGTGAAATCGAGCTGAATACGACGCGGGTCGCGGCCACCACCGCTGCCGGTCGCGGCCAAAAGAGGCGGTCACGCCGTGCCGGAGCCGGAGACGGGGACCCCATCCGCCCCTGGCTTTGCCTTTTGCAGTGCGGCCCCGGGGGCAGAAACATTCTCTGCTCGGCTGCATAGATCGGCTGGATCGGTGATCCATTTCGCGCCCTTGCTGCCTGTCGATCGACGACCAAGTGATAGAGATACTACAGGCCGTGCTCGAATGCTTGCTGCGTCCATGCTTTTCTTTGTTTTGGAGCTCCAGCTGCCATACAATTGGAATGTACCAGGCCATCGCCATGGCATCGGCAGCAAGAATGACCTTTCCTTTGCTTTCCTTGGTGAGCGAGAAGATGTGCATCAAATTCCATCAGCGGACTCCTTTTCAAAGAAAAAAAAATCCATCAGCGGACTGGGGTTGTTAGTTACTAATAGTCATGCTTTCAGAAAATTTGTGGCCGGCCTCTCAAAGTTCTTTACACCAAAGGAAAAAGGGAAAGGCTCGGTTGAAGCCAAAGATCCATACAGTGCAGGTGGGCACAGTAAACACATGCCGCACAAGCCATGTAAACATACTATATGCAACACACGTAGGGCCCTTCATGCGAGCTTTGGAAGATTTCTAGAGTTTTTACGTACTCGCGGCCATCTTTTGAGTTAACAATCCTTCCCAGGGCCCCCCTGTGCCCCTCAAATCTCGGCATATTTTCAAAGGCGGCTTCTGCAGTTCTTTTGGATCCTTTACCTTCGAAATGAAAAACCTTTCTTTTGTTGCCCAGGTAGGCCCATGCATATGCATGGTCGAACGACATGAACGACTTACCATTAAGCAAAGGACAGGTTACGCATTGGTGGTCCAAGCTTTCAGCTTAGGCTTGCTATGAACATCTTGGTCTTTTAAACCATGGGTTTCTTCTCATGGTTACAGACCGCTGTTTGCAAGGGAAAACATTTGATCTCGAACACGAGTATGTATTTGTCCATTGATATTTGGCAGGGTCACTCTGAAACTGCATTTCTTTCTTCCATGCCTATGAACAAGGCCTCAAAGCACCGTAACAAACAAGGTAGGAGAACAACGGCTCACAAGCACCCTCGAGTTGAACAACGGCCTCAAAGCAACTGGTGCAGTACTACAGTTATGCAAAGACTGCACACAACGTCACAAAACAGACGCATCGATCTATTGCAAATGGAGAAACCGCACCGACTGCACAAAATGAACGCTTCTCTTTTAAGTCGAGCCGGAAACCGAACGTGACCAAGGACAAGCTCAGAACACCAATCTGATGGATGGATCTCACCAAGCGTAGCCGCCGTACCGGTGGTCCTTCTGGCCTCATCAGCTAGTCATGCGAAAGCTTGCATTGCCCCGGTGTTGGTCCTTTTCAACCGGTGTCTCTTTTCATTGTTGTTGGGCCGTGCCAATCTTACCGTAGTACGCACAGTGCGGGGGGTGCCTTACGTTTCAGCTTTTTTGCGTGCGTGTACCACAGCTCTCGTTCTCTAGATAACTAGTATACATGACAATTATGACATGGGTCTATGATCAGACCAAGTCTCTCCACATATACATACATGAATGGCATGCCAATTAAATTCAGACCGGCCTGGAAGAAGAACGAGATTTTAGCTAGGAGATCGATGCTGCCGATGCACATCGTCTGTAAAAACTGGGAGCCGTCCATATAAATGAAAAACCTTGCATGAAGAGTTGAAGACAGTGGGCGCGGAAAGATACACACCAGGCGATATACCCCGCCGCGAAATTTGGTACCACCGCAGATGTGCATGCGTGTCTTTTCCCGTGTCTCCACCCCGTGCAAAACGCCGTCGCGGATTAACTCGCTAGGGCCCAAAAGAGGATGTGCAGGCATGTGTCGTCTACAACAACCGGACGAAATTATTGGACAAGAGCCAAGACGATATATATCGATCCTTTGCCAGTGCCAGGTACGTGGCGTACGCGCTCGTTGGTGGATCGGTCGTGTCGCGGACACCCACACGTTGTTACGGTGGATCGGCATGCGTGGTCCATGCCAGGGCCGTGCGTACCCGTACGTGACAAAATGGTGCGTGGTGTTCCTTCCGGGACCCCGATGGTGTGCATGCTGTCCTCTGACAGGAGCAGGTGAGCGCGACGCCGCATTCCTTGAACCCGAAATTTTGGCTATCCCCACAACAGGCCAGACGGCCACTGCTAGGGACCGCCCCCTTGTTCTCCGGCTCCGGTTTTGGCATTGATGCATTGATGCATGCATGACCTCTGTCCATCCTTATATGTTGTTGTATGTAGTAACTTGATGCCTAGTATTACTATACCATGTGTGCGTCGAGACTTTGTTCCGAAGGCTTTATTTTTTAACTCTTATATATATGGATTTATATATTGAAATAAAAAAGGATGGACAGAGGTCAGAAAAAAGAACTTCGGCCCTCAGATCACCTGCATGTCTTTTGTCTTGGACTGTAAGTTGTTGTTGGTTTTTTTTTTAATCTCCGTCCATGGACCTCTCCTTGCTCGGCCACCTCACTCGCCTTTGATTGCTCCACACGCCTGCACGGCGAGTGTGGCGCATGCATGATCAAGCAGTTGTCTACTGGCCGGCCGGCCGCAGCAACGGCCAGCGATCGAGCAAAGAATTGCAAAGGCCCATGCATCTGACCCTATCCTGGGGCAAGCAAGCAGTAGTCTATACAACGCGTGCGTAGGCATTGGAGCGGTGGAGTGGAGCCTTGGAAGGCAAGAATGGAGGAGCCAGGCAGGGCTCTCGCATCCAGAAGCATGGGGCATTGTTTGTTTGTTTCTATGCCGCCGTGGGCAAGCATGGGATGGGAATGTGACTCTCAAGCATCCTGCATCATGCTCCTCTTCACACACTTCTAGAGTTCTACAGTAATATTTACAGCTGCATGTAGTATAATACTCTAGTAGTCTCCACTCTCCAGTGTCCAGTACGGCAGTTTGTAACTAACATGCGGCCAACTGACCTGGTACGAGGCTACATAGGTTAAGCAACTAGCTAATCACCTTCCGTTAATTTGTAGCCGTAGACTACTTAGCTGCTTGTACATACTGATGGACTAGAGGTTTTTACAAAGATAGTGATAGATTATAGATATACTGTATACTTTTAAAGGATCGGACAGGCAGACAGGATGCTGAAACAGATCGAGCTGGCCGGATCGAGACTGATGGGGACGACAACCGCCTGCCATCTTTGATGCAACAAAATTTTAACTAAAAGTAGGACCAAGTACTCGTACAAAATTTTAACTAGGACCAGCTAGGAGGTTAGCTAAAGAAAACGTACACCAGTGCGTCGACCGTGCAGGTGCACGGACTGGCTTTTGTAGGCAGTGTGTGCTAGAGGAGAAGGTTCCGGGCATTCCACCCGATCAGTTTGGTGCAACAACGACGCCAGGTCACCAAACAGAAGCAGCCACAGCGAGCGCTGCCGTGTCGTGACTGCAGCACAGTATGTACTGCAGTGCTCAACAGGGCTCAAGAGAGCAGGTTAGTAAAGAAGTCAAAAGGGAGGTGCATGCGGATGCAAAATAAAAGATAACGGCTCCAGATTAGATCAAGGCCTTTCTGTTAGTGGTTACGGCACTATTGAACGCCGAAACGGGCTTTGGGTGTGCCTAACGCCACGGGCAGCAGGTACGGTACTGTAACCCCTAGTTCTTCTTGGTCTTTCCGGTAAGAGAGGCTACAGTTGGAGCCTTGGAGGGTTCAGCAAGAATAATGGAATCTCATTTGGCGCAACAGCTTGACATGCCACAGTCGTAGGTCGGTCGATCTGCCGCGAATTTTGCGATTCGTCAAGGCGATGCTATGGCATTTGCAGTTGAATGAATTGCAAATTTGCAATTGCTGCTCGCCTGCTCCTCCCTGCAGCGGCGAGGCAGTGAACCCTGAACAAACAGTTGGACCAGGTAACAGCGCTCATGATGCCCTCACGCTCGCGCGATCCATTCAAAGCGGGGCATCATTTTAATGGGCCGGCCTGAGGAACGCGGACGGGGGCCTGCTGGCCCAGTGCATTCATTCGCCCGCACGGATCAGGCCGGCCTGCTGCACCGCGTCAATGCGTCATCGGCATCGCTGCTGCTGCTCGCCGGTGGCGTCCCGTCTCGTCGCCGTGTGATCATTTCATCTGCCGCCGCGCTGCATGTCGTTTTGTTTGGCGTCGTGTGCGGTTCCAATGTTCCATGCGCGCGCGGTGCTCTGTGCTCTGCCACGAGTGATCTCATCGCGTCCCGCCCGGCTGGCCAGAGAGGCAGAGAAGACCAATAAACACAGCTACAGAAGGGTCAGCGACGCCAGCGGTTCAGAAGATCTCGACCAATGGTTTCATCACGGGCCTTTTTTTTGTTGATCGGTCTAATCGAACGAGGGACAAGCAAGTCGCCGAGAGCTACTATGTTTTGCGCGTGATCCTTGGCTGCATTGTCCGTGCAAAATGCACTTAGAATGGAAACGATTGGAGCATCCAGCATCTCCAAAAGTTATGCAAAAACTCAGCCACGGCGAGACAAAGGGAAAAGGCTGTGCTGTTCGCACTACCAAGTTCGAATGGGCAGGGCAGGCGCGTAGTACGTCGGAGGAACACAAACACTCGCTAGTGGTGGCGGCATGGCATGGTAGCGCGGGGAGACAAACGCGCACGAACGCAAGCAAGGGACCGTTCGTGCACCCTTTTCTGTTCGCGCGTGTGGCGTATGCATGCGTACGTCTGATACGGCGTCCGCACAGCAGAAAATTCCCCTTGCCCGATATAGCACCGTACCTGAATATATTTTTTTAGACGGAACACAGTTCCATTAATCACGTGCCGTACCTGAATATTTTTGGTAGAGTAGCTGTTTTTTCCCCTTCCAAGCGCCTTTGGGCGTAGATTGTTGCCGCCGTATGTGGCTCGGCACCCGCGGGCTGGTTTCTTGTTCTTCTTTTTTCTTTTTGAGAACACCCGCGGGCCGGCAGCGGCCTTGAGAGCGTTCTTCACGGTTTTTTGGGCTATCTGGGCCCAGTCCGGCCCACATCAGCCAGTAACAAGATGTCATCACATATTTACATGAGCCTCCCTTAATCATCCATCGCGCAGGTGCAGAACTTGCATTGGCACCCACGGTCGCCGCCGCTCATCGGCGGCGGGCGGAGACCGTCCGTTCGTCCATTGCTGCATGCTTCTCCTCCGTAGACGACCGACGTACGAACATGCCGGAGTGGTACTGTACTGATAGTCTTCAAGGGCCAATACGAGCCCAAACTGCTTCGACTACAGTCCAGCCCGTACCAGTACTTGCTGTAGCTCGCTGTAGCAGAACATACACTCCTCAGCACGTCCGTTGGTAGTACAGAACGAAGGTGATGTGCGTGAAGGCCGCCGCCACGTACTACCAATACCTTAGGGGACTCCTGTAGCTAGCTCCTACGGCTGCATGCCTGCATTGCTGCCGGTAAGGTCGATGCAGGCTATGTGTCGTAACTACTACAGTAGTAAGTTAAGTAGGACTCCAGCAGTGTGGAACACGTGAAGGATCCACCCCACGACAAGCCCGTGACATAATAATGCACCGGAGCAGGCGTGCTTCAAAGTTCAGACCAGCTCCTCAGTTTGTACTCTATACTCATGTACCGGACATGTCCAGGAAAAAACCAGATGAAAGCCGAAAACCACAACCATGTAACGTGACCATGCATCAGGTGGATAGAGATAATGTTGGCGAAGTGGTTCATTGTAGGATTAAGATAAGCCATCAATGGCTTCATGCCTTCCATGACGAAGACCTCGTGCACTGGCATTGCAACGTCAAAAACAAGCATCTCAACTTAAATCGACAACGGGACTTAAATCGACAACTGAATTTCGTGATTCGTGTGCCACTTGGCCTTACTTAATACAACTCAAACTTTATTTCAAGCTAATTCGACAAAGAGGTTATTTATCAACTTCGACAAAGAGCACACAAGACACAACTTACCACGACAGAGTTCTAACGACCAAGACACGACATATGAGGCCTTACACTCAGAGTCTCCACATGACCCAACAAACATCACAATTCTGCTTCACAGCAGACAGAAAAACGAAAATGAAACCAAGCTTTAGCCTTCCACAAGCTTCAGATTGGCTTACTGAAAGGTCATGCAATCAAGCGCGCTCGACCATGCATTCGATCAGAGGTTTCTGCAGCCTGTCCTCAGCGCCCTTCAGATTGACTTATGGAACGTGCAATCAAGCACGCTCGACCATGTATCCGATCAGAGGTTTCTGCAGCCTGTCCTCGGCGCCCTCTATTATGGTGAGCCGCCGTGCTACTTTCATGAAGTCACTGTCACACACACAATGATTTAGATACATCGTATATGCCTGTTTTATAGATTATAGAGTATACACGGCAGCTTGAAAGTAAATAAAAGCTGAAGATATCACTGTAGGGCTCACCTGAATGGTTCTTCACCGGTATGCTTGACAGCACCAGCAGCGTCGCGGTAACGGAGGTGGCTCATTATTTCTGCTTTCTCGATTCCAAACATGTCAGCCAGCTGACCGTACAGCTCTTCATATGATCCAAAGACAGACAAATCGATGGTCCGACCAACATCCTCTGACTCCATAAATACCTTGCAATGCCCAGCTTCTAACCCAAGCTCTGAAGCCTCATGACCTTGGGATGAGAAACCAATGCAAATAGATGAACCAGAACCGTCGGATACATTTCCTGTCTTCTGTACATTACCGTCAGATGAACCGTTTCCAGTAACCTCAGGGGAGAATGTTTCCCTTGATCCTCCAGAATTCATCTGCTGCTCGGTAAGGATAGGTTTTCCAAACAGCATTATATGGGGTTTCTTTTTGTCATCAGATGTCTCTGTGCCCTGTGGTGTGCCAATTGTCAACAAGCAAGAGACACTCTCTTTAATCGGTGCACTGGATATCACGAAACCCTTGGATACGCGCGATTGCGGAGTGATAGCATCAAGTCGGTTAAAACCGCCGCCTTGGAACAGACCGAGATGCAGCTTGTTAAGCTGGTGGTCTGTTAGGGGTAAACCAAATTGAGCATGCCTGGCTCCCTGTATGCCTGCAGGAGCGTTGTCCGGGAAACAGCAAATGGGGCTGTTGCTTGGACCAAGTGGGTTGCCATGGAAAATTGGATTCAACAGCTGACCGTCAAAGGGAAAGTCAGGATGTTGAGGTACCCGGAACTTCTTTCGAGGTGGAGAAAACGGTCCCAAGTGAATCGGTGGAATGCTTGATACAAGCTCCACAAGCCATGGGTTGACACATTTCACATTCTGCAGCAAGTCTGGTTCATCCCATGTCACCTGCAACAAATTTGCAAACTATGTGAATGGCAAAAAGAGAAGTGCAGAAAGAGAGAACATGATTGTGCATCTGCTTGCAGAGCTAATAGGAACAAAAGAAACACCAAACAATGAATTGTTATCACAATATCACAAATAAATCTTTTACATGCATTTCCCATCATAGTTGATGCCATCAGGAGACATCTGGTGAGCTTCCAATGTCTCACATTGTACTACTAGCATGACACCGAAGTTCTGCCTGCGTGCAAACTAGGGATTACCATATCTACATAAATGAAAGCAGGAGTGCTTCTTGTCCTATTACTCTTTTTGCCTGCCTCACGAAGCTTTGGAAAGGAGAGAATTACTCCGTAGAATAAAGTGATCGTCAGAAACTCTAATTGGACAAGAGAGTCAATATGATATTGGCGTGGATTCTACCAACGCAATGAAGACGGTTTTCATCAGTCTTTTGCATGCGGAACCCTCTCCGTTAAGTGGCCCCGCACCCAGAGTTCCAGACTCAGACTTCAGTGGCAGGAGCAACCTCAGCACTCAGGCATGAACATGAACAATCATTTTAACCGAACAGACTACAGTAACGAGAGACAGAGAACAAAGAGGTAGCACATTCAAGTTAAATTAATGCTAGATCAATGTTGCTACTAGCACATCAACATCTCTTTCTACAGGTACAAATGTACCATGCTAGGCTGCAATTAGGGGCGAACTAGAAATCCTATAAGGTACTGATGATATAGGAAAATGTAAGGTACCGCATTAACACCGAAAAAGGACCAATTGATTGAGGAATTTAGGACCAGCATCTACTACATGTAAATTGACATTTGTTGGAACTTGGAAGCATCTGAATGTTATATTAGTTCACTCCCCACCTTTCAATTTCACTAGATACGTTGAAAGTCGATCATGTTTGTAAGAGAGGATCCGCCAAACTTTTCCTAATTTCTCCGGATGCTAACAAAATTATGCCTATACCAGCTTTTAAAGTACTCAGCGATAGACATGGAGAGCTTAATAGCCAAAAGGATGCTGCAAACTGAACTTGTCATCTATGATGATAGGATTCAAGAGTGATGAGAAATAAAGTGGTTGAAGATGGAGGCGAGATCTTAGTTCTAACAATTTGAAGACAATACGTTACGGCTGAGAAACTAACTGGATCGGGCAGATGGTATAGATCATCATAGGAAAGCCTGGTTTGATACTTAGAGCTGTGCCCAACTTATTCTGATGCAAGTGTAACATAACTTTTTGTGCGCCTATGTATCTCTCCCAGTTAAGCCTCAGACATAACCAGTGTACTGGTTATAAATGCACCTAGTGCGAATCAGAGAAGTTCAAGCAAATGTCAACATTGAGTGGGCTATGTATGTTCCATATTTACATCAGATTAAACATTCCACGAGCCCTTAGTTATCACAGGACATGAAACGTTTGTGGATACAAGAAATAAAATAATAGCAACCCACTTGAGAAGTAAGTTAAAAGTAGCATGCATCAGTTCATATGCAATAAGGCATATATAAGTAGGCAATATGAGTAAAGCGAAACCTGAAGAAGCCTCCACGGTGAATTGGACCATCGGATTGGATCAGCAACCTGAACAGAAGCTATCGTCCCCATAAACCAGCTAATCCTTGATGAATCCTCTGTCTCAAATGCCATCTTGAACCTCATCCCTGGGCACCACTGGTTCCTCATCGCGTTCTGCACCGATGCGGCCTTCACAACAAACTCCGGTGTGCTAGCTCTGGGGTAGTACACCACCTCAAATGGTTGCCCACTCGCTGCTAGGCTTGCTGTCTCAACGACATCTGTGATCTTCACCTTCCCCCTGCCTCTCATGTACCCACCAGGCCCTTTCATCATCTTATTCTCCTCATCCTTCAAGAACGCCGAGAAGGCCCCATACCCTGGGGCGTTCCAGCCGGACATGCACTCCATGCCACCGCAGGACACCCGCTTGGCACGCCGTATCCCGACGCACAGCTCGCCATGCTCGGTGCGCAGGAAGACGATGGAGTCCCCCGCGACGAGCTTCTTCTGGTTGACGAAGGTGCTCCAGCCCGTGGTGAGCAAATGCCGGCGCGGCGTGCCCCGGTAAATGTGGCGGAACTTCCAGACCTCCCCGTGCACGTCCTTGGCGAGCACCGTCTGCACGGGCGGGTCGGCCCGGTAGTCGAGCTTGGGGAAGATGGTCTCGGCGCAGTAGCGCGGCACCGAGAACCCCCCGCCGTTGTTGGCGTCGGACTGCGTGAGCGTCTTGGCGAAGGAGGAGAGCTTCTCCCGTGCGTCCGCGGGGTCGCCGCCGAGCTCGTCGGGGTCGCGGAAGTCCGCCGCCTCGCCGGGAGCAACGGGGACGAGGCGGATCTTAGCGAACACCTCGTCCGTCTCCGGATCGGCCAGGAAGCGCACACCGGCGACGCAGCAGAGCACGAGCGGCGGGAGCCCGCGCGCCCCTGCCGCGGCGGCGAGCTCCGCGGCGCCGCCGCCGTGCGCGTGCTCCGCGTGCCCCTGCGGGAAGTAGTAGACGCGGGAGCGCACGGGTGGCATCTGCACCATGCCGCCGGCGCACGCGTGCCACAGCTGCGGGTCAAGGCACCTCTCGTCGCCCGCTGCTTCCTTCATGGCGTCGTCCTCCTCCTCCGTCGTCGTCGTCTCCCCTCCACGGCCACCAAATGCGATCACTGTCCACCAGAGCAACCTGCCACGTCCCCCATTAATCGCTCGCACGGACCCAACAACGAGTACGAAACCACCCCACGCAACCCACGGAAAATCAAAAGCAAGCAATTGGAGCAGAGCGGAGCGAAAGCAACAGCAGGCGATACCTCCTACGCCCACGCGCATGGCCTCCAACTGGCAGATCGTGGGGGGCGACGGCTTGCAACCGCCGCTCCGGGGACGAAGGAGACGTTGGCACCGGGGCAAAGCGGAGCAGAGAAATCTACATCAGGGTCGGCATCCGCCCCCCCTAAGCTTCGGTCGCCGGAGTCCACCCAGCAGACGAACTGAAAATCTTCCCGGCGGGAGGTGGTTGTGGCGGCGGCGGTGGCGTGTGCTCTGCTGCTACAGCGGCACACACACACAGGAGACACAGTGGGTTGGAATTATGGCGAGGCGGCCTCGGGCGCCTCTCTCCTTGTTGGTGGTGAGTGCCGCTCGCCTCGCTGCTGCTGCTGCTGCAGTACTAGCACAGGCACAGCACAGGCGCGGTCCAGTGGAGGTGGAGGCGCGGCCCCGCAGGATCCGCCACGGCCGAACGAACAGCGGACAGCCACGCGCGGGGGCGACGACACCTACCTCGTGGGCCTGGGAAGGTGATGACACGTGGGACCGGGGGTCGAGGGGCCCCGCCTGCCGGCGAGGGGATTTTCTGCTGTCGGTGGGGTGCGGTGGTAAGAGTACTCGACTAGTGTGGATGAGTAGCTCCGTTCCGTTTTTCCCGGTCGTGTGATCGTGTCCGTTTGAAGTGGACTGATCGGTTTTACCAGTCCAACACCCTCCTCCTTTTATTCAAAATTCAAAAAACAAAACTCCTCCTGGTTTATTGAAACAGATTCACAAACTATTCGGCGACTGTTGGATCTCAAGACGTTTTTTTTTTTTGAAAAGAATAGGGCGATCCCAAGACGGTTTCAGACAGTACTTGTACTAGTACAATAAGATTAGCTGATGTGTGTCTTGGGCCAGTGAAAAAAATATATAGTACTAACGATGCGAAGGTAGATATATAAGTATTTCCGAGGCCCGGGGGTGAATACTGAAGAGCACACACTACACACCCACAGTATATACGTGTAGAAAGATCACACATTTGTGATCTGTGGAACAAGCAACCCATGACCCCCGAAACAGACCGGACCGGAACATGTGGCATGTCCGCGCGTGGTTGTTCTCTCTCCCCAGCTCCTCGCCCTGATCTCCAGTGAGCCATTTCCAGTGCGCGGACGAACTGAACGCTGACCTGCAGTGCCGGGAGGGAGATGATAACATAACAAGGGGATGGGCCAGCCCCGGTCTGGCCCCGATCGCGACGATTTGTGATTGATTTCGAGGCCGAGACCGTGCAAGTGTTAGGTGCCTGCTGAGCTCCGCTAGGGTTTTAGTGTAATTTCTTTTCTGGTTCCGATCTCCAGATCCTCCGTGGACGTCGCAACAAACGCAAACAGTTCGAGCAGAGGACCACCGGCACTGCTACTACACGAACTGCGCTGTGCCTGTGTGTTCCGCCGCTGGTCCCAGCCGGCCGCGCTCCAGATCGACCGCATGCAGCTCTAGCAGGATCAACAAAAAAGAGCCTGATCAATATCGATCGATCGGCCTGATGGATCAGCACGTGAAAATCTATCGGTTTCCTCGTCGACGAGCTCAGGTTTAACTTGACCGGCAAAGATTTGCCGTGGAAAACGACGGGCGCCGTAGTGAAATTAGGAACCGCAGCGCGCGCGTCCACCGGGCCGCACCGAGATGGATCGCGTCGTCACCGTCGGATCCGGCAGCAAGCGGGGAGGCTCGGCAACGCCAGCCGCGAGCGAGCGAGCGTGCGTGCTCGGGCCAGGCGAGTCACGAAGGCTAGCGAGAGTGATCTGATCATCACGTACCAAACCTAGCTAGGCACGCCCGAACCGTCTCTGCGAACGGGTCGGGAACCCGGAAAGGGAATGAATGAGTCCGGCCAGCGACCTCTCGCCATCCTTGTCGCGTTCCCTCCTTTCTTCCGTTGCAGCTCGCGCCGCGCCGGGGGGTTCCGTGGATTCGCAAGCAACCGCATGCTCCTACGTCTCCCAGCTTCTTTCCTGTCGTCTTGCATGCACGGTTACACGAATATTGATGGTGAAGTCGTTGTCTAAAGACCATAATATTGATGGTAAACTATCAGAAACGTAGTACCAGGCACTTTGTCTCCATACCTTGAACCTAATTTTACATCCTAGTACAGCTTCAGTAGGGGTAAATCTTCCAGGCAGTTTGGACCAGTAGATATTGAGGCTGTGTTTAGTTGATGAAGGGAAAAGATCTTTTGTTTCTGGGATGCGTGTTATGTGAGGGGGATGAATAGAAAAGGTGAAAAAGGAATTTTTAGGGATGCGTGTTCTGTGAGGGGAATGAATAGTAAGTGCAAAAGATCTTTTGCATCTAAACCCAACCTGAGAACTGGGATCAGGATAAAAAAAATACTAGTTTGGACCAGTAGAAATTGAACGCCCTTTTCCCAATGTGTCACCGAGCCTCAGTCACCCCCATCCCCCGTCCAGCCGTTGGATTGGATCTCTCAGCAAGCGCCGCCATATCGAGCGTGGGAGAGGCTTCTTCCATCCTTTTGACCCGTGAACAGTATCCGGGGCCCCACCTAGGCGCTGACGTCACCGGCCGCACCGAGTCCACGAGAGGGCCCGTCCGAGCGCACGTGGCCCCACGGCGTCAGGCAACACAACAGGCAACAGCATCAGCCCCTCATTCACGGGCGGGGCGACGTCACCCTTCTTCCCCTCGCCCCGTGCTGTCGTTGTCCCCCGCGAGCGTTGTCCGTTGTGGGATGACGTGGCGCCACCACAGCGGCCGGCGCTCGGTGACCCCATCTTGCTGTCAGCGCCACGGCGGATGGGATGGACTTGGACGTGCGTGCTCGTGGTAACTCTGCTAGCGCTAGCGCTAGACTGGCCGATGGGCCCGCCGCCGGTCGGATTGGGTGGGGCTGGATCGGGTATGGGCCGGGCTGGGGCGTGTCGGGTCCGGCCTGGACCACGTACGAACGCCGTCGCTGTAGCGATGCCCTGCGAGGACGTTTTCCTGTCGCGCGTTATAGCCGCCGCCACTAATGCTGCTACGTCTACCAACTTTGTTTTCTGCGCTCAATTTTTTTTTATCCGCGTGTTTTGTTTTCGAACTACAAACTACAGATTATATATCTGCGTGTTCATATATGCAAGTATACACCCGTTGTCGATGACGTCCCTGGCACACTAGTTACACGACCATCACGTACTCGGCGACGTACGTTGCACTTTTGCTCCCTCGCGAGTCGCGACGATCCAACCTTCCGGATCGACACTGTCGCGGCCCGTCCCTTCCGGCCGATGGAGCCAGCACCAAAAGGCCTATTCTGTTTGACTGTACCGCGCAGGACAGGCAGCAGCATGTACAAACAGGGCCCCGTACTACCGTGCGCCGCGCTTGTCCGCCACGTCGTACTACGTTTCTTTCCAACCGACGCACTGTACCTCTCGCCTACCCCTGCCTCTACACGCGTACGTTACGTACCCACGCGTCGTGTCGTCGCTGTCGTCGCGCCTACAAGTACAGTGGTAACTCGTGCTAGTACGGTGGTGGTGCAAGCCCATTTACGTCGTGTCCTCGCTACTGCTCTGCTACTACGCGACGTGCCGTACCGTGTCCTCCGCGTCGCTGTTCGTCCCGCTAGCTACTGCTTCTGCTACTACGCGACGTGACAGCGAGGAGACGGATTCCCCGGATGTCTGTTTGGCGACCCGGCCTGTGCTGCCGGTGGCCGGTTTCTAGTTTTGGCCTGCGTCGTCGATCGACGCGGCCGCGCGGTGCATTGAAACGGAAGCCGCCAAGTATTCCATCTCGAGAGTCTGGGAGGGACATGACAGGGCGACATGAACAGGTCGTCCCGCTGTTTCGGAGGCGGGCGTGGTCACATGCGATTGCCGGGCGTGTCTTCTTGTGATCGCGGGGGTCCGGGCGGGGATTAACTGCCTGTGTCCGTAACTTAAACAGGCTCCAGTTCTTACCGACGGTAATCCGGGGATCGGTAGTATAGTAATATCCATGCGTGGATGGATAAACCAGGGAGGACAGACAGGGTTTCAAAGATCGCATTGGGATCGGAGGTTTTGACCGGGCGGGGGAGGGAGCAGCTTCCGACTTCCGAGCGGGGGCGAGCGAGACGAGGTGGCGCCACAATTAATCCTAAGCGAGCATAAATGGCAATTGCCATTTGTTTCTTCCCTCCCTTCGGTGCGCGGCAGAGCGTGACGTCACACGGAGAGCTGACCAAGGCCTGGGGAGCATCGCCCTCGGAACTGCCGCCTCGGATTCAGCCCTCTGCGGCCTGCACGGCCATCCCGGTCTTCCTCGATCGCTCGTGTAGTACCAACCACAGAGGTTAATGGCAGGAGCAGCTCACGATCAACTTGACAGAATTAAGACACTGCCCCATCAGAATTAGTACCACAAGTACATCGAGCAACAGAAATTAGTAGTACTTTCGATCGGGCCGCCGGTAGCGCGCCCGTGCATCGCGCGACCCCGCGCCATGGGGATCCATCCAGGTCAACGGCGAAGTAGCCATCCTGTCTGTCTGGGTGTGGCACCATGCATCCATCCCTGATCCCACGCGCGCACGCCATCGAGCTTCTCTTCCCTGACGAACCTTCTACGCCACCTCGCGCTTCGATCGATCGGGCGCAGATGACCGGCGAGTCCAGCTCCAGCCGTCCAGCGTGGACACTGCTCGATCGCTAAATTAAAAGAACACAGAGCCACCGGCCGGCCGGTCGGCTCGCGGAGGCAGTTCGGTTCGGCCGTCACGTCGTCGGCGGCTACGTGTGCTGATGCTGCGACGTACGTGCGTGTGACATGCACGCTAATTGAGTACGTCCCTAGCAGAACACAGTGCCCCGGATCGCGACGACACAGCCACTACAGCGGCAACAGCCACCCACACGCGATGGCGTGTGCGTACGCTGCCGTTTCATCACGCTGCGCGCCCTTCTTTCCTGAAGACCCATGGCATGTGTGATGTACGCCAGCGCCTCCATTTGCCTCTCTGATCGTTTGTCCATCAGGTTCGAGGGATCTGACCAACGGCAAAACTAAAAAGTGATCGCTGCAGTTCTGGTTGGACGTGCCTTTCAGTTCTTGACGATTGTGTTAGACCCCAGCCTAAGTCATTAAAAATAATATATATATATTGCCCAATAGGCAGGCTAGGCTAAGTCAAATCACTTTGGTGTTAGATCTGAACATCTGTTGATCTGATCGATCCCACTTGGGTCAGAGCTAATGACATGTGCGGAATCAGATTAACAGGATCAAAATACACCTATTAGTTTCCCATTTCTTGTTTTCTGGATGATGACACGTCAACAAAAAAAAAATCGGCGGCTCCGATCGTGCGTTGCATGCATTGTCGACATAATCGAGACCTAGCCCCAGGGTCGACCAGAGCGCGTCCTTCATCGTCGGCCGCAGTTCGGCATCGTCAGTGTCGCTGCCGACCGAGACATCACAAGACTCGACCGTGTAGTGTAGTCCTCGTTCCAGTCTCCCCTCCTCCCAAGGATTACTGCATGAGATGCTCCATGTGGTAAGGTCCCTGCTCTAATACATTGCGCCAAGAAAATAAACTTGCACGTTTCTTATGTTCCCTCGTAAAGAACACACAAGTGAAGTAACAATGTAACATCGTATGATCATACTCCTGAGTTCCAAGAGAAATCTCTATTCGAAGGAAAAAAAAAAAGGACCTAAGTGTTCCGCCGACCTCTAGATCCTTTGAATCGGTCAGCCACTCGCTGCAAAGGTGAACGAGAACGACACAGATCAGGCGTTGGCACTTGGCAACGTGCGCTCGTGCAGCCACTTCAACCAGGCGCAGCCGATCCAGGGACACCGCAGCAGGCTGGCGTGCGTCGCCGTTCCCGATCGGGTCGGCGCGACCATCTCTGCTTTGCGTTGCCCCGCACGTGAAGAGGGGCCAGGCCGGCACGCACGCGCCCGTGCATCGCGCGACCGACCAGACTGTGCCGTGGGGATCCGTTCGAGTCAACGCCAGATAGGGGGCCCTGTTTATATATATACGGAACAGTGATCCTGCTTGTTAGTGCGATGGACCCATGGTTCGTGCCAGTACGTCTCGCACATGCTTTACTTGAACCTGAGAAGCAAAGGTTGCTCGCGACCGACACGACGTCCGATCAAAAGTGCGGCTGGGGCGCAGCAAAAGCGAGGTTCGGCCGTTCATCTGTCACGTCGGCTGCTACAGGCTCCACGCAGCGTGACGGACAAACGGTCATGCAACACCCCATAAAAGCTGGTGCTGCCGCCCCACCACGTAACACAGTGCAACCGATCGCGATGATGCAGCGACGATGACACTGCCGTTTTATCCTGCTGCTAGTGCCCTTTCTCAGAGGAGAGAGGACCCCCAGAGATAGATGCCAGCTCCACTTCTGCTTGCTGATGCTTCCGGTTCACGGGATCCGAGCACTGATCACTGCGATTTTGGTTGGGCGTCTCTTTCAGTTCTGGGCGAATGTGGGAGGAAACCGCGAGTCCTCAAAAACAATCATTCCGGCCATTACTCGCTTGGTCAATGTCTAGTTAATGGTTTGCTTTGCTGTTGGATCTGATCTCACCTAGGGTTTACAAAACCGCTACAATACCGATTTTTTAAATAAAAAAACCGGTCTGGCTAACCGATGGTAGCAGTTTTGTAGTATCGGTTTGGGAGCGGCAACCGGTTTTTTTTGCAACCGGACCGGACCGGTTTGGTCAGAAACCAGTCGGTTCGGACCGGTTCCCACCGATTTTGTAAACCCTGATCTCACCCAGGTCACAAGGGAACAGACGGCATCGTAGTATCGTACCAGGATTAGGTTAAACTTTGTCCATGTTTTCTCTTCTGATGAGTGATGAGATGCCTTTTGCCAAAGAATGGAGGGCTTTTTTTTTTTTTCAATCACCGATTACTATCATCATTACATCGCAATACCAGAGCAGTCGGCAAGAGAAGAATGTACAACGGCCGCTGCGGTTCCCCGACTTTTGCGTGGGGGCAGTACCAATACAAGGACGAGCATCTGGGGTTGTCGATTGTGTCGGCAGCAAGGAATGGCTTCAACCTTTTGGTTTGTGCTGTACTGGCTTCAAAAAGAATGAGGTCAGTTTGACGCCTTCTTCTAGCATTCGTCTATCGACACTGCCTTGGAGGCGTCCAGGTAATTCAGTCGGCAGGTACCTAGGAGGAACTCCGGGAGCTCTTCATATGTGTTGCCCTGCATGAGGCAAAACGATGAAACAAACCACATACATGTGAAAGTTAGAAAGAAGCATAGAAGTCTTCTGTGATCTGATCTCTACGGATTTACTCATATGTTCAAGCTCATTCAATTGTTTATACTAGTAAGGGGTGCTGTGAATTAGTTAGATGCATGTTTGTTACCTGTACCAAGAAGGCCATTTCGATCACCAGATTATTCAAGTAGCCAAGCACAAGGCTCACTACACCGCGTGCCACTGTCGATGAACCTATATCAACTCCAAGCTGAAAATTACAGGCAAAGCTGTTCAGAGCTCAATATCCCTCGTGGCATCAAAGGAAACATATGTTTATGTAGTAACATGTGATGCTGTCAGAAAAAGCACATCGAAATCCCAGCAATATGCAACAAATCAAAAGCAACCACTTCAACTTTCGTTATAGATTGCTGTAACCAAAATTAACAATTAGCTTGAGCAGATGTCCAGTCAGATTCTGCTTCTTAGAAATAATATGAAATAATAATAAACAAATAGAAGACACAATAGAGATCAAACAAATTGAAGCACCATTTATTTTGCCATTGTATACTACACAGGAATAAATATAATCATAACGACTCAAATAAATTGCTGCCTAATCCAGTTGAATGAAAAACACACAATCAGCTGCATTTGGATGATAAACCATATAATGCAACAAGAGAAGCTAACATATGACATGCTTCTGTCTTACCTCCAAATAGTTGCTTCCACGAAAATAATTGATTTCTAATGCCTGTCCAACCAAGCAAGCTTTCTTGCCCACACTCTGCTTAACGATCCATGATCCCTAAATGGACACAGATACAAAACATAAGAAATCGAAAGCATACTGAGTACAGCTTAAGACAAGTCAAATAAGATCCATAGCTCAAAAGTACCTTTGAGATGTAAGGGATGAGCTTGAACCTTGAATTTCTAAATGCATCATCTCCATTTACAAATCTTTCAAGTAGAGGGACCTTTTCTAATGGTGTGTCCATCATATAATACAAAGCTAAGCTGTATGTCGTTGAGCCAGGAACCTATATCCACCAGGTTGTAAGAGAATTAAATTGATATACAGCATGTGAAATATCAAGTATCAACCCAAGTATAGACCCCCTGAATATTTCACCTGTATGTTTACAATGAAGAAGAACTTGGTGCCCCCTTGTGCTGCATATTTCTACAGTAAAAGCTATGGTAAATATCTTCATTTTTGCTGAAGAAACCGAATTGCTGGCTTTAGCATAAGATACCTGGACTAGTCCTCCAGGGCGACCAGCTAGATCATCCTCACGCTTATCAGACTTTATCCAATCAGCACCCACCATTTGCATCAGGGTATTATTTGCCTTGATCTGTCAAAGTTATAGGTGCACTGTTACGGAAATTTCAACCAACCATTTATGATGTATATTGAATTGTGTTCCCCTACAGTCTGCTTTCCGAAAAAAACAGCAAACCTGTAGCATGGCAAGCAATAATTATTCTGAAAGCCAAATTCCTCCCATTTTCCCACTCCAAACCACTACCAATGAGGCTACGAAGGTTCTTTGCACCTAAGATATTTGAATTCGAGTTTGTGCTATCAAGGATGTGTGATATTTGCAGCTTAACTAAGCTACCTTTTGACGATCGTGCAAATATGTTTCTCCCCGGATTAAGAATGTTGTAGGATCTGTCATTGCCCAAGTAGAAGGTAGTGTATAGCTTGAATCTTTGGGAAGAGTATATCCATAGCAACATGGCCCATTATCAGCATCTGCAGCTCCCTGTAGGTCAACATATCCTCTCTTTTGGACTATAATAGAGAAGACGGAGGAATGATCAAAATTAGAATATATGAAGAGTAAATAAAAATATTGGCAAACGGACAATAGCTGTAACATACCTGCAAGATCATGCAATCTTTTTACAAAAACAGCAGCAGTGGACAATTTAGCATGCCGTTGATCCTGCAGAAGAAATGCCAAAACATTAGATAACAGTAAAAATATAGTAAGGAGTTTGTTGGCATGGTTCTCCGAGTTGTGTCAAGGTAATGCCAGTCTTTGTAATTAAGTATTTTTATTGTTGAATATTGACAATGTAGCTATCACATGTGCTAAGAGGGCACAGGGCTGCGAGCACACTTAAATTTGACAAAAGTTTGAAACTAAAAGAAATGCCAAAAATTTGGGAACGTTCGGATGTTCTAAAAACCAGCTGTGGCTGCGGTTGCAAGGGCAGCAGCTGCTGCTGTGCTTAGGCTGACCACTGGTCGTGCCATGGTTCGGCTGCAGCTGCAGTAAAATCACAAGCTGCAGCGTATGTAAGCTACCTTTTTTCTGGGCCACTCAGATTATTGACCTCTACAGATCTACATTTTAATGCCACGGAATTTCAGGGGAAAAACTATAGGTCAACATATTGATATAAACAACCACAGACATACAGCCACACTATGACCAGAAGATGTGATTTAGAACTGACTTTATGAATAAGAACAATCTATTAGCTTGGAAATCTTCTATGAAAAACACAATGAACTCACCACAGCATGTGTGCTCTCATCAGAAGGAAACACAATTTCTCTTTGATCATATTCTGATTCATCTGGCACATCAAAGAACTCATCCGCTGCATCGTTAAGTTGAACAAAGGAGCCGGTACTGCTTAAATGCCTGTTAGAACCACCCAGTGATCCCTCACTAGGACCCTCAAGTCTTCTGCTCTCATTTTCTTGATGCATTTCCAAATTTATCCTTTCATTTTCACCTTGTGGCAGTCCCATGTCCCTGGTCAACTCACCTGATGAGAACTCCATGCAAGCACAATTTCCATTTTTTGCTCGGAAGAATTCTCGCAGTGCTGAAAATATGCAGATTCACAGAATATTGTTCAAATTTTCAAAAAAAAGATGTTTCAGAATTGCATAGTGCACGATGTATTGATGTAATACAGGATATACCTGCTACTCTGCCTAGCATACGTATAGTTATATATTTCGCGGATGATGTAAACAGATAAGACTTCCAGAATTTCCAGTCTATGGCAAGCATGTGCTTCACAACTGTTTGTCTTCCTTGATTGACTGGTGATATTACATAACCTCCACCTAAATATTCAAATGGGCACATATAAGTTTAATATAATAAAATACACTACCAAGTCTGCTTCTCACTGAGATTCAACTGAAAGCAAAGCATACATTACTTTTAAGACATGCACGGATGAAGCCTCTCTCAGGACGGCATTTATAGTGGAAAACAGAGTGGTATAGAATTACTGGAGATCCAAGAGAAGTGTCAGATCCAAATAACTGCAAGTGGAATAATTATCATTTTCTGTCAAACAATAGTACCATAAGTTCCATCATCTTCTCGCCTCCAGTATCTTCTAAGTAATAGATCCCTCTTTCTCATTCCCCTGAAAACTAAATATAATGCTATTACAACTTATAACAAATAATTCATGTAAAAAACAGCAGGATAATCAATCCAGCACCAGACCATGGTAACCAGTCGCCTCTTAATTTCTTGTGGATTATGTCTGTGTGTCCATCTAGATGCTCAACAACCTTCCCTTCCAGCAAACAGAAGTCCCACCTAAAAAGGGATCTCAACTTAATTGGTTGAAAAATAAACATATTTAACCCATGCAGTATGCATATTAATGCCATGTAGCCATGATTTATTATCTGAGAACAGTACAGTCAACAGTAAAACAGATAATTGACAAACACAATTAGAAAAAAAGCGCAATCTGTATTTGATTAGGTAGTTTGTTGTGATTGCCTCTATCAGTTGACGGGTGCAAATGTATTTTTAAACCCAGGGTGTGTGTGGTGTGCGTTGAAAGGTTATTTTGCCCTTTTATCTCTCTTAATGCAATGATGTGCAGCTCATCTGCGTATTCGAAGAAAAGATGCAATCCGCCTCTTGAAAACATTCCCTATTGCTTTTTTGAGTTTAGCACTAATAAATTCAGGTTTAAAATAGACGCTACTTTCGGAAGTTGTTTAAGCCGCCTATTGCTTGGTTCATGGTATCTCTTTCAGAGAGATGTGTAACAGGGGCAAATTACGTAACAAGGCAAGTGCATTGATTCCATTTCCTTAGGCGCTTGTGACAAGTACACATAATGTTTTAGAGAACAAAAGCTAAGGGCGTACAATAAGATTATTTGAAAAAAAAATGACTCAAAATTTCGAGATTTGTTTTAATTGCTAACTAATATACCAATCTTTCTTATTCCAATATGCCAGAGATTAAGTAACTAGTTGATGTCAAGAAGCCACTAAGCAATACACAAAAGTAATTCAAAGATACTGGTGTGAATCTGGAAATTTGCTCCCAGGACACTCACCATTTGCACTAGCATTGCCACTGGAACTGGGGTTAAGTAGGAAAATTTTCACAAAAGACTTGTATCGTCATCTTTTGGATGACAAACTTATGCTCTTCTTACAACATGCCAGTGTGGTCTTGGGTCTAAACTGTCAAAAGGAAAGTGTTTGTGAAAGCAACATAGGCAGTAACTGGTGGTCCAAGGAAGCAACTTGCAGCTTGGAGCAAGGAGATTAGGCAGTGAAGGGGCTCTGCCCATGAACATTTGGCCAGTTGAAGAAGTATATCTGGGTGGCGGAAGAGGAAAGCGTTGAAGAAGTATAGACAGAGCCAGAGAAGAGATGCCCATTAGTGGATGCAAGGGAGAAGGCTGGCTTAGGACTTTCCGCTCCTACAGCTTCTTGGGATGGGTGCAACTTGGCAGAAAAGTTAATTCTGAGTCTCAGATCAATCGATGCTGAGGCGGCATATGTGGTGAGGGGCTGAGGGCCATGCAGGCACACTGTGGTATAGACAAGATGGCATTAGGATTTTTGGGAAACAAAACTAGAACATAACTAAATACTTAACTTATACGGATAGATAGTTGCATTGAGCAAGCTTTGAGTTGAAGGGGGCAAGTTCTTTTTTTCTTTCACAAGACAGAAGAATTTAGTGAACTCACAAAGCTTAATGCCTACAGCATGCATCTAACACTTGCAACAATACAGAGTTGTGGTTTTCATATTTTCTGTAAGATCATGCAACTTCCACCTCCTGTTGTTATGAGCATGTGGGCACCAACAAAATGTACACTCAAAAAAACTCTATGTATTGCTCTAGCCTATTAAAGTTGCAATGCACATGTGACCAAACGCACTGTGAATGTTTTTAGAAAATAAAAAGGTTGAGATTGGAACAACTGTCTTACTCAGATCTAGATTGGCCAAGTGACATTAGAGTCTGGAAGACAGCCTCAGAATTCGCATCAACAACACCAACTGCCATTATAGCCGGATGATCATCCCAATACTGAGGAAGAAAGCAAACTATTGTGAATTTAACAGCTCATCCACAAGCACGCAAACAATCCATTTCTGAGAATAGGGAATACCTTCCCACGAGAGCTGCCATCGTTTGCCTCGGTAAACAAACGTAAACCTAAAATGCACATAAAGCAAATTTAGCAGAAATTTCAATGCTGGGAAGAAAGAATTTTTTATCATTACCATTTTTACAGCCAAATATTGTCCATGGAGAAGGCGCGATAACATCAGATGCCATTGGATCGTTATGCGCAGATGAAAATAAAGTCCAATCTAATAAAATTTCACACAGAGAGAAAATAAGAACAGCATGGCAATAAAGAGCATAAAGAGATCTGTAACTTCTATAAACATTCTCTTTTACTACAATTACTCATTCAGTTGAAACTTATATAAGTTACCTATTGAGTGCATGCGGCTATTGCGGCGGCTTAACCTGCAATGACATAGTGTCCAATTAGACAATAGAGAAATTACAAATAAAATTACATAAATATAAATACACGTAGGTAATTATAACGTTATTTCTCAAAATAGTTCCAGCCAAGTATATTGCAAATAACTGCAACAGCTAGCGGCCTACGGGTAACAAGTCAAACACAGTCAGATCAAGGCATATGTTTCCATGAAGTGTAACATAATAGAATTGGGTGTTTGCTTAGCACTCATCCCCACATGAGTCAGATCATCCATCCATCCGAAATTATGTGTCCTCACTTCACTGAAATCTGGAGTTCTCACAACAAGTGTTGTTTTGGGCATGGTATCCAAGGTGCACTAGTGTTGAACATAGTGAAACTGCGAAAGTGTTGTTATGTGGAACACTCCAACTAGGACAAGGTGTGACAACCACCGCCATTAAAGTATTGTTTCCCATGATAAATAATTTGAATGGCTAACTTGTGTAGACTCCAGAACCACCTATTGGTGCTACATGCACGGCATAGGTGCATACATATGCAGCACTGCTGATGCTTAGGTACCATCTATAACAACCCCAGGTGCTAAGTTCACGTAACCAATAGCCCTGGAACAATCTTCAGAAACATAACTCATTTGGGCTCACCCTTTTATAACATGAAATATAATTAGAGTTATTATTGGGTCCCACACGACATTATATGCAACTACGACTTGCTACAGAATTTGAGTGTGATATTAACACACTTCTCCACTCAACTTGAGCCACAATGGCCATTCCAACTGGGCCAGAGGAAATCAAGGGAGTCATAATTGCTTGCATCCCTATTACTCCTGATTCCTAAGACCAATGTATCACTATATGACATTTCAACTATCTGATAACGTCCTTTACTACTTTAATCTGCATAGATTTTGAATTGCAAACTATTAAAAAAACAAACTGAAACAACAAAAGATTAACTTAACTATTTGAATGTTACTCACTGTCACCTTTACATCAATGCCACCTAAGCATTCCCACAGACTAGCGTTTTAAAATACCGCTCCCAGTTCAAACGTTAAATAAATTACAAAACAAAGTATCATCTGCAGGTACCTGAAAGCCTGCCATCTTCTATGTGAACAAGCAACAACGTGCTCATCTTTTCTCGGGGACTGTCCACAGTACGGAAATCATGTGAGTGCTTTGTTGAATAGAATGATAGCAAAGTGGAACAATAAAATAAACAAAACACCAACCTTTAAGGCAGACTCCATTAAGCACCTGATCCACCTAGCTGCTTCTTCTGAACTTCTCGCACCCAACTGGGAAACATCAGTCAACAAAGAAATCTTACATCAGAGACCAAGCAGAGCAATATGGGCTGTCAGATTAAGGGAGTTGAACGTTACTCCATACCTTAAGTTGATCATAATGGTTGGACGCATTATAAAGTGTGAATATGTAAAACTCCTGTCGAAAAATGATGAGGAAAATGCTTAAGATATTGTTTGCATACGCTATGTAATGTAATAAAAAGAGAATGTCTTACACTCCTATGTAAACTTTCTCTGCCATTGTCTGTCACACGTATACAAGAGTCAATTACTGCACTTCTAACAGGATCCTGCACTCAAAAGGGGAAAAGGAGCAAAAAGCATGGTGTCATGTTTCAAAAGAACATCAAGTGGAGGCACCAAAGTTTCCTGCAAGAATTGAATGCAGCAGATAGATAAATTCAATTTTTCAAGTTGAAATTAAGATCAAAGTAGCACATATAGAATCACCCACATTTGTCCAAGTAATCAAGTTTATATTACCAAGTCAGCATGCTGTATTAAATCAATAATCCCCTGCCCTCTTCCTTGATGGGTAAACATTGAGTAACGAACTGACAATCAATGCAGGATGCAGAATAACATATGTGGATAGCCAAAAAAAGGACTGTAGATGCCATATCCTTCATAATGGACAACACGCATGTTCCCTACATGGAAGCTATGCAACAGCTCACCCAATGAAGAGTTCACCCAAATTTACCTTTCAACTTCAAATGTTAAGGATCTGCAGTTCGATTCTGTGCAACAGCGCCCCTAGTTCCAGCATACTGATATTTGAACAACAGATTTTTGTCCTAAATCCTAACCCATATGGAGTAAAGGTTGAACCACTACACTTGCTGTCTCAGCAAGTTTTGTCCCATTACATAGAAGAGCCTTGGAGAATACTTGGCGTACAAACAGGCCAAACTGTGTAGTGGTACTGTTAGTGCCATTCCCGGTCACGCCATCGAATTATAGCTTACCACTTTCGTTGTGCCGTTAATCCTAAGCATAATGCGAACAGAGGAATAAACAGCATCATGCATGCGGCGTATCCACTAAATCAATCATGCGCAGTTCGACTACATAATCCGCATGCATTTATCTCAACCTAACGGCCGTGCAATAACTAACAGAAATCAGCTTGTCGTCAGAATTAGATTAGCATCCCAATTCCGGTTGGAGCAACATGACAGAGCACCGGGAGAGTGGGTGGAAAGCGTCGGAAGCGATCGAGCGACGCGTTCACCTCACGGAACAAACGCCCTAGGATCCCACCACAAAATGCCAGACGAATCAACATGATACCCCGTACGAAGAGGAAACCCCCCAAAAAAAAGAAAAAATAAAAAAAAACGACGCAGCTGCAGCGAGACGGGAGGCGTGTGTTACCTCGCGCTTGGATGATGGCGCGGACTTGAAGCAGCGGAGCGCGGCGTCCTCGAGCACGAAGTAGCGCTTGCGGGAGTACTGCAGCCCGAAGCGGTTGGATCGGATCAGGTAGAGCCAGCCCTCCATCCGCATCCCCTCCTCCCCGCCGTTCGCCGCCGCGGCGGGCCCCTCGGCCGCAGCGGGCGGCGACCCCGCCGGCGCCGCGTCCTCCACCACGACCGCCACCTCCGTGCGGCTGCCCATTCGCCTCCGCTGGCTCCCCCGCCGAATCCGATCCCCGCGCCGCCCCTCCTGGCCGCGAGCGACTCCGCCTTTGGCCTCGCCTGGCTGGGTGGGTTGGCTGCTTGCTTGGCTTGTGGCCGCGGGGCACCTCCTCCCTCCCTGCGCTTTTGTTTTCTTCTCCGCAGTCGAATTGAATTGGGCGCAGGCGGAGCGGCAGGGGGAGAGTAGTCGGAGGGAGGTCCGGTCTGGTGGGTCCCGCCTGCGATGGGCCCCGCCGAGTATTTCTTTTCTGATGGATGAGCTGTTACTTCCGCAGGCTCAGCTGGTGGTTGGGATTTGTTTTGCGCTCTCTCTCTCCTCTGATTGTGCACAGAGAGAACTGTGAAAGAAACCATCAAAGGAGAGAGAGAGAATTAAGAGAAAGATGGCAGGTGATCGTGTACGTATGGCCGTATGGGGGCGTTATTATTCTTCGTCCCCGTACCTGCCTGCCTCGGACTTTTTTTTTGGAGAAAAAGAGGTGTGTTGTGATGACGGGTTCCTGTCGGATCTTGTGTGGATGTGTCTCTGTTCCGGGTGGTTGAATTGGCGAAGGCGTTATGTGAGGCGCGAGAAGGAGCGGTGGTCGCTGGTCAGATGATCTCGTCTCAGCTGATGGCAAATTGGCAAGTGAAGAATTTTCCCACCCATTTGGGTTTTCGGGGAAGGGTTTATTTGGGGTAGCAAAGGAACCGTACGTTCGCTTCATCTTCTTTGATTTTTGTTTGTTTTTTAATAGTAAATTGTATTTTTTTTTATCGCAAGCATTATCTAAGCATTTCTTCCTTTTTTGATAAATAGCAAAGGGCGAGACGAAGTTAGCATGACAACGAAAATAAGTAAAAACTAGTGCACGGGATCTCTACAGATATTTTCTCAAAATATCGTAGAATTGAGAAAAAAGTTGAACCTTTGTTACACGTAACATCAAATGCATTGTGTTCCAGTGATATACTGATATGTAAGCTTAGCATACTGTGTCAACCACGTGACATGATCGAGCACACCCAACTATGCCATTTTCGTCCCAGACAAGAGAAGACACCACTCTTGCACTCTTAGGTGCGTGTTGCCCTCTTTGCACCATAGCTAGCTAACACCGATCGCCCAGCCCAGAGCCTTAGACTTGGACAACACACAACCGCTGAAACAGTTAGGCAACTGATCTTTTTTTAGAAAGATCTCCCGGACCGGATAATCGTATTCCTCGTTTCCAAATGGAGCCCTAAAAAAAGTTGCAAAGATGCGTTCGGCAACCTCGCTCGCTCGTCCCGCTTGAAAATCTCGGAACAACGGTACAGGCATGCACGCAAGCAAAGAGAAAGACGTGGTTGGCGTTGGCAGCCTCCCAGACGGGAATACGGACGCGATGGCGCGCGCGGCCGACCGGCACCCTCGTCATGCCTTGCCGCACACGGTTTCCCGGGCTTTCGCGCTGGCGCGGCCTCTGCCGATGACGAGGAAGTCTTCCTCTGTTTCCTTCTCGTGTCAAGACTCGCCTCTCCTCTGTCCTAGCTCTCCGGGTAAACCATCAGGCACGTTGCTGATATCATCATCTCCCCTTTCTCGTGCGTGGCCATCAATTCAATCAGACCATCTGGACCGCCGCTAATCAAGATTAGATTAGACTATTAGTAATTGTATCTGCGCACACCGCAAAAGGATTGCGTGTGCCTGTGACACTGTGACTGTACGTGTATCTTGTGTCAGGGAGACAGAGACACTCCATGAGAGAAAAATTATAATCAACATCAAGGAAATGGAAGCCTACTCGCGCAGACCTTAAACGCCCAGAGCTAGCTGTAGCGTAGCTCCTAATGACCTGGTAAGTCATGAAATGGCTTGACCCGGCACATGGGCGACGCACTCGAAGGATTAAAGTAAACTAATACGAACCCACACCACCACCAGCGCTAAGCTTGTGCTCGCGAGTCACGGGCAGATGACGTTTTACTGATCGAGATGTGGAGCCAGAATACTCCGGGTCCCGCGCCCGGAACGTAAATGGCTTTTCTTTTGATACATACCGAGAGAAATGGAGCTTTTCCGCCTTCACGACGGAGGAATGCAAAGTTTCTTCGCACGTGGCAATGCATGGATTCTCTCTCTCTCCACAACTCACTCACTATTATATGAGATTTTGAGCTCTAGTATTTTTTTTGATATTTTCTATATATAAATGAAACCACAGTTATATGGACATTTTTCGCTACACATAGCTGGCAGTTTAGTAATAGAATTTTGTTTAAATCGGCGGACATAGTTGTATGGTGGCATCATTATGTCGAGCGTAAGTCTGTGGATCATTCGGTTTGTAATAATGAGCATATCTACATTGGTCGATGCAGAGGCTAACATATCAAAATATATTCTCTTGTCTGAAAAAATGAAGTGATTGTGCATTAACTATGAGGCATCTTAAAAGACAACTTATTATACATGTTGGTTGTTATATCCTTTCAAAGATTACGTGGCAATGCATGCATGATATTGATTATTAGACAACACCAACGTAATTGTTCTAAGAGAAACAATACAACCCTCATGTGTATTCATGTGCGCACGTGCATCAAATGTCTTCTTAGTGTTGGTGTTTCATTTATATGCAAAGGGTCACTATGAACCATCATATGTTCATTCATGAACTAGTACACGTTTTTAATGAATTCTCATGTATCTCAATTTGTCCTTTCACTATTAGGTGTCGTTTCATGAGCAAAAGGACCAAATTACCCCCCTCAAGTGTCATAAAATTCCACATAACCCCTAAAATATTTTTGGTTCATTTTTACCCCGTAAATTTAATTTACCACATATAATACAAATGTCTTTTTTGATTTCTCCATGTAAAGGTGGTATTAGGTTCAAATTTTGTGAGATGATAGTAGACATTGCAACACATGTTGGGGAAAAATAGTTTTTATCATTATTTTGATAGGATGAGATATTTAAAATAAATTAATACACATGATATAACAATATAAAAAAATTAATGACAAAATCATATATTTTTATGACATACATTATGATGTCCACTAAAACCATAAAAAATTTCAAGTTAACATTTACCGTATGTGTGGAGGAAAATAGACAAACTATATTAGGGGTAAAATGGACCAAATGGCATGGTTTAGGGGTAAATTGAACCAGTAAAAAATTTATGGGGTTATGTTGGACTTTGGTTATACCTGAGGGTGTAACTTGGACTTTTTAATTTCATGAACGAAAATATCGTTTCACTAATACAAATCGAGTTGTGAAAGGTATCCAATTCCTTCATACATCTACATAGACCGTGTAGTTTCTAATGGGAGACAAGATGCATTTAATCTCAGTAATTCTAAATATCCCAATCAAGCAACAATTACACTAGTACTTCAAATACCGGTTTCATCGTATTTAAAAAAAATTAGTGAACCTACCTTAATTAAGCATCCAGCAGCAATATTTTGGGCACCAACAAACACACCATAAATCAATTGTTTATGGATAGAAAAGTGAACCACATGATGTATTTTATTAGAAAAAAAATATAATCACAACTGTGGTTTTCGCTTGTGTAAAATCATGGTGCAAAACACATGACACATATGACTTTCTCCACTCTCCTGATGGCAAAAATATATGCTCTTTTTATTTGGGTTGTATTTATACATATTGTATGGTTGAAGATTAATTTGGCATTGTTCACTATAATTCCTGGAAGCTAGCCCTGGAATTCTAAATCCATTAATTGGACTAAATAAAGAACTGGAGATAGGTAGGTGTGCGTGGAATTTTGCACTTCATACTAATAGCAGTTTAAATTTGGAGGCACATAGGATAGGAGTAGTGTACTGTTGGTGCCAATAACAAGAGAGAAATTGTGCGTCGGCACAAGGGCAACCCACCATGTACGCTGTATGTGTACGGGACCTGTTTGATCATTTGACTGAAAAGTGGAGCCAAGTCAGGGCAATGGTCCGACAGTCATGGGCCGGTATATCTTAGCAGCAAGTGATTGTTAAGATACTGGGTTGTTGAACCTATTAGAGAGTAGAGACTCGCTAACAAAGATGACGAAGGCACGCACGAAGTAGCCGTTTCTATATTTGCCCACTCTGGTGTTTTTTTTTTTAAAAAAAATTGAGAGCAGATGTCATTTGAATGGCGTTGATGGAGAATCACGATGTTTGATAAATTGTTGGTTCCACGAAAAGAATACGTAGATATTGCTTTCCCTAGTTTTTTTTAATGGAGTCATTGCATGCTTATTGGCTTGCGATAGTCCATTAGTCCCCATTTAACAAACAATGATGTAGGCTTGCAGCTAATCCTGCTCGAGGAACAATTCTAAAAAAAATCTGTCTCCACATCATTTGCACTCAAAAACATTTATTTATCAGTCACCATCTATATCCTGTTAGATCCTAATTCCATGGTCCGGATGTCTCCTTATCTCTTCCTTCATTATTTTCTTCTTACCGCGTCGTTTCTCGGAGGCTCGACTCCAACACTCAGAGTCGTGCGCCGTCCAATGCAACCTTACCCTCCAGCAGGGTTAACCAAACCATCGGGAACCGGTCCGGTTTGACCGGTTCCCGACCAAACCGCCCCGGACCGGTAGCGGTTCGGGGCGGTTTGAACCGGGCAAAATTCAAAATTTTCAAATTTAAATTTAAAAATGAAAAAATATCGTAAAAATTCCTAAAAATACTTCAAGGTGTGTGTAATCTATTGGTGTAAAAAGTTTTCAAATATTTACTCATTTGATATTTTTTTTGGCAAATACAAGTTAAATCAAAAAAGAAAAAGAAAAAAACCGGTCAAACCGACCGGCTAACCGGTCAAACCGTCCGACTAACCGCTCCAACAGCTGGATATGTGAATTTGAATTCAAAATTCGAATTTGTTCGGTTTCCACCGGTTACCGGTCTAACCGGTCCGGCTAGCCGCTACCGCTGGCCGGCGGTTCGGACGTCCGGTTCGAAATAAAAAACCCTGCCCTCCAGTGGCCTCCGTTGCCGCCCTCCTCCATCGCTCGAGGCTAATTCGTTTGATCCGTACACCCTCGCCACCTCCACCGCTCGACTACAACGGTGCCCTCGCTGCCTCCGCTCCATCGTTGTCTCTCTCACCTCCACCGCTCGCCGGCGAGCCTCCTCAAAGCTCCCTCCATACCCAAAGACCCATGGTAATCCTTACCCTTAGAACCCTCAAACCCTAACCTCAAATTCTAATCCCCAGTTCAATTTCTAGCACAAGCTTGGGTGGCTGATGGATGACAAAAAATCAAATGTTTGACGAGCAAATCTGTTTTTTTTAAAAAAAACTCGAGAAACAATGTGTTTAATCGACAGATGAGAGAGAGAACAGATTGACGATCACATGCGACAGGATTGCACTCAAGGGCTATGCTAAAGTACTCCATTCACCTCCTAAGAGGTAAGATCTCAAATGAATCTCGGCCGTCGATTTATAAAATAAATGAAATATTTTAGTAATTATTATATAAAGAGAAAAAAAATAAATCCTGCAATATCTACAACCTTCCTTAATTGGTCTTCCTAATTTCCCCCACTTTCCTTTGCCACAATCGCATGCATGGAGGCACGGCAACAGCATACCTGTTCCATGGTCGCATGGAGGCATGTTCGCAAGGCAGTTCCTGTTGTAATATTTTAAGAATAAGATACATGCTTTCAATAATAAATAAATTGCATATAACAATAATATTTATAATTCCTTGAATAACAATTATATTTCTCAGATGATACACATGTTTATAGATTACACACATGAATAAGTACATTTCAAAGTAATAGAAACATGAGCCTATTTTATCCATGGTCGTTCTCAAATCCATAAACAAGTTAAGTAGATGAAAAAAACAAATCATAGACCAAAACATAAGAAGTATGTTCATGAATTACTCTCAGATAGTGGGTTGCTTTTACAAGCCTTCCAACACTAGGTGTTGTCAAATCCTCGACTAGTGTGGCACTCCTATTCAATATGAACTTAATTCTATACTCCAGATTAAATCAGAATAAAATTCAGTGACAAATGACGCTCAACCAGTAGCAAAAACAAGAACCACGGATATGAGCAAGTTCAAGCAGACAACTGGCGCCACAAATTCATGCACGTGTGAGAGAACACGGCCTGCAATAAGTACTAGTGACCTCACAGAAGTACGAGTAAACTTAGAGATACAAAACAAGTATAGAATTCAGAGGATAAGCCACACTAGTCTCACAATTCACCACTAATCATCATCGAGTATATCTTAATCCGTCTATCCATGCAATCACACCCAAGATTGAACTAGCAGATTGCATGATATCAAAATCGAACGAACAAAGAGAGGCAACGAAAACTCACTGCACGTAGAGAGTCTACGTGGGAAGACAAAGCTCAGTGAACAATTGTTCTGTCCCAGAAAACTAATTCCGCCGCTCACGTCCGAGTCGTCGAAGCGGGAGGTTGATGGAGATACTGAGCCGCTGTCGATGCCGGCGGGAACGTCGACGGCAGCGACCCGAGAAGAAGACGAACGCCGCACAGCAGAGGACCCAGGCACCTGGCCAAGGTGGACGACGACCAGAACCACGAACTGCAGCATGACACCACACAGGCGCAGCACTGCAGCAGCTCAAATTCTCCTCACCAGAGAACTCGTGAAAACAGCTCCAGCGACCACCAGAGGAAGGGAACAAGAGGAGCAGCCAGTAGAGTGGATCTGAGAGAGGAGAAAGCTCAAGTGTATTGAGGGAGAGAGACTTCCCCAAATATATAGGCGAGGAGGAGGAGCAGCAGCCACTCGAGTCAGGGCCACGCGCCCGCAAGAAGCTCGAGCGTCGTTGGGCGCCGCCAGCGCCGCCGCATCGCGCGCTCGCGAGCGAGCGAGCGGAACGCCCGGAGAGAAGGAGGAGCAGCAGCCACTCAAGCCAGACCCACGCGCCTGTGAGAAGCTCGGGTGCCGTTGGGCGCCGCCAGCGCCGCCGCCGCATCACGCGCTCGCGAGCGAATCGCTCGGAGGAGCGTTGACGAGGAACAGTGAAGGAATAACCCTATCCCTTCGCTGGAGGCTGGCTGTTGTTCTTCTCGTTGCTGGCGAGCTGGGCTGCTCGGCCCAGTGATGGGCCTTGTAGCGGCCTAGTTCGCCCAGCAGCCATTCCCCCTTTTTTTTATCCATTTACTAAAAGGGAAAAACCCCTAAAATGGACAGCAATCCTCACCTTTTTTACTTTTAATTTTCTGTTCGATGTCATTGAGCCCTCATGCTGTTTTATATACTATTATTCGGCAAATGTACTTGTTAGGTTTGAACCAAAGCCTATCCTGATGATCTCCAAAAGCCCACAGGAAAACGGAGGACTTCGCCTTGATCCATAAACCTTAGTGTGAGAAATTTTCGAACAAGCGGCACATAGTACGAGGCAGCAAATCTTTTTCTCTTTCGGGGCAGGGCGTTACGGTCATGCCCTTTGTATCCATTAACAAGCTCACTAGAGAGAAAACCCTGTACTCTCACGGACTGCGACCCCACAGTCAGCTCGCATAGGTAAACTCTTTCAGAAATCCTGTAGGACAATTTCCGCTTAAAGCACAGAGTTTATTAAAAGCATATTGCTTAACCTGCCATACAGTAAGAGCACTGCAACAAATGAGACTCGAATATGAGTTGTGCTCTTGGTTTCACAATGCTTCGTTTCCTAGAGCCTGCGTCTCGGGATCTCCGGTCAGACAGGATAGTTATCCGCAGTTGAAACCTTTAACAGGGTATGAGTCCCATTCCTGTACATGCTGCTTGGATTGGCTTTTGAGCCAGTCCCTTGGTGAAAGGATCTGCAAGATTCCTCTCAGACTTGATGTAATCTATCGTCATTACACCAGTCTCTCTAGCACGCCGACACAACTTAAGTCGTCTTTTGATATGCCTCGAGGATTTGTTGTTGTCTTTTCTACTGTGTACTTTAAGTATCACAACTGTATTATCACAGTATACTAATACAGGGGGGTATCGGCTTTGCTATCATTGGAAGGTCTGACAACAGGTCTCTCGACCATTCAGCCTCCAATGCTGCTGAATCAAGTGCAACTAATTCAGCCTCCATGGTGGACCGTGTGATTATCGTCTGTTTAGACGATCTCCATGACACGGCCCCACCAGCTAAAGTGAACACATAGCCACTAGTAGCCTTCATCTCTTCTGAGTCTGAAATCCAGTTTGCATCACTGAATCCTTCCAACACAGACGGATATCCAGTATATTTAATACCAAAATTCATCGTACCCTTCAAATACCGAAGTATTCTTATCAGGGCGACCCAGTGCCTCTCTCCTGGTCTGGACGTATAACGTGCCAGTCTGCATACTGCATAAGAGATGTCTGGTCTAGTAGCTCCAGCAAGATACATAAGTGATCCGATGATCTGAGAATATTTTAGCTGGTCTGTAGGCTCGCCCTTATTTTTAGATAGCTTATATGATGGATCATAAGGTGTGGAAACTGGCTTGCAGTCCATATACTCAAAACGAGTTAAGAGCTTTTCCACATAATGAGATTGAATCATAGTAATCCCATCTTCACCTTTTAATAGCTTGATGTTTAATATTACATCAGCTTCACCTAAGTCCTTCGTATCGAAGTTCTTAGAAAGGAATGCCTTTGTTTCCATGATCATGTTTAGATCAGACCCAAATATCAGTATGTTATCCACGTATAAATATAGAATGACACCTTTGCCCCCAACAAATCGATAATACACACACTTATCGGCTTCGTTTACACAAAACCCGGCAAATGTCAAAGTATTATCGAACTTTTCATGCCATTGTTTAGGAGCCTGTTTGAGACCATATAAAGACTTAATCAGGCGACAGACCTTGTCCTCTTGACCGTCTATCACAAATCCCTCAGGTTGCTGCATATAAATTTCCTCTTCCAGCTCTCCATTCAGGAATGCTGTCTTCACGTCCATTTGATGAACACGAAAGTTACATGCAGCAGCCAGTGCTAAAAGCACTCGAATTGTGGGCAGTCGAGCCACCGGGGAATACGTATCAAAGTAGTCCTCATCCTTTTTCTGAGAAAAACCCTTAGCCACTAGACGGGCCTTGTACTTTTCTATAGTACCATCAGGTCTTCTCTTTCTCTTAAAGATCCATTTGCAGCCCACGGGCTTGCAACCAGCTGGGAGTTCAGACAGCTCCCAAGTTCCGTTAGCGGTGATGGAATCCATCTCGTTACGGACAGCCTCTCGCCAGTAGTCTGCATCGGGTGATGCATAGGCTTCTGCGATGGTGTGTGGTTCTTCATCCACTAGATAAGTGATATAATCATTTCCCAGAGACTTTTCAGTCCTTTGTCTCTTACTCCTCCTCAACTCTATATCAGGAGTTGGGTCATAGACCGACGAGGGTAGAGAGTATGTCTTGTTTGGACCATCTGGGGCCACTACTTCCTTATCTTTCAAAGGATAGATGTTCTCAAAGAATGTCGCATCCCGAGACTCCATAATGACATTCACAGCGACTTCGCTCGTCTCGGAGTGGATCACTAGAAATCTGTAAGCTGCACTATTATGTGCATAGCCCAGAAAGACACAGTCGACGGTCTTAGGTCCTAATTTTCTTTTCTTCGGCAACGGCACATTTACCTTTGCAAGGCAGCCCCAGGTCCGAAGATGAGATAAATCAGGTCTCCTTCCCTTAAAACCTTCATAGGGAGTCACCTCGCGGTTGCGGGGCGCCACCCTATTCAAGACATAACACACAGTGAGTACTGCCTCGCCCCACCAGACATCAGGCATCCCCGAACTTTGCAACAAAGCGTTAGCTAAGTCACACACCGTTCGGTTCTTCCTTTTAGCAACCCCATTAGACTGAGGCGCATACGGGGCTGTGGTTTCATGTATGATCCCACACTCTTCACAATACTCATCAAATATCTTGGAAAGATATTCTCCACCTCTGTCAGACCGCAACCTTTTAATTTTCTTATCTAATTGGTTCTCTACCTCAGCTTTAAAAATCTTAAAGCATTCTAGTGCTTCATCTTTGGTTTTAAGCAAATAAATATAGCAATATCTAGATGCATCATCAATCAAAGTAAGAAAGTAGCGTTTACCACCTTTGGTAATTATACCATTCATCTCACATACATCCGAGTGTATTAGTTCTAAAGTAGTAGTATTTCTACCCTCAACCGTATGGAACGGCTTTCTGGGCTGCTTTGCTTGCACACAAATACCACACTTTGAACCTTTCACGTGCTTGTATTCAGGAATTAAAAGCATGTCACTTAATCTCTTAATGACATCAAAGTTAACATGACATAAACGGGAATGCCAGACATCATGAATGTAACTGTAATTATTACAAACCACATTAAATCCAAAATAAGAATGATTGTTCAAGACTGAAAGACGGAACAAACCGCCTGACTCATATGACTCTCCAACAAAGACACCAAATTTAGACAGGATCACTTTATTAGACTCAAACACTAATTTAAAACCCCGTCGTAGCAGCAGCGATACTGAAATGAGGTTCCGGTTCATCGAGGGCACATAAAGAACATCCTTTATGACAAGTGTCTTGGCTGAAGTCATCTTCAGACACACCTGTCCTATGCCTCGAACAGCAGCCGGAACACCATTCCCCATCAAGACTGGCTCGCCGGTGCATTCCTGTATAGAAGAAAACATAGACCGATCAGCACAAATATGGACAGTAGCACCTGAATCAATCCACCAGTCATCTGATGAACTTGCCATAAAGGCCTGAGGTACATACCCTACAGGGGTGGGATTAACCACCACATTTTCTTCCTTGCGCTGAGGATGAGGAACCTTGCCCTTTCTGTCACGGCAGCGCCGCGCAATGTGTCCACTTTGGCCACACACATAGCAAGTGAAGTCCTCCTTTTTCTTCTTCATTTTCTTGGACTGCATCTTGTTTTGGTTCTGTGCAGAGAAGTTACCATTCTTCTTCTTCTGGCTTTTCCCTCCTGCACCCCTCTCCACCATGTAAGCCTGAACCTGCTGGACTGGCTTGTTACTGGCCCTTGCGCGTTCCTCCACATTGATAGCCGCAGTCAACTCAAGGAGAGTTAGCTGCGTCTTCATGTGACGGCGCGTGGTCACAAAGTCCCGCCATGAAGGCGGAAGCTTGGCCGGTATCGCGTTCATCTGAAAGCTGTCTGGCAGGAGGCAGTTGTATTGGACTAAATCCCGCACAAGGAGCTGTAACTCCTGCAACTGCTCCATAATAGACCTTCCCTCAACCATCTTGTAGTTGAGGTAGCTCTCAGTGGCAAACGACTCATTGCCCTTGTCCACCTCAGAGAATTCGGACTCTAGCTCAGTCCAGAGGGCTTTAGCAGATTCAAACTTGGAGTACAGGTCAAACAAGCGGTTCGAGATGACGTTCAGCAGCCTGGACAAGCAAGCCTGATTGGCCTCATCCCACTTCTCTTTAGCCTCTTTGGCAGTGGCCTTGGCTGCATCATCAGCATCTGGTATTGCAGCCTCGGGAACAACCCCTGCCACTTCCCAGAACAGCTTGAGATCAGTGAGCCACATGCGAGTCTTGATCTGCCAGCGGTTAAAGCATGTGCCATCCAACACTTCAGGCTTAATGACATCAGAACTGGAAGCCATTCCACAAATTGGTTTTCTGGATTGTTGTAATATTTCAAGAATAAGAGACATGCTTTCAATAATAAATAAATTGCATATAACAATAATATTTACAATTCCTTGAATAACAATTATATTTCTCAGATGATACACATGTTTATAGATTACACACATGAATAAGTACATTTCAAAGTAATAGAAATATGAGCCTATTTTATCCATGGTCGTTCTCAAATCCATAAACAAGTTAAGTAGATGAAGAAAACAAATCATAGACCAAAACATAAGAAGTATGTTCATGAATTACTCTCAGATAGTGGGTTGCTTTTACAAGCCTTCCAACACTAGGTGTTGTCAAATCCTCGACTAGTGTGGCACTCCTATTCAATATGAACTTAATTCTATACAACAGATTAAATCAGAATGAAATTCAGTGACAAATGACGCTCAACCAGTAGCAAAAACAAGAACCACGGATATGAGCAAGTTCAAGCAGACAACTGGCGCCACAAATTCATGCACGTCTGGGAGAACACGGCCTGCAATAAGTACTAGTGACCTCACAGAAGTACGAGTAAACTTAGAGATACAAAACAAGTATAGAATTCAGAGGATAAGCCACACTAGTCTCACAATTCACCACTAATCATCATCGAGTATATCTTAATCCGTCTATCCATGTAATCACACCCAAGATTGAACTAGCAGATTGCACGATATCAAAATCGAACGAACAGAGAGAGGCAACGAAAACGCACTGCACGTAGAGAGTCTACGTGGGAAGACAAAGCTCAGTGAACAATTGTTCTGTCCCAGAAAACCAATTCCGCCGCTCACGTCCGAGTCGTCGAAGCGGGAGGTTGACGGAGATACTGAGCCGCTGTCGATGCCGGCGGGAACGTCGACGGCAGCGACCCGAGAAGAAGACGAACGCCGCACAGCAGAGGACCCAGGCACCTGGCCAAGGTGGACGACGACCAGAACCACGAACTGCAGCACGACACCACACAGGCGCAGCACTGTAGCAGCTCAAATTCTCCTCACCAGAGAACTCGCGAAAACAGCTCCGGCGACCACCAGAGGAAGGGAATCAGAGGAGCAGCCAGTAGAGTGGATCTGAGAGAGGAGAAGCTCAAGTGTATTGAGGGAGAGAGACTTCCCCAAATATATAGGCGAGGAGGAGGAGGAGTAGCCACTCGAGCCAGGGCCACGCGTCCGCAAGAAGCTCGAGCGCCGTTGGGCGCCGCCAGCGCCGCCGCCGCATCGCGCGCTCGCGAGCGAGCGAGCGGAACGCCCGGAGAGAAGGAGGAGCAGCAGCCACTCAAGCCAGACCCACACGCCCGCGAGAAGCTCGGGCGCCGTTGGGCGCCGCCAGCGCCGCCGCCGCATCGCGCGCTCGCGAGCGAATCGCTCAGAGGAGCGTTGACGAGGAACAGCGAAGGGATATCCCTTCGCTGGCGGCTGGCTGTGGTTCTTCTCGTTGCTGGCGAGCTGGGCTGCTCGGCCCAGTGATGGGCCTTGTAGCGGCCCAGTTCGCCCAGCAGCCATTCCCCCTTTTTTTTATCCATTTACTAAAAGGGAAAAACCCCTAAAATGGACAACAGTTCCATGCAGGCATGCATGTTGTTCAAATCATGTCTATGATTATTTAGACAAAATATATACATAACTTTGGATATTTGCAAGAGTTAATTTGATTTATTGTCTAAGTCATTATTTTTCACCTTCATCTTTCTCCAGCCATCTACACCCAAAATTTTCCTTGTCACATGAACATTATATAAGAGGTTCCAAAAGTTCCCTTGTCATGTAAATATGATATAACAAGATAAAAATGTGTTTAGTCTAAATCTATATACAAAAGAAAAAAAAGAAAGTTAAATCCAACCCAATCAAATTAGATCTGATAAAAAGATATTTCCTCAGATTTTAAACATATAAATACCTATTACCTAGAAGGAGGTAATATATTCTTAAACATTTATTTTATAGACATTTGGGAGTACCAAAAGCCTGCACTCAATCATTGACTCTACGAGCTTAGAGCATAGCAGTAATATAATGTCCCTGTTGAATGGTTACTCCTAAAAAGGCTAGATCCAGTCAATTAGGGTAGTCGTATAAAATAGCTATATATAGGCTATAGCTAGAGGCAAATGCATTGGACATTTTGGAGTGGAGGAAACGATTTTCTTTGACGCGACGTCGTTGCTACCGCTGCTCGGTACCGAGCTTTTCTTTGTCTGCATCATTGCATGCGCATGTTTTTCGAATGAACATTTGTTGGGAAAATCTTGGGTTCAAGTGTTACAGTGTCGCCTCGAGCTCTTGCAGTGGCTTGCTGTCTTATAGATACTGTATTTCTAAAAGGAATCTCGCTCTTCGTTTGATGTTTCGCAGGGAAAATTAAGGACGAAGACCGCCTTGATGACCGCATTCCACGTACGTAAAACTTCTTGGCTTTTGCTACCTGCATGCACTCGCCTTCAACGACCTTTCGTCGAAAGGGCACGCGAGAAGAAGCGGAAAATTTATGCATCCACGGCCCCACGGCGTCGAAGAATAGGATAGTCGCCATCCGAATGGCAACCATTCCACGGCACGTAGCATAGACCCTGAGAGTCTCTGTCGGTGCTGCTGCGTAGTAGTAGTACGTTTCCCTTGTGTCGGTGGGTGCGGCTTTTGGCCACGTCAGGCGAGGCAGGCAAAACAGCCGAGACGTATATGTACGGGATGCATGATGGATGAGAGGCAGAATCATTTCCATCTCCGGCCATTACGCACGTACACGGGCCCTATCTATCTAGGCGACGTACCTACACCTAGGCGGTACGTACGTCCGTCTCGTGAGCACAGTAAGGATCGGATAAACCGGCCATCTCCTGACAAATTCTGTACGTACGTCGCCAATCATCTTTGTCTATGCGCACGGCCTGACGGCCATGCCATGCTTATCCGACCGCAGAGCCGCCTTTCGTGGGCTGCCACGAGCTCTCGCGGCGCCTTGTCCCCCTTGTTCTTTGCGTCGATATTGGTCAGGAAGGATTAGGCCGGGCAGGTGAGGGATCGGGAGTTCGGGACACGCTTTCCCTGCCCTAATCGATGAAAATTCTGTACGGCCACCCTTCTCCAGCACGTGACGCCACACGCGACATGCGAGAGGATTTTGTTTGTAGCTTTGCCGATAAGTGTACAAAATCTCCGGAGGAAACCGCGCGCCACGGCGTCACCTGATGCCGACCGACCGTCTCTTGTGTAGTTGTGTAGCTGCAGTGTGTGGGCGGCTGCAGGCAGGCACCAGCTAGCTGAGCCGAACTAAATTTAGGCTGTGTTATTTTAGAGATAAGGGCCTGTTTAGTTCGTAAAAGTCCTTTTCACTTCCTATTCATCCCCCTCACAGAACACGCATCCCCAAAAATTCCTTTTTTACCTTTCCTATTCATCTCCCTAACATAACACGCATTCCAGAAAAAAGGTACTTTTTACCAACCTCAACTAAACACAGCACAGTATCATGTAAGGGGATGAATAGTAAGTCTTGCTTTTTCGCCCACCAGCCTTTCCCTTTCGTCATCGAGGGCGGCTCTGCGGCGACGACCACGACGACAAGGTGGACTGGACTGACTGGCGCTGTCGCTACGACGTCAGCGCCCGCCGCGTACGCTCCGCGTGCGGCGTGCCGGCGGCCCACGTACAGCATGCGCTGGCTTGCACGCACACAGCAGGCAGAAATAGAGGCCTTTTTGTTTTGCGGCCTACCTGACCTGACCGTTCCTTGTGCCTCCTGACCTTTCTGTTTTGCTGTAACTACCGCATGGCGCACACCAATGACAGCCACAGGGCACTTGATGACGGCCAAGACGTGTGGACGGGCATCGATCGATCGCTGTCTCTTCTTGGCAACTCGTGGGAATGATACGATGCGCTACGCCACTAGCTAGGGCTGGGAATGATACGATGCGCTACGCTTCACCTGTGTCGAGTGTCGATAGATGAAGCCATTGCGTGCGTGGCCACCCGTGTTTGACGCCAAAGAAGCTTCAGTGACGCTGCTCGTCTCTGTCCTTCTCTATCCCTGAGAACATCTTCTTCCCTCTCCTTTATACTACTGTAGGAGATAAATGACTTTGGCCCGGCACGCACATAGGTTTCAAAGCCGATGTCACGGCCCAGGTTCGATACAGAAAACTGGACCTGGCCTAGGGCCGATATTTTTTTTCCTTTATTGGCGACGTTTTGTTAAGTAAATCCGTTGTCTCTGTCGTCATCAGTTTAAACTTTAAACGTGCCTTTCTAAAAAAAAATAAGTGTAAACGTGCGCGTTCCTGGGTGTAAAAGTTTTTTTTCCCTTTGGGCGTACATCTAAAAGGATTTTGCACATCTTGTACTATCACCATTCCAATCCACCATTTCAAGTTCGGGAAACAACACATTCTCTCATCTAGCCTCTAGCCTCTAGCTACTCATCTTCACACGGGACAAATCGCAAAATGAGAATGGGAACTTCGCTTGGCCGCATCAGATACATATTTTTTAACCACATTGCCGTATCACTCGCCGTCTACCACGTCGTACCACCACTTCTCGAAAAGTAAAGCCACGAGCTCACCGGCCGGTAAACGCGCTCTTGGCCGTCCTCGGCATGTAGTCGAAGCTCTCCTCAGCCTTGTTCTCCGGCCGCGGCGAGCCCTTTGCTCCTAGGAGCGGCGCTGAGTCCTTCTCAATCATCTGCAACGTATGTCCAATCGCCGTGACCTCCGAATTTTTACAGTTTTATCATATGCAAGCTTACAATGTGATGCGCTCAACTGGCTAATTACCTGTGCGGCGATCGGAAGCGACCCGGCGGCCTCGGTCTTCTTCCGGCTCTCTGTGACGGAGTAGTAGGAGTAGAGGCCCATGCCGAAGATGGCGATGAGGATGCCGGCCACGTTACGGACGCTGAAGGGGTCCTTGAGGATGATGTAGCCGAAGGAGAGCACCAGGCACGTCTTGAGGTGTCCCAGCACCTGGTACGTCACGGGGGACGTCGTGCCGATCACCAGGAACGTGCTGAAGTTCACGCACACCGCGATCGAGCACGACAGCGCGATGAACGCCTGCATAAACACACGCCGGTGTCACGATTGGTTAGTTTAATTAATTACGCTTGCAGCCTGATGCCGATCTCTCTTCAGGCGAACGTGCTGATCTCTGACAGTAGTGTACAAGTACTTACCACGACTTGGACGGTGTAGTTGAAGGCAAAGACGTCACGCTTGGTCAGGAGCTTGTCGACGAACGGGCCGGTGACCAGCAGCACGGCGGACTGGTACGGCGACGACTGGTACAGCAGCTGCGTCGAGGACACCTTCAGCCTCCTCTGGATTTGGTTGGTCAGCTTTTTTCCAACACAAGGTTAAGGATGACAACCAGCATGTGGGTATGCAGGCAGGGTGCATGAAAGACTAAGATCTAGCAGCTAGCATGAGCTAGTAAACGAGTTCATGTGGGAACAGTGAGCACAAGGATACAATTTGTCCGACGCATGTCGCAGCGATTGTGAGCACGGCGATGACCGAGCCAAGGAGATTGAGCTGGAGATCAGTGACCGACGCGATGCCGACTCCCAGGAGCAGGACCATGAGGGAGGCCTTGATGCTCTGGCTGAAAGGTTCAAGATTTTGTCAAAGCATGAGAGCATTTCATCTTTGCATCAACTCAAAATTTGTACAGAGACAGTGTACAAATGTGCCAAATGGTGTCAAGGAATTCGAGGACAACCTGAACTTCTTGTTTAGAAAGATAGTTTCCAAGACTATGGTGAAGGGTATGATGGCCAGCTTAGTCATCTGTAGCAAGAAACAATTGATGATAAATTCAGAGTCAATCAGAGAGCACCTGGGTTTCAGCAAGTAGTAGTGTGCATGCTTGCCTGGTAGAAGCCAACAGAATTGAATCCGAGGCAGAGATTGAGGAGGCCAATGGAGATGCCATTGAGCAATCCAAAGGAGATGACGGTCCGTGCATCGATTGGCTTTGGCTCGAAGAAGCGCAGCCGCTGCGCGACATATAGCGTGAAGAAGGTGACCATCAGGTGCCAGCTCGTCAACGTCGTCGCTGCATTATATTTTGTCACCCAAACAAAACATTCAGAAACTTCAGGTGCAAGCACGAATACAGTAATCGCAGAGCTCTGAAAGCACTTGCACTCACCGAAGAAGAAGCCGAGGGTGCTGATGAGGTACTTGTTGCAGATGACGATGGCCACGGATGAGGTGACCGAGAGACTCAGCGCGCCGACGACACCCATCCGGGAGCCTGAGCTGTCCGACATCTCCTCCCCGCCGACGGCCGGTGACTTCCCTGCTGATGCAGAAGCAACCATGAATGGATGGTAACTGTGGGCAAATCCCTAGATATGCTGTGAATCTCGATGTCTCTTCTCATCAGGATCTACACGCACGCACGTGTTAAGCTCGGTCAGTTGGGCAGGACCGTTGACATTGCCGTGGCAGACGGAGTGTGGCAGCAACTCCAAGGCCGGCGCATTACTGCGGTCACGTAGTCACGTGACCTGTGTCAGTGTGGATAAAAAAAGAAAACAGGGTTCTGGTGCCCGTTTCCATTTGAACCGAGCGTGAATCGATTCGAAGAATCGAAGTGTCGTCTGTTCATCTCGCAGCCGGCCAGATGGCTAGTGTACTGCTCCAAGAATCGATCATGGAGTTTGTTGTTGATCTGAACACGCGTGAAGCGTGAATGCTGCCGTGCAGCAAAAGGGAGGGTGGCCAATGTGTCCCTTGCCAAATCATTGCTGCAAGAAGGCAACTGGAAGAAGGTAGCTTCGAGTTGGTATGTAACCACCACGAGTGTATTGCGTTAATCCGAGATCGGTCTGAGACGTATGCACTACGTAGTAGGTGGATTGTCGGTTGTCACTGCCTCACTGGTCACATTGTCATGTGTGGGTGGCACATGGAACTATGGAAGAAAACCAGTAGTTCGGGGTGGACCAGTGCCATCTCTAGTGTCCATCTCTAGTGATGCAATGTACTAATAACATTTAGCTCGTCATCAGAAAATCTGAAATCTGCAGTCACGAAGCTAGCACAAGAGGTAGCCAGACAGGACGACACGGTGACTAACTGACTGGTATAGTAAGTAAACCCAGTAACATCACAAATTAACTGGTACTGAACATACGATGTTCTCGGTACTTCAAAAGAAGTAGCAACGGTAGTACGAGTAATTGTTTAGTCCTTGATGCAGTACCGTAAGCATTTCCTAGGAGATCTGGGGATACTAATTAATTAACGCTGGCATGGCTCCCTCTATTGCCACGATACTCGGCCATGTGACAGTTCTTGCTCCGAGAAGAGAAGAGAGAAGAGACAGGTCAACGGGAGCCCGGCATAGAGACCGGCGGAATCCGGGTGGATCTTCAGTGCTGCATGATCAGTACTCTGTGTTTAGATGGAGCGGAGAAAAAATATTTTTTTTTCTAGGATGCGTGTTATGTGAGGGGAATGAATAGGAAATGTAAAAAAAAAATTTAGAATGTGTGTTCTGTGATAGAAATGAATATAAAGTAAAAATTACTTTTACGAACCGAACAGGATGGGGCCCCCGGTTGATCTGTGCGGTGGCAGAGAAACTTCCATCGGCCCCAGATCCCTGTGCAATGTGCAGGGAAGGTACTCCCTGGGCTGCCAAACGGAGGTCATAATCTGCAGATTCCAGCAGGGACCATAGCATTTCTGGTGACGCCGCCTCCACGAAATTCATGTGTTTCTTCGAACAGTTCCGAATGCTACGAGAGAGTAATGTTCACACTTCACAAGGACCGGACCGGAGGCGGGGGAGTGCTGAACATGGGATGTTAATCGCGTATCATCGACGGCGACATCTGACCAGAATTAGGCGGCCGGGCCGCACGGAGAAGAGACGAGGATGACACGGCCCCACGAAAGGGCCAGCAGGGGGCTCCGGTCAATGCAGCGCGGACACGGCAGACACGCGAGACGTCGACGGACTAGGGCCTAGGGGGGCTTGTTTGGATTCCCTTTGTTGGCTTTGACTTACCATCAAGGCACCGCCTATGTGAGCAGAATCCTAGCTAGTTGTGTTAACGAAATGATGTGCACAGGATTCAGTTCGTTAATTAACCCAGATCATTTTGTAACTGGTCGTATCGACTTGGCCTAGGTCAAGCATATGGAGCACACACAATGGGCGTTTTGGTTACCAACTCCCATGATTGATTCTACGCAACCTGCTCCGAGCATGCACAAGCACTTGTATTATAAACTCCGAAAAACACACGCCCCAAGTAACATGCCGCAAAAATCATAATCTACTACTAGTAGCAATGCGTATGCGTTGTTTCTCTTCAATTCACGTCTTCTGAAATTGATTAGCAAATGCGTTCCTGAAACGGGGCGAGCTTGGGCGCAGGCGCAGAAAAAGGTAAAACAAGGGTAAAACAAAACATGCGCCCGCAACCGAAGGCGGCGGGCGGACGCTAGCGGCCACAGGCCATGCCATGGCTACCCAACCCGAGACAGGACGATCGGAGCACGACGCGGAGTCTCGTGGACGAACGGCACAGCCGAAACACATATGCCATCGGCGTAACATAACCTTGGCTCTGAACGATAAAATTGAATCAAACGAGCAAACCTATCGACAACCAAACGGAGCGGAGCGGAGCCGCTCGCGTGTGATCCGAATTCCGAAAGAGAAAGCTACGCGGAACAGCGAGGGGAGGAGAGGGGATCGTATCGTACGCACCTCTTGCGGCCTCCGGCGGAGCGCGAAGATCCCTTTGTTTGTTTATTATTTGTCCGCGCGCGGTTCTTCTTCCCGGCGCCGCCCCCTCGGCCGATCGGATCTCCTGGAGAAGCGAGCGAGGGAGGGGAGGGGAGGGGAGGGGAGGGGATGAGGAGACGCGAATCGTCGGTCGGTCCTCTCCGCGGAGGAGGGAGGAGAGGGAACCGCGGGTTTTGGTCGCAGTTGATTTGCCCGCGTGTTTTGTGAAATTGGAGGAGAGGAGATATGGAGGGTGGTGGTGGAGGCCTGGAGGAGAAAGAGGAGACGAAGCGGAGGCGGGGAAGTATTGGAGAGGATGGAGGAGGGTAGGTGGCGAACTTGTTCAAGCGCGTCGCCGTCGCTCGCATGATAGCATTCGCAGCGCGTCGCCCCCTCGGCCCTCGCCTCGCCGTCGGGAGGGGTGGGGTCCCACGCGCGCGCGGCTTGGTTCCTCTGAGACGTGGGCCCTGATCCCGCGGTCCTCGGCGCATGGGCCCATTGGTCGCGGCCTCGCGGGGGATGATAGTTCATCGTGTATACGTACTAACGTACGTGATTTTTTTTTCCGTATAAGCAAGCACGATTGGTTTTGCTTGAAAGTCTTTTTATTATTTTTTATAGTTAGTGGCACATGCCCACATGAATATCTCCATGTGGCCGAACGATCTTCCTAAACAAGCCAGAGAATCGAAGTTGTCCTGTTTTGGATGGTTATAGAGGTGAAATATTACTGGTTTCTAGCTAGAGAGGGCCAGAACATAACTGGACATTATAGTTGAAGGGTCAAAATTGACATGAACAAACCATTGGCCGACAAAAGAAATTACTGTACCTGGACACCGAGCTGGCACCGAAGACACGTGCGCAAGTGGTTCGGCTGTAAATAAAAATAATAAACTTAGAGCTTATGTTTCAAAATTATGACATTTTCCTATCATCAACATGTTATGCATATTTACTAGTACGACCAATAAAAAAACTTTAGCCGCCTTTAGACTCTAGAGCATCAGCTGTTTCTTAGCGACTACCAAAGTGCGGTGCAAATATTTTTAATCAGTTTATGTCATGTAGGAGTATTTTTCTTGTTTTATTATCGGTACCGGCTTGTATTTTAGTCGCTGTTGCTCCTTTGTTACACTCATGGAACGTGGCTGGTACAAAACGTACCAATTATTACACGTTTGCCTTGCTGGCTGCTTTTCAATTGCTGCAGGTGGAGAAGCAAGTTATAATTGTTGGACCTAGGAGGAACTAGTTAACGAAACTGTATTAGTAATTATAAATAAAAGGTTAGGAGAACTGAACATATAATCTAATTATAAAAATTACACGGATGGACCTAAAATCGTGAGATAAATCTATTAAGTTTTATTAATCTATCATTAGAGATTGTTTAATGTAGCACGACATAATCTATTATGGTTTAACTAGGCTTGATAGATTCGTCTTGCAAGCTCATCGGGGGTTATGGAATAAGTTTTGTCAGTAATCCACATTTAATACTCTTAATTCGTATCAAACTTTAAATTTACTGTAACAATGAAACTAGTTGCCGAACTAAACATGACCTTATATTTGTTGGACTAAAAGGATCGTTTAGGAGCAGATCTTATTCAACATTAACTTTGAATAAAAAGACAAGGCTTACGTCTAGAGGAAACATGAACGAGGGAGAGAGAGAGGAGATTGACCATCGGTCTTCGCAGAGGAAGCTGTCATCGCGTTGGTATGTTGGAGCAATGGTGTGGTGTCGGCGAGGATTTGTGGACGTTGGTGGCGCGGTGAGGACGACGACGCGAGACAGGCTTTGTCGATGGGTCTATGAGCACAACAAACCTCGTGTTCCGAGCCCATAGCCCTCACCTTTTTATATAGTGTTGTTGCGTGGCGATCGAGAACTCAAAATCATTGGTTGGTTGTGCATCCCGGATCAAGGAGCAAGAAAAGGGTCGAACCCAGTCGTTAGACCGTGCCGGAGGAGATCAAACTAACAATATTTATTTTACATCATTGATTTGACCTAAAAACTTGATAAAATGGACTATGATGATATTGATATTGTACGAATTAGTTCAGGGGGGAAATGAACTAAAATAATATGTTACCATTATTATTTAGATGATCCAGAAAAATTGCATTGGAGACGCACTTGCATCCTTTGCCTACACGATTGGCACACCTCCAAGCCCACAATTGATGGTAGGCTAGAAGCCGTCGTTTCACCAATGCAAGTACGCCGTACGCAGCTCTAGGCCCCTAGGCAAGCCAATCTTTGCACCGCACTACCGCAGCCCAATCGCGTCCCGATAAGCTCCCTGCACGGCTGCACGACCGCCACGGTGTCCGTTCCGACGACTACGTGGAAGGAAAATGAGTAGAGCGTACAGTGACTCTGCAGTCTGTACGAGCCTTCTGATTGTTGATCGTCAATTCGTCACTGGATGAAAACGACCGCCGCTGAATTTTCTGCACGGAGACATTGGAGCAACAGATCATAAGAGTGGTGAACCAAAGCTGAGATTCAAACCTATCAGACCTCGCCAAACACCTGAAACCAGAGCAACCTGAACGTCATATGGTATTGGTCTCCCATAAAGGCAAAGATGCCACAGCGTTCGGCAGCCTAACAGCAATGGCCAAACGTGGACCGATGCTAGGTCAGAAACATTTCCAGTACTCAACTGGCCAAACCCTGCATCATCGGTCAATGCTAAAAGGACAAAATATTTACTAAGACACAAACCTAAACTTCCTCCTGATGCAAGACGCCGTTGCAAGTCAGAAAAATAAAGGAAATTTGTCCAGTTCACATCAATAAGATGGCACCAGGAGTAAGGACCTTGGAAGAAGACCAAACGAGAGAGTTTCATGGAATCATCAGATCAAAAGAACAAGAGTTACAGCCACTTGTGCCACTATTCGAGTGTTCCTTAGGCCTTAACAGATCACTATTGTACAGGTTCATGGTCGCTGCACGTAACAGGTCAATCTTATTGGTTCCACATTGCACACTAATGATACAACAGCAGCAACCTTCGTTATGTACAATTTTCTTATGAGACGAAAAAGAATTATCAAACTGGAGTAGAAAAGCAGGGTCTCAAGTTGGAGGCTCATCTTGTTTGTTCTTTTGGTACACGGTTTCTAGGCATTCCTTGGCTCGGTGAACCTTCGATTGGAGGTAAAAGCTCCCAGCTTTGGCGTTTCTTTCAAACAAGTTATCATATCTCTGCACAAGTATATTTGTTAGCAGATTTGAATCCAAGCAGTGTATTCAGACAGTAGCAAGTCTGCATGAGAGGAAAGTGGAAGATAATTGAAGTAGCAGACCTGTATAATCTCTTCCCACGTTGAATTCTCTGATACACCTAGTATCTGCCTCGCTTCCTGCTCTGTCATTGTTTTACTGGCTCTTCGAATATTATTCATTGCCTCGTGGGCGACACCAGTTTTATTTGCATCTGGTAGAATATAAGAAGAAATAAAAATAAGGAATTGAATAAAGGAATAAATATGGCTATTTTCTGGATTAAATCAATGACGAGCAAAATAATAGCCAGGAAGGTAATGGTCATTCCATAAAGACTCACTGTGCAAGAAAGCATTGGTGTGATTGTGATGCTAAGATGACGCTGAAGGCACACCTTCCTATAGACCTATACTGTTATCATGTCCATGAGTCAATCTAGCCAATAAATGAGTACAGGGCCACCAGCTACATAAGGTATTCAAAGATTGCAAATTTTGTGGTCAGTAGTGGATGGATGACGTTTAGCAAATAACGTGTACTCCCTCCATCCCAAATTGTAAGTCGTTTGACTTTTTTTGACCCCAACTTTGACCACTCGTCTTATTCAAAAAATTTGTGCAAATGTAGTCAAATTTAAGTCATTCTTAAAATTTTTTATTTACTAAAGTTAGCCATAACAAAAAATATGATATTTTGCCAAAAAAAAATTGAATGAGACGAGTGGTCAAAGTTGGGGCAAAAAAAAGTCAAAACGACTTATAATTTAGGACGGAGGGAGTAGTAGGCAGCCACTATAACATAAATTGCATGTTTGAACCTAGAGATAGTTTTACACTTCATAACCTCCCCTCCACACCACTACTGGAAGCACCAGGGTTTCGTTCGCTAAAAGCGATGACAACAAGTTCTGATCAATTTATCTTCCATATATCTTTTTTCCCCTTTGAAAACACCTGATTTAGTGAATGAAGTAGCAATATGTCCAAGACAATGAATTTACGAACATTTGTCTAGAGGCCATTCAGTAGAACAAACAAATGCATAGTTTTCCAAATTCAGTTTCTCAATTATTTATGTTCACATGGGACACCTAGAGAAGTCAAAGGATTATTTTTAAGTAGTACCCTGTTTCAGAAAGGTCTGTAAATACTAACGTTGTTTAAGGATATACGTTAACTGACTTCATTTATCATCGTAAACAAGAACTCAGGATACTGTGTACTTCATTACAGTGGTTTGTTTTAGTAATCAGCAGCTCTACTGCCGGGTTTGTTTCCAGAAAAAAGTGGTTTATTTTAGGCGATGACCGATGAGACAAAGTTGTCATGACCGTTCTTTTTTGTTTGATATATACTTCATATTGTTTAACAAATTGCTAGAATGCAAGTGAAATCAGTATACAAGTACAACACCAAGGTAAGCCTCACTGAATCAACATATCTGGGGGCACTGCGCACAACCCAACTACAAGCTTAAGTATTGGCAGTTCAAATGTAGTATTTGGTAGACTTAGGTTGCCCGAGGCTACATGCGGGAGCATAAACATGTTTAGCATATCATTGGAAACAAGGCATCTTACAGACTAATGTATGAAAATCTTATGAGGGTCAGGGACCTGTTGATGAACAAAATCATGAATAAAAATGGCTGCAGGCTAAAATAAACAGAGATCTATCTTATCTGAATCGCACCAAAATGATTAGTGAGAAAAAAAATTGAAGAAAAGAATATTGGTATGTTCCGAGGATAACTTTATCTACCGTTTGTTATTATGAAACCTGATTCATCATCTCTCATGCATAAAACGCAAATGTCATTTATTTCACATCATCAATTGTACCAGTTAAGTGACAGTTTGTCTCCAAATTTGTAGACATTACTTATACCTAGATATTTTTATCTACAAAGGAACATGGAGCTGGCAGAGTATGTATCTCGTAGGTCACGAAGAAACTCATGGCAGCAGAACTTACTATCAAGTGCTTTACGATACGCCTGAAGCATAGCTCTTCCAATAATTGTAGATCCCATGACAATCAGGTTTGCAAGAAGCTTCCCAGCCTGAAAAGAGAAGAAATAAACACATAAAATAAGCAGCGAATTATAAAAAAAAAAATATAAATCAGGCATTCAAAATGTATGCATCTTCTTTCAGAGAGTTTACAGCTCTTAATATATCCAACACTAAGCAGACATGATGGCCCACACAGTAGGTCACAGCCATGGCTCAAAAACTACTTATTGTTTCTATCAGTGTTTTAAAGGAGGAAGAAGTCTGGCAGACCATTAAGTCCCTGCCGGCTGATAAAGCCCCGGGACCGGACGGTTATACAGGTCGCTTCTATAAATCCTGTTGGCACCTAATAAAAGCTGATCTCATGGTGGCAATTATCACCTTGCAGCAAGGAAATGGTAGGAAACTATGGTTGCTAAACTCAGCCTATCTCACATTAATTCCAAAGAAGGAGGATGCAGCATCAACCTCGGATTATCGGCCAATCAGTTTGGTTCACAGCTTTGCCAAATTGGTAACCAAAGTAATGGCAAATCGGTTGGCTCCTTTGCTAAAAGACTTGGTGGCCAGCAATCAGAGTGCTTTTGTTCAAGGAAGGTGCCTACATGATAATTATATGTTGGTCCAGCATTCAATCAAGCTATTGCATAAGAAAAAGGTACCAAGTGTTTTCCTGAAACTGGATATTGCTAAGGCGTTTGATTCAGTATCATGGCCATTCCTTTTGGAGGTCTTGAGACATTTGGGTTTCGGTGAGAATTGGTGTAACCTCCTCTCCAGCCTGCTGTCCACGGCTTCTACAAGGATTCTTGTCAATGGAGAGCCGGGAGAGTCAATCAGACACCAACGGGGGCTACGTCAGGGAGACCCTCTATCCCCTATGCTGTTCATCCTGGTGATGGATGTTCTCAACAGCCTTTTTAACAAAGCCACGGAGGTAGGGTTGATGCAGCCACTAGCACAGGGTAAGATAAGGCAGAGAATTTCTTTATATGCAGATGATGTGGCCTTATTCATTCAACCAACCGATGAAGAGATGTCTCTGACTACACGCCTGCTAGAAGTCTTTGGGGAAGCCTCTGGTCTTAAGACAAATTTCCAAAAGAGTTGTGCTATCCCAATCCAGTGTGACCAGTCAGACATTACAGAAGTGGCATCAACTATGTCTTGCACTATGGCTGAATTTCCATGTAAGTACCTTGGGCTGCCAATCTCAGTTAAAAAACTAAGAAAGTCTGATCTTCTACCCTGGATTGAAAAGGTGGGAGACAAGCTCCCAAGTTGGAAAGCAAATCTCATGAATAAGGCTGGGAGGGCGGTCTGGGTTAGATTTGTAATGGCAGCCATACTTATTCATGTGCTTATTGCAATCAACGTCCCAAAATGGTTTGTTAAAGCGATTGACAAACTGATGAGAGGTTTTTTAGGGAAAGGTCGCCAACAAGTGAATGGAGGATGTTGCCTGGTATCATGGGACAAGGTGCAAAGGCCCCTTAATCTTGGAGGGTTGGGAATTCCCAATCTCCAACTCATGGGGTGGGCACTACAAACCCGATGGTTATGGTTCAGGAAAATTGATAAGAATCGATCATGGAGCTCCCTGGAAATCCCTGTACATCAACATGTTGTTGCTTTATTTCATATTGCAGTGGAGACTAATATTGGGAATGGAAATTCTACCCTCTTTTGGAAGGATAGATGGATAATGGGATGCTCGGTGGCTGATCTCGCGCCTCTGGTAGCAGCTGCAGTCCCAGCCAGGACTCGCAACCGTAGATTGGTTGCAGATGCCCTACCAAATCAGACTTGGACTAGGGATATTCAAAATGGTCTCTCCATGGTTGGCATCTTCGAGCTTTTCCAGTTGGCTAACACATTGGCAGAATTAGAGCTCTCAGATGATGAGGATGGCCATGTTTGGCGGCTTGATAGCTCTGGTCTGTACACATCCAAATCAGCATATAAAGCTTTTTTCAATGGAACTATCACCTTCGAACCTTGGCGGCGTATCTGGAAGTCTTGGGCCCCGGCTAAATGCAAAATATTTCTTTGGCTGGCAGTTCGGAATAGATGTTGGACAGCAGATAGACTAGCTAGAAGAAATCTGCCACATCCTAGCTGCTGCCCTCTCTGTGATCAGGAAGAGGAGAACATTCCACACATCATCACAACTTGTGTTTTTGCCAGGGAGTTTTGGTTCAAGATCCTTTCTCCTCTCGGATTCCAGAGAAGCATTCCAGCATCTGATGAGATATCCTTTGCGGATTGGTGGAGAAAAGGAGCAAAGAGGGTACAGAAGACCATGAGAAAAGGGTTCAATTCCTTGGTGATATTGGGGGCTTGGCTTCTATGGAAACACCGCAACTTGTGTGTATTCGAGGGAGCCAACCCGTGTATGGATGACCTCTTAAGAGTGATAAGTGTATAGAGATGAGAAGCGCCTTTGGTCCTTGGCCGGCCCTCGAAGGCTAGCCTCTTTGAGCGTTCTGGCTGCCGGGACTGGGAATTAGGTTGGTGTGTGTGTAGGGTCAGGTCCTCTCTTGGTTTCTTATTAGATCACAATAGAATTATGTAAGCAACCCCTCACAGCTCGATCCGGAGTGAGGTAGTCAAGTTTGTACGGGATCGTTTTTTCCTCTCTACTAATATAAAGATACATAGCTCTCCTGCGTATTCGAGAAAAAAGGCAACCAGGTGAGGTGACCTAGGTGCGCCTTATCGCCTAGTGGCCTAGGCGATGCCTAGGCGACAAGGCGTAATTCGGACCTTAAGGTGCCCTTGTCACACCTCTTTAGAACACCAACCTTTCAGGCTTTCAATCTTTCAGAACCTAAAACTACACCAGTGAGATATGGCAGGCCCTAGTCGGTGTATATAAAGCAAGCATTAGAAGGTCTAATTTCAGGTGCATGTGATACATTTGCCCCGACGATGCCATGAGTCATTTGAAATTTTACCCTGTTTAGATGCTCAAATATCAACCCTTACGTTCCTCTACTGCCTAGAGTCAGCTGGCAGCACGGCAGCAGTAATCTAAAGCATGTATCTGAGACTCTGACCAGTTTGTCCGATCCCGAACTCAGTAGCACTCCACCTCTATTTGCCGGTAACCATATATATAAACTAGAAGCATGGCGTCAAATGATACGTGCTGACATATCCTCTATCCTGACATGTACCAAAAAGTCCCATTTCTTCACTGCGCGTACCGCGATCACAACGCGCCCGCGCGCATCAGACCCAGGACGCCAGCAATTCGGACGTGCGGCCACCAATTCGCAATCCTACCGCCTCTAAATCACGCGAAAATCGTCCCTAAACCCAGCACGGAACCACCTAACGATGGATCGCCGCTCCTTTCGACCCAACGAGGCGAAAGCTTGAGAGCAAGAGATTGAGGACCAAATTTGGGTGGTTTCCCACTTCCCGTCGGGCGCACAGAGGCAGCGGGCGGAAAGGAGATTGAGCGGCGGAGCAGGGGAGGGAGGAGGAAACTGACCATGGTGGCTCCGACGGGGATGCGATCCAAGCCGCGGCGAAGGCTGCCGGAGAGACGGGACGCCGAAAGAGAGGGGAGGTTCGCGATTGGTCCGTTTCGTGCTGGGCTGATTGATCGGGAAGGAGGGAGGAGAAGGTTCCAGAAGCGGGGCGGCGAGCGAGGCCGTCGCTCGCTCATCCCGGCCCAGCCTCGTCTAGGTGGGCTCGGTGACTTTTGTATGGGCTTCCGGTCCAATTCGTTGCGGCCCATACAAAAGTCACGCCGATGCAGCGTGGTTGATTTCCCTCCGCATCCGCGTTTCATTCCGGTCTCGACCAAGGTTTGGCAGAAGGCAGACAAATAGACAATGTACAGCACCACAGCACAGCTACACTGCATCCTCTGTTTCAAAACGCAAGTTATTTTAGCTTTGTCCTAATAAAAATCCTGATAGAGTTTTTTTTTCTTTTTTCTTCTTTTTTGGAACAGGGGAGTATAGCTACCTCAATTCTGATAGAGATTTTTTCAGGTTTCGTGGCAAGTTCAAGTTTTAGCTATGGCTGCTATTTCAAGCGAAGGTTTCGACGCCAAACCACAATTCTTTCCGAGGGCAACCCAATACTGTTAGAGTGCAAAGATTAGTAGAAAACGAAAGACAGGTCTGCAGAAACGGAAGGTTGATCCAAAAGATCTGCATTGCATTGTATAACACACTTGCTGAGTTGCTGTAGTCAATCGAATTCAGCATCTTGTTTAAACTAACATACATAGGCAGGCGCTAGCTGCTAAATACTGCTACTGCTACAACGTACAGCAGGGGAGGGGGCAAACCGGCCAAGTCCTTTTCACTGATAGTACAACATTGCAAACCCTCACCCAGCGGAAGGAAACACAAAGGCACCATCCATATACAAACGAACACTCCTGCTACACCAACCACACCTTTTTTCTTCTTCCATCACTCCAAACCCATCCGCGTCAAGTTAAAAGGTAAAAAAAATAAAAAATAAAATCCCAGTCTGACGGCTAGCTAATAATTAAGCTTCACTTGCTCCTTCACCGAGACCAACGGTTTCCAATCGCCTGCATGCCCGTTCTTGGTCGCTTCAGGCACACCGTCAGTAGTCTAGGTGGGCTACCTCCCAGTTCAGCGTGGACGCCACCCTGTCGTGGTAAGGCACGTACTCCTGCACAAAGAGCATGTTAGTTAGCGTTCCGATCAGATGGAATGTGCCTGCGATCACCAGTTAGGAAAAAAAAAAATGGGCGGCCGCCGTGTACCTCGAGCTTGTCCATGAGCTCCTGTGCGGTGGGGGCGAGCACGATGATGCGGCGGGCGCTGGGGTTGATGAACCCTTCCTCCACGGCCTTGTCGATGAAGGTCAGCAGCGAGTTGTAGTAGCCGTCCACGTTCAGGAGCCCGACCTGGAGGAGATCGAGAAAGGTAACGTGGAGCATCCATGGTCAGAACTCAAGAGAGAAAATTCAGAGACGACGACACGAGGATGAGATTTGCAGGTTGCATGCAATGGCTAGCTATGAGTCTACGTATGCATTACCGGCTTGTGGTGGATGCCCAGCTGCGCCCACGTGATGACCTCGAGCAGCTCCTCCAGCGTCCCATACCCTCCTGCACGCATGCAAACGAAACGAAATGCATCAGATCCGAGCTGGACTTTGGTAACAGTACAAAGAACACGCGCCTCAGCTCGACACACCGGCCTACTGTACTACGCTACGAGACTCTGCAAACGAACAGGCAGACGTCTCTGCGTTGCTCTCTGCTCCAATTATTGGACCAGGCTGCCGTGCGTTCGCTTTTGAGACATGCATCATGCATGTGAGGCGCGCGGGCACTGTGGACGACAGAAGCGGCACGAGTCACTGTACTCTACCTCTACCGGGTGGTCGTCCGGCACTCCGGTGATGCCCTACGTACTACTGTGCTACGTAGCTGTAAACCTGCCCGAGTGCAGGTGGCATGTTTCTTTCTTTCTTTGGCAAAGGCAAGGTACATACACACGGATGTGCACCGTGCACGTCGCCAGCTGATCCCGTGATCAGATCTACTGCTAGCATAGTAGTATAGCAGTATTTTTTTTTTTGCGAATCAGTAGTATAGCAGTAATTGTCGAGTGTAAAAAAGAAAAAAATTGCTGCGTGCCATCGTAATATGTAAAAGGACCATGTGATCGATCACTCACCGGGCAGCGCGATGAATGCGTCGGACTGCCGCGCCATCTCCGCCTTCCTCTGGTGCATGTCGGCCACCGGCCGCACCTCCCCGACCGTCTCGCCGCTTATCTGCCGAGATTTGAAAAAAAAAAAAATTCACCACACGGTCAGAAAACGGTTTATTTACGGTGAACGTGAAATGCTGCATGCAAAAGAAAAACATTTGTTGCATGCCATGCAATTATGCCAATGATGCCTGGCCCGGTTTCTCTATGACTCTATGTTTGGGTAATGGCGTGGTATGATTGTGCCCGGAGGGAACCGGAATTGTCCCTCTCCACCGTTCGGGAATGGTAAAAGGTCTCGTAGTCGTAGGACCAGACACCAGAGTAACTAGGATCAGGACCACACCAAGTCGCCAAGGCCACAGAGCATACAAGATGTCCGAGTGAATGCCCACTGGACCAACGGGTTAATTGCATCGCACACACAACATGCCCAGCTATTTGGCCAGCTGAGTTGGACGCAAAGAAGAATAAAAAAAAGTAGAACACAATCTCTCTCCTATTTTTTATTCTGCTGTCAGATGAGAAAGACAGCTTCCTCTCTCACGCACAGTCCATGTAGCCTGCCGATTTGTTCGTCGTTAGCGATCTTCTCTCATCCTCTTTTCCCTCCACATCATACTCAAACATTACCTAGCTAGCAAAATCGCCCACCGTTGGGCAGGCCCTAAGAAAAACATCCGCCCGTAAAGCTGCGCTTTCCCCGCTTGTTTATCCTCACGCCAAGATCTGGGATTCGTGCCAAAAGCACGATGTACAGTAGGAGTCGTACTACCAGCTCTCGATCGCGGCCAGGCCCGATTTGTTTTGTGCCCCAAGCCCCCAAGTGCCATGTCCCCCGGGACTCCAGCACGGGCGTTCAGAGCCCAAACTCCCAAGCCCCATTTCATAACCACTTATAAGCTCACTAGGCATCCTTAAACAATACCCCTAACGTGAATTGGGGCCGGGTCAGTGAACGGTAAGTTCAGTGCACGCTTGTCATAGTGGTTGTAGTACTACATCCAAGCAGTATGCTCATTAGCAGTTTGCATTCTTCCTTTTTTTTTTAACGGCGGTATCAGATTTGGCGATTAAGCAAGCAGATGTGACATGCAATGGAACATGAAGGCGTGGAGGCTGACAGTGGGCAAAACACATACCTCTGGCGTCATGAGCGTCTTGGGAATGACCCTGCGCGTGGACAGCAACATGACAAAAAGCAAGCGATCAGCACACGAACAACCACGCCACTGCACGCACGCACGCACGCCCACGCGAAACAAACATTCCTCTGGGGATGAGGAGAGAGGCTAGCTAGTGCCGTCATGCCATGCTGCCCAGACTGCATGCTTACCCGATGACGTGCCGGCCGCCGTCGTAGACGGCCTGGGAGACGAGCCCCATGAGCCCGATGCTGCCGCCGCCGTACACCAGGTCGACGCTCCGTGCCACCTACACGACGCACAGCACACAGAGTCATCAGTTACCGCGCGCGCGTGGGTTACAAACTTCTCGGTTCGTAAAACAAAACAACCACAAAAATAATGTGCGCGTGTCTCGTGTCGCCACGTGGCATCGTGTCGCGTGGGCGCACGACGCGACCGCGACTGCCACTGCTCCCCCCCCCCCCCCCCGGTGCGGTCCGGGCATGTGGACGGGACCGTGCGCTCGGGATCGAGTGGCTGCTGTGCCCTGCAACAACCTGCTCGGCTTCCGCCTCACTATTACGGAGCCGTGAATGTCGTAGGGCCGGCGGCGGCTCGGCCAGGGCCATGTCACGAGCGCGTCGCTGCCGCAAGGAGCTCGCCATGGGGGCGGGACGGCGCAGGCACAGCCACGGCCCACGGCAGGGTCGCTCCCAAATCGGGAGTGCCGGAGGGGGAAAAAGGAGCAGAGCTCGGCGCTCAGGAGCAGAGAGGACGACCGTGCCGATCTCTGCGTGTGCGTTGCCTATGCCTTGGGTCGGGACGAGTCATCAGGAAAAGCTGGAGAACGCGGCCTGCGCATGGCGTACGCGGGGACGGCCGGGGGATGGACGGTGCTGGCGGGATCTGCGGCGCTGCTGCCCAAGGTTTGCTCTTGCTGGTGGTTGTTACGTCTGAATTCTGCATACGAGCTTACTGTTTACAGTGCAAGGGTGTGTGAGTGCACTACAGTATACACTGAGAGATCGTGTACTGCCTTTTGTTCAAAAAAGGGGGTGTACTAGCTACAGAAGGAAGGTGAGGTTATAGTTTAGGGGTTTAGGGTTGGCGTCTTTGAGAGCAGCAGGCAGATCAAGCTTCTCTCTCTAAACAAGTCGTGGAGCAATCGACTACATGGGTACGGTGTGTGAGGTGTATAGCAGAGTGAGAGAGTTCAGTTTCATTACCAGCTCGTTGCCGAGCTCAATGGCGGCGTCATGGTAGCTCCGCTTCTTGCCCTGGCTGCTGCCGCAGAAGACGCAGATCCTCTTGAACCTCGACTGCCTCATCGTCATGGCTGTTGCTGTCAGCTTCCCTCCCTACTAGCCTCTCGTGCGCCTCTCTCTTCGTCACTACTAAGCTCTCGCCTCGGTGTATCCTTCCGGTGGCTATCTACCCGTACGTATATATATATCTCTCCCCCTAGCCTAGCGCTCCGGCGAGCGAGGTGGTGCACGCCGCACAGTAGTGCCGCTGGCTATAGCTAGTGCCGGCCGGCGAGAAGCGCGCACTAGAAAGTCTCCTTGCAAGCAAGCAAGCAGCTGATGCCCGGCACCGAGTGCGCCACCATGGCTTTATATAAAAGTGGGGCGAGGAGAGAGAAGGGCGCTCCGGGGGTCCGGGTGGCAGTAGCAGTGTCGTTGTACGAGTGGAGAGAAAGAAAGAAATGCATGCACAATTGCACATGGAGGAAAAAATGAAAGGAGAGGAAAACGCTCCAGCGCCCACCCAAAGGGGCCAGCCCCGCGAGCGACGCTGCCGGATGGCTGGCTCGCAGGCTTAGCTTTCCGGTGAAATGGACGTGCAGGGGCTGGGTGGTATTGACGGCTGACTCACCTTATCTGTTTTGCCGGTGAAAATTGCGTCAAGGAAAAAAAAGGCTTGTGTGGGTTATCTTTGCGGCTTTGCCTGCTATAGGCTCACCGTGTGCTGATTAGCGCCCCTCTTTCCGTGGAGGTGCTGTGCGTTTGACTGACTAGTGCAGCATGGAGTACGTGCTAACGCGCCTTTTCTTTTTCCTTTTCTTTCACAAGATCCACACGAAAGGCTGGGTTAATCGAATATGATAAGGTGCTAGCTTTTGTTTTGGATGAGTGAAAAACTGTATGAATGTTGAGACAAAGACATTGCAAGAGTGTTGTTGGCTTATGTATCCATCTAGAATTGATGGTGTTTATTATCCGCGTCATATGGGCTATGGAGTGCACTTGATGGTCTCATTTATAGTTTGCCATGTGGGAGCATGGATCTAAATAGACAACTATCTTGTCTGCATGCTCATAAATTGACCAGAATGATATGCAATAGAATGCAGATTTTTATTTCAAATTGGGTGGTTCTTCCTCTTCTTCTTTTTTTTTCTTTTCTGGAAACCTCATTGGCGTAAAAATCCCACTAGCTGTAACGATCATACTAGCTATAACATGTGAGCGGAAGCTTAATAGCAGCAAATGGGATGAAATGGGACAGGTCGCCACAACAACCACAAGGTCCCTGAGCTTTCAATGCAGAAATGATTCTCATGTTCCTATCACGTTCTAATTGCCCTCCTATGATTCTGCTGCACTCTCTCGCCCAATCTTTAACCTCGGCACAGTGCAGAATAATCACGTAGTATGTGTATATAAAGACTCCAAACAATTAGAGTTAAGATTTCTCCTTTTATGCGTTTTTTAGTATAAGGTGTCAATAAGCATGCAAATGTAATCATCATACAAGTTGAAAGCAATGATTTGGCTGTATTAGTTTGGAGGGGCACTTACTTTTAAATTGACACATGTCTTAACCTTAGATTTGTTTGTTGCTGTTCAAGCCTTTCTAAGGCCTTGTTTAGTTCGTCAACTTTCGCCAGCTTTCCAGTCATATCGAGTCACATCTTCTCTCACAGACACGCTTACCAATGCATTATTCACACCTCCAACTTTCCACCAACTTCCACATCGTCGTGAACAAAGCCCGAGATAATTGGAACGGCGCAACGCAACGCAACGCAAACAAGTTGTCGTCCGCCTCCGCCACGACAGCCCAGAGCCATGAGCCCGGGGGAGCGAGCCATCGTCCCATCCTCCCCCCACGCCAACGCCCGCCGCGCGACAGCACGGGACATCCGGCATCGGCGCCGGGCGAAGACGAGATGGCACGCACACTCACGCGCCCCGCGTGCGAGGCCATCTGCCCGCGCCGGCGCGGCACGCGCGCCGACGCGCCCCTGGCCATGCCCGTACGTAACGCCTCGCCGAGCAGGGGGCCTGGCCGCGCGCCTCCCGCCTGCACGGCTGGACCTGGAGAGAGTGAGAGCTAGTACTGCAGCTAGTAGTATGTGTTCATATTCAGAAAAAAAGTATTTCTCCAATAAATTTTTCTTATTCATCCAACCTACAGAACACGCTTCCTAGTGTACTATTCATCTAAAACTACTTTTTACTTCTTCCAATGTAAACACAGCGAGTCGTCATCGTGGTACTAGCAACCCAACCGCACGCGTGCGTGCGCAGTCACGGCCCGGCACGGCGGGATGGGCGCGGCGGGGAGCCGGCCGGGAGGAGTGGGGTTCCGTGCGCGCTGCCGCCGCTCGCTCGCGTTCGAGGCTCCGAGCACGGCCACTACGTACGGCGAGGGGTAGTACGCCACGCACTCTGCTACTACTGTCTTGGACGCGCTGGCTCGTCACTCCTCAGCCGGTCGGTGGCCGTCCAGGGTCCGTGCGCGCGCGCCGTCGTAGTACTGAAGACTGGATGTACCGCCTCGCCACCCCGGCGGCGGGCATGTAGGTACTCATATGTTCTCTCGCCGATGCACATGGCCGTGTTGGTGTGTGTCGTGCTCATCAGTGACGTGTTGGTGGTGCTGTACATGCCCCTGCGCACATGTGTGACGCCCGATCTAAACGCCCGCTACTGCTAGCTTACTGTGCTCTTACCTCTGTACAGTACATGTGGCCTTTTCCACAGCTCCGAAGACCGTGTTGTACGGTTCCTCCGGCCGGAGCGCCGCCCCCGCACGCTTGCCGGCCCTGCTCTGCTCGGGCGGCGACCTCCATGCTTGCCGCTTACTCTGCCGGGCGATCGAGAACGTCTGTACTAGTACAGTAGCAGACTAGAGGGCCATTTCTTCTACTAAACCAAACTTAGTTCGGTTAGTTTATGTTGACACACAAAATAGGGGAGCAAATCAATCTGATCACATCATCAGGAAAGAAAGGGCCGGTCGTTATTAGGATCGATCATCCATCACATGGCCCTTTTACATATTCAACAAAAGGAACAGAAAAAGAACCTTGTCCAATGTCCATCACACACGATCTAATTATCCAATCAGTGGAACTAATTAAAATACATAATCACAGCCGGGGCAGGATCAGATACACCGGAAACAAAAAGGCAGGGGCCGCCTTTAGCAGCTCCGCTAGCTTTAAACAGGATGGATGGTATCGATCCCTTCTGCATTTCTGATCGATCGATCGCCCAGGCCAAATCCGAACAGCCGAGGCCACCACTCACGCCTCTGTTTTGCGCGGCTCACGCATCACACACACAGGTGCTCTGTCTGATACAAAAAAGAAAGGCGCCCGCCTCCTTTCTGAGGGGCAGACATCTCCTACAATATTCCACGCACCACCTGCGGAAAGCTGAGGCTTTTTTTGCTCACGGTCTCCGGCGAGGCTCACGAACCATCAGTCTTCGGAAGCAGCTACTATTTTTTAAACGAGTGCTTTTTAAACAGCGGTCTACTAGAGCATTGCATTTGCGGCCGGGCGATGAGTGATGATGGACCGTCAGAATATCGCGACACGCCGGTGCACGCCCTGACACCCCGGATTTGACTGCCGTTTGACCAGCCGGCTCCCGACCTCGCTGCTGCATGCCTACAGCTTCGACAGAGCATGCAACAGGCAACCGAGAGTGTCGGATCGTCGTCGACTCGTCGTCGTCGTCCATGATTCCCCATATCGACCCGTAAACAACAAGTTACACTGACCCTTATTGCTGCTGCCTTCGCCACGCGCGTAGCTACTTACTATTGCCGACGAGCTACTAGCTCGCACCGGCATGGCATCGCACGCATGCCACTAGGAGCCAAGAAATGCCCAGCTGATAGATAGCGTCGCCTCTAATCCTGCACGGAGTAACCGTAACCCGACCACTCGATGCCCCATGTGGTGGTGTTACACTACCGATCGATCGATGGAGGCCGAGAGCTGAGATTGACACGAGCAGACAGGCATCCAATGATCGGCAGAACATGGAGATGACGGGGAAACCGTCGACCGCCGCCCAATGATCGCGGAAGGGGCATGAATGCAGCGGTCGCCGGCCGGCCAGGCACGGCACTCAGGCGCCCATCCATGGCCCCTGCCCCATGCATGCGTGCCCACGCATACAACATAGCCAGCGACAATGGCCACGCAGGAGGATGAGGAAGAAGAAGAAGGCACGCGATGGTGGTGCATTGCATTGCATTTTAGCCGCCTAGGAGTAGTCTTATTCTATGCGCCGGTCATCCTGCTGCCCCCTTGGTGCCCCGTGGGCAGGGGACAGGTGCCTTTTTGGTAATGCTGCGTGCAGTGCAGGCTCTAGCAGTCTCGCTCCACTCCACTCGGCACTCGCGTCTCGCGGCACCCGACCTGGGCTGGCCCCTCCGTCCTCGTCATCGTCCTCCAGCCATGGCCGATGGGCGCGCGTCTGTGCGTCTCTGACCGAGCAGGCGAGCATGCCATTGCCTCAGCACACTGCAGCAGCCCGGCGCCCCACAGCCACGTCTCCGCGACACCGCGCTCTGATCCATGCGGCAATTATGCGCACGTTCCTGGACCTCCTGCCACACTGTCACGCACAAACTGTCATCCCGCACCTGCGGCTTTGCTCGCTCGCGGCCTCCGAGACCGAGCAGGCACGGGGTTGTTTAGCACGCTACGATGTGACAGACAGCAGCGAGATGGGATTAGAACAGCTAATTCCGTGAAAAAAAGTTTGTTTAACTAGCTCGGTTACCAGGAGTTCTGCATGCTGCCGTTTTCCCCTAGAAGCAATGGAATTGTACTTACAGTGACAATTGTTTTTTTGCAGCTACTCCAGCTATGATGAGAGACGCCCTGCACAAGGCTCCTCTGAATTGGTGCGCCCCCTGGAGTCACACAACACGACACACAGGGACACCGGCTAGCTAGGTGCTGGAGTACTACCTGAATGAAAGAACAATCAGCTACTAGGCCTTTCTTCTAGGGGGAGTACAATGCTGAGAGTTTGGGACACCAGCCAATGGACCTCCCGTTCCGGCGTTCCCAACATCTGCACCTGCCGGGAATGATTCGGCCCCCTAGTGTGCTCGCCACTAGTATAATATTGCGAAAATCATGGGGCTCAAGAATCTCCGAGCACAGCAGCCCCGCTACCCTTTCTTTCTCTTCCTCCCTTGAAAAACTTTTTCACCTTTTTGTCTTACTTTCTCTGAGATGATGATGATTTAGTTGTTTTCCTTTGTACAGATGATATTTGGGCTACACACCACAAGATCTCAAAGAATGCCAGAGAGTGTTTCGAACTGCCGGGGGTTGTCGTTTTTTCTTTTCTTCTTGTATTTCGGGAGTTGAAGTTTGTGATTCCTTGTAGCTCATTTTCAGAGTAGGGGATATTGTAATTAGACAGCAAAAGTCCTTAGTTAATTCAACAAATTAAGAAAAAGAAAAATGAGGAATCAACGGGGGCAAGAAGCCTAGCTGAAATCACTATGTATTCCATCCAATTAGCGGTTACAATTTTTGGGCTAGATCGGCGTCGTCGGAGACAGAGAGAGATGAAGGCAATGTTCAGTTTACATCCACAAACTGTTTGGCACCAGAGCTTAAAGGGTTGTAACACTTTAATATTGTGAGAAATGTTATATATTAACATTTATTGGGCAATTAGAATGACTACACATGCGGAACGTGATACAATCAACTCTAACACACGACCTTTCAAAACCATATAGTAAAATTTTCATTCAGTGGGAAAGAATAAGTTAACTGATTTTGGTTTCTATAACGCAATAAACCCATTTGATTTGAATTATCGACCCAGCGTAGGTGCCTGCACTTTCAGTTAATTATTTATCCATTGACACTGAGATGCTCAAGATATGTTGGACCAAACGCCCATATGGGTAGCGGGCACGACTATTATGACTTATGAGTACGTGCACTTACGAATAAATAACATTCCAATAAGGACAGGCAAAATTTGGTTACTCCAATAGCCGGAAGAACGATTATCCATTTCTAATAGGAAATATGATAATAACATTCCAACCTATAACTAGTATGACATAACTTCGGAGAAAGTGCCACCACAAAAATCTAGCTCACTTTTGAGACACCATGAAATCGGATAGGTTAAGAAAAGGACATCTCCATTCTAGACCATTTGTCAGCAACGGTTAGTTGATCGAAAAGTGAAACAAGTGATGTTCGAGAAAGCCATCAGCCATGGCCCTTGCCACGAAACAACTATATTGCCTTTAAACATATGTTCTTGTGCTAAAGAAGACTATGTTTGCCTTTTTTTTCAGAATTAACAATTATTTGTCAACCAGACTGATTTTAGTGGTAAGGAGAAAAAACAAAGTCCTATACTACACCACTCCAGCCATAAATAGTAAACACTTTTTCAGTAATCCTAGCCAAACTTTTTAAAACTAATATCAAGAATATGCAAACCTTTTAACTTAGGACATTAAATACAAATTTACATTTGTCTCGAAATACACTTCTACAATCTTATAAATTGCATATCTGACGGGTGCTTCTCACGAAATGAGGAGTTGTCCAAAACAAGTTTTTTTAGAATGATTGGCAAGTACATGCAAGTAAAAAATGTAAGAATGGTACAGTGATTTTTTAAAAATATATGAAGCACCAAAAAGTAACAAGAAATACCAAAATTATGGGACCAAGTACTAAGTTTGTGGTCTGGTATGCAATTTATGATTTTTCATTCAAAAGTACCTACAAGTATCACCAGCCAGCAAAAGTACTGCAAGTGCCCACAAGTACCTACAAGTAATTCATTTGGAGGAATAACACCACCCGCTATAACATCTCTCCTTGAGTATCTACTCCCTCCATACGAAATTAGTCAAATTATAGTCAACTTTAGCTTTGTTCTAAGTCAAACTTTGTTAATATTGACTGAATTTCACAAAATCTATTGAGGCCTACAATATTAAATAAATGCGCTACTAAAACGTATTTTATGGTAGAATCAATGAAAATATTTATATTTTTTACACATTTTCTATAACTTGTCATACTAAGAAAAGTTTGACTTTAAGTTAAAGTGACGTGTAATTTGGAACGAAGGAAGTATTATACCGTTAAAAAAAAAACTAGTGGTTAAAGGCACGTGGAAGACCATGCCACTTTGAGTTGAGAGTCTGTAGTATTTACATTGACAATCTCACTCCATGCATTCCAAGTGGCATCTACGTGCCAAGCAAACATAGGCAGCAGCAGCTGCTGGCTGCTGCCAAGTGCCAACGGAGCCCCCACCCCACTGCATTTGCGTGCATGCTCTCCTTCCTCGCGAGTTCCATCCCAGACCTACCCGGACAAGAAACGTGCGCGCCAACATAAACCGCATCAGGGCGACACCATCTGTTGGGGCGCGCACGGTGAAAAGCTAAAGCCCCGCGCCACCACCACCCAACCCACCCAAAGCGCTCGCGGCGACGGCGACGCGATGGCGGAAGACACATGAACACGACTCGCGCGCGGTGGAAGCGGAGCTCACGCGCGCGTGGGAGTTGAGATTGATCGGAGAGAACAAAGAGCATCACGAGCCGGGCGCGGTGGGTCTGCGCTTGATGCTTATCCCGTTATCCGCTTCGATCAGGAGGGGTGTCAGTGCGCCGGCCGGCTGGCCGCCAGCTGAGTGAATCACGGCCGGCTGGTCCTCGCTCCTCAGCGTTGCAGCAGAGTCAAAGAGCGACGTCGGCTTGCCCCCATGGGCCCATGGGAAGGGCTGACCAACCCAGCGCATGCAGCCCAGCCGTCCAGCGGGCGCGTGGATCACACGGCGCCGTGCAGCGCTAGCTGGCTCGTCGCCCCGCTCGGTGCAGCGCGTGTCGCCTCCTTCTGGTCCACGCACCCGCGGCGGTGGGGGGCCATTCCCAACTCGCGCCTCGCCGTTGTGGCGTTGTGCGCCACATCTGCGAAAGAGGAGTTGGTAGCATCTTTGCCAAACAGAAACACAACACTTCCCTCTCAGTCTCAGCTCTGGCAAATACACTCTATGCGTGTTGCCCGAATAAAACGTGCTCGTCATCAGAAAACAAAAGAAAAACACATGAACATCCCTTCGTCCGCGCGACGCGACATTGTTACGACGCTCGGCATTACTGAACAATCTTCCCGCCCAGATCAGCAGCTTACCTGAAACGAACCACGGCCAGAGCCGTGCGGCAACGATCGACAGCGAGCAGTGGCTGGCCGGCCGGCTGGCCAGTGGCCACACCGCACTTGACTCGAGCGCGTGCTGGCCAGGCAATGCGAGACAGAGCAGATAAGGAAGTGGGGCAGGCCGAGCCGGGAACAGGCGTAACGGGGCCGGGCACAGGCGGTCCGGTCCGGTCGACCGCCCCGGCAGGCAGCCCGTCGACAGGAACGCCAGGCGTCCAGCTCTGCCTGCCTGCCGGCGGCTCTCTGCTCGCTCCCGCAGTATCATTCCGAGCACGAAGAACCCTTCGGCCGAGCTGAGTAGGGTGGCAAGGTGAAGCCGCAAAGGGCTCCTAGCCCGCCCTAGCTAGCTAGCCACTCACCGAACCGGCGGTCCGAGTCACCCTCCACCCGCCGGCCGTCCCAACGAACCGGAGGTGGAGCTCTCGATTGGGGACATGGAAAGGGATACGTTGTTCGAGCAAAATTCGTGTCGAAAATCCTGGTGCCGGTCGATAGGGTGGCTATCTATCATATGGGAGCAATGCTTTTCCTCCGCGTCTTTGATTTTGCCATTGTTCTTCTTCGTCAAGCGTCCACCTGCACGCGGAATTTTTTTTCATTTTGGTCCTTTTTCGTAAGATTATTATATATAGACCCCTGAGCGAAAGAATTTGAAAAATTACACCCGAAGCTAGACCCCAGGTCCCTTAGCGCCTAGGTGTAGCGGGTGGGCGCCATGTCAGCTGGCGTCCACCTTTGCCACGTAGGATCCAGCGTGGCTGAAACCCTAAATTGGGCGCGGGAGCTGGCCTTCAGGTCCCCGTTACACCTAGGAGCTAAGGGACCCCCCAACTTCAGCACTTCAAAACCGCCGCCGCCCCCTTTCTTTCTTCCTCTCCTCTCTTCTTTCCTCTCCTCTCTCTGTTCAGGCGCGTCCAGGCGCCGCCGCCGGCACCCCCTGCGCCGCCACCGGCCTCCTCCGCCGCCGTCGGCCCCCTCCGCCGCCACCCTCATCAAGAGCAAGGTAGCCTCCCCCCTCTTCTTTTTTCATTATTTTCTTGTTGTATTTCTAGTTGAAAACGAATACCCTAGGTTTTGAATAGATGCCTTGAATATTTGATTATTGCGGGGACGAAGTTGAATTAGTTGTGTAGATGGACAATGTAGATGTGTGTGACCGATTTTCTAGCAATTGGTGTCAATTTCTATGTTGTTTGTTGGTTTTAAATGTGTTTAGATTTAGTAATTTTTAAAATAGAAGTGATTGTTATATAGGATATAAGTAATAATATTCTATATTGGTTGTATGTTAAATTGTTAGCTATTGATGACCGTTGGCGTGAGCAAAAGTGGAAGGATCGTCCACAAAAAAGTTATCCTTATGTGACTTGTAATGATGCTCTTGTCCTTCCCGCTCTCCCTAGCCCTCATTGTGAGTGTGGGAAGCCCGCTCGGGTGACTCAATCGATGCATCCAGAAACTGCGGCTCGAGCGTACTACAAGTGTGGTGAATATCGTGTAGGTTGATGTAATTTTACAATTTTGCTGACCATTCAATATAATTGCGAACATATAATAATTTGTTTTATTTTTGCAGTATTGGGAGCAATGCAATTTTTTCAGTGGATAGATGGTCCTGAGATGGTGGATGAACGCATCCTTCTGTTCAAGACTTTCTCTGCGATCAATTATGCGAAGTTGCAACGGTGGATCCCTCCTCCACCTAATCCACCAAAAATGATTGTGGAGGAGAAGAAAGTAGTCATTGCCAGACGATTGGAAACACCACCATTATGTCATTGTGGTGATCCTGCTCAGATTCATCGTGGCGTCAAAGACTCTCCTTACACCCCAACATTCAAGTGTAGCAACCGCACAACAGTGAGTTCTATCAAACTTATGTTAAGGTTGATTGATTCTTTTAATTGTTTGTGATGTTTTGTATTTGCACAAAGCAGAATGGCTATCCTCTTTGTGAGTTTTCTGAGTATGACTGTGGTCCGAGGTCCTACTGAACGGGGGAGGATGAAGGTAACAAGAGGAAAAAGACGAAAGAGAAGTACGTCGCACCAGATACCTTTTGTGACTGTAGTGTAAAAGCTCACTATGGCTTAGTGCCCTCAGAGCTTGGTATAGGTTATTATTGTGGGCACATGGTTGGCGATGATTTGGTGAGTCCAACATGAACTTGAAATAACTCTCTGCGTATGTAATGTTGATATGGTAACAAGGTTGTCAAAATTAATCTTTTGTTGGTTGTAGAGTACTTGGAAGTGTATGTACGAGACCTATGTTGAGAAGGCCACAGTGGATCGTGAAATTAAATGGAGAAGGCTGAAGGGAAGACATCCAGAGGTGATAAATAGCTATGTAAGGTTCCGCAAGCAAGAGCAACGGGAGGCAGCGCGGAAAACAGGTATGTGGCCTCGATCCAAGGGCTCCAGGGGCACTATGTGGCACGACGATTCTCAGAGATGGTCAAATGTTGATATTCTTCGAAGCCTGGATCCAAACAATAAAGAGTTGGAGAACAACAAGAAGAGAAGGTCAGATGCTGAAACTGGGCAAAGTTTAGATCCAACTGTGAAACAATTTTAAGAAGAGGTCATGAAGTCACTCGTTGCCAACCTGCCTCGACTGTCACTTAGGAAAGAGTAGAGGTGGACGTATCATTGTTGTCTTAGTTTGTTTGTGTGAACTATCATGTGTTTGAACCTTGTGTGTGTTAACCAATGTGGTGGGACTATGTGTGAGCTATTTGATTGAGCTATGTGTTGGAACTATGTGTATGAGCTTTTTGTTTAAGCTATGTGTGTGAACTTGTACGAACTATGTGGACCACCTGTGAATTATATTATGTGTCATGAACATGAATTTGACAAGTGTTTTCCTGTGAACTTTGAATTATATGAACTTCTGTTGTTTTGAGAATGGAAACTTAGAATTTCTGATTTCTCTGCAACATGGGCGCCAAAAACTACGGCGCCTACATGCATGATGTAGGCACCAAACATAATGGCATCCAGATTGTAGACAGAAGTTGAAGTGTCAGCTGCCCACCTGGGCACCAAACATAAAGGCGCCCACGTTATCCATGTAGGCGCCAACGGTAAAGGCGCCCAGCTTCCAGAAACTGAAAGTGACAAACTTGGGCGCCAAACATAATGGCGCCCACGTTATGCATGTAGGCGCCAAAGATAAAGGCGCCTAGGTTGAGAAACTGAGGTGTCAAACCTGGGCGCCATTATCTTTGGCGCCCAGGTTATGCATGTAGGCGCCAAAGGTAATGGCGTCCAGGTTGCAGACAGCAAAGGTTGAAGTTCACATTCACTGAAAAACAGAGTTCATATAATTCAAAGTACACATATCTATAACTTTTAGTACTACAAGTCACATAAAGTCCATACAACATAAAGGCACATAGGGTCCTATGGGATGACGCGGCAAGATGCCGACTATACCAACGATGCACAACCTCTGAATGCCCTGGAATCGATTCAGTCACGGCATTCAAGATATCGGCGTGTCTATCTGACAGCACACAAACAGGCCTCCCATGACCTACAACATGGTTCCGAACCAAACGTAGAAACCATGACCAACTACCCTTATTCTCCTTCTCAACCAAACCAAATGCCAAAGGAAGGAGATGGTTGTCCCCATCAATCGCGATAGCGACAAGGAGTGACCCTGTATACTTGCCTGTTAAGAATGTGCCGTCAATAGAAAAAACAGGCCTACAGTGCCTAAATGCCTCCACACACTGACCAAAGCACTAGAAGACACGCTGAAAGATTTGTCGGCTTTTTTTCATGACATTTGGAATGGGGTCATACTCATAGTGCATACCAGGATTGACAGCTTTCATTGCATTCAGCATAACAGACAATCGCTCATATGCCTCCTCCCAAGAATCATATATCATTCTCAAAGCCCTTTAATGAGCCCTCCAGGCCTTGCCGTATTTGATTTTGTATTTCCACTTCAAATTGACAATCCCAATCACTGCATTAATAGGCAACTGAGGTTGAAGCTTAACAACAGGCAACAGACGATTGGCAATGAACTTTGAAGTCAACTGACAATTCTTCTGATTTATCTCTGCAGAACCACAAGTGTGAGGTCCAACAACACTAGTGATCTTGAATTGTGGAGAGTCTTTAATCTTTCTAGCACACACTTTCCATGCACAATCACTATCCTCGCACTTAAGGGTGTAACGACGATCGGCTTGAGAGTTCTTCACACGGTGTGGCCTGTTATGCACGATAGCGTACTCCTTCAACCTCATCTTAAGTGCATCAATATTCGGAAGCACATGCCCCTTCCGAATCATTGTGGTAGACTCCGGCATCGGAATGACAAATTCAACTACCCCTCCATCAGCTACAGCTCTGTGTGAATCTCTGAGGTCACAGAAATCAGGAACAAGAGGGTTACGGTCACGAATGAACTGTCTCATTATTTGAGCAGTTCGTGGTGACACAGGAGGCATCACACGGTCATCATCAGAATCAAGGGCACGTGCGGTCTCATAAGTCTCGTCATCGCCAGTCACTGGGATATTGCCACGATTCAAAGGGCTACCAATATCTGGAATTGTCAAAGCTGGAGCCACATGCACGTCTGTTGGCAATGCTTGTTGGATAAGGTCTTCAGCACCTCCTATTCCATCAGAGCCACCTCTTCTTTCATCTAAACTGCCTTCCCTTTCATAATCCGTACAACCACCGCCTCTGAGATCTTCCGCAATGTCACCTACCATATCATCAGCAAAGCCACCTCCCATATCATCAGCAAAGTCACCTGCCATATCATCACCACAAGCACCACCTCCCACATCATATTCTTCCGGTACTTGCGTCACCGCAACCTCACAAGGACCTACATCGGCCACAAAGGATAGAGAGATTTGCCTCACCACCTTCCGCACAATCAAATCCAACGCTCTAACTTCACTATTCATCAAAAGAGTTACATAATTGTTCCAATCCACTTCACCAGCAATTGGGATCAATCGTTTGTTATTTTGCCATTCAACCCGACATCAATGACTCCTTGAACCTCAACATCAACACCGGACTCTGACCATTGCAAACTTTCTTTTATTCACCTCACAAGCACACGATACGACGGTCTAGCATTGAAAAACAATGAAATCACTTCCATCCTCTCAAATTCAAAGTCCCCCATACGATTTGTCCTCACCGTACCACCATAACACAATGTCACTAGTTTATCCATCTATTCAAACAAAGACAACAAAAACACTTATAGTACATCACGCATTTTGCATCATCGTCAATTCAAACGTTTACATTGAATTTCCTATACATGTAGGGGATTTTAAATGAATTTTGGTAAACAACCAACAAACAACATAGAAATTGACACAAATTGCTAGAAAATCGGTCACACACATCCACATTGTCCATCTACACAACTAATTCAACTTATTTTCCGCAGTAATCGAAGATTCAATGCATCTATCCTAAATTAGGTTTTTCGTTTTCCACTTCAAATACAACAAGAAAATAAGGAAAAAAACGAGGGGAGAAGAGCTTACCTTGAGGAGGGCGGCGGCGGAGGAGGCCGGCGGCGCCTGGCGGCCGCGGATGGAACTGCGGCAGGAGAGAGGAGAGGAAAGGAAAGGAGAGAAGAGGAAGAAGGGGTCCGGCGGCGGATTTGAGGCGCCCAGGGTGGGCGCCAGGTACCTTAGCGCCCAGATATAACATGTGGGCGCCAGGGGACATGGCGCCTAGCTTCTGCCCCCGCCCTAGGGTTTCAGCCTCGCTGGATCCTACGTGGCAAAGGTGGGCGCCATGTCAGTTGGCGCCCACCCGTTACACCTAGACGTTAAGGGACATGGCGCCAAGTTTTGGGTCTAGTTTTCAAATTCTTTCGCCCAGAGGTCCATATGTACAAATCTTACGATAAAAGGACCACAATGAAAAAAATTTTACCTACACGCACGCGTCCAAATTACAGCCATAAGGGTGGTGCACTGGTGCTGTGTACTTGCGCACACACTTTTTCTCGCGCCGCGAATAGCAACGCCAGCCCATGACGCACGCACGGGCCACCTGTCATGCCGCTGCCGTGCCCCCCCCCCCCCCCCCATCGTGCCGGGTCATGTGGGTCGACGCGTCAAGCTTCCGCGAGCGTGAGTGATTGGGGGCCATTGGGCACGCACGAAGCCACCGTGCAGGCAGCAGGATGAGCCAGCATCGCGTGTCCGCTCTTGGGCGCGGCGGTCGGGACACCGTCATGCCGGCGCGGCACCTGGCGCATCATTCTGCTCGAGCTACCCTGCCTCGGAGACGGACTGGATCCTCATCTGCCGCGACCAGAGCCCCCCGAGCTGGAGCTCAGAGGAGAGGAGACTGGAGAGCAGCAGAGGACTCCTCGCTGGAGCCAACTCCCTGTGGACGCCATCTACCTCCCTGCTGCTAGCACGGTCGCACCACATGATGCAACCTGTCTCTGAAAAGTCGTATGGATCATGAATTGTGTGTGAGGTGGCTGGATGACATGGCTGTGTGTAATAATTGGTCACGAAAGAAGAAGCTACGGCCAGGAAGCCTGGCAAATCATTTTTGTTTAACCATGGTGAAAAATGTCCCTCGACACTATCACAAAGTTCAACTTTGGGAGCCCCGTCCTGTAGCACCTCGTCCTCCAGCGCCACTCCACCTCCACGCCTGTACAAGCTATCCTTTGCATATCTATAGCTTCGCAATCCTGCCGGTGGCTGCAGATATGGTGGCAAATGTGACTGATGGGCAACAAAGCAACCGCATACTACGTTCTTTCACACAAAAAGACAACACACAAGCCGGCGAAAGATTCACGCCAGTGTGTTTACCGAACTGAGTCATTGAACTCGCAAAATGACAAATACGCACCCCATAAGTTCTTTCGCATAATTGAATGGCACCTTCGCTACTTGAAAATACAACGCTAAGCAGCTGTCCACTATGTATACATGTGCTATTTTTCTCTGACCAGCAGTCACAGTTTGATCACAAACGTAACTGTACATCATCATCAACTAGGTAATGAATAATCTCATCAGTAAAAGACTGAAAATGACTAGTGCACATGAAGGACAAAAGAGTTCGATGGTTCGGGGCTAGTCGACAGGCACCGATCTGCCCAACCCAGAAGTTTTGGCTTTCGGCCATGCGCCTGATGCTCACATAGATATCAGGCGATGCTAGCTTTGGTGGAAGAGAGATCAGGGACCTGGACGAGAGATCCCGGGGGCCACCCATATGCCCTTCCGTTGGGAGGCCTAGGCGCCTAGCCATGGCCTTTGCTCTCACCCACATCCGACAAGTACAGTACATGATCTTCTTGCTTCACGGATTCTCCCAGATCAACTTGGCTTTCAGCAAGGATGCCAGCACTGTGAGCACTGAAATGACCCCATGGTTGTCGTCACGCAGCAAAATTCAACCAGTTTGGCATCTTGGTGGCACCTGACAGGTTTGAAAGATGAAACACATTTCACGTCCTGCAACAGTGTGTTGAAGTGATATGTCAAAGTTGTAAACACCATGAAGATGGGGTTGGAATTGTTCACAGATCTGCACCTCATGTCAGCTTCGGGTGACTGCATATCCGCAACTTTCTATGCATCTCCCACAATCATGCTACCGTTCTTCGTCGCAAACTCCAGCCACCAACGCGCCAAGGTTGCCCAATGGTGATGGCTCACCATAAAATCTTAATGCCGTCTGCCAACCTGTCTCATTAATGAATTTATGAGGAACAGAACCGAGTATTTCTTCTTAAAGCAGAGGACTCTGTTTACTGAAAGCAGTCATTCTGATTCTAGAATGAGAATAAAATAAATATATATTCATATAAAAAACATGAAGATATGAAATGGCATATAGGATCTAGCAGAACTTTCCCCATTCCTTGATTGCTATTAGTAGTACAACTGTTATCCTGTTTGTACACTTGACGGTCCACAAGGATATACAGAAATCATTTTTATCAGTAAGAGCTCTATTCGCACATTAATAGATCTGACGTTAGTTAGCCATTACAAAGTTGTGTTCTTATGTAGCTAAAAGATAAACCAATTGTAGCATGTGTAAACATGAAAAGTGCCAAGTACAACTAACAGGTCCATATAAACTCAGCCAATAATGGAAAAACTATATTTGACCTACCTAAAAACGCAAGTTGGTTTCCTTGCAATCTCTGCATCCCATTAGACAGTAAATACAAGTCACATTTACGCAGATCGTGCCTGATAAAAGGTTAAAGAAGAATATGCAAAGTAAAACTTCTCATGTGACACTGACACATTTTATTTTACCAGGTAACTGAATATTTACTTGTGCACAGATTTGATAGCTAAAGTGCATTTGCTTGCATGACTATGCGATTCACACAGATACTCACCTAGTAAAACATGGCAGATATTGCAAGTGAACACCTTCAAAGCAACAAACATGGATACAAAATACAACAGGAGTCAATCAGTGTTATATGCACTGTTAAGAGCAGTGACCAGGAAATTTTCACTTACATGCTCAAATTACTGAATACCAGTTTTGATAGCAAGTGCTTGCAATATTGGTAGATAGAAAAGCTCATCTCTCTTCCGTATAGCTGTACCCAGCACATTATATAGCTGAATGTCTGGATAAACACCAACAGACAGCATAACTGGTATGAGCAACAAAGCTTCTTTGGTGAATTGTCTTTTGCATAGCCGGTTGATTGCGGCACTAAAGTCTTCAATAGATACATCAAACCCTGCATCTAGAAGCTTACCAAACCACATAATCGCCCTGTGAGGCATTCCTTTTGCACATTGAACTTTGATAAGTGTTGTATAGGCAAATTTTCTCAGCTCAGCTCCCTGTTTTCTGAAGGACTCCAGTTCCATTTCTGCATGAATGACTAGTCCCTTTAAGCACAGCACATTGATAAGCAAGTTATAGGTAACAGGCGTGGGCGTCACTTCACGGTGAACCATTAGTTCATACATGTGGAAAGCCATTTTAACATCCCGTGCTTCACAAAAGCCTTGTATAATTGTGTTATAAGGTATTGGATCAGCATTATAACCTTGTCTATACATATCATCAAGAACATTCCTAGCATCATGGAACATGAGTTGCTTACAAAGTCCTTTAAGAACTACACTGTAAGTTATTGCATTTGCCTTGATCCCTTTTCCAGTCATTTCTTTAAAAACACTAAGCATGGCATGGACTTTCCCAGCTTCAGAGAGCGCATCCATCAAGGTGGTGTATGTTACTGTTGTTGGCTGCAGATCACTTATCTGAATAGCCCTAAAATAGCTCTCCGCCTTATGCAGATCCCCAATCTTGCAGTAGCCATATAGAAGAGAGTTGCATGTTACAATGGTTGGGCTCATACCAGCCATGACAATCTGATCATACACCTGAACAGCAGTATCAATATCACCCACTTTTGTATAACCATCAATAACTACATTGTAGAGCACTACATCTGTTGGCTGATATTTGGTAGCTACATTTTCCAAATACAACCTTGCTACATCAAGGAATCCTTTCTTGCAAAGACCAAGAAGAATAGATACATGGTTTAATGAAGTTGGCATTACCCTCTGAGAAGAACACATTACATTGCAGACTTGAAGTGCTCTTCCAATTTCTCCAAGTTTGCAGTACCCATGGATGAGGATGGAATATGCAACGACATCCAAATCAAGACCAATACTGCATATCTCAACAAGTAGGTTTTCGACATCATAAAACAAGCCTTTTTTGAACAGAGCATTGATAAGGATGCTATATGTGACAATATTCAGCTCCAAACCTTGATCTATGATATCCTTTCTTATCTTCATCCCTTCTTTAACATCACCACCTTCGCAATGGCCAGCAATAAGTATAGTATATGTGACAAGATCGGGCTCGATCCCTTGGTTCTTCATCATATCAATCATTTTCGGAATTTCTCTTATATGACCATGCAAACGAAAGCCATTAATAAGGCTGTTGTAGGTTACTGTATCAAGTTCCATTCCTTCTTCAGTTACCCTCTCAAAAATATCAAATGCTTCACGCACAGAACCTACTTTACATAGACCATGTATAATGGTTGAATATGTGTACTTGTTCGGAGTTAATCCATACTTCAACATCAGGCAGAAAATTGAATTTGAATCCTGAATAAAACCCAATTTACACAGTGCGGACATAAGAGTGTTAAAGGTCATTTCCAAAGCTTTGAATTTCCCCTCTTTCCTAACCTTCTGAAGGAAAGATAAAGCCTCGCTAATTTTATCTTCTTTGCAGAGGCCATCTATGAGAATGCTATGGGAATAATCACTGGGGGAGAGACCAGATGACTCCATCTTTTCAAAAATCTCCAGTGCCATGCCTGTCTTTCTTAGACTGTACATCAAACTATCATAGGTGGATACAGATATTTGCATGCGTAAGCTGCTCATTTTACTAAGAACATAAAGAGCATCATCAATCATCTGAGATCTAACATAACTATTTGCTAGAGCATCCCACAAAATGCTGCTCGAATGCCAATCCCTGAATCCATTCGATAAGATGTCACAAAGAGTAGATGCAGAATCAGGACCTGCAGAAAAAATATGGCAAAAATAAATGTGAAAAAAGGGTAAAGTTCAAATTTTACCTGAAGCCGTATTTGTTGAGATATAAATCATACCAAAACATGAAAGATTGAAAGAATATCTATGGATACACTAAATGACAAATCTGCAAAAATTCGATGCCATCAGTTTGCTTTCTGAAGGCAAAAGTACCGGTGCCATCTATTTGCCTCTCCATACTTTCATAAAATATACAACTAGTACCAAGACAATTGCAGCTTAGGAACAGACTATCATAATTTAATCTAAATACTACTACAAGCATGGATTTCAGTGCAGTAACAGACGACCAGAGGTTTCCCCTAAATATGGGTATGCAAAAGGTCAGTGCCAGACGAATATTACTACCTTCAACATACAACTAACATGAAAATTGCAGCTCAGTAATTGATGAATATTTGTGCTTCTACGCTCACCGCAATAGCGACTTCTAATTAGATACAGAAACACAAACACTCACACCTAGCTCACCTTGTTCGCTTACCATCTGGGCCAACTCACTGCGCATCTCTTGCCACTTCCTCTGCCACAGCAGCTCATGGCAGCGCCTGAGCTGCGTGGCTATCGAGGCCTTCCGCTCGTGCTCCACCTCGTTCTCCCCAAAATCCCCCTCGCGTGCCCATCCACGCTCAGGCGGCACACCTCCCGACGCGCCAGGGCGGGGAGGGGCTAGCGGCGCGTCCCTACCCACAACCGCCTCCTCCTCGGACTCCGTCGCAGTCGCCGACAACGCCACCGAGGAAGGAGAGTAGGAGAGTGGCCTACTCTGAGGCACAGGTGGGTGCGGAGTGTGGCGCTGGAGACGAGGTAGGAGGCGGCGGAGGGGGATTCGTGGTCGGAAGGGCATCCGAAGCGGGGGCAGGGGATCATGGCGAGGGAGCGCGGCGGCGGCCTATGGTTCTGGAGCTTAGAGATGAGCTCTTGAACGCCTCGCCCTGAGCCGGCGGCGCTCGTCGGAGGTGGCAGCGGGCATGTGGAGGAGGCTTGTCGCCGTTATCCGCGGCGGCGGCGGCGTGTGGTCTGGACTCCGGACGGAGGTTTAAGGAACGGAAGGGAAGGGAAGGGAAGGGAAGGCATGTTTGCAGTTGGAGAGAAAGTGTGACATCGGCTATGGCCCAAAAGACTTTTGGGCCTCGTCGCTTCAAATTAGCATTAGATTGGAGCGGGCCTTAAATTGGTGTGCACACAGCAGCTTATTGGGTTTGTGGATACTTTCAGAGTTTTTCGGCTTCATATATGAAGCGCCTGTTTTTTCTTTTTCCAATTCATTGAAAAACAGGCGCTCCATTTGGAGATTAGCAATCCTGTCACCCACAATTTGTAACAGAATATTTTATTTATGACCGTCAACACTGTTTTTATTCATCGACAATAATTTCCTCCTTGCAGTCAAAGAAACAGGGGGTATCCGGTGCCATGATCAAAGTCACTGAAGTTTCCAGATAGGTTATATTGTACATTGCTCATCTCAAATTCTCTCTGTTTTATATTATTTCTCTCTCACCTGATACGTTTCGAGGAGCTTTACCATTTTAGCACTATTCCAGCCACCCAGAAGCTTTGCTCCGCGATTCCACACGCGGCCGTGTTTCTGGTCGGTCGAGTACGAACAAGATGCGTGCGGCGTGCGGGCCGGAAAAGCACACGCTCGGCTCGTCGTGGCCACACCACCAGCTTCCAAGCGTCCCGATCTTAACGGCGACACCTTGGCTACGCTTGCCTTGTCTCTCCGGTCTCCACCGGGCACCGGCTCTAGTGCGCTCTACCGCTAGATGTCGAGATGGAACGCGCGATCGCCCTTCGCTCCTTTCAATCTGGCGACTCTCTCTCTCTCAAAGATAACAGCATCTTTTTCCGTGTGCTCGACAGACGCGTCCAGCGCGGCTCAGATGCTTCGCGACATTGGAGACGGAATGATGGAAAGCAGGCCGAAAAAACGCAAATGCGTGGCACGCTTTTACCTTTCGCTGCTTCGATCCTCTTCCAACTCCTCGCACCTATTTAACTTCGCCGACGGCGCGGCAGGTGCTCCGTGCTCCGCCCCGATCAAATTCCTGGACAGGCCAAGTTTCTTCCCCTCGCTCATTTCAGCCGGCGATCAAGAACGCCGCCGGTAGGAACACGAACAGCACGCGCCAGGCAGCACTCCACAAAGCAGCCTTCAGGTACGCTACGCGTTGCCGTACCTGCAAGACTTCGTGGCGAGTCAAGCGTAGCCAGCGACTGCTGCTGTCAACTTCGTCCACGCAACTGAAAGAATACGTACGCTTGCTAGCTCGATCTGTTCATATGCGAACTGCTACAATTTTTTTCCTCCTTGCAGGTGGGGTATACAAAACCGCAAGCTTTTAACCGCGGACTAGCTGCGCCGATGGAGCTGGTGCTGGTGATCTCGCTGCCGCTGGTGGCCCTCGTCATCATCGTCGCCATCATCCTCTGCATCGTCTGCCGCTGACCGCAACACCATGCTGCGTCGTTCCAGGAGCGTCGCCGTCGTTGCCCGTTCACCACAACATCCGATTCATGTTTTTGTAACCACAACATAATACTACGAGATTGTGGTGTGGGCGTGCGTGTGTCTCCACTGCCGTCCGCCCGTCGGTCGGTCGTGTGGCGTGGATTGTGATTTGAGTATTGCTGATTAGTTTTTGGACCTCTCCTGTCTTTTTCTTCCGGTTCTTTTTTTTTTCTTTTTTATCCGACTCCAAAGGCATCAGACACAGCATCGTGCATGTCGCGTCTGCACTAACGTGTCTTCGTAACTAAGGAACCAGAGACTTCTCAAATCTCAAGTTTTTGCGTTTTGGTCTGGCCACATAGGTGAGTAGAGTACTATTACTGTGCTGTAATATGCTTCTGACCTCTGATGAGCGACGAAACGGCCAATGATGGAGGAGGATCAGCTAAGCTGTAGCAGCTGGCTTCGGCTTCACTCTCAGGGTGTGTTTAGATTGTAGGGAAAAACACTGTAGTATAAGAAAAACACTGTAGCATTTGCTGGGAAACGTGTTTTGTGAGGGAGGAATAGTGAAAAGTTAGAATGAATAGTGAAAAGTTGAAATGAATAGTGAATAGTTGTGAATCCGAACATGGCCTCAATGTCAAGCATAAGCAAGCCTGCAAGCACCGTCCAGCTTGGCTCCGCCGCCGCGGCGCCACCCGGCACGTGGCGCCGCGTTTTTCGCTTGGCGTCTCTTCCTCCCTCGGCTGATTAATTTAACGGGCTCCCAGCCTCCCACCATCCGTCCACCCGGGCCATCGACCATCGCCTTCTCCTAGTCCTTTCTTGGCTCTGCTGGCATCTGCCCAGTTCTTCCTCTTCCTTCGCAGTAGCAGTCCCCCCCCCCATCAGTGCGGCCTGTCGCCTCCCTCCCCCAGCTCGCTGCTCCAGCAAGATCAGCAAGTACAGCCGGAAGTGCAGCTCGATCCGTGCAGGTACGCACTGTACTGGTCCCTCGACTCTGTCCTCTTGTCCTTAAATTTTTCCACAGTCCGTTTGAGGCTTCGGCGCGCCGTCTGCAAATATTGCCCGAGGGAACTGGGGAATCCCTCGGTTTTTCAGGCTCGGCGCTCGATCATGTAGGTTAATGTTTCAGGTTTTTCATTGATCTGCTTCGCTTTGGCCCCCATAGAATCTGAATATGTAGCTGTGGCCTGTGGCTGCTCCCTCTCACTCGCTTCTGTTCTCAACAAAATCACTCTTCTATCATGCCTGTGTCCATTCCCTTGCTAGATCACCACGGGTGCTACGTTTTGCATGAATGTTTACATCGATTTGAGTAGCTTTCAGTAGATACAAAAACAATTTATCGATTCAATAAAGGTAGCTGGCTAGCACCAGGCCTCCAGCATATTTTATTTAGGCTTTAGGTTAGGAAATGGAGTAGTTGAGGGAGCAAGAACTGTGCCCCTCTGTTATTCTGGACAAAAGCTTGAAGATTCAAGACTCATCTGTTGACTAGTAGAGTGATCTAGGAAAGACTTTGGTGTCCAAGTGACCTCGAAGTAGCGAACTAGCGATTGATAACCTCATCATAACAGCAGAAGGGACCTCAGCAATTGGCTTATCGAAGAAAAAAAATATGATAACTTCTGCTCACATCCCAGTCAAATCAGAGAGGACCTGTAGTGAGCCGACAGCTCCTACAATCTTCTGTGATCTGTTTTGTTCTATAAATCCGAAGGCAGGTAAATTTGACCCAAAGCACCACTGATGAAGAATTGATTCATAAGGGTAAAGGGTCTAACTGAAAGCGCCATTTCATTGGGGGAATCGGATACGGTACCTTTCCAATTGGCACGCCATTGTTTTTATTTAGATAATTAGATTAAGAATCGACACGCCATTGTTGTGCATCTTCTTGAGCATAAAGCTCTGTTCATGCATCGAATAGCAAATATAGAGGCTGTTGACAGGTTCTTCCAGTCAGGAGGTTCACACTGTTACCTTAAAAAAGAAGTCCACACTAGTGTGACACTTGGATGTGGGAATTGATGAAGAAGTATATGGATGTCATTATTTATGCTAAGTCTGCAAACTGTAGAATCTGGCCAACCTGAACTAGCACCCACTGTATATAGAATTATAGATGAACCATGAATGATGTTGGTATCTTGCTATTTGCCAATCATGAAATGATAATTTTCACTCTGTTTTGCAGGGAGACCGGATGGAGTTCGTGCTGATCATTTCGCTGCCGCTCCTCATCCTGATCATCATCGTCGCTGTGGTCCTCTGCATTGTCTGCCGTTAGCTGAGCGCCACAAAGAAAACACTCAGTCTCTGATGTGATCATACCATGTGTTAATTAACTTTTGTACATCATCATGACCTGATTAAGACCTCCTCTGCATTGCCGTGTGATTAATCGGCCGTAGCTCTTTTTTTTATATAAGAAAATCCCTGGTGCAAAGATGGTTCGATTCGATTCAGCGTGCCAGACTGGTAGACATGCTGATGCTTCGAGTCTGGGGACTGGGAGGTTGGGTTGCTGGAACGACAAGCTTGCCGTGCTCTTTTCTGTTCTCTGTATCCTTCGAGGTCAGAAATGTTCTTGAGGATCTGACTCGATGCTTTGCGTCCGTGCGAATCTGGAATGAGCTGACACCTGCGCTTTGTACTCATTGTCGTGCCGCCCCACGAGCAAAGGCGTAACGGAACCCTCTTTTTCCTCTTTTCCAGGGGCAAACGCAAAGGGAAGCCGCCGGCCGAATCCAAAGAGGAACAGGTGCGCTCCGCTGTGGGGGCACTCCTTGTTCTCACACCTTTCGTGTGATGATCCAGTGTCATCCAACAACGCGTTGCCGACATCTTAGAAACTCCTGGTCCGCTGAGCTAGGCTTGCCACCTGCAAGCGTAGCATGTGAAGCTGGATGAATGGATGTGACGACTATCCGGAACAGCAGAGAACATAGACATCCATGTTACCTTCAGACAAGATCCTAGAAGCAGGAACAGGAGAGATTGAAACTTGTGTTTCTCGATTGCACAAATGAAATACTTCCATTTGGGATTACACAAGCCGATAACAGATGAAACGCCACACCTGTCTAGCTACTGTCCTTTACACGGAGGTGTCAACAACGAACATGGCCTATTCAACAACCGAAAGCTATTTATGATCATGAGGTCCTCCTTTCACATATCAGCTAGCGTCACCTTTGAAACCAACATCTGAACAAACCATTGGAGGTGTTTGGTTCCCTGTCTTCAATTCTTTCTGGGAGGAGTTTTGCCGAGCCACTGTCCGACGTTGAAAGTCTTGAAGATCAACAAGCAGAGGGTGCACGAACTAAATGGCAAACACTGGCTGCAAGTCTGCAACCAAATGAACAAAAATGATTAATTCCGGAAGGTCGGCTCTACTTAGCAGGTTATTACTCTTGGTGTTTCGAGTTGTCTAATGTTAGGTATTTATTACTCAAACACTATGCAGCTTTGAAGAAGACAAAAATTTACAGAAAGTTTGATACAAACTAGTTAAAGTTAGGTGTAACACAAGTTTTGGCAATTAAAAAAGCTAAAAGATGAGACACACACAAGACTTGTGAAGGGTGGCTCCATTATGAAATTTCATATGTTTGTTTGGCTTCGCTCAAAGAATACAGTAGAAGGTATGAGGACCAAGGAGCACAGAATGATAGATGGTTCAAAATTAATATTAATATTGACGACAATGGATTTAACAACTGAAAACTGCCAAGTTGATAATTTTGATTACGGAAAAACATAGATGCATAACGAATGCATTTCATCCCTTTCTTGATGATACAATGCATAAAAATGCAAGAAAAATGAGTGGGAGAATAGGGCACACTCAAAATATCAAACACTTCTCTTCTAAACATGAGTAAAAAGTGTAAAATAGAAACACTTTCCCTCCATTGTTGAGACAAACGAACCAATGTTTCAAATGATACACTGATGAATAACTGAACAAACTGTCACTGATAAAAAGCAGATAACAAAAAATCAGTGGGGCTCAATAATTGTTCTCCTAAATGTTATGAATAGCACTTGTATTCATTATAGGGGGCACTAAGCCTAAATATATACAGGTACAGGTGTGCCAAAAATGCACATAAACCCCTTATACAATGGGGAAAATCCAAGAATACATATATCTAACACTAAAACGGTTTAATAATTGCATGCTAAAGTAGCAACAAAGAAACCAATCCTGATCCACCAACCATACCATCCCCAAAGTATCAGTATCACCATTCAAAGTCCTACACTTCATCTATGTCCAAATCTAAGGGACCCCAAATATCTTGACACATACATTTTTATTCATTAACTGCCCAACAAGCAAGGTGCCAAGACTCAATTGGACCAAAGGCCCAAACCTGTTGCCACCAACAAAATTAAGAGAAAATTAGTTAAGCTTTGCTTTTGGGATGACCGTATTAGTAGTAAGTTTTACATTTTTTTATACAATTTTCAGACAACATACATGCAAACAAAACAGCATGCATCTAAGCAACGGGTTTTCTTTCTTTCTTTCCTTCGTTTGCAAAATGTTGGTTGAAGAGGTTTCATATCAATGTTAGAGCAGTAAAGGTCCAATTCTTAATTTCATCTCAGAAGCCCTTTCTGCTTATATTTAAAAAGTTAGGTGTGTTACAAGTATTGGCAAATGGCAATTATAGAAGCTAAAAACCGAGATAGACTGGATTTGTGAAAGGTGTATTCATTGTCATATGCCATACAATTGTTTGGCTTAGGCAAAAGTGAATACAGTATAAGATATAAGGAGCAATCTGAAAGCATATGAAAATTTTGTTTTTACCAACAGTCCATGCATTCAATAAGTGAAAACTCCCAAGTTGGAATTTTGATTATGAAACCATAAGTTTAGAGAAATAGACAATCAACTTATTTTACGACAGCTTAGGAGTAATAAATGCAAGAAAAACGAGTGGGGCATACGAAGCACTGAGTATCAAACACTCCCTCCCTCCTCCGAAAAGCACAAACACTTCTCTTGAAAACATGAATCTAACAGAAACATCCCTCCATGGTTCAGACAAAGAAACCAACTGTTTAGAAGGATACTTCAATAAATTGCTTAACCAACAACCACTGATAAAAAGCACATACCAAATCAGTGGGGAAGGATACCCCCCCCCCCCAATATCTATCAAGTATCTTGGGACATACACTTTTATTCGTTAACTGCCCAACAATTAAGGTGCCAAAGCTAAAATTGGACCCACGGCCCAAACATGTCGCCACCAACAAAATTCAGACAAATTCAAGTAAAACGTTGCTTTTGACATGACCATGTCAGTAGCTATGTATATAGTATACTGAAGTATAAAGATCACCAAAATGAGTAAATCAATGTTAGCACCCAGCATAAGCTAGAAACAAGTAAAATCACTATTCCCCAACGTAAGCATTGGGCAGTCAACGTATGAGAAGCACCTGACCAAGCCTAGCAGGGACGGGGCGGCAATCGCATAATCAGGAACCCCTTAGCTTCGGATAATTAATTAGCTTCCATCGACAGAAACATGACTCAGGGGAGGGAATCAGGGAACCGGGAGGAAGAGCGGATGGGAAGAGGGCTTACATACCGCGCCGCGGGCACCGCCTCCTCAGTGCTTCTTGCTCCGTGCGGGCTGCCTGGAACCTTCCGTGGCGAGCCTGTAGATCCAGTACCCCTGCGATGGAGAGCCAAAATTATCCCCTCAAATCTTAACCAGCACGGGAGCGAGAGGTAAGTCGTGAGGGCGCACGAGGGCGAGGACGTGGGCGGCGATGAGGAGGACGACGAGGAGCGGGAGCTGGTCGAGGAGCCAGGCGGGGCGGAGCGCGGGCACGGCCGCCGCGGTGGCGTCGCGCGCCATGGCGACGCGGCGGGAGAAGGAGAGCGCGGCGTGGTGGTGCGGGAGGGGGAGGAGGGTGGTGGACGAGAGCCCGAGGGGGTCGGCCGCCGGGTCGCTCGAGCCCATCCGGACGGAGCTTCACTCTGGCGCGTGGGCTGGGCTGCCTCGTGCAGGCTGCCTGCCTCTGCTGCGACGCCGATCGCGCTTTGTGCGCGCGCGCACGGGGGGGATCAGATCAGATCAGCGGTGGTTGGGTTCGGTGCGGTGGCCCTGTCTTCGGGTGCACCTAAACCGGCCCGCACGGAATGGGCCCCAGGCGCGGCACACACCGGCGGCCGTCCGTCGTCGTAGCGTAGGCCGTCGACGTGCGCGTTGGAAGTGAAGCACCCGACCGATGACGACGAGGCGAGAGGAACCGAACAGCCGAACAGGATGGAACATTGACTACCGTACACACCCTCTGCTTGCATCATTTTGCATGCATACTCGATAGTCAGGTTAATAAGAAAGAGACTAAAAATGAGCTCAATTTGAAAGTAATTAGTATAAAATATGGCTAAACGATGAGTGTACAACACATCAGTCCTAGTTAGCTCATAAATAAGACTAATGAATTTTACTCATCAATTAGCTATGACTTACTCCTTCCGTTTCATAACGTAGCTCGTTTGTTTTTTTTTACCTCAAGTTGTCCGCTTGTCTTATAATAATTTTTTTTACAAAATATTATTTTTTTGGTTATGGCTAGCTTTAGTAATAAAAGAATTTTAAGAATGATTTAAATTTGACTATATTTGTACAAATTTTTTTGAATAAGACAAGTTGTCAAACCTGAGCATAAAAATGTTAAACGATCTACATTTTAAAATGGAGCGTATATAATTATTTTTGCAACTGGTTTATATTTAATACTTTTAATTGCAGTTTAAGTCCGATAAACATAAAAGCCTCCATTTTTACCCTGATTATGAATATGCAAATAGGTCTGATTCCGAAGTCTGCGAGAGGCAGAATCTGACCCTCATACTATGAAGTGTGTTGTTTCTCGCGTAGATTATGTAGATTATATAATCTAATTTATAGCCTAAAACCAAATAACAAGATATATCATAATAGAACATAATAACAATATAAAATAACTTATCTTTGGGTAGCTTATTTTAGATTACTTTGGTGGTTCAGAGTGGTGTTTTACTATACTAATGATTACAAGCTAAATTGTTTTTTCAGGTACAACAACCTTAGAGGACTGGGCTGGAGGTGGGCCCAATTTGACATATGGGCTGGGTTAATTGTGGTGGAGGCGTTACACTTAGTCTGGAGGATTTTTTACTCCATCCGTCCCATAATATATGCATTTATCGATTTTTGTGTCAATATTTGATCATTCGTCTTATTAAAAAATTTCTGAAAATGTAAATATATTTTATATATATGGTAATTGTTTTTATATTTTCACAAACTTTTTGAATAAGGCGAATGATCAAATGTTGGCACGAAAATCGATAAATGCTTATATTATAGGACGGAGGGAGTATCCATCTTCGGTAGATTTTAGCTCACCATCCAAGGTTTAAGATTTGTGCAAGCAGTCGTAGGCCGTAGACGTTGTATCCACTCCATACCCTATCCTCTCCTCTCTCTCTCCCCCACCCATCCCCTACCGCTGCCTCCCTCCCCACCGACGCAGCCTCCCGCTCTGTTGCCTCCCCCATTGTGCCGCACCCTCCTGCTCCGCCGCCGTCCACGAGTCACGCCCAATTTCAAAATCATCAATTCATGTTTCCAATTTCAAAATGTTACCATTTTGAAATCAGCATTTAAACATTTAGTGTTTCTAATTCAACATTTTGTCTATATAGTTTCAATATTTTGAATATCAAATGTTGAACTTGTCCAAGACAAATGTTGAACAAAGATGGATGACTTATCTTTCACAAGATAGATAAAAATGATATTCATAAACACCATTCTCGCTATAGGAGTGCATGCATGTTATCCCGTGGAGTTGACATGGCATGACCTGCGGGTTGTGGCATCCTGAATGTTTCTCTACCGTGAATGTGCTAAACTGCCAAGGGCGTCAACCCTGAAGGTGGGGAGAATATAATATTGGGTCCATTAGTGTTCTAATTTTATCCTATTGTGACCTATGTGCTATGTTCTTGTGGATTTAGTCTTATCTTGGTAGTCTAATTAGGTTCAACTATCTTATATGTGTTGGTATTCTAAAACATATAACCCCTGGGTTAACTTTTACACAAAGCGAGGACGAAAGCGTAAATGAGGTGTTATAAATATGCGGATCTGTTCCGCGTGATGAGCTAGACCATAAGTAGATTATTTTTGGAGTGGGATGTTACACATGTCTTGGGCTCTAGGCTAATAGCCGAAGACATCTTCTCACACCGGGTTGGTAAAGGAAGTCATTTAGGATATTGACATGTGGTTTCGAAACCATAACTTTGACTAATACTTTTACTATAAATATTTATAAATAGATTTAAAGAGTACTTTTATGAAACTCTATATTCAAACACAAATATACTCATATCATTTTCACATTTCTACACACAAAATATTTGCAGTTAAAGTTTAAAATGTTTGACTCAAGACAATCCCAAAATGACTTTTTTTTGTGATATGGAGAGAGTATATACTATTGCATAGTAAGTTTTTTTTTAAGATATTTCTCAAAAGAGAGTTAGTTTAGTTTCTTCACAAAATATTTGGTATCCGCATGCACAAACTTTCCGAGTCAAGTCTTCTTATCCTGATCACACGAACTTCAATAATTAGGTAAGATAAAATTTCCAGCTGTATTGTTGGGAGAGTTTGAGCACGATATGTCACGAAGTCCTTGAACAAACGGTGAATAATTAGACACTAGACATGTACATCCAGAATTTAAAACTTCTCAGAATTTAAAATTTCGAGATTCTTCTAGTGTTTTAGCATTCAAAAATTTGTTTAAACTTTTTGTACTAAATTCCTCCGATCCTGGTGTCCAAGTGCTATCACTATTGGCAGTTCTGTATTACTACCTAAAAATACTAGCCAGGAGAATTTTATCATTTTGGTAGTGATGCCTCACGTAAGAGAGTCGAAGTTAGACACCAAACCAAATACTGGTCCAGTAGTCGAGATGCCCTCCAGGGCCACTGCACCATTTTGAAATTGTTTGTATATTGAGTAGATGCATCGCAGCTTACTTTCCTGGCATTGACATTTGACCTCGAATATGTTTGTGTAGGAACAAGATAACTGGTACTATATTTGATACCGTTATTTGCATGTACATTCTTATTTATTATTTTGGTTTTAGATTGATTTATCGATCAGCATGTTTAGATTCACTTTGATCATCCAAACTGTGCTAAGGCTTCATGTTTTTTTTCTTCTAATCATTGACTTATTAATGTCAATCTATTTGAGATGGAGGAGTACGAATTCTTTGCTTACGTTGCGGCTGGTAGTTACATGGACGGGACAAGAAGACTTTGGCCTGAGCCCTTTGTGTTATCCAGAGCATAAACTTCAATTAGGTAAGGGAAAAGGTTGACGCTAAGACTTGCAGTGTTAACCGGTTTCAGTTGTTGAAATGAAATGCCAGGAAATTACCAGTGACGTACGCAACCCTCTGCTCGCATTATTTTTCTCTAGTGACCTGTCCAAGGCGAAGTCCCCAATGAGAGACAGAAACCTCACCCCATTTGCCCGAGAGCTTTGACACACGTCATGTCATTATTCTGCTACATATACAGGAACGTCTTCTTGTTCAGACTTCAGCAGATAGCAAGATCAGCAATAGCAGGCTGCACTGGTATCTGGGGGATCACCATGGGCAACTCTTCATCTCGCGGTACTCGTTTTTCTCTTCTGTGTTTTAGCTAATTTTAGCTATTGTTTCGATCTTTCACACTGCTGTTTATCTTCTGACTGCAGTTTCAGGCCGATCAAAACTGAGGCAGGGCCATGGATCCAAGGTAGCACCTTCGTCTCCAGCTGGAGATCAGAGCGAGCAGAAGACCTTCAAGTGGAGCATCGATGGATTCTCCTCGCTCCTTGATAAGGGTACAGGATGGACTTACTCAAGAGTGTTTGAGGCCATGGGCCATAGCTGGTACGGTTACCTGATTAACTGGTTTATTTTTTTGGCATCATAGTTCCTGTGAAAAGAACATTTGCAGATCCTCAGTGGTCTGTATTCACTTGTTTTCAGGTACCTGAAGCTGAATCCAAGGGACAAGAAGAGCGGCGACAGCAAAGAGTACGTCTCTCTTAGGCTTGAGCTGGCGAACAGCTCAGTGAAACCTGACACTGTTGTAGATGCATCTTTCAAGTTGATGATATATGACCAGTCTTTCGGAAAGCACAGCGAGCATGAAGGTAAAATAAAAAATATATATATATTAAATTGTCAGATGTTTGAAACTTCTAACACTAATGTATTCATACACGATAATTTCATACACGCAGTTAGCCACAGTTTCCAGACTGCAAGCACAAGCTCCGGGACCTCTTGCATGATTTCCCTCACAAAACTGAAGAGCCAGTCCTCTAAGTTTCTTCCCAATAATTGCTGCGTCTTCGGTGTCGAGTTTGTCAACGTTACCACTTCGAAAGCCAACACGACGTCAGAGACTCTGTTTGTCCAAAAGACAAGCATCTTCAACGAGGCCAAATCTTACACATGGGACATTGATGACTTCTTTGCACTGAAAAACCCGGGCTACTCTCCAGAGTTCGAAGCCGGTGGATACAAATGGTAACATATACTAGCATTTTCAGCTTCCAACACTAGACATTTTTTTAATCCAAATCTTATACATCATCTGATCATCAACCGATTGTTCTACTGAACTTGTTTCCACTTTCTATAAAAACTGATTTGCTTGACGTTTTCCAATCTGCAGGAATATCGCTATGTGCCCGTCTCGCGACGGGAACCACCTCTCCTTGTACCTGAAACTTAAAAAGACCAACGATCTTCCCGAGGGCACTGCGAACCTTGTGGAACTTACCCTGTCCATCAAAGACCAAGAAACTGGCAAACATCGGAAAGGAACAGGTTTGCTATTGCTACCTAGAAGAATTTTGTTCGTTGGATCGAAGTCCAGATTGCTAATTATCATAGTATATATTCTTGACTTGATTTCTTGGGGTAGCGCAGGCCGGTGCCAGTTTGCGAAGAATGCTCGTACCTGGGGATGGAGTAAGTTCATTTCCATGGAGGATTTCAAGGACTCGGCAAATGGGTATCTCGTCAAAACGAAGTGCTGCGTTGTAGCTGAGGTCACAATCGTCGGCTCCTCCAAGATGGAGTAAATAAAGTGTATGTGCGAGTGGTGAATCGCAATGGCGAAGAGGTGGCTACGTGTTTGTCTATGTGTTTTGTGCATGTTTGTTTGCTTGTTCGCGCTGAAGACTGAAAGTGTGTAAAATGGCAAATAATGGTGGCCATCAACATGATGCTTAATTTGCTTGTCATGTTTTTTTTTGAACGAACAGTTTGCATGCAGTTTCTTCAACTGTAGTGTCATCCAATTGTAATGTCCAAATTATCAGTCCCACTTCGCACAAAGAAACCAAATGACAAAATGTTCCTGTCTTATGATGTGTTTATTTTATATTCGATGTTCAAAAGATGCACGATGTGACATCGGAAAATTAAACCAACTTCTCCGAGTTAGACTGGTTATTGGACAGTTGAAATCCAGGGCCAATGAAGCCCCAGGCAAAATCAGAGGGCTTCTCTCCCCCGGTTCATCTTTTGTACCGGAAAATTAACTGGTTCCACTGGAGGCGAGCTACTAGTACGTGACTAGTACTATCTCAATTACTTTGTTACCTCTTACAGCGCCTTTACAAGGACTGTAAAAATCCTTTTGTGATGATTGATGAGAATGGGAATCGTAGTTCTTGCTAGGACCTGTGGTATATAACCATCTCTTTCAGGCCACCAGCTTGTCACCATGGCCCGTTGGGTATTTGGACGGCATCTGCTTGTAAAAAAGATAAAATATCTGAAAAAAATCAGACCTTCAGGTTTCATTTGTCAAAGATTCCACATATTAGTATACCCATACTTCGTTTTCAATTGAGAATTTAATCACTACAAGCCTACAATGATGCAACTGAAGAATGTTACTTTACGTTAAAATACAGCTCTGAAACTAAGATGGAAATCAGCATCATCAAAGGTCACTTCTCAGCTGAGTAGACCACACACACACACACACACACACAATCAAGATAAGCATATATGAGGTAATATCAGAATAGTTGACCAGGACTTTTGGGGCTTGGCTTATGCCATAAGGCAGTTTGTACAGTTACAAAGAAATAGTTTTGTCATGAAAATGAATAAATTCTAGGTGCCGTAGGCTTGTAGTTCTCAGTTTCGGTCCATCCAATGCCAGGAAATTGCTTGTGTCGTTTGTCCTAGCCGCAAAGAAGACGCCTCACCTCATTTTCCAGGAATTTCTGAAACACTTGCACAGAGTTCTACATGTAACTATTCTAGCAAAGAATTCTACACATACTGCATCAAAAGCAGTTTGTACGGAAACAAGAGCAGGAAGACTCTTCTAACAAGCAATCATGGGTGCTTGCGCCTCTTCGTCTCGCGGTAACGTCGACTTCGCCCCTTTTTTTTCTGCTTCTACTAATTTCTGCGAAGATATTCATATTGACACTTAATAAGATCAATTGCCATCTGGTTCGTGGTTTCAGGTCGATCAAACCAAGGCAAGAACGAGAAATCCTCAAAGGTTGCCGCCGTTCCATCTACTTCAGCTGCGCAGACGGCCCCTCCGGATTCATCACCTGAGACGGAAGGAAAGAGCAGCTTCAAATGGAGGATTGATGGCTTCTCCTCGCTTCTTGATAAACAACAAGGATGGACCAGCTCCAGATATTTTGAGATCAAGGGGCTTAAATGGTAATCGACCATACTGTTCCGTCTTATTTTATCACTAACTTCTGTTTTCCATCTTCAGCAGAACATTTTCAAACCCGTTTAGTTTTCTGTCCTAAAATAAAAGCTTGACGGCAATTGCTTAATGCAACGAAATGCAAGTATGCAGCCATCTGATGAGCAGTCTTTCATCTCTTTATCTTGTCCTGATTGCAGGTACCTGCAGTTGAACCTGAAGGACCGTAAGAGTGGTGATAAAAAAGACTACGTTTCCCTTATCCTTGTGCTGTCAAAAACTTCTGATCTGAAATCTGATATCGTCGTTGACGCATCGTTCAAGCTCTTGATATACGATCAAGCATACGGAAATCACAGAGAACATGAATGTAAGATTGCAAATTCATGCTAATACTAAAGTTAATACCTGCACTGTTTGCTTCACTAATATGCTGCTTATGAACTGAAGAAAAAAAAGAAGGCCTTTTGACCACTCTGAAGAAAAAGTTTCATTCACATGTACTTGCATTCCTTTGCCTTGTTTCAGTTAGCCACCATTTCCAGACTGAAGAAAGCAGAAGCTCCGGGGCCTCATGCATGGTCCCTGTCGAGACACTGAATGAACCCTCCTCTGGCTTCATCGCCGGCGACAGCTGCATCTTCGGCGTGGAGCTCATCAAGCTCACCACTGCTAAGGCCAACCGCAATTCAGAAACAGTGCATGTTCAGAAGACAAACGGCTTCAGCGCCCGGGAATCCTATACCTGGGTCATCGATGACTTCTTGGCCCTGAAGGGACGGTGCTACTCGCCAGATTTTGAGATCGGTGGCCGCAAATGGTAAGATCACATACTTGCAAAGGGCTAATAACCACTGAAGGCTGAAGCCTGTATACTTTATACATGAGAAATATAATAAGTATTCAGTGCTAAAGCCTAAGACGAAAGTATTCAGTGATAATGGCCTAATTCTTGTGATCATGTGCTATTTGTTTTCAGGTACCTGACCATGTACCCTTCTGGAATCGACAACAACGGGGAATTCCTCTCCCTCTACCTACACATGGCCAAGCCTGACGCTTCCCTCCAGAGCTCAGGAGTGCTGGTCGAACTCAACCTGTCTATCACAGACAAGGTGACCAGCAACCGCCATACGATGACAGGTTTGCCACTCGAGTACTCTGCATCACATTAGATCACTAGGCAAAATCGTAACTATTGTATAACACGCATGATCCAGACGTTGCCGCCGATTAATTCGGTGTTTGGATTTGGGGAATGTGTGGATGCAGGGCGGTGCCAATTCCTGGCAACGGAGGAGGGCGTCGGCTGGGGATGGACAAAGTTCATGGCGGTGAAGTCGGTGAAGGACTGGTACCTGGTGAAAGGCAGCTGTTTAATCGAGGCAGATATTGCCATCGTTGGCTCGTCCAAGATGGAGTAGAGATCCTACGATTCTCTGCCTATGTGTGTGCAGTACTGCAGTGTCCAGATTGGAAATGTGCAGCGTGGCTTTTTGTTTCGCTGATGCTGTCTGTCTGAACTCTGAATCCGAATGCCAGTAACATCGCAAAATGGTGGACAAATATTTGCAGCGTGGCAGTTAATGTAGCACACCGACTATGTTCGTACTGTCGAAAGCTGAAATTCAACATTATCTTTCTGAAGCTGAAACTTTCTACTCCCAGTGCAGCTAGTAGTAAAAATTTTCAGTAAGAATGTTTTGATTTGTTGGATGAATGTTTGGGGGCTATGAGAGTAGGATTACAAAGTTTTTGATGTGCAATTCCCACTGCGAACTAGTCAAAACTTTTCTGGTAACAAGTTTTTGATCTATTCTTTTGTTCATACATACAGTGGTTGCAGTAGTTACAAGACAATCTATGGCGTTGGGTCTACTGAACGTAAGCTGGGGCACGAAGCCGTCGCCCCCCATCAGGACGGGATGCTCTCGTGGCACACGACCGGGACAACCTTCATGTCTCGCTCGCTTCGTATCCCCAAGCTCTAGACGGTTCGGATTGCTCCCGTCCTAGTGCGCGGACGCGTCGACGAGCACCTCGCACCTCGTGGCGACGGCCGACGGGCACCCCGCCGTCGCGGACGCCGCGTCAGCTTGCGCTCCCTGGTCGCCGCGCTGTACGCCACGTGGCCCGAGCCGGCGCCGCCCCCGTCTATCCTGCTGTTCGGCACGGGCAGGAGCGCGCCCATGGAAGGGTTGCAGGCGTAGTAGTACGACGTGGCATGTCGGATTGGCTCGCTGGAGGTGGAGGTCCACAAGGAGTCTGACCACAGCGTGGCGGCCCACCGACGCGACACGCAGCAGAAGCGGCCGATCGACTTGACCGGCAGACGAACGTACTACTCGAGCAGCTCGTCGGGCAACCCGCCCTCATGAGTCATGAAGTCAGCAACCTGGAGGCTGCTACACGTTCAGGAGGGGGAAACACACAAGTAAAGGAGGCGAAGACCAGACCCAGCAGAGAGATGCGGCCCAACTCCAGGGTATACGGCAACCGAATGTGTAATGGCCCAGGGCCCGTGAAGAGTGAGGGGAGCGTGTCTTTGATGTAAAGGAGGCGTGTGTCTTGAGGAGGGGGATGAACTGAGTAGTAGGCGGTGGTGGCGGCGGCGTCCGGATCTCCGGCGTCGAGGTGAAGCAACCTGAGAGACCCTGTGTATCCACGAATTCAGAGTGATTTCTATATCGTGTAGGTAACATCTGGCATCAGAGCCAGACGCCCACTACCCTGGAGCCACTGCATCTCCATTTTACGCGGTTCCAAGCAAAGCTCGGAGCCATGGCGCCTCCGAAAGCCGATGATCCACTAGTGCTCTTGATGGCGAAGATCGAGGAGGGCAACCGGGAAACGCACCGGATGATGGGCGAGATGCAGTCCACCATGAAGACTCTGGAAGATTCGGTAGTGAAGCTCTCGGCGGAGCACGACCGCGTCGAGAGTTGGAAGCCGGAGGTGGAGTCGAAGCTGAGCAGATTGGGTGACTCAGTTCAGGACTTAAAGATCAGGGTGGAAAGTTTCATCTACGAGTTGCCGAGCAAATCGACCCCTGACTAGAAGAAATTTGATCTGGAGCGATCTACCCCCGTCCATCTGGGAGGCAACCGCGATGCGGAGACGCTCAGGCAATTTGGCCACGGCAAGAGTTCAAACCACCGGGATCTGGGTACTGGGGTTGTCACCACCCTAGTACCCGACCCGGTCAAAGGTGCGATTTCATCTCCGAAATTCCCTCTTCATACTGTTGATCTGGGATGTTCGAGTGGGAGGCAAGGTGGGGGATCTCAGAATTGGGGGTCGGTAGTACCTCAATTGAACTTTCTTGTGTTTGATGGTTCGAACCCAAAGTTGTGGAAAAGGAGGTGTGAAAACTTTTTCGAGTTCTACTCTGTTCCTGAAGAGAAGTAGGTAAAACTTGGGGTGATGAATTTTGACGGGTCCGCTTTGTTTTGGTTGCAGTCCGTCGAAGCAAGAATCAATGAGATGGGGTGGAAAGAGTTGGGGGTAGCTCTCTGTAATAGGTTTGGGAGAGATCAGCATGGTTCTTTGATTAGGCAATTATTTCATATTCATCAGTCGGGATCGGTTGCCGAATACATCGAGCAATTCGATACGTTGATGCATCAGTTACTGGCTCATGATAGTAATCTGACATCAGCTATGATTACGGGGCGGTTCGTGGATGGGTTGAGGGAAGACATTAGAGCTGTTGTCATGATTCAGAGACCCCCCGACCTCGATACTGCTTGTGCTCTCGCTTTATTGCAGGAGGACGTGGTCCATCTTCATCCAAGGCGAGATGTGCGACGGGCAGAATTGGGCCAGGTGCATAGGGTATTGGCCAAACAACAGCCATTGCCACTGCCATCTCCGCCACCATCAAGCATTCCTACTCCCAACTTTGCTCGACCTGGGGAGACGTTGTCGGCGGCGGGTGACAAGCGGAGAAGCACGAGTAACAACCCAGTGAATCGTTCTAGTCAACAAGATACCAAGATGGCTGCACTAATGGCTTACCGTAAGGCGAAGGGGCTCTGTTTCAAGTGCGGAGAGCATTGTAGTCATACACACACTTGCTCTGCAACAGTTCCTCTGCACCTGGTGGAGGAAATGTGGGTGCTAGCGCTGGATCCAAATGAGGAGATCTCAATGTATGGCAAGAGTGATTGTGGTGGAATAGAGGATGGAGAGCAAGTTTTAGCCATCTCATCTCAAGCTGTCCAAGGATGTGAAGGAAAGAAGACCATGAGATTGCATGAATCGATTTCATGTCAGGAGGTTTTGATATTGGTCGATTCTAGGAGTTCTGCTAGCTTTGTTGGAAGTCATTTATTGGGGATCATGCCGAGGATGGAGAAATTGCAGCAAGCATTGAAAGTAAGGGTAGCTGATGGGGGACAGTTGCAATGTCTTTATTCTATTCCTGCTTGTGAGTGGCTTTGTCAAGGGAAAACATTTGCAGTGGATTTGAAAGTCCTACCTCTCAGTGGATATGATATCATTTTGGGCATGGATTGGCTAGAGCAGTGCGGTCCCATGACAGTGCATTGGGATAAAAGATGGATGAAATTCCAGCATAAAGGACAGGAAGTCACATTAGTAGGAGTGCAACCTAATACTGAAAAATGTCAAGTAATATCAGGAGAGCAATTGGACTATCTGATCAAGATGGAAGTCGTGGAACAAGTATTGGAACTATCTCTGGACGGACTCAACGAAAATCCAGAGATACAATTGCAGGCCATTCAGCAGTTGGTGAAGGAATTCCAAGGCATATTTGAAGAACCAAAAGGACTACCACCAATGAGAGCCTTTGATCATGCTATACCTTTGATACCCGGAGCTCAACCTTTCCGGCTTCGACCATATATATATACACCTCAACAGAAGGACGAGATTGAGCGCCAAGTGCAGGAGTTGTTGAAAAATGGGGTGATACAGCAAAGCCATAGCCCATTTGCTTCACCAGTGTTGTTAGTAAATAAGAAGGATGGCGAGTGGCGCCTTTGTGTGGATTACAGGAAATTGAATGCATACACTATCAAGGACAAATTCCCTATACCAATATTTGATGAGATTGTAGATGAATTGGCAGGAGCAAGGGTGTTCTCCAAGCTAGATCATAGATCAGGGTATCATCAGGTCCGGATCAAAGAAGGTGATGAATTCAAAACAGCCTTTCAAACACATAGTGGACATTATGAATATAAGGTGATGTCATCCGGGCTGACTGGAGCACCAGCCAGCTTTCAGGCTTTCATGAACTTTGTGTTGGCCCCGTTGTTGAGAAAATGTGTGGTGGTATTTATAGATGACATTTTGGTGTATAGCAAGAACATGGAAGAGCACGTGCAACATCTACGCCAAGTATTTGAACTACTGCAGCACCATCAGTTGCACCTGAAGATCTCCAAGTGCTCATTTGCTCAGGACAGTCTGGAATTCTTGGGACATATAATCAGTGCTGGTGGAGTGTCAACTGATCCTGTGAAGGTGCAGATTGTGCAAAGGTGGCCGGTGCCTAGTTCAGTTAAGGAAGTTAGCAGTTTTCTTGGTATGGCAGGGTATTATCGTCGGTTTGTGAGGAATTTTGGGATCATTAGCAAACCACTGTCAAACTTATTGAAGAAGGGACAGTTGTTCTTATGGGATGATGATACTCAAGTGGCATTTGATACACTGAAACAAGCACTTCTGGAGGCCCCAGTACTTGCTATGCCCGATTTCCAGAAACAATTTGTGGTGGTGACTGATGCTAGTGAAAGAGGAATAGGGGCAGTGCTGCAGCAGGAGGGACACCCTATTGCTTACATCAGTAAAGCGTTGGGGCCACGAAATCGAGGATTGTCCACTTATGAGAAGGAGTGCCTTGCTATCTTGTTTGCAGTGGAACATTGGAGACCTTATCTGCAACATAATGAGTTTTTGATATGTACTCATCAACGAAGTTTGATCCATCTTGATGACCGGAGGCTAACCACACCATGGCAACAGAAGGCCTTGACCAAACTATTGGGGTTGCAATTTAAAATCATCTACAAGAAGGGCAAGGATAATCAAGTGGCTGATGCATTGTCTCGTAGGCCCAACATGGAACAAGACCCTGAGGATAGTAAGATGGATGTCTTTGCTATATCAGTGGTGAAACCGATATGGTTGGATGAAGTAATACAGGGATACAACGTGGACAATCAAGCCAAAACTCTCTTGGCTGAGCTGTCTATGTGTTCACCAAAAGGTCCATTCTCCCTGCAGGATGGGATAATTAGATTCAAGGGGCGAATTTGGCTGGCTGACAATTATGGTTTGCAGCAGAAGATTATTATGGCTTTGCACTCTACAGCAATAGGGGGACACTCTGGGTTTCCTGTAACATACAGAAGGGTGAAATTGTTGTTTGCCTGGCCAAAATTGAAACAATCGGTACAACAATTTGTGGAGCAGTGCAGCGTGTGCAACCAAGCTAAACCAGAACGGGTTAAGTACCCAGGTTTACTAAGCCTCTTCCTGTTCCAGATCAAGCCTGGCAGATCGTAACGTTGGATTTCATTGAAGGATTGCCTAGATCCAAGAGCTTTAATTGCATTCTTGTGGTTGTGGATAAATTCTCCAAGTATGCACACTTTATACCCTTGTCTCACCCATTTTCTGCATCCACGGTGGCGCAGGCTTATATGGAGAATGTATATAAGTTACATGGGATGCCAATGCAATTAGTTTCAGATCGTGACAAGATTTTCACAAGCCACTTTTGGCAGGAACTTTTCAAGTTATCTGGTACGTCTTTGAATATGAGCAGCGCTTACCATCCACAGTCTGATGGCCAAACCAAAAGGGTAAATCAGTGTTTGGAGACATATCTTTGATGTTTTGTTCATGCGTGTCCTAAGCAATGGGTGAAGTGGCTTTCATTAGCAGAGTTCTGGTACAATACATGCTATCATTCCTCAGTGAAAGCATCACCGTTTGAAGTGTTGTATGGGCATACTCCTAGGCATTTTGGCATTCAATCTGGACAACAATGTTCTGGACCGGACCTGAAGGAATGGGTGGATGAGAGGGGAAAGATGACAGCGCTGGTGCAGCAACACCTTAATCGAGCACAACAACACATGATGGTGCAGGCTGACAAGAGGAGATTAGAACGAAGTTTCAAAGTGGGAGACATGGTGTTTGTCAAATTACAACCATATGTGCAGAACTCAGTGGTGGGGAGAAGTAGTTTCAAGCTATCGTTCAAGTATTTTGGTCCATATCAGGTGATCAAACAAATCAACTCATTCGCTTATGAACTGAAGCTACCTTCTACGAGTGCAATCCATCCAGTATTCCATGTGTCCCAGCTCAAACCCGCGGCGGGGGTGTCAGATCAGGTCAGTCACTCAATCCCTAATCTTGAACACTCTTTGTGGTTCCCTGTGGCTATTATGGATCGACGGTTGTGTCGACGAGCTGGAAGGGTGATTAAGCAAATTCTTGTGCATTGGCATGGTTGGCCACAGTCGATGGCGACGTGGGTGGATGAACAAGAGATGCTGGAGAAGTTCCCATGTGCACCAGCTTGGGGACAAGCTGGAACTCAAGAAGGGAGGGATGTCAGCAACCTGGAGGCGGCTACACATTCAGGAGGGGGAAACACAGAAGTAAAGGAGGCGAAGACCAGGCCCAGCAGAGAGATGCGGCCCAACTCCAGGGTATACGGCAACCAGTGGGTGAATGTGTAATGGCCCAGGGCCCGTGAAGAGTGAGGGGAGCGTGTATTTTATGTAAAGGAGGCGTGTGTCTTGAGGAGGGGGATGAACTGAGTAGTAGGCAGTGGTGGCGGCGGTGTCCGGATCTCCGGTGTCGAGGTGAAGAAACCTGAGAGACCCTGTGTATCCATGAATTCAGAGTGATTTCCATATCGTGTAGGTAACACATGACCGCCTTTCTCCCTCTGCTTCCGGGTGAGGGTGACTGATGTGGCTTCCATAAGTACGTGCACTCTATGTGCTGCCGACGTCCGTTTGGATGTTTTTTTTGCTGTATCACAATCAGGCAGATCGAATGTACCAATTGAACGCTTTTTAAATTAAAGCCCAATAAAACCACGCATAATAGTCAGATCGTTATCTTTTTTTAAAGATTTTTCGTTATGAAAATAGACTAAAATAACCCCATAAATATGTATTTTGGTTACTATTACTACTATTACTAATTGAAGAGGTCTTTTGAAGCCCGGACATGAAGGCACTAGGATCCTATGTGGATAGTCTTAAAAAATAGATAAATTAAGAAAATTGTCATAAAAATCAGGAACTTCTGGTCATCAATCGGCGAGTCTAACAATACTAGCCATTGGATTTACTAAAAAGTCATTCACCTCTGCCATTATAAAAGTAGACAACTATAGTGACCATCCGAACATGTATCTAAATTGTGAAAGGGCCTCCATTCTAGTGGTTAGAGAACCTGAGTAGCACCTAGCAGACTCAAGTTCGACTTTCTTCCGGAGCGAACTGGGTTTGGAATAAAAGAAAATTACGCAAAAAAATTGGTTGGGGCTTTCCCTACTGACTTCGGTAAAAACAAACATGTATCTAAATTACAAACCTCCGCCATTATAAAAAAATAAGAATAAATTGCACCCTCCATACAACAACTTGTCAACTACGTGCAAGTAGGTCAACTAACTTGTGAAATGCTCAATTTAGTGCAACAACGTAACATCCTGGTGCGCATTGGTCCAACAACTTATAAACTACATGACTTAGTGTAATAACTTGGTAAATTAGTGCATGCATAGTCCAAATTGTTACGTTGACGTGTATTTGTATGAAACATTATAAAATATATTCAAATTATATAAAAATATGATATATTTTGTTTTATTTCTAAAAAAATAGTTTCTTCTCATTCCAACTTAACAAAAATTTATATGAAACATTATAAGCTTAATTAGGCCTATTTATGTATTTTTCTTTAATTTGAACTATAATTTTGGTCTTCAGAATGCTAGCACATATATTGTATTTTAATAAGAAAAGGTCGTTAGTTAATTGACTAAGGTTATATTCATATCATGTATGAATATTTGGTTATGTGTAGATTTATATGAAGCATTTGGTGTTTTACTAATCTTAAAAAATTAATCCCTTGTGGTAGGATGAACAAATAAATATGGTAATGTGAAAATTAGAAGAAAATACCAATGCATGAAATTAAAAATTTATGATGGAAATTGAAATTAATTTTGGTCATGTTGTTAAGAACGAGAATCCCAAAATTGCATAATACGCCTTATACCCTCTCTATCAGATCCGTGGGTAGCCAAATACATCGGCATTGTAACATTTGGACTATATATGCACCAATTTGCCAAGTGATTGCACTAATTTGAGCATTTTACAAGTTGAATCTGCACCCACCCGTCAATTTATTGTACTAAATTGAGCATTTTAAAACTTGGTGTACCAATATGCACTCAAATGACAAGTTGTTGTATGGTGGGTGCAATTTAATCAAAAAATAATATAGATCAAGCCCTAATATTTATGTAAATTATCAATCTATGTCATTACAAAAATAATATCAATTAACATCCTATATTTTAATAAAATTAACAAAGAATCTATTATTAAAAGTTAAAATAACCCCTAAATCTGAATTTAGATTTCTAAATTATATGTAATCATAATAAAATCTCAAAGTGTACCAACATATAATTCTAAATTCTTTGCAACACACTAGGTTAAAAAAAAATCTTTGTTTGTGTCGCACAAAGATTTTTGAACCTAGAGTGCTGCAAACAAAATACTACCCATGGTGTGTGTCACCATATATTCATGTATGAGGATAGAGATAAGAATATCAATTTTACATGTTGTTCACATAGCTCAAACAAAATATTAAGGTTAATACACATCAAACATATATGGAAGTGTGGTGAACCTATCACAATTATTACAATTAGATAATAATAAAATGTATATTTAGATTATTGTATTCTTATATTTAATAGGTAAAGGAGAGTGTGAGATACATAATTATAACCATTAGCTATTTCTAACTAGCCCACGCGGGAGCACATGTTGTACTAATTGGAGGTTTCTTTTGAAGCCTCACGTGAATCCATCTAGGATACTAGGTGGACACTCTTCAAAGAACAGAGAAATTCTAGATATTTTTACAAAAATAAGAAACATTCAACCATCATTACGACAACTCTAACAATAATAATAATTAGATTTGTTATCTTTTTTTAATAAATTACTCACCCTGTCACTATGAAAGTAGTCTAAAATAACCACTAAACATGTATCTAAATTATTGTTACTAATAGGAGGCTCCTTTTGAAGCCTCAACATGAAGCTACCTAAGATCTTAGGTGGATATAGTCTAAAAAAATCGAGAAATCCTACAAATTTTTGTCTGCTTTGACAATGCATGTTCAGATTACTCATGGCTTGTTTGTTAATCATCTATCTATATTAATCACTCTTCAACTGATTCTACAAGAACAAATTCTAAATTGTGATGCCTGCAATTTGTACGCTAACTATTATTATGTTGATTGTCTCACTGTGATTCTTTCTTCCCCATCTATATAGCACATATTAGTTGCTGAAACATTTAGAGATAGTTATATTACTCAACAATAATTGAAAAATGTGTGTAGCTTCAAATGATGATGCATGTTTTTGTTGTTCATAAATCCGACCTGTTTACTACGACGATTACGCAGTTTTTGCAATCCTCACGCATGGATTGAATTATTGAATGATGGTAATTGTTTAGTTTGTTAGTACTGAACACATCATATTCTATGAACTAAACATTTAAGCTATTTATATGCAGGTGGGCTCACAGTAGCTATGCTCATCGCTGCTATTGTTGCAGCAAATTGTAAACGAAATGTTGTGACCAAGATCATTACTCATGGCATCTGACTTCAAACAACCCATCCATTAACTACCAATATGTTGCATGTATGGTTACAGTTTCTATTGCCTAACACTGATTATTATCAGATGTCATATTCGAGTGTAGGTTGTTGAGCCACTCAACCCTTACTTTTGTACTAGGCGTGGACCAATGGCGGTTGTGAATGAGCAAAGATATGTGCTAAAATACTCTAAAGAGATGTTGCCACAAAGGTAGGGGTTCGAGCTAGAGCCTTACCCACTTTGGTTCCTTACAAAATTTTAAATGTCCGTCTATAAGTTTTCAATTTAGTTGCTACATGTTTGTTACCACTTTAACCTGCTATAACCATTAATTATGCCACCTAGTTCAACCAGTATCTCTATTCTTGGGCCAAAATTTGGAAATGAAGCACATGCTTTTGTGCATGTGGATTAATTTTTGTGTTGTGGCATATATATAAATATCAGCCAAGTGACCAACCCTAGCCACTTTTGATGTCTTTTCTCCTCTGAAAACGAGGGGTGATGACTCAACGGTTGTGTAAGAGGCAGCGACGGGTGCATCTAGTGGTTGTGCCAAAGCCGACGGCCACACGGAGACAACAATGAGTTCGAGTGGCTCCACCAAGTTTTCTATCCTAGCTAGAGCAAGACCAATAGACAAAATATTCTCTTCTCCGTTCTTTAATCCATAGATGCAAAAAATTATGTAAAATCTTATTGACTACTTGTAAAAATCTTTATAATCTTAGGAGTTGCATCTCGTAATTGCTTTTAATGACATTCTCGTAGTGAAACATAGGCCAGTGAAAGAACCTACTAGATCTAAATCTACAGTAGTTGGTGGTACTGTTGATAAGTTTTGCAAGCCTCCTTCTGTCGAAGAGTATGTTCCGATGACCCAGATAGGGGTAAAGCTTAGCAACAAGATTCAGACAATATTCACAACTCAAAAAAGAGAAGAGAGGAGGAGTAGAGCTTGTGAGTACATGTGCTAGTGGTTCTATAAGGGAAAATAAGGAGACCAGCACTCTATGTTGTGGTATGGCAAATGAGGAGAATAGCAACTATATATAGGATTTTTGTGGCTATGCGGTGTTGCCATGTGTCCACTTTCTATACTATTCTTTATAAAAAAAACTAAATCTAGATTTTTCTAATGTTTATCCAACGATGCAAATATCTACCTTCTAGTGTATTTTACACTTCATCATAAAGCATGACAATTACTCCCTTCGTCCCAGAAAGAATGCAATTATGAAAATCATGATTTATATTAAATATTAGGGAAAAGTCCATTTTCAACCCTCAACTATCGCATTCGTCCGATTTTCACCTTCGAACTACAAAACCAGATAACATACACCATTCAACTATTGAAACCGGACATATTACCCCCTTGAGCCCAAACAACCTAGTTTTCTCTATGACGTGGCGACGGTTTTGGCCACGTGGCTGCCACTCTGTCTCTCTCCCTGTCTATCTGTCCCGGCCGAGGTGGCTTGCACGTGCAGGGGCTTTGTCAACCGGCGAGCTTCAGCAGCTCGCTGTAGTGGAGCGCGGGCAACCATTGTCGTGGACCATGTGCCTTACCCCAACGGCGTCATTCAGGTTGATGCCCGAGCGATTGAGCAACAAGTAGAGCAAGGAGCAGTTCAGACTGATTCAAATCCTAAAAGCCAATTTGGATTTGAAACGAACGGTTGCTCACGCGAAAAGTAATCGAACGGTTCCTGCTGGCCAAGGACTCCAGTGGAGGTGATGCAGCCGGCGGCGATGCGACTCGGGGCATGCCACGACGCCGGCGACAGTGAGGACTCCTTTTTTCACTTCTTCTTCGAGGATGGCTTAGCAGTATCGGCGCGATGGCAATGCGGCTTGGCAGTGGCGCGGTCAGCGGCGGTGGGCCAAGTGGGGCTCGACGGCGGTGAAGGGGCTCAAGGAGGCTCGGCGGGCAAAGCAGAAGCAGCAGGCGACGGCTCCGACCCCGGCCAGGTTGTTCGACGCGCCCGCGAACACTGCAGGCGACAACAAGTGCATTTTGGTAATTTCCTGTGGGTAAGAGGGTGAAGGTGAGGATGACATGTGGGGTCGTATTACTATATTTTGTTAAATGTAATCATGGCAGCCACGTCGACAAAACCGCTGCCACATCATAGAGAAAACCGGATTGTTTGGGCTCAAGGGGGTAATATGTCCGGTTTTGATAGTTGAATGGTGTATGATATCTGGTTTTGTAGTTCGGGGGTGACAATCGGACAAACGTGATAGTTGAGGGTTCAAAAAGAAACTTTTCACTAAATATTATTATCCATTATGTTTCTAAAAATATTTATGAAAATATTCCATAACTCACTAATGATACTTATTTTTTTATATAAATTTAGTCAAAGTTGAAACAGTTTGACTCCTTGAGAAGGGAGAATTGCATTCTTTTTGGGACAGAGAGAGCATGTCTCAAGCATACTATCTTCTAGAGTTTTGTACGGTATGTTTGAGATAATAGTGAATTTTCTGTTAAAAAATTGATAAAAAAAATTGGCTAGTCCCATATAGGGGCAAAATGGTCTTTTTAGCCCTAAAGGACTGTGACACCCTAAGGGGGTGTGAATTATGTGTTGTAAAAACTAAGGCCCTAATTGCACATATGAAGTCTATTCTAATTTCTATCTAAATGTGCTCTATCTTTTCTATGTTTCTAGCTCTATCGCCTCTAAGTTTTACACCCTAGGTCTAAACCTATACTAGCATGATGATTTTTACCGAGGTATAAGAAAGCTTGCTAACTTTCCAATAGTCCTCATTGTTAGAGCCCCTCTGATGAGGACATCGCCACACTGGACACGCTCATGAGTCGGCCTTCCTCAAGTTTCAGTTCGTCGCCAACTCAGCCTCCATGTTTGCCTCGGATTCAGCCGACATCCATCCAGTGTCTCGACCATAACTTCTTCATACGAAGTCAAAACGAGGCGCTTAAGGATGCGTTGAGAGGGAACGACGACGCCGTCATTTTGGTTCTGGTCCTAGCTCCAGAGCCTTCGTGGATCATTCTGTGTGACCACGAAAAGGTGATGCGTCACCTGTTTTGGGCCAACTTGGCCTTGTATCGTGTCGGGCCTTAAGACCATGTTGTGGACGCCCCCTCTAGGTGCGCCCCCAACCCTAGGTCGCCCCTAGACTTTAATACTCAGCAGTCGTCGCCATTAGAACTTGGGTTTTGTTTAGAGTCTAGTTTTCCTTTGAGAAACAGATCGATCATTGTAACTGTGACGCCGAGTCCTTTTACCAGTGATCCAGGGCCCCTGTTCTTGTTCTCCACCCCTGTGGCGATTAGTCCTTTGGTGTTCTCGACCTCGAACCCATTTATTCAGATTCGCTTCAATATACATCTGCAATTTCAGATTGCGTGTTTATACTTTCTTGCTTGTGTTCTCGATTCGCTTGCAGGAAAAGCCTTCTCGGCGAGGTCAATCAAGTTGAGCTTGGTTGATAATCCAGCGGAGCAGCGGTGTAACGATTGCAGGGGTTCGAGTCATGCTGATTAGAAGCCCGGATCGCCAACGTCGTTGATCCAACCTATCGAGTTTATCATCTACCTCTCGGAAGATTGGGCCACGTTCCCATTACCCTCTCAAAGGAATGCCCGTGCAAGGGTCAAGCTCCCCGGTCGAGTAACTCCACGGACGACCACGTGACTTCCCACGCGCAAGTGGGTCTCCACTCGCTCTTCCTAGATGCTCCTCGCCACCTTTACGATGGTAGAGTTTTGCCCGACTAGCCAAGGGCCTCTCCTCCCGCTCACAAGCACCGGCGGCCAACTCCCACAAACTCGATTGGAGGGTCTGGTAGACTACAAGCCCCGGCTTTACAATACTTAGTGCGTAAGCACTGGTAGGTAAATTGGTGTGCAAAGTGCAAATCTCTCTAAACTCTAGGCTAAACACCTAAGAGATGTGCTAATAGGACTAAACTAACACTAAACACTTCTACTATTTGCATTGATCTTCTAATTGGCACTTTAGTGGGCTGAGCACTTGGAAATGTGTGGAACATGGCCTTTATCTCCCCTGAGCTCAAGCACACTTGAAATGGCCGGGACCTAGAGTGTTTATAACCCCATCCAAAGAAACTAGCCATTGCAACTTTTTGGGTACCACTGACTATTTTGATGCCCCTGTATTTCACCACCGAAATAGTCGGTGGTCACACAGATAGGCTTTCACACGGCCCAGAAAAAGGCTTCAGCACCGACTATTTTGATGATAGCACCGACTAATTCGACGACACCACCGACTACTACCATGCTTCAGCATTACCATCGACTATTTTGATAGTGCACCACCGACTATTACTGCGGCTTATCCGCGACACTGCTTTGAGCACTATTTTGATCGTTTTTACGTCCTTTCTTTGCCGATTTTTGTCCCCCTTTTTTTACACTTTTATAATAGATTAGAGAAAATTTTCAACCATTTGCATGGCTTAAAAAACATCCTTAGAACCTACTATAAATCATCTTACAAATCATGTTAGTCCCAATGGCTATGTTGTCAATCGATCACCAAAATCACAAACAATGACTTATGGATATTTTCCTTACAAGCCTGTACAGGACAACAAAACTAACGGTTTGAATATAGAAGAGATTGAAAATTAGAATCTATGACATAGATGGGATTTTGTAATTTTTAGGGCATAGAAGAGATTGTTATAATTATTTGGGGGGCATACCATGAATTTTCTGCTCAATTTGTAAATCAGTAGGATGAAGCCAAGTAGCAGCATTGCCAGGTAACAAAAATCGACTGAGAATGATCCAAAAATCAATCGATATTGTACCTGGCTCGAGTGCATCCGGCCTGCCCAGTGCCTATCCCACGTCTAGTCTGACCAATGGGGAATGATGATTAGCTATTCATTGTGTTTTCCCTTCGTTGACAATCCATTAGCTTATTTTTTATTCTTTGTAGCTATTTTATTTGATTGTGTTGTTTCATGTGTGTGTGTTTTTCCTTTGTTGACTATTCATTAGCTTATTTTTTGTATTCTTCGTAGCCAAATTCAGGAATATGATTTGTTGCATCTGCATGCTCCATGCATAGTTAACCATGACTTAATTAAGTATCAATTTTTCATAAGGCTTTTGCTAAGGTACTCCCAAATGTCTATAAAAGGAAAGCTTAAGGATATATTACCTCCTCCTAGGTAATAGGTTTAATATTTATTATTTATATTTTTAAATCTGACAAAATATCTTCTTATTAGATCTAATTTGATTGAGCTAGATTTAACTTTCCTTTTGTATCATAGATTTATATTGAACATATTTTTTTCAGTTCTCATATCATGTTCACGTGACAACTGACAAGGGAATTTTTGGAAAAAAAAATTACAAACATTTTTTTCTCTTCTTATATCATGTTCTCACGTGACCAGGGAATTTGGGGGGAAAAAGTGACAAGCTAGTGAACTTTTATTTTTTCTTTTGTATCATGGATTGTATAAGGAAGGGAGGTGGTGTGAGAAGGAAAGTTAAGAAAATTAGAAAGACCAGTTAAGGAGGGTTGTAGATATTGCAGGATTTTTTTCTTCTCTCTATGTATTAATTACTAAAATGTTTTATTTATTTTAAAAATCAATGGCTGAGATTCATTTGAGATCTTATCTCTTAGGAGGTGAATGGAATACTTTAGCATAGCCTTTTTCATAAACATTTAATTCACTCGGTACAAAAATCTCTCATGCCACTACTAGTAGAGACTAGAGAAACACATATATTTTGCAAAAAAAAAAAAGAGAAACACATATATATACCACGTGTCTACCAGTTTCAAAATCACAGGCAATACTAAAAGTCTTGGAAACAAACAGACATATCTTTGGCATCCCGGTCTTGGAAACAATACAGACAAACTAATACTAAAAGTTTCTTGCTTAGTACCGGGTAACTACCCAATTATAAAAGTAACATTTACTAAGGCTGGTACTGAAGTTTTTTTATCCATAGAGATATTTTAATTTTTAAACACAGGGATGCCAAAAATATTTATGTGTGCAGTGCGTACGATTCCCCAGCAGATGACTTCTTGTATCATGAGCAGCATCCTTACCATCTCACCTAAACCACAAATCTGAGTTTTTTTGGATGAGATTCTCGATTTATCCTTTTGAGTTCACTCCAACTAATATTTTCGTCTAGATAACATCTTTCCAAAACTTGAGCAAAAAAAAAAGAGAGACGTGTTTGAATATAAAGTGCCTTCAGTAAAGTCAGATCAATAATGCAAACATAATTGTTCGGTTCCATTGGATTCAATCCGGGTCGGAAATGATAAATATAACAAGAAATTCATGATAGGTACAATAAGAGACCAGGATTCATTCCAGACAGTGTTCCAAAAGGCACTGCTAGGCGCTCGCCTGGGCGCGCTTATGCGCTAGGCGGAGGGGTGCCGCCTCGCCTAGGGGGGTAGGCGTGGCCGGGAGGAGGCAGGCCGCCGGCGCGGCCACGAGGCGGCAGACAGAGGCAGGGACGGGCGCGGCGGAGGTAGGGACAAGCAGCGGCGGCAGAGGAGACACGGGACCAGGCGGCAGCAGCAGAGGAGGCACACGACGAGCGGCGGAGGAGGAAGCTGGGGACGTCCGTCGGAGGGGATGTCAAGCGGCAGCGGGCGGTGTCGGCGAATTATGCTGACTAGGTTCTCGAGGGGGTGCCCCGAGAGAAGGGTTTAGGAAGAAGTCGTCGAGAATCTAGAGCCGAAGGTGACAAGAGACGGTTTAGACAGGTTCGGGTCGCCGGAGCGTAATACCCTACGTCCTGTATGTTGTATCTTGTATTGATTATGATGTTTTGAGGGGGTCCCTGCCTCGCCTTATATAGTCCGGTGGGCAGGGTTACATGGGAACCGTATAGGACTAGGAGACTTTTACAAGTTTATCTCTAATTCCCTAATACAGTATATCCAAACCGACTAGAACTAATCCTTGTCTTGTGCGTCAAGTCTTGTTCATGGGCCGGCCCATAGGATGGGCCGCCAGGGTTGTTTAGTCCGTCAGGACTCTACACCCACAAGCCCCCGAGCACCTTATCTCCTAAAGAACAGCCTTGTTGAAAATACAGAGTTCTTTGAGGTCCTCCAGAGTTCTTTTGAAATCCACCAGGGTTCTTTGAGACCGCCAGGGTTCTTTGATCTTGGAAGTTGCAACCATGCTGTTCAATAGGTAATGATGTGCTCATAAATCTTCTCGAAGTTCGGATTGGTGCGCACCGATCAGGTGCGCCCAATTGGGCAGCCCCCGAGCCTCGTTTATCTTTGAAGAAGAAATTCGAGGCTCTTTCGAAGTCCGAACCAAAAGAGAATCAATTTCCGAAGAAACCCGAAGTCTTGTAAAATTCTTCAAAAATTTATCAATTGAAGCCGAAAACTTTCAGAAAAATATTTCCTGAAAATATATCCACAGCCCCCGAACCTAAATTTGAACGAATTCAAATATAGGATCAAGAAAGGACCAAAATTGAAAAATTACCGAAGTAACCGCTTCGAAAAGCCCATATAAACCGCCCGCGACCCTTTGTATCCGTACGCTTGCGCAATACAGATCTAGGGTTTGCGACAGTTGCAGTTCGCGTAATCCAGAGATCGCACACAAGCATCCACAACTTCCCCCAATCTTAGATCCAATCCACACCAAATCACAAGAGATCCCAATGGCCGGTGGTGAAGGATCCAGCAGAGGCAAAGGCTCGAAGAGGAAGGCAGAGGCGATGAAGCAGATCGTTACGACCGAGGAGGCAACGTCCGCGGGGGACATGCCAATTATTGGAAATCCAATCAGCGACTGGCCGACCAGTATCATGAAGGAGAAGCATATCAAGGCCCTAGAGACGGATGGATTCTTGCCAGCACAAGGAATAAGCCGATGGAGAAGCGCATACGGGCAAGAATACCCCACTGAAGAAACCGAAGAAATCACGGTATGGAAGGCCTTCTATGAAGTTGGTTTTGGCATACCCACTTGTGATTTCTTCCGCCGTGTCCTCCAATTTTATGGAATTGAACTGTGTCATCTAAATCCCAACTCCATTCTCAATCTAGCCATCTTCATCCATCTGTGCGAAGCATACCTAGGGATAGACCCCCATTTTGCCCTTTTCCGCCATCTTTTTAGGGTTAAGACCTCCAGCGGACCACTGCAAGTGGTTGGCAAAGTAGTTATCCAGTTCCGCCAGGGCATGAGGCCATTGTATTTGGATTACACAACCAAGGAAAGCCTCAAGGACTGGCAGAAGGAATGGTTCTATGCATGGAACCACCAACCACAGTTGCAGAGCCGTTCAGGGAATCCTCCAGTGATGAGGCCGAACTGGAGCGAAACAGTTGGTACAAATCAAGCAATTCAAATTCCTGAGCTGCTCAACATGATCAGAGATCTAAAGGCACAAGGCCTAACAGGAGCCATGGTATATAAGTCATTTCTGCTGAGGAGAATCTAGCCATGCAAACAACGCAGTCACCCAGGGTACTTGTACTCTGGGGAAACAGACCCCTCAAGAAATGCCACCGGGAACATATCGGAGAAGAGACTGAACCAACTCTTGAAGAAGTTCCTGGTGATTACTGATGATCAATTTCCTGAAATAATGGAAGTATCTGCAATAACCATGACACCTGAGGTAAAATCCTTTTCTGAGTATAGTTCTGCAGTGTTGAAAATATATTGTGAACTAATGTCTTGATCAACACAGTATGAAGCCCGGCGCGCCTTATATGTAAGTCTGCCGCCCCTGGACCCAACCAACACTGAAGAAGCGGCATTGTTGGCACGCTGTGTGGATCCAGGGGTAAGAGATCAAGTTCGCATAAGCAAGCCCACGACAAGTGAGGACCCTGATGAGCCAATGATTAAATCTGAACCACAGGACCCTGAAGAGGCCCAATCCGAGGCAGGAGCGACATCCAGAGGAGGAGAGAGGTCCAAGAGACCGGCGCCATCTGAAGTACAAGCACCAGTGCCGAAGAGAGCACGCACCTTGCCCAAGCCCCGAGCCAGAACGATTCCAGAAGGGAGGGCAAAGGTATCCCCACAACCCAGGACATCAGCATCGGTGGGGATAGCTATCGGAGAAATTGGAACCAGCATGCCGCAGCAAAGCAGCTCTGCGCGACGTGCAGTATCTGATGAAGAAATTCTGCGCGAGATCTTCAACCCTGCCTCCGCGCCGTTTGAAGGAACGACACCAATTATTGAAGAACCCTGTCCAGCAGGACCGTCAACGGCGGGGCAGGAGGGGGAAGAGGAGTTCACCTTGGGGGAGCCAGAGATCCCTATGCGACCCTCCACCATGTAAGTACTTCGTGAGGTAGTATTGAATGTACCGTTGTAGTATACTGATGTGACTAACAAACTTCAATATTCCAGTGTTGAAGAAGCACCAACAACAACCAGGGTAGAATCCGTGGTTGCTCATATATCTGTAGAGCCAGAGGCCGCAGTGCCCGAAGAACCCAGGGTTGTTCCAGAAACAACCCTGTCGGAAGTGCAAACAACTCTGCCAGCAGACCCGCCAGCACCAGAAGAAGCCCAAGTCGAGGAGACAGTTGCTGAAGTGCTGGCGGAGATCGAACAACTGGTCACGGCAGCGGTACTTGAAGAATCCGAGCAAGAGCGCCGCGATCAGTCCTCTGCGCAGCCCCCGAGCGTGACAGTAACAACCCAGGCCGAGGCGGAAGCAGAGTGCTCAAGGGAGAAGCAAACTGAAGATACAACCCCAGAGCAAGTGATTGAAGAAATCCCCAGGGTACCTCAAAGTACCGGAGCTGAAGAGGAGGGTAGGAGCTTCCGCATCGGAAGCTTCGACCCAATGTGCAATCCGAATCCGCAGACCTTCGAGTACATTCTGGACGCGGAGGAGGATGAACAACACATCGACAGGGGGCTTTACCACGTCGAGAGGGCAGTAGCCTACTTCAAGGTTAGTAAAACAACCCTGGTCTTGTAGTATGTGACGAAGTATATCTCATAACAACTCTGCTGTAGGCTGTTGGCGAAGCATCAAGGAAGAAGACCGAGTACCTCCACAACATATCCTTGATGCACGCCAAGGCGGACCGTCTCCAAAAGGAGCTAGAGCGCGAACGCGAAGACCGCAAGCTCCAGGAGGCGGAAGACGCCGACATGATCCGTACCTTGCACCTGCGGACCAAGGAATTGGCCGCAGAGAAGGAGGACATGAAGAAGAAGCTTGCGGCGGCAAAATCAGAGCTCAAAGGTACGCTGTCGCCACCAGAGTCTTGTAAAGAATTGTCCTTCGCCTGTGTTCAATAACAACTCTGTCTTTTGTCGTGTGTTCGCAGGGGCACAACAGCAATTAGCAACAGCCCAGAGCAAGATGACGGATTGGTCCAATGTGGCCAACCGTTATGAAGAAGCGCTGAAGACCCTCTCTGCTGACCATGAAGGCGTCAAAGAACAACTCAGAGTAGCGGTCCAACAGCGCAAGGATGCCGATGAACAGCTGGTTCAAATCCTCGAGCAACAGAAGCAACTTGCCAAGAACTTGGAGGGTGCTCGCGAGGAGAATAATCGGTTATCCAGGGATCTCGTCCAGGCACAGAAGCATCTAGCAGACAAGAAGGTGCTGGACGAGAAGCTTGAGCAGGCGGCCAGGAGGATGTCTGAGCTCGAAGAAGAGCTGCGGTTGATGAAGAAGTCGGACGACGACCTGGCGGAAGCCTTGAACCGGATCTCACAGCTAGAGAAGGCAGCGAACCCGGTGGTGAAAGCCTTGGTGCCCGAAGACCCTTCAGCGCCGCAAACATTCCTGGAGCGCCTGAAGGCCATGCCAAGACAGCTGAAAGCATACATCAAGAGATCTTCGAAGGCTTGTCTTGTGCATGTCCTGGCCGTAGTGAAGTCCAGGTACCCGGAGGTAGACATAGGCAAAATAGTTGAGGGCGCAGAGCCAAACTGTACGGAGTCTGCCTTTAGGGACCTGAAGCAAGAGGCCGAGCCAATTGCAGAAGCAATTGCTCAGAGCCTTAGGCTGTAATTGTAAACAGATGTTATTGTAACATAAGTACCATGCAATGTAATATATTTTTATTGCCATATTTGGATGAAAAACCAAGAATTTTTATGAATTCCTGGGTTGTCGCTGTGTTAATAACCAGGACTTAGTTAAAATGTACGCTGAGTAGATTTTAACTTGAAAAACAACCCTGTTAAGGACCCAAAGGAACCCAGGGAGATTTCTTATAGCATAAGCTATCTTAATAAAATGTACCCTGGAAGGATACTTGGGAACTAACTGTATATGGTCTGCCGAAGCAAGAACCCAGTAAGACCCACGGAGCGGCAGCGGGAAGCTAAAAAATAGCACAGAGTAGTGCAATAGGAGGAACAGATCCGTTTTTGGCCTTGAAAGAACCCGGATAGACCTCAGTTATAGGCTCCGAATGTAAAAGAAACTTTCCAAGTCTCAGAAGAACACGGAAGTTGTAGGTAATGTCACGAAGACAAGTAAACAGCCCAGTAAAGGGAGTTTTATTGAAAAAAACCTCGTTGCCGGAACAACGGAACAAGAGAACATGTATTGCCGAGGCAAGTAGTTCATATATTGCCGGAGCAATGTTTACAGAAGAACTCTGGGTGCCGAAGCAATTGGTTCTTGTGGTGCCGAAGCACTGCTGAAGTGACAGAGCTACGCGTAGAATTTGCGTAGGCGTTCTATATTCCAAGGATTTGGTAATTCCACACCATCTTCTGTTTGAAGTCTGTAGGTGCCTGGTTTGAGTACCTTGGAGACAATAAATGGACCATCCCAAGGTGAAGTAAGCTTGGAGTGACCAGCTGTATTCTGGATCCGGCGTAGCACCAAGTCCCCAATCTGGAATGATCTTGTCTTCACATTCTTGTCATGGAATCTGCGAATGCCCTGAAGATATGCAGCATTGTGTAACAAGGCTGCCAATCGCGCTTCTTCAGCCGTATCGACTTCCAGCATCCGTTGTTCATCCGCCATGGCTTCTTGGAACTCCTCGACACGAGGAGCGCCGTGCATGACATCAACAGGTAGAACGGCCTCTGATCCATACACCAGGAAGAAGGGGGATTGCCCTGTAGCTTTACTGGGTTGAGATCGTAGGCCCCAGACAACTGGAAAGAGTTCTTTCATCCACCGGCCTTCTGCTTTCTTCAGGGTTCTTTCCATGCGAGCTTTAAGTCCATCGAGGAGCATGCCATTGGCTCGTTCAACTTGTCCATTGGCACGAGGATGAGCAACCGAGGCGTAGGATACCTCGATGCTACGGTCTTCACAGTAGTCCCAGAACTTGTTGCCAGTGAAGGTGGTACCCAAATCTGTGATGATTTGGTGTGGTATCCCGAAGCGAAGAATCAATTCTTGGAGAAATTGGACTGCTTTCTCAGAGGTTGGTTTGACAACCGGGAAGACTTCTATCCACTTTGTAAACTTGTCAATTGCGACGAAGCAATATTCGAATCCACCAGGCGCCCGGGGTAGTTTCCCAATCATATCAAGCCCCCAGCATGCGAATGGCCATGACGGAGGTATCAATTTGATCTTGTGGGCAGGCTGATGTGAATGATGAGCGAAGTATTGACAACCCTTGCAGTAACGAACAATTTCCTCAGCATCGTGTAGAGCTGTAGGCCAATAGAACCCGGCACGGAAGGCTTTGCCTACAATAGTGCGAGAAGCTGCATGATTGCCACATTCTCCTGCATGAATTTCCTCCAGGATGTTGACTCCTTCTTGCTGTGAGACGCATTTCATCAATGCGCCAGAGCGTGCACCACGTCGGTACAGTGTATCGCCGATTATAACATAGGACTTGCTACGGCGGACAATTTGTTGAGCATCTGCCTTCTCGGCGGGAAGTTTGTCGTGCAAGATGTAGTCTATAATCGGAGCACTCCAAGTGGCGTCGATGAGCATAACCTCGGGAGCTGATATTGCAGCATCAGGAGGTACCGCTGCAGAAATTGATGGCTTGGAGAGTTCATTGACGAACACCCCGCTGGGCACCTCTGCTCTGGAAGAACCCAGCTTTGATAGGACGTCTGCAGCGACGTTGTAATCTCGCTCGACATGATGAAATTCAATGCCGAGGAAGTGTTTTTCCAATTTCCGGACTTCTTCACAGTACGCGTCCATGTCTTCATGGTTGCGATTCCAGTCCTTATTGACTTGTTTGATGACCAACATGGAGTCCCCATATACCAGCAGACGCTTGATACTAAGAGTAATGGCCATCTTCATGCCGTGAAGAAGTGCTTCGTATTCTGCAGCGTTGTTGGTGACAGCAAACTGAATCTGCAAAACATACTTGAGTTGATCCCCTCGAGGTGAAATCAACAGAACTCCAGCGCCTCCGCCTTCCAACTTGAGTGACCCGTCGAAATACATGATCCAATGCTCAGGCTTGGTGTTGGCGACTGGGAGATTGTGCTCGGTCCATTCCGATATGAAATCAGTAAGTACTTGAGACTTCATGGCCGTGCGAGAACGGAACTCGATGCTGTATGTTCCGAGCTCCACAGCCCATTTGGCGATACGCCCTGTAGCGTCTTGATTGTGGAGAATCTCGCCAATAGGATAACCATTAACCACGACGATCTTGTAGGTGTCGAAATAATGCCGCAGTTTTCTGGATGTCATTAAGACAGCATATAGAATTTTTTGAACTTGAGGGTACCTGGATTTGGAGTCCGAGAGGACTTCGCTCACAAAGTACACAGGCCGTTGAATCTTCTGAAGATGGCCTTCCTCGTCGCGTTCAACGACAATAGTGGCGCTGACGACATTGGTGGTTGCTGTAATATAGAGCAGAAGATCTTCGCCCGGAAGCGGTGCAGTGAGCACGGGAGGCGTAGTCAAGAATAGCTTGAGCTTGTCGAAGGCGTCCTGAGCCTCCTGAGTCCACTGAAATCTGTCTTGCTTCTTGAGTAGTTTGAAGAACTCAGTGCCGCGTTCCCCCAGTTTGGAGATAAAGCGGTTGAGTGCAGCCATGCAGCCTGTAAGCTTCATGACATCCTTAACAGTGGTCGGCGGCTCCATGTTCATGATAGTTGCTATCTTTTCTGGATTTGCTTCAATGCCGCGTTCACTGATAATGAACCCGAGGAGCTTTCCAGATGGTACGCCGAAAACACACTTGGCGGGGTTGAGCTTCCAGCGCCATTTGCGTAAGTTATCGAACGTCTCGGTGAGGTCAGCGATGAGATCCTCGGGATTTCTTGTCTTGACTACCACATCATCAACGTAAGCTTCAACATTTCGATGAAGTTGTTCTTGAAGACAACCCTGTATAGCCCGCTGGTATGTGGCACCTGCATTTTTCAAGCCAAAAGGCATGGTTGTATAACAATATGCGCCAAATGGCGTGATGAACGAAGTTTTGATCTGATCCTCTTCTTTCAGTGATATCTGATGATATCCTGAGTAACAATCGAGGAAACAGAGTAGTGTGCACCCGGCGGTGCTGTCGATGACTTGGTCGATGCGAGGAAGCCCAAAGGGATCCTTCTTGCAGTGTTTGTTGAGATCAGTATAATCAACACACATTCTCCATTCATTTGAATTCTTTTTCCTTACAAGAACCGGATTGGCTAACCAATCCGGGTAAAAGACTTCTTTAATGAAGCCGGCCGCTAATAATTTAGCTAGCTCTTTCTTGATGGCTTCCCGACGCTCTGTGGCGAATCTTCGGAGGCGCTGCTTCTTGGGTTTTGCGCTCTCGTTGAGGTATAGCTTGTGCTCGATCAACTCTCTGGGTACTCCAGGCATATCGGAGGGCTTTGTTGCAAAGATGTCCGCCTGGGCTCGCAGGAAGTCGACGAGCGCGCTTTCCTATGCAGGAGTGAGGGTGGAGCCGATAACGGCTGTCTTCGATGGATCTCCTGTTTGGAGATCGATCGTCTTTGTGGCGACCTTCTCCACAGGCTTGATGGCCCGTGTCTTCTTCTGCGTCGGGGCGTCATCGTCTTCTGCGACGACGGTTGCAGCCAAGGGTTGGAGTTCTTGGCGATCTATGGTGGATGCAGCTCTGACGGCGTACTCTACTGCTTCTTTGTCGCAGAGGTAGGAGCGCTTGATATCACCGCGAAGGGAAAGAACGCCATGAGGCCCTGGCATCTTCAGCACCAGGTAGGTGTAGTGGGGGATGGCCATGAACTTGGCCAATGCTGGTCGCCCGAGGATGGCGTGGTAGGAGGTCTCGAAGTCTGCAACTTCGAACTTAATGAACTCTGTACGGTAATTGGATGACGTGCCGTACGTGACGGGCAAGGTGATTTGCCCGAGGGGGATGGCGGCTCTTCCAGGCACGATGCCGTAGAAAGGAGTATCCGCCGGCTGCAGCGTACTCATGTCGAGGCCCATAGACTTCAGCGTCTTGGCGAAGATGAGGTTGAGCCCACTGCCTCCGTCGATCAGGACCTTGGTGAGCCTGCTGTTTGCTACCACAGTCTCGAGGACGAGCGGATACCGTCCAGGAGAGGTGATCTCGGCCCACTGGTCTTCTCGGGACCAGGTGATGGTGGTGTCAGACCACCGTAGCGGTGTAACCACCGCTGGTTCTGCTGCGTATGCCTCGCGCCTTGCATTCTTGCGGTTGCGCGAGGTGTCGCTGACTGCCATGCCTCCGAAGATGACGTTGACAGTGTTGTTGATGTCTGGGAAACCGCTGTCTCCCTTGTCGTGTCCGTCGTCTCCGTCGCCAGCCGACTTCTGCTTCTTGTTGGGGGTGCTGAACGTCTCCCGGAGGAGTACGCACTCGCCCATGGTGTGCTTGCTGTCGAGGTGGTAAGGGCAGCGCTTCTTGAGAAGTTTGTTGAACTCTTCCCTTCGTTGCTGCGCAGATTTGGCGGAGCGGACGGTCTGGACGGTGGCGACCGTGTTGTGTGGTCGCTTCCGTGGGTTGTTGCCGTTGCGTTGGAAGGAGTCGCGCGGCGGATCCCTGCTGTCCTCCTGGTTCTTGCGACCAGGGTTGTTGGGTCTCTTGCCGTAGCGCTCCCGTTCTTGATCATCGGTGTCCATCCAATTGGACACCAGTGCGCGAAATTCCTCGAGGTCGCGAGGACGGTTGTGACCGAAGTCACGGAAGAGGGTGCGATCAGTCATCCCTTCTTGAAAGTAGTCGATGACTTCTGAGTCGGGGATGGGGACGCAGGATGCCTTGATGGCGAAGAATCGCCTGTTGTAGTCGCGCAGGGACTCATCTGGCTTCTGTTTGCACGCGCGGAGTTCATATTTGCTGCCAGGGCGCTCGAAAGAACCCTGGTAGTTGGAGACGAAAGCCTTCTTCAGCGCGTGCCAGCTGTCGATGGAGTCTGGATGGAGGGACTCGAGCCAGGTGAGAGGACCCTGCTCCATCGCAACTGGGAAGTAGAGCATCTTTGAGATGTCGTCGCCCCCTGATGCTTCGATTGCAGAGGAGTATCTGCGTAGCCAGATGTTTGGATCTTGCTTCCCGTCGAAGCTGGTGATGCCTGGCGGCTTGAACTTCCGCGGGAAGGAGCTGACGCGGATGGTGCGTGTGTAGCATGGCAGGGCATCAGGATTGGGGACGCCGCATCTTCCTGCAGAATCCGCAACGTGGGAGGTAGCTCTTCCCTCTCTGATCCGGATGATGTCGTTGCGGGCGTCGTTGGGTGTGTTATGAGAGCGAGCTGGACGGGGTTCTTCGCGACGCTGGGACCTAGGAGGTTCCTCGCGAGGACGGCGGGGTTCTTCGCGAGGCCTGTTCTTGTCCTTGGTTTGGCCGGCGGAGCTGCCATAGTGACTGCTCTGACGCTTGGCTGACGGTGCTTGCTGGCGCGAAGAACTCTTGCTTTTGGAGGAGGAGCGGCCTCCATCCAGGCGATCGACCATGACGGCTGCGGCTTCTAGGCGAGCCTTAGCGAGGTTGATCTCTGGGGTTGTTTGGAACCCTTCGAAGACGCTGACCCCGAACAAGATGTTGGCAACAGGGGAGTTGAAGATGTCTTGCTTGTCAAACTCCGAGTTGAGATTCTTCTTCTTGATGAAGCGACGTCGGAGTGCGCGGTTGCGGTTGCGCTCGATACGGAGTTCCCGGTCTGCGTCGGTTTCCCCTTCCTCTGTTGGAGCGTCGTCGGAGACAACTTCTTCGTCGCTGTGATCGTTGAGGATCACGCAGGACTGGCGACCGGGGTTGCTAGGCCCGGTTCTTCTGTTACTCGTGGCAACAGGGAGCTCTCTGCCTTCTTGGAAAGGAAGCAGAGGTAGGATGTCCCGTACCGTGGAAGATACGTTTGCTTCGGATAGAGCCGCCTCGGGATCCATGTCAGGCCAATGAACAATAACCCCCGAGGGAGTTGTGGTCAGGACAAGATCCGAGGTTGCTCCGCGGGGTTGGAGAACCTTCTTCTTCAGGTGCTTCTGGTGGACCGCGGCTGAGTTTGTTAACCCGAAGGGAAACTGGGATGCGCGCGATCCACGTGATGAAGTCTTCGTCCCGCGGGGGTTGTGGCCAGGGTTCCTGGATACCCGCGGGGTTGCTATCACGGTCCTGATCGTTGAACCCTGGCGGAACTCGGAAGTGATCCGGAGTCCGCCGGGGAGTCTTGGACACGTGGCTTGATCCTGCCCCTTGGTAGGGGTTGGGTTGTCGTGGTCTGCCCGGGATTGAATCTGCTTCGGGCGCCACGTACTCCTCCGAGTAGGATACGATCCAGAGATCGTGTCGGAATTTGGAGTCTTCCGAGATCTTTGCGGAGCGGTCTGCGCGCGTGGCAAAGCTGGTGCAGCCTCCTCGTCGCGCAAGTGGTGTTGGAGTTCGCCTTCCTGGTTTGCAATGCAAAGCCAGGAGCCGAAGATGAAGGAGGCGCCTGCCTCGAACTTGGTGACGATGGAGGCGCTGAAGGTGGCCATCGACTCTTTACTGAAAACTCGACGAGTAGATCCCCACGGACGGCGCCAAAGTGTCGGCGAATTATGCTGACTAGGTTCTCGAGGGGGTGCCCCGAGAGAAGGGTTTAGGAAGAAGTCGTCGAGAATCTAGAGCCGAAGGTGACAAGAGACGGTTTAGACAGGTTCGGGTCGCCGGAGCGTAATACCCTACGTCCTGTATGTTGTATCTTGTATTGATTATGATGTTTTGAGGGGGTCCCTGCCTCGCCTTATATAGTCCGGTGGGCAGGGTTACATGGGAACCGTATAGGACTAGGAGACTTTTACAAGTTTATCTCTAATTCCCTAATACAGTATATCCAAACCGACTAGAACTAATCCTTGTCTTGTGCGTCAAGTCTTGTTCATGGGCCGGCCCATAGGATGGGCCGCCAGGGTTGTTTAGTCCGTCAGGACTCTACACCCACAGGCGGTGAGCGAGGACCAGTGGGGGAGGAAGGGGATAGCGGAGAAGGAGCTGGCGAAGGGACGGCGGTGGCTGTTCGCGTGCGTGCGTGGGTGAGGGGCTGAGGGTGTGAGGTTGAGGATAAGGGGAGAGGAGGCGTGGGGCTCCTGAGGTGGGCTGGGCTGTATTTGATGGCATGTTAGCTAGTTCAACTTTAGGCCCATTAATTCTTTGTTTTATTCTTTTCTTTTCAAGATACATACGTATGAGTATGGCAAAATCTATGCATATATACCTAGATATGATAACGCCTAGAGAAACGCCTAGGCTAGCCTAGGCTCGCCTAGGCTCTAGTCGGTGGGTCACCGTCTAGAGGGCGCCTAGCGCCTTATGTAACACTGATTCCGGGTCAAGAACTAATTTATTCACAATAGTGGACACCAAAAGACCGGAAATCAATCCACTAGTCAAGAGGTGTGGAATCATTCCGGGTCTCTTGTTGTATCCATCATAAATAAATTAGTTTCTGACCAAGAATCAATCCCGGTCTTTAGATGTATCTATCATATTTTTTTTGTTCTATCTATCATTCCCGGCCTGGATTGAATCCGATGGAACCGAACAAGCCCTAAGAATAATAAGACCTTGCACTGAAATTTGTGTAACACATACATAGGACTTACAATATAATATAAAAGATTACACTACGCATTTAAAATACAAGAAATTAAAAAGAGATTAAACTTCACATATAATAGTAACAACCAATACTCCACTATTAATTATTTAATACAAAATTGAACAAATTAATATATTACATCCCGACTACTTGGTATGGATAAAATTGGACTTACATTACATTACAATACAATACAATACAATACAATACAATACAATACAATACAATACAATACAATACAATACAATACAATACAATACAATACAATACAATACAATACAATACAATACAATACAAAGAGATTAAAACTTGCATTAAAAATACAAGAAATGAAAAAAGAGATTAAACTTCACATAGAATATTAACGAAAATACTCCAATAGTAGCATCTGAAAATACAAAAACCAAAACAATCTAATATATTACCTGTCGACCACTTGGTCACAAACTAATTTTGCTTAAGTATCAGTAGAGATTTTTTGGAACAATAGAAACATGCCAATTATATGTTTCCACGTGATAAAATGCTAAGTGAACTGGAATGAAACCAGTCGATTAGGCAGCATGAAAACTCAAAAGAAAAAAAAGAAAATAGCACAAACTTAAACAATAACTAACATTAAATTTTTGGACCAACAAAAACATGCAATGTATAATTTTAGGTGATGAAAAATAGGGGGAACTGGGAAGCAAAATCATTGAATTGGGCACTAACAAGAATCATGTGAAACTTCAAAGCTCAATCAACTAAAAAATGAAACACACACATACATATCATAAATGAAACAATATAAAAAAAAGGAAAAACAACTTGAATTTTGGAAGACATGGAAAATAGATTGGAAATTACAAAGCTACTTATTGTGTAGTGTGAGCAACTTATCTCGTGCATTACTCGATTAGTCCAAGAGAAGAAAAACGATGTCCTTCACCTGTTCATAGTCCTGAAGAGAATGAGAAATCAGTTGAGCTAGAGTAGAAGTGTTGCCGCACTTATGCAGGCAGAGGCCTGGGCCAACGCCAAGTGACGATAGCGGGCGAGACAGCCAGGCACATGTGTGTTGATGGGCCGGGCTGTAGGAAATCACGTTTGGGACCGAATCAATACAGCCACATCGTTAAACCAGAGGTTAGGGATGAAAGTGGTATGTACATTTTTCGTCCGACCGACCTCAGGCACTCAAGCCCTCAGGTCTTAAATGGTACAGTCCGTATCCGGAATCGAAAAATAAATATCCGACCGTATCTATCTGTATCCGCGTAACAAAAGTTGAATGTCTATTGTAGATATATAAATCTCCGATGCATATCCGATATATTTTGTACTGTCCGTATTCGAATCCGATCCGGCAAAAAAAATAAATATCCGTATTCGTATCCGGACATATCCGTCCGTATTCGATCCGTTTTCATCCCTACCACAGGTGATTACTGACAGGTTTTCCATTAAACTCAAACTCAAGATTTCAAGAATGAAAGGTTTTCCATTAAACTCAAACTCAAGAATGACAGGTTTTTGACTAAAAAAAAGAATGACAGGTTTTCCATTAAGATCGATAAGGTTTTCTCTGCAAATGTCACAACGATGTTTGAACACATAGTAGTAGGAGTATTAAATATATGCTAATAATAAAACTAATTACACATATGGAGTGTGAATCACGCGACGAACCTACCGTCATTATGCTAATGATGAATTAATTAGAATTAATAGATTTGTTTCATGATTTATACTACATTTGTGTCATTAATTCTGTATTCAGTCTATATTTAATACTCATAATTAGTGTTCAAACAACTGATATGACACCATAAAAAGTTTTCATGTGGAGCTATCGTTTCTACAGACCAGTTTCAAACCCTCAAGGTACGTAAGCTATCGCTTCTACATGTTGTTCTGAAGACGCTTTCCGAAAAAATAGGATTACCAGTCATTTATTATGATCCCTAACAATATCACACCATCACATCTATAATTTTTTTCTTATACCAAAGTCTACCCATCTAATCTTTTTTTTGTTTTCTTACTATCATATCACCGCAGGCCTACGTACAGGTTGCTTGTCAACCAAAGTAATTGCATCTAGACTAGCTAGTGTTTTCTTTAGAAAAAAAAAATCTGGTTCCAGAAACGTACGGAGGAACAAAGGTTTGAAATAAATCGATAGTGGCTGGATGTGCAAATTGCAACCGTAAAATCACACGACTAATAACAAGACTAACCAATTGCAATGAATCTCTCTATACATATGAAAGCATCAATGCATACTTAAAGTTGCATCATGACTATCGAAATCTAGTAGATTATCCTTAGTCATGAATTCATGATGCGACAAACTTACAATATTCACAGTTCTCACATTATACATGATATTTAGGAGCACCAATGTACTCCCCTAAGAACATGGCAATACACGTATAAGATTAGATTCTTTCCAAGAAGAAATCCATAAAGCAATTAAATAAGGATTGTTAAAAACTCATAAGTTTCAATAACCAAGTGGGGGCATCATCTCAAGAGAAATAAATATTCTAAGAGAAATGATTTGTAAAGGGAAATAAACACTATAGTCTATAGGCAGCAATTAACATAAAACAAACCGAATATAATTATGAGCGCCATTGCCTGCGCCTGCGCCCCGGCGTCCCATCGAACGACGGGCGACGGGGCCATAACCAAGACACTGGATGCCACTTCCCGGCGAGTGGCAACTTCCGGCAGGTGTTACTTTCCTGTCCAGTGAGGTCGAGCAGATCACTGATAGCCATCCCTCTGACCACGTTCTGCTCGTTAACTTTGGTGGCGAAGTGGTAGACACAGCCAGATCGGACGGCAGGGAAGCCACTAGCCGGGAGCGCAAACGCGTGGCCGCGCGGCGGCACGAACAACGCGTAGTCCCCAATATGCCTCACGTCCGACACCATCACCGGCATGAAGCCACCACTGTCGGCCGCGAACATGACCTTCATCACCTTCACGACGAACCGCGGGGCGCGGCGGCGGGCGACGACGTAGCACGACGGCCACCTCGCGACCTCGTAGCGCGTCACCATGACGGCCAGGAGGTCGCCGCCGCACTCCACGAGGCACTGCTGGGTTCTCCACTCCCAGTGCTCCATGTGGGGACGTAGGTGCACCGCGCTCGCCACGAGGCTCCGCGTGTCGACGTCGCAGACGGCGAGGGTGCAGTTGACGCCGACGACCACGTAGGCTCGGCCGCGGAAGAACTCGAGCCCCCAGTAGAACGCCACCTGCTGGCCGTTCAGATCGAACCGGACCCACTGATCAGCGCCGCCGCCTGGGCGGTAGAAGGCGAGAACGCGCCCAGGGTAGGCGACGATCTGCTTCGGCTTGAAGAAGGCGAACGCCGTCCACCGGCCAGCAGGCACGTCGAGGGGGTCGTCGGAGAGGAAGATCTCCGACAGCTCGTTGTCGAGGTCGTCGAAGGCGGGGAGGGGCACCTCGGCGAGGGAGATGGGGTCTCTGAGGAAGAGGCGCTTGCCGTCGCTCACGGCGAGCCAGCCGCGCGACGCGCACGGGGTGGCCTCGTCTCCCCTGGCTGTGGGGTTCAAGCGGACGGGCGTGACGCGGCGGGGGCCCGCGGGCCGGACGAAGGCGCGGCGGCTGTTGGCGGCGGCGGCGGCGGAGCGCAAGAGGAACCATGGGCCGGGGACGAGGGCGCCGGGTTCGGCGACGGCGCGCCAGCCGCGGCACGCATGGCGGAAGCTGGTCGCGTCGGCGTCGGCCGGGAGGCGGGTGAAGATGTCGTGGAGGAACCCTCCGTGGAGGAAGGCCCAGTCCCTCATGGGGGATGCAACAACTCGGTGCAGAAAATGCGGTGCCGTCAGTTGAGGACGAAGGATCCGGGTTTATGTAGTTTGTTACGAGCTTAGCCTCCGCCTTCCGCGCCGGGCGGCCGCCGGCCGCCCTGTGCGGAATTTGGATATGCTAAACCTGTATAATTATGTAAGTGCATGAGATAGTATTTAACTGACAAGGCTTCAATCGTTTTGTGTTTTCTTTCAGCTACGAGGTTCGAAATTCCGAATTCATATGGATATGGGTGAGAAAACTTATTTTGCATCTATGATGTCGGTTTGGCCGCGAAATTTGGCAATGCACTTGCGCATGGAGGCTCCTGATGAGGAGAGAGGGATTTGAGCACTTCATCATTTTGGGTAATTATTTGAGCAGTTGAGTTTATGTCCTGTACAACTTCATTTGTGACTTGGATGACAGCAAAATATTGGGAAATGTTTGGAATGTCGATCATAACATCTGCTATATTACTTTACTGGGTATATTAAAAAGAATAGTTATACCAAGTTATAACGTATTTGACACAGAGCGCTTCTTGCTGCAACGCAGCGGCGTCAGGGTTTACATGAACAAGTGCAGGAACCAATGGTCAAATAAGGAAATTTGAAATTCTGGTGGTACACCCTCAAAACGATCTATACTAGTTTCTAACCTTCAATTTGTTTTGACAGCTAATCCTACATTCTTGTTGATCAGTGGACAGAGCTACTACTATATACCTCGTCGAATACTAGAATATGTGCTAAAACATGCTGAACCATCCCAACATGACATACGAACATAATAAACTTATCAACCCGACAAACCACCACAGAAATGAGAGGGTCGCGCTGGTATTTATATGCAGAGATAGCAGGGCATGCTACTATACCATAAAGCAACTCCCCCACAGGACACAACCAGCCAACCAAGTTCCTCAGTTCTCTTGTGTGGATGGATATACCCTGATGCGAAAATCATGCATCGATTCCAGGACCAGGGTACGCTGGCAGACTCATTATCCTCCTGTCAAGCACCGGAGCACCCACTGTGAAATGGTACAAGCTTTGGAACTCCAAATCTTTTAAGCCAAGTACATCATGAACTGCACAGAGATTGTAGTAAATTAGAAGCTAACATTGAATAGTGCTAAACACCAATGGAAGACCACCATTGCAAACTGAACAGAAATATCAAGATTTTGAATTTATTTAGATGTTGTAGATTGTAATTAAGAGAAAACAAATGCAAGTCAGAAGTGATGCTGTGCTTCATGATCACATGCAGAACAGCAACCTTGGAACATGAAAATCATACAAAGTGCTGCAAAGAAGTCTTATTGACTTACTTTAATGCCAACTATGTATTTTGTGAAGACAAATTTTGTGAAGACAAATTTTGTTTTTGCGAAACTGTGCAAATTATTAAATGGATGGATTGAATACTTAGATGTTTTTTTAAAAAAAAAAAAAAGAGTTGAAACGGCGTCACAAGTTCCTGCTCCTGTGCTGGACAGCAGATTTTCTAAACACCTGATGAACCTTGAAGATCTATGCAGACAATAATTTTGTTTTTCATCAAAAATTTGAGAAGTGAGACCTACTGGTGTGGTGAGGAGTGAGACCTACTGGTGAGAAGTGAGTTGGGTGCATAAGCATGTTAACCAATGCATTTCAGTACTTTGACTTTAGCTGGACATCATAAGCACAATATATATTACCGAAACAACTTTAAAACAATCAATTGTGTCAATCCACAGTAGTCTAAGGAAAGCCAAACACCATCTCTTTAAGGAGATTATATGTCTTAAGAGGATATGGACAATATATTGGTGGGAGAGAGATTTTGGGTTCTGATAAGACAAATTTATTATGTTGCTTGATTCAAAATGGGTACGAAATGCTATCCTTAAGTAAGAAAAACCCTTTAATCCCAGAAAATTAATCTCCAATTTATGGAGTATATCTACAAGGAAACCAAATTAACAAACATGAAAACCACTTCTGTCCTGTTTCAAATTAGCATGAATAGTACTCTTATCAACTAGAATATTACATGCTTTTTCATGGGAATTTGCGATAAGAATCATGGATTTTTCTTTTAGTTGGAAAGTTGGGTCCCCAAGTCTAGAAATTGTTTCTTAGATTTCAAGAAGAATGCCCTGTATAAATAGTCGTGTACACAAATGGAGCATGCAAAAGGAAGAAAAAAGAAATTCTGAATAGCCCATCAGTGATCAGGTCTGAATCTAAATCACCTATCATACTACCACACTCTCCTTAGGAAATGTCATCTAGCCATATTCTGCAGTGCAGATATCCTATCATGACTCAACATTGATGACAAAAAACATGCTTGTTAAATTGATATTTTCTTTGCAACTATTTAAAAACTATTTCAAAAAACAACTAAGACCAATATAGCACATTTTCAGCCATCATACAATATCTTAGTCCAAATTAGTCTCTTCCCAACCAATCAGTGATCACTGATCAGGTTTCAATCTAAACTGACTATCCTACTACCATGCTCTCCTTCGAAAAATGTTGCCTTAGCCATATTCTGCAGCACAGATATACCATCATGACTCAACATTGATAACCCTCCAAAAAAAATGCATGGTGAATCGATATGTTCTTTGTGACTATTTGAAAACCTTTTGCAACAAGTGTACTCTCTTAAGGCCTTTGGCCATTATTAATAATAAGTCCAGAATAGACCTAGTGGCATACTTCCTCAATTTTGTGATATAAACCTAGTGTCCAAGGAGGCATCGTTTTGCAAAGTCAGTCGAATCAGGGAATCGAGTGTGTAATCGTTGCAATACTTCCACAAGCTATGTTTACTCTAGCGTGGTCAGCTATTTAATCTATTTTGTGCTTCCTTGGCGCATGCTGCGTGCACATTGTGCTTTTGGATCTATCTTGAAATAAGTGGTATCACTTTCAAATAAATAACTAGGCTTACATAAAATACATGAGGACAATCTCTAAACATGAGTAACTTAAAGAAAGTTACTCTCCTACATGGCCTTACCTCTAATTAAAGAAATACAACACGGCATATTTTTTTCACAACAATTGGAAAGGAGTGTAACGATTTAAAATGTTCTTAGTTTTTGCAGACACTCGCTTTTTCAGTTAATGTAAGTTAGCAGAGGATTTGACAAAGGCAATACCTCCATGGTTAACCAACAAAAGTACTAAACTGTGACAGATCTATTAAAATGTATGCTCAACATACCAGCATCGTCAAAGTAACAGCCGATCCCTGTGGCAGATATTCCAACAGCATGGGCTTCAAGGTAAAGTACTTGACCAAGAATGCCAGTCTCCCAAAACAAACGAGGATACATCCATTCACCTTTATCATGCAACACAGGCTCGAATCTAGCAATCATCCCAAGGCTAAAACATCCATGTGAGGCAATTTCCTGCACAAAAAAACCAAAAGATAAATAGTAACATTTCTGCATGTACTAGAATCGGTTACATGGTCAACTGCCAAACTGAAGGGTGGAATGTTAGAATTACACTAACTAAAGGCAGTATGTGTGGATCTAAGCATAAATAAGCACTGATATAGTTTATAATTGAATAAGTTGTCAACCTTTTCCAAGGATCTAAGAATAAACAAGGGGATATAGTTTATTTATGTGTGGATCTAAGAATAAACAACTCTGTATGGCATCTTCATATACCTGAAAGCATGAGATCTGCATTGACAACCTTTGGCAATCCCCTTTCATCAGCCTGTAGAGCGGAAGGCCATCAGGGCACCCTTCCGGTCGAACCCACTCAAAGTCTTGCCTCATGGCACGCTGCAACGCACCAAAATGCTCCTCATTCCTCACAAGGAAGTAAAGCCCCTTTGGCAGCCCTGAGATGCGATGCACAAACAATGCGGCATGCACCTCTGCATCCCATGGTAATACACGGAATGGAAGAGCACACTGCTGCCCCTGCCGCTCACCTGAGCTAACTTCCCCTGACGGAAGGCAGTGCAGCAGCATCTGATAAAATGTGTCCCTCTCCATAACATGCACCCCGTCCATATCCACTGCGCTTCTCCGACGTCGCACCACCTCCTGGACTGTAAATTCCTTATACAGACCTTCCAACATAGCTGGGCTCTTCTGCCATGGCATCACAGAGAAGCATTCCTCAGGTGCAGGGCCATGCTTCTTCACTTCTTCTGCTGTGCGGTATATCACATCCCACACGACATGATCCTTACTTAGCGCATTTGCCTTCCCCACCCAATTCAACCCATCAAACCTCCTCAGCACCTCACTCATCCTGCCATAGTCCACCTCAGGCTCAGACCCGGCGGGAAATAGCAGAACAGCGCAATCTGGGTGCTGCCGTTCCGCCCACGGTGCCTTACCCTTGACCACTTTGTCAGGCAGCTCCTCAGGCATAGCAGCCGGCCTTCCCTTCTCAATTCCGATCAGCCTACCAAGATCCTCACACGACAATTCGTCGAGCAGCTTTGCATCCCACCCCAGCGCTGCTGCAGCTATTGCCACCGCGGCAAGGGCGTGGCCAACGTCATGGTTGCAGTACCGCAGTGCCCGCTCCCCATACTTCCACGCCTCCCGCCAGAACACCGAGGAGAGCGCCAACACCGCCGTCGCCGGCGCGGGCAGAATCGCGGCGCATTCGGCAGCGGGCGCCGTGGCTCGGACCTCAAGGAGGTGGTCGCGGGGGGCGTAGTGGGCGACGGCGAGCCGGCCGGGCTCCTCCGGGTGCGGGAAGAGGAGGTGCGCCTCGGTGGGGTGCAGGTTGCCGCTGCTGGGGTTGACGCGGAGCGACCAGGTGGAAAGGCCCGTGGACTTCCATGCCGACAGAGCGAGGGAGTGGAAGAGGAGCGCGGAGAGGGAGTCGACGGTGAGCGGCTGCGGCGGCGGCGACGGCGGGGGAGGGGAGTGGAAGAGGGCGGGGTAGGGGACGGGGGCGGAGGAGAGAGGCGGGTTGGGGAGCGGGAGCTGGAGCTGGGGCGCGGGGGCGAAGCGGAGGAAGGGGTTGGGCTGGTTGGCCCAGTCGAGGCGGCCCGGGCCGCGCGCGTAGCCGGCGGTGAGGTTGTGCTTGGTGCGGCAGTGGTAGTCAGCGGCCGCGGAGGTGGAGGTGGAAGGAGGGGTGGCGGAGGACATGGCGAGGCGGCGGAGGGATCGGAGTGGGAGGCGACGGTGCGGGCGCGGGGAGGGGAGGCGGTGGCGGAGGAGGAGCATTTCGGGTGGGGCGTGGACGGCCGGTGCTGGATTTCGCGGCGAGCCGGCGGTTCTCGGGAAACGAGTGGAACCGTGCGGAAGGGTTCGGTGGGCCGTGAGTTGGGCCAAGGATTATCTTATTGGCGTGAGTTGGGCCGAAGAGTATGTTACTGGCGTGGGGTGGGCCAGGCCAGAGTATGAGATTTTTGCGGGCCTTACAATCGACGACACAGTCGAAAACGTGTGCCCCCTCAAAAAAAATGTAGAAAACGTGTGCTCTTTTTTCTCAAAAAAAAAAGTGTGCTCTCAAAAAGAAAAAAGTAGAAAACGTGTGCTGGGTCTTTTGCGCAACAGAAACTCTCTTGCTGCTTCAGATATTTGCACTATCTCATATCTAATTAAATTATCCAGGGTGTTAATTATGGAAGCGAACGAATTTAGTACTGGAATGTTTCCAGAGAGGCAACTATTTATGCCATTATATGTCTATGAACCGACCAAAGTATACCCTTTCTGCAAGCCCCATAATGTTACCTTCTTCTGACAAGCCGTGCTTCATACTTTCATCTCTTTCTTAATCTGTGAGTATGAATGGTCATAAGACACTTTCAATTCTGTCTCAGGCATAGAAAGATGTATCCACGTGGTGATAATAGCAGCACCGAGTCACTATCCCTGTACTTATTATGCGTGGATAATAAACCGAGCATTTTCACTTCTCTTGAGCCTGGGAATCTGGGATGATGATCGAACTGACCTTGTCCATCTTGAACCAGAAGAACAGAAAGCACTACACTCATGCAGGTTCCTCCACTTTCCTCATCATCAATCTATCAGTGTTCAGAAACAAAACAAATTGGACGTGTTTGCTCTTGTTAAAGATGGCCTTATGTTGTTGCATTCGTAGTAGGTCGCTTCGCATTTCCAGGAACAAATGCCTGGGGATGCCCCAGCTGTTCCACTCAATGTTCAAGCGTCGATCCTCGGGCTACCTTGTGGGATCAAACTGCACTGTGAACGATCACCGAGGAATTCGACATGCTCCCATCCCACCTAAGGGCTTCTCTAGTGGCAAAGCTAAAGCGGTGCAACGTCCTATTTGGCAGCAAAATGAACCGATTCAACTACTAGAGTACACCGGATCTTACAGGAGTGAAAAGAGAATCGGATCATTCTTTTGCACCGATTCATCAGCTTCTATCAACAATAAACAAATGAATTCATACACTACCAGGAGAGAAGATAATATCGTCTCTGTACGGATGTAGGAGAAAAAAAGTGTTGATGTGGGTCCATAGCACTACAGAAGAATGAATCGGTTTAACAAAAAGTGAATCATGCACATACGTGGCTACTTTTTCTGACAGTGAATCGATTCACTGGTAGAGATGTCCTAAGTTGTCCCGGAAGTAGAAACGAGCTCGTCCACACTGCAGGACCCACTTGCACGGAAATGATATGCTGCATGTCACATGCATGAAGACGATACGAATGCATTATGCATGAGCCCTATCGCTTTATGAAAACGTCACCCTCTTTGCCATAATCCGTTAGAAGTCACCATCACGGGCACGGACGCGTACTGGTTTGCAAAATTTTGAATCTCTTTGGAGATTTTATGCAAGATCCCGTTTAGAGAAGGAAAAGTGTGTTTTCCATCCTTCAAGTATCGCCAAAGTGTGACTTTCATCCCTAATGTTTTAAGTGGTGCAAATCAATCCTTTAACTAATAAAACTGGTGCAATATCCATCCCTACCTCGGTTTAACAATGGTTTATGCCACATACTCATCTAACTAGTCGTCATGTCATACGCTGACTAATTCACGTCATATAGCTAGCGAGTGCCAGTGAATGTGTGATGGCATAGACAAGTCTTTGCTAAACAAATATAATAATGCTTAACCAGCGCTTTAAATAGAGTGAACAAATATGTTAAAAACTAAAATTAAATAAATCATACATGTCCAAAGCTCACAAAATAGCACAATAAAGATAGATGAAGTGCACTAATTTTTCATATCAATCTTCTAGGCATAATTGTGGCAGATTGTTCTTTTCCTTTCTAGGTTCATGGGGACTAACATGCTCATTTGCATTTCCTGAAGCAATGTTGAGTGTTGATGGACTTGCTGGACGTGGTTATGGGGCATAAACCGTTATTATATCAAGGAGGGGATGAATAGTGCACTGGTTTTATTAGTTAAAGGATAGATTTGCACCACTTAAAACATTAGGGATCGAAGTCACACTTTGGCGATACTTGAAGGATGGAAAACACGCTTTTTTCTTTAGAGAATGCATAAGAATTTCAGCTTCCAAAAAAAAATTAGAGGCCAAATGCCTGTTTAGGATTTCTGAAACTGCGCTGCGAGAGGTAATAAGGGCCCTGTTCGGCTGCACTATTGCCGGCTGCAGCTACAGTAAAATATATGGGTAGATACTGCAGCGGCTGTTAGAGCAGCCGAACACCCTCAAGGAGTGCTCCTCCCTCTCAAAAGGTTCCAGTGTGTGCAGATGGCTTGCACATGACGCTTTGCGTGTTTGAGACCCAACATCTCCAAGCACGCCATGCCGTTTCGAGCTCGGGGAAAGTAGGGAAGCAGTGGGAAGCTTTGCTCGTGAAGTAGACGTGCCGTTTCTTGTTTGAACGAATGTGGTTACGTGAGCTGTTGGTTAGCCCTTATCTCCGGGCCATGGTTAGCGCCGGCCAGAAATGTGTGCGTGAACCCGGTGGATGCTTGCCACAAGTGCTTCTCTCTCTCTCTCATTGGTACGAGTAGCTGGCTAGTGGCTATGGAGGTTCCATGTTCACTCGTGCATATAAAACGGTCCCGCTTCTACTATATTTATTTGCACTAGAAAATTAAACCACAAGCAATATACTTGCATAACTAATAATGTGGGAAAAGATCCGTATACAATTTGATCGATGCTAAAAAAATATTTATGAAAATAATCAATAAGTCTCTTAGAACCAACCAGCGATGTGAACGAAGCTGCAACATCGGTAACAACCATGTCTCCATATGAGATTGAGAACAAACACATAGCGTGGCAAGGGGCGTAATAATAAGCTGACAATAAAATGCACGTCTAATGCTATGCTCGAGAAACTTTGCAAACAGAAGCAGTGTGGTTATTGTCTCTTCTCCATCAAATAGTACAAGCGGCGTGCCTCTTGTCTCTTCCTTTTGGTTAGGGTGTGTTCAGATTGTAGGGAAAAACACTGTAAGAAAAACATTGTAGCATTCGCTGAGAAACGTGTTTTTGTGAGGGAGGAATAGTGAAAAGTTGGAATGAATAGTAAATAGTTAGAAATCTGAACATGACGAAAGAAGAATAGTGTTTTCCGAAAAAAAAAGAAGAAAGAAGAATAGTGTGTGAACTTAATTTCCAATACATGTTTTTACTGCTCCCGCTACCATCGTGCCCTTTTCTGACTTTTTGTTACCTTTGCAGGCTAAAGTAGCTGCCTACATCCAACGGCAACTGGCCATCTAGCCTTCAGCTACATTATTTCTCATGGAAATGCCATTTGTACCCCTACCTGTTCACGATTGTTCTACCCAGTGAAAAAGGCAAAAGCCTGCACGCCTCTAAAAACCCCCTCGCCACTGCGGCAGGCCCTCCGATCTGCTGCGCGGAAGTCAATGCGAGGTGCATCTGCTCTCCCAGATCCCCACCCACCCCTCCCCCTTCAGTTCTTCTCTCGATTCGTAGCAAAGTCTGTTCCTTTGGTTTCGCTCTCTTGTGCGATCATGGTCTGCAGAAGTATATACGAAGGGAAACGGGAGGAAGGGACTTGATCGATTTCTGGTGTAACTCGATCCAGTGTTCCTCAGTTGTTTAGGAGATTTCTGCCACGCGAGTTCTTAGCTTTCTTGGCTAGGGGGGGTTTGTTCGCTTTCTTGGTAAAATTTGTTTCTTTTGAAGTTTTGATCCGCATGTTTGTTTGTGGATTGGGGCTTACCTCCCCGCCTCTCTTCTCTCTTTTGTGAATTTCTTATGTCCGTGGTAACATCTTGTGTAGGATTTGAGCTTCTTGTAAGGACGATAAGTTCTTGGTTCTTGACACTGCATTGTTTGCTTATGGCAACACGATTGATTTCACTTGCAGAGGATTCCTGGGCAGAGGAGGTGGTAGAGCGAGCCATGGGAAACTCTTGCGTCACTGGTGCTTGTAAGGATTCAATCGAGCTTCTTTTTCTTGCTGCTTAAATTATTCTATTAGAACATTGATTACTACTTTACCTTAGTGTGCTGGTTGGTTTGTATTTGGATTCAGTTATAATTTTGGTCGATCACGGTACAGTATGTCTAATATGTAATGTTGCTATTGCTTTGAAGATTTATTGTGGCAATAAACTGATCCATCGCTGCAAAGAACAAAGTGCTTGACTTTCTATGTCATCCTCTTATCTATGGAGTTTGTTATTTTTCTAACTCACCACCGAGGGAGACTTCCCCAAGGTGCTTCTTTGGGAACTAGTGGATTGAAGTAGTATGGGAGAGACTGAAGGGGATGGTAGTTATATTTATGCTCAATCCACTTCATTCCACTTCAAACCACTCCTTTCCAAACAAACCCCAAGGGCTTTGTTCTAAGAAGGTACCGTGCTTTGAATCGGGGTCGGGATGAGTTTCAACTACTCCTGGAATTCAATGCTCTAACCGGCCCACTGTGAGAACCTTAGCGAGTATTGTGTGTTTATGTGCTAAGATTTGCAAAATCAGATCATTGGTTTTTGTTCTGTTTGGCCAACAGGCCAAGTAACCAATTATCAGGTAAACTGAGAATCATTTATCATAAATCAAATGAAATATATTCCATCTAGGTAAATACAAAAGTATTCTGCTGCTTTCCCATTCCTTTCATGAAATTTTTATGTTGGCGTTTGTTATTTGGGACTGCAGTCATGCACCTTAATCTGCTTGTAGCACGTAATCTCTTCATTTTCTCTCTTTCTCAAACTCTGCTCAACTGTTCTTGTAACAATTTTCAGCTCCTGCACTGCTGGGAAAGACCCATGATCCAGCTTTCAAGTGGAAGATTTACGGCTTCTCAGCTTTACTTGATAGGGGGCTGTATCAGCTAATTCTGCTCTTTTTGACTGCTGTGGATACAGTTGGTATGTATCATAATCACAAAATGAACCCATATCAAGCAGGCACAATGCATCACTCAGAGTCTCATTTGCTTTGTATGTTTGACGGCATAAAATATTTGTCTATTGAAAATGTTAATTAGATTATTCGAGGAAAAATTAATTAGAATGTAGGTAGTCACAAATAATGTTTTAGCGAAGTCATAAGTGATCACATTCCCAAAGAAAAACTCTTCACTTGACTTCTAGTCTGAGTTGTTTATCTTCTCATTAATTTATTTAACAGGTTCCTGCAAGTGATCCCAATGCATAAAAAATCTGGTGATGAGATTCCATATGTTGCTCTCGGCCTTTCAGTGTACCAAAACATCTTAAAGCCTGGTTCCACCTTGCATGCAGTGTTCGAGTTGTCAATGTACAACAATTCAAAAGGGACTTATCATGGATGTAAAGGTAGTTCCTAAACTTATTATTTCAAGTATAGTCATCTGATCACAGCTGGGAGTTATTATTCCTTAATGCTGTATAAGCTTTAGTTTGAACTTGGAAGCAATGAGCATCATATAATAATTGACCCCTGAAAATCAATATGTATAGAGTTTGATGTATTATCAAATTCTGTACTTTTTATTTTTGTACTATTTCGTTCACTTGACATCGTATTATTGCATCCTTGACCAATATTTGGGAGAACATTACTCTTACTATTTTGACCATTCTGTTTGCACTTCACAAAAGCTAGTCATGTGTACACGTTAAACTAATTAAAATGGTTAACTATGGGTATAAGAAGGTTGAATTGTGTTTGGGCTATTTGTAGCTTACAAATTTATAGGACTATATTTCTCATGCTGCTACCTTTATCTATGGGCAGCTAGCTACCACTTCCATGTCAAGCAAACACATTCAGAGAAAAAATGCTTGATTCCAATTGAAGAACTACTGAAATCATCTGAATATCTGGTCGACGATAGCTGTGTCTTTGGTGTGAGGATATTAAAAGCAGATATGTCTTCTCAAAACAAGCCTGTTGTGGTTTCAAAGAAGCCTATCACAGTTCAGAGCATCTTCCTCCAGAAAAAGGGATTCATCAAAGGCACCTACACCTGGACCATGAACAACTTCCTTGACAAGAAGCTCCCAGTTTGTTCTCGGGTATTTAAAGTTGGCGGACATAAATGGTATGCATTTATTTTGTTCTAGTGTAAGTTGTTCATATAGCAAACATATGTGATTTGTAGAATTCAACTCAGGTGATATTTGGCTAGAAGTATTAGTAATTAACTAACTATTCATGACGCAAACATTATTAATGGATATTTCTGTTGTACTAATATAATGTGTGGGTTTCTTCATGCAACAGAAACTCCTCTGTTCCTTCAAATATTTGCATTATTCCATATCCCATTTAGATATCCAGTGTGTCATCTATATCTATGGAGCTGAACAACTCACTCTCGCACTTGTATGATTCTAACAACCGGTGATTCATTCGAGTCTATTAAATCTACTCTTCTGGGAAGCTTAACCTTCTTTAACTGTCACTTGACATGGGCACATGGCTTCCAACAACATCACCTTCCAAGGATCCTAGAATTATCCTTCCTTCCTTTTCTTTTTCTTGCCTCTCAAGTATAATGCTATGTCCCTAAAAAAAGCAAAATGCTAACAGCAGATTTTTTTTTTTTTTGCTCCATTTCAGGCACATCAACATGCATCCACTTGGTGACCAGTACAGCACCAATTCTCTTTCCCTGTACTTACACCTTCGTGATCTGAACAAGCTCCCTCTTGAGTCCGGGATGATGATCGAACTGAGGCTATCCATCTTGAACAAGAATAATGGGGAACACTACACTGTTACAGGTTCATCTCTCCATAAGATCTACCTATCAGCCTCATAGAGTCAATTAACTATTACTTCTGTTTGGATATATCTATAACCTTACTTTGTCACAATATAGGTCGCTTCATGTTTGCACTCGCAGCAAAGAATAGCTGGGGATGGTCCAACTTCATTCCACTCAAGACACTCACAGACCCATCCAGAGGCTATCTTGTGGGATCAAACTGCACTCTGAAGGCAGATGTCACTATCATTGGGTCATGCAATGAAGGCTAGACCTTTGACGGCCTCTGAAACGAACAATGCCTTTGCACACTTGGAATAATTATCCGTTATGCGCATACATGGAGGCAACGCTAGTATTAATTTTTAATCACTGTCTTATTAGGCATATATATTAAGGTCAAGGGGTTGAGGCAATATTAGTGGACAGTAACTCAAATGGCTGATTTGAGTATCTTTTTCTTTTCATGTTTTGGACACATTGAGCTCCTGTTATGTATCACTTTGCCCGTGCGTGGCATTACCGACACCTAAAATTATGCATTTGTGTTATTCAACTTAATCAGCGTGATTCATGTCTCTTGGCTGGTCACACTGGATCAGTTTGTTGAGGTTTGCATGATGTATGGTTGCATGATCCCCTCTCGATTATTTGCATTGTTAACACATGCTTTGCATGATCAAAGGTATCATCAATTGTGATCCAAATGAAGCACAATATACATTGGCTAGTTCCAGCCAACCTTTTTTAAACTACAGTTAAATGCTGTAGCAGCACAATTAAAAATGTTTTAATGGTTTCATAGAAAATCAGTAGTCTCAAGTAAAGAATGGTTATATATTATCTGGAAAGCACCCGTGTAGCTACATACCGACACATTTGTCATGCATCTGCTGGACATGTACACGTGCCATTTTGTGCTTCAGAGTAGTATATATAAATGATTAGTCATTTAAATGCCTGGTACCGTAGCAAAGGTTGGATGGCATAAGTATCCTGGGTTGTGCTTTCTACATGTTCAGCTTCTCTGGTGTGCCAACTCATAAAATTCTGCATTTATGACGTTGGATTCAGATTAATGAGGTTGATTCATGGTCTCATGGATGTGAAATAGGGTGTGGTAAGCAATTGGTATATCTATTTCACACGTGTGGTCCCATGATCCCCATCTTCATGACCTGCATTGTAAACTGCATGTTACATAATGATACAGCAGAGGAGACATAGACATTAGACAGTGAGTGAAGACTTCATAATTTACTGCACATAGATTATTGGTAGGCTGCTGAGTAGTGTCAACTTTTGTTTTATTTCCATGTGAAAGGTTGATTCTAAATTTGTCAATATAAGGGGTCGCAGCTGCTTTTTTGCTAACATTGTTGTCAAACTGTAGTTCAGAAGCACCACTGCGGTCACTATCCATTTTGATACTAACCATTTTGTGAATGAGGAATTGACGAGAGCACCTGCCTATGACACTTTAAATTGCTCATCTACTCCATGGATAAATCACATTTGTGTTGAAATTAAAACTATGGAGTTACTGTTTGGTTGCATTTAGACTTATTCTGGAACTAATCAAACACATTTCATTCTATTAGAAATATTTAGCATTTTTTTTCAGACGTGTAGGAGAGCTGTACATCTTTCATATTAAGAGGGAAATAGGGAAAGTCCAATACCAGGCAACCCTCATATCTCGCCTAGGAGAGAAGAGAAAGGTTGCAAGACAACATATCAACTAATCACCTGTTATGCGTAGATAACGACCCAACCAGGATCAAAAGTTTACCTTAGTATTCCTAGGTCTTCTGCATGACCAAAAATTAACTCAAGCTTTCAAGCTCCAACAAAACACCATAATTTCATCTCTTCTTTGAAGAAACGTTTAGCAATATTGGCGATGCCACGTTACGAATTCAGTGACAGGAAAGGTTATATCTGCATAAAACCGAGAAATAGTAAGACAGATTTTCACCGAAAAGGAAATGATGAAACAGATAACGCTTTCAATTCTGTGCCCTGAGTATGTCAACCAGCCGACCTTGTCCTGAGATTCCTTCGTCACTTTTGAACGCAATCAAAATTGATTCCCTATATGTCTGCTTGCATTAGAGAGCCTCAAGAGAGCTGTCTTCTTGATACCACGCGTGCAGTTGAGTCCGACATGGGCACGAATAATGAAGAAAGAGAAGCTCGCCGTCTTCTCGTTCGGCGACGGCTCGGGCTCAAGCTCCCAGGTGACTCGCCGATCCCTAGCGCCCGCTGTACGAGTTCGTCGACGGCACCTTGGATGCCTTTGCGCGGCGAGTAATTTTTCTCCGCGGGATGGCGGCAAATACGCGCACCAAATCCCTCGCTCACGCTCATCCCCAGCTCGCGCGCGCTATATTTTGTCATCCGCTCTCAAATCTCTTCCTCCCACATCCACCCAAATCTCGTCGGAATCCTGCAGAAGCAGCATGCGGCAGCAAGAGAAGCTAGCAGCAGCGGCTGCACGGGAGCTGCTTGATGCAGCCGCCACGCGTGAGCGCAAGGGCGCTGCAACTCAATCTCGGAAGGGCGCAGCATCAGCTAGCAAGGGGAAGGGCATGGCGGCGGCGGCGCCGCAGAAGGACACGAGAAAAGTTGCACCTGCGGCGGAGCAGAGTTCCACTGGCCGCGCTTCACCGGTGCTCCCACCGCCGGCGCCGGCGCCGGTGCCTTCTTCAGTAGCCCTGCACATAGCCCGATGTCGATGCCCCAGCCTTGGATGCCTCCTCAGTTCTCAGATCCGGCTACCTGGTAACAAATCACTTCCAGCTACATAGTATAGATTAACATATGTATGTAGATCGATGAAATATTGAGGAAAGATTTGGGTGCTAGGTAGAATATCATAGCTGGTGTGTGCCGATTTGGTCAAGGGGAATTATTGGGTCTGGAACTTGCTGTACCTTCTACCGTTTCTCGTCAGAAGTAGACTACTAGTAGAATGAACTCTGAAGATCATAGGCTCTCGTCAGAAGAGTGTATATTTCCTGTTGGGTCTGATTTACTGCACAACTCTGAATTATGTTGATTTTGCATAGTCAAAAATTGGATTGAGCATCTATGGACTAGTAGCTGAATTTGGGTCTAGGTTTCATATTATAGAGATGGTACTATGGCATTAAAATAGCACTGGATATGTTCTACGTGGCAGCTCCAGTTTTCAGTCAAGTTCACTAATGTATAATGAAGCCTTGATATAATTTTGAAGTATCTAAGATTTCTTTCTTAAAATATTGTGCCCATAGATATATGCTATAGGTTCTGCTGCAATCTTATAATGGCTTGTGCTGTTATATGAAAAGTAGATAATCAATACTTTTAGAATTTATTCTTTGATTGTTCGTTTATATTGATCAGATTCCTTCCGTGCGCTCTTTTAACACATGGAATTTACTGTTATCTTGTAGTGTGGTTCCAGAGTTCATCCATGATCTGTGCTTGCAGCATTTAGGACTTTCAAGGGAGAACATGCGAAGGGCACTTTTTATTAGTGGAAGTATCATACAGCATAGTTTGACTGATGCTAATGTTGAACAGACTTATGAGGACAGGCTGCTGTTGTCAATGTGTACCTTTGCCCATCTATGATGTAATGTCCAGTAGATGCTCTATCGTCGGGTCATTTTGAGGTGTGATGAAAAGCAATCCTTGTGTTTATTTTGAAGTTTGTAACTTCCACCGCCATGGTTTCAGATATGCTGGAAATCACCGAAATGAATTTCTGTGGATGGTGTACTGGTTATTTCATCGGTTTTATTGCTTGGCTGTTTCATGTAAGTTTAATCCAATTGTTAAAAAAAAAAATACTAGCACTGGCGTACGTGTGAAACGTATGTGATAAGTGGCGGAGGCAGGATGGGAGGGCTGGGGGGCTCTATTACCTTCTCCTTCCTCCAGCACCCCCTTTCTTCTTCCTTGCTCCATTCTTTCCGCTTCTTCTCCCTCCTCCTTCCCTTCTATTTCAATGGTGTTCCCGGGGTAGGGAGGCTCCAGCCCCCCACGCTGGATCCGCCATTGTATGTGATACAAAGGATATAGTAAAATCAGTGGGTAAGAAATTGGAGCTGTAAGAAAAATGTATAGTATTCTCTTCAGCATAAAATACAATTCGTTTTGGTTTTATTAGATGCTTTTTAGCTTTATTAGATACGTATATTTCATTATGCATCTAGATATACGCTATGTCCTTTTGAGGTGAGTCCTCATTGCAATGTTGAACATATGCTCGACAGCCTTCTCTTGTTAAGAGTCTTTTATTTCAACAAATTTTATCTCCCCACAAGCAGCCTCTGAGTGCGTCGGCCGCTCCATCTTCCAACAGCGTCAGGCTCAAAGGCAAGCCATCCTTTTGCACCAGCTCACATGTGACAATGGCCATGTTTGGTTTCCTAAGGGTAAATTTTAAGGCAAAGCAAATGTTTTGCCCCCTCTCCATTTACCCTCCACAAATTTACTCCTTATAGTGTTTGGATGGAGGGGTAAATATGATGGGCAAAACATTTAATGCCCACCTTCTCCTTCTCCTTCTCTCCTAATTTACCCCAATTTGCATCTCTTGGGAGGCAAATGAAATTGAGGGGGGCAAAATATTTATCCCTTCACATTACCCATGGTGTCGGTGCTCGGATTTGCGGTCCGACACTAACTAATAATCGTGCTGCGGATCACGTCTCTCGATGGTAATGCAAGATGAACACGAGGACACGGGGTTAATCCTAGTTCCAGCCACGGGGTCGTACGTCAAGCAAGAAGTGTGAATGCACCGTGTATCTTGCACTAGGGTGCTTGTAGTAGGGGTTTATAAGGTGGGCGAGAGAGGAAGGGAAGCCAGTATCGGTGGAGATGAGTGTGAGCTCGAGTCGTATCTCTCTCTGTCTGGGTTCGCCCCCTCCTCTCCCCCTTTTATAGCCCAAGGAGGAGGAGAAGTTACATGAATGGTTGTGCGTCAGGAGCTAAAGTAGCCTAAATGGCATTGTACTGGAGGCGTGGCGCCGGACATGTCTTTCGTTCTTTGTCGATTCACCATGCCGAGCGTAGATCGCGCGAGTCAGCTTCAGCTCCAGTGGGCGGCATGGCAGTCATTGCTTGATGATTCGAGCCATTGCGGCCGTCAAGGGATGGTATTCGAGGGGTTGGAGCTGACCGTCGTCGCCATCCGGTCAGATACGTACACATATTCAAGGGTCGTCCCATGCTGTGATGAGGGTTCCTGAAAGTGCACTTGGCCCCCTATGTGGGTTTTGGTGTTGATGACATAAGCAATTAAGGAGCTAATGAGATTATTTGAGATGTTGTAAGATTCAAAGCTAGAAGAGATACATTTTGGTGAAAGGAAGTCCCTCTTTAAAAGAATGGAAGGTGACCATACTTCATTGAAGATCCTTTATCTTTTTTCATTTTTAAAATTGAGTATAGGAAAATCCGTACTATTAAGAGGGATGTGGAGAATTACTTAGAGATGCTCAAAAGTGCTTAGTAGTGATGATAACAACCTATGAGAGACACAAAGGCTAACACACTTGCACTTATCCTGAAAATCTGCTCCATGTCGGAAGTTCCTAAGACCTTCGGAAGTGCCGACAGGTACCTTCGGAAGTTTGGGAATACTTCCGCCAGGGTCGCTCAGCCTTTTCCCAACTTGAATTAAATTTATTCTTCGGAAGTTCCTAAGCTCATCGGAAGTTCAGACAGACACTTAGACAGCACATAACGGCTAGTTTTTGGAGGAGCGGGTACAAATACCCCCTCATCCCTCCTTCATTAGCCGCCGACCCCATTCGAACTACACACTTTCTCAAGCTCTCTCCTCTCTTCCCAAACCTTCTCTTGAGTCATTCCTTCACCCTCTTTGAGCTAGAGCTTGGGATAAAGCAAGATTGAGTTGAGAGCCTTGAGATTTGAGTTGAGGAAAGCAAAACTTTGGTCTCTTCAGCACTTGAAGCATCTCCGGTGATTGAATCGCGTTCATTACTCTTGGAGCTTGCTCCTAGACAATTTGGCGTCGCCCGTGGAGTGCTCAACGGATTGTGAGCTCCCCGGGAAGTTTGTATTACCCATTCCTTCGTGGAAAATCTAGTAAGTGACTCAAACTTTCTTTGTGGTTGATTTGAGGGAGGAAAAGGTTAGTTGACAACCTTGCACTTTGTGAGCTCCTCAACAGAGACGTAGCTTCCTTAGTGGGAGTGAATTTCGGAAATAAATACTTGTCTCTTGTCCATTTACTTATTTGTTCTTGTTGTTCATACATGTTCATATTGTTTATCTAGGTCTAGACCTTTATTTGACCCGATATATCTCTACAAGTTGTTCCGCTTGATAAGATCATATTGTATCATCTCCTGGCATCATTGCGCAACTTTTGATTCATACAGAATTTCTGATTTCGCTTTAGATTTTGAATTTTGTGAAGAACACATCTGTTATCGGAAATTCCGTAGAGCTTTGGAAGTTCCGTTGCTTCGGAACTTCCTAAGAGCTTCGGAAGTTCTAAAGAACTTTACCGCTGCTAAGTATTTTTTCAGGAAATTTGAAGAAGCGCCTATTCACTCTCCCTCTAGGCATCACAACGGTCCTTTCAGTTCCCCCACCGGAGAAGGTGCGGGAGTTGTTGGCACAACGTCACGGCACGGTGCGGGCCGCACAGTGCAACGCACGCCCACGCCGTATCGGGAGTTGGTCACGCAGTGGACGGAGCAGACGAAAATGACCCCGGGCGGCGTGGGGGCGGCGATTGCCTTTTGACTCTCACACCACGCCGTCGTACGAAGCATTGAATACGCCCGTCAGAGGAGCAGGCGAGCGCGTCCCCTCGTGAATCGAGGGGGAGCCTCAGGCGAGGCGGAGTCCCCCGGTGTCGAGGGCTTTTCGGAGGGCTCGACAGGGAGGTCTCGTGCGAGACGAAGATTGCCCCCGCTCGAGGGTGGTCGATACCCTCGAGCGGGATGGAGGCTGTGGGGCGCTCGTGAGGGCCCTCGCACCAGGTCTCAGTCGGGCCATTTCCCTTGATCGGGTCGTGAGCCTTGTTGTTAAATCTGCATTGCATGTGTTAGACCAACGGTAGGATTCTTACTTGGTATTCTTAGGGTGATTACCTTCTACATTAGGAGACCCCTAATCTAGGTACCCCATACGTGGTGTTTGGGAGCTTTGGAGGTAAATTAGGGCAGATTTGCCATATTTGCCCCCAATCCAAACATGTCTAATATACACAAATATTGTTTGGCATCACTTTGTATCAGTGCATATTTGAATTATGGCAAAAGATTTTGTCTTAGCCTCGATATATTAACAACCTGTCGAAACAGTATACTTACGAAGTGAACAATTCAGAGATCATTAAGTAAAAAAGCCAAGAAAATAGGAACAAATAATATAGGTTACCTACTTTACAAACTGACGTTAGCCACAGCATTGGTACAGAACTGTATATAACTGCCCGTGACTCTGGCGCCCGCTGTGTCGATTCCTGATGGGGGTGAACCGTAGATGGGCTCGATTCTTGATGCAGGCCGAGGAGCCGGAGGAGGTCCTACACGGCCGACGGTTTGCACGACTCCTACATGTACATACATTTTTTTTCTTTAAAATAACGGAAAGGAATAGATGATGATTATAATGCATGCATTGGTATGAAACACTACCGTCTACCCCTCCGTCCTAAAAGAGTGTCTTTCTCGCTTCCAAGAAAACATACGGCCAAATATTTATAAAAATATATTAAATTTTATATGATAATATGAATACTATTAGAGCTATTCACATCCAGTTTTTTTATAAAAATTATTTGGACACTTAAATATTGCACGTATTTTCTACAAATCAAGTCAAACTTGTAGCATGCACACCAACGGCGACACGTTTTAGAGACGGAGGGAGTACTGCTCTCTTTGGCAGTCGTGGACCAAAAACCAAGGAAGAATCAACCAACGTGGATTGGAGCCCCCAAAATGACAGGAAGTCTTAAGAGGGCTTGAGGTGAGGCGCTATAAGAGCATCTCCAGCGGAAGTAGTTAAATTGGGTTCCTAAATTCTATTTTACGAGTCTAGTTGTAAAAGAGCCTAATTTTGCTCTCAACTCCAGTGTGAGTCTCTATATGGGCTCCATTCCCTGTGAAACACACTATTTCAGATTTGAAAGAAAAATAAAAATAATAAAAATTGGTGGAGCCCATGGATAGAATGGTGGATAGGAGGGTCATATTTCTCTTGGATCAGATTTTAGTAGAGCATAAAAAATATAATCCCATTTACGATCCCCGCTGAAGTTTTTTTCTCCCCTCCTAAAATTTAGAGTAGAGACTTAGATAGAGACCTCTACTGAAGATGCTCTAATCTTCATCTCCAACGATCGACCAATTCGACGTCGACTTCACCAGCAAAATTCATTTATCAGGTTTGGCTATGTTTGTTTTCCACCCCAACTTATATAATCTATTTTACAATATATAAGCTAGAGAAGTGGGGACTATTGAATTATAATAGTCTGGCAGGAATTTTCATCATCTATAATGCTATTGATGTTTGTTTCAGCTTATAGATTATTAGATTTTTTAGGCTTTATAGATTAGATGGAACAGGCCCTTGCAAGAGTCTAAAACAGCCCAAGTTTTGCTCTCAAAAGGCCCAAGAAAGGCAAACATCAAGCCCAAGACCAAGCCCAAACCCAAATCTCCGGTCTCCTCCGTCGCATGCGCGCGTCAACCAACGCGTACCCAAATTCCCCATTCCCTCACCTCGCCGATCCACCGCCGCGAGCCCGCGACTCGCCATGCCGGCCGCCGCCGCCGCCGCGCCAGCACCCGCACCGCCTCCTCCTCCGGCTGGCCTGGACGCGCGCACGGGCGGCCGTATACTGCGCCGCGCGGCGGGGCACCTCCTCCACCCGGCGTCGCTCCCGCCGCTCCTCCTCGCGGCGCTCCTCCTCCTCTTCTTCCGCTCCGCGCTCCTCGCCGGCACGCTCCGCCTCGCCTCCTTCGCCGACCGCGACCCGGCCCTCCGCTCCCTCCTCGCTCGCCTCTCCCCTCCCGCCCCGCCATCGCCGCCCCCTCCCCCGCACCATCTCCCGCGGCGCCGCTCCCCGTTCACCTCGCCGTCGTCCTCTCTCTCCGACGACGATGTCCTGGTAGGCCCCCTCGATCCCGCGGCCTCCGCCCCCTCCCGACGCCGCAACGCCTCCTACCACCGTGTCCTATTCACATCCAACTCCTTGGCGCCCAAACCCTACCCCGTGCCACTCCCCAACCCGATCCCCGCCTCTGGCTCCCCCTTCTTCCTCACCGTCCACAACGAGACGGCGCCGCCGAAGCCCGCTGTGCCGCGGGGCAACGAGCTCCGCTTGCTCGACTTGACCCGGCGCGACGCGGCGGCCATCATCAACCTCCTCGCGCTGCTCTCCTCCGCACACGTTCTCGCGATCCTCGGGTACATCGCCGTGCACTCCGCCGCGCTGGGCGCAGTGTTTGTGTCCGTCGCGGGGCGGCAAGTGCAGGGGCGGCGGCGAGGGTTCCTCCTTGCTGGCGCCGCCAGGGGTGCTAGGCGGCTCACGGGGTTCGCGTTCCTCCCTTGGGCAACGCGGGATGCCGTTGTCCAGATGCTCTGCCTCTGGTTCTTCGCCGATGTGCATGACCAGGCCCAACTTTTCAGGCTCTTTGTGGTCGCCAAGCTCATGCCATTCTCTGCATCCGTCAATCCGTGGCTTGCTGCCGCAGTTGCAGGCCCAGAGCTCGATGGTTTCTTCGTTGCTTGGGCCGTCCTTGATGCAGTCATCTCTGTGTTGTTCACTGTGGTTCCATGGGTGGTTGTCATGGACCGTGATCCTCGGCCACCTGGGCGAAATGCTGTAAAGGAAGGGTGCTATCTTGTGTCTCTGATGGCAACTGATGCCACATTGCTCAAGTGCTGGGAGACAGTAGTGTGTGGCAGCATGGGCCGTCTCATCATGGTGACATTTGGTGGAAAGGTTCTTGGTGGATTTCTCCATGCAATTGCCGAGGTCTACTTCATGGTGGTGTGGCTGCTGTTCTATTTTGCGGCAAGGTGTAAGGAGGTGCGGTTGGGGGGCCGTCAATTCGGACTAGAGGATGTGGCAGCTGCTATTGATGGATTTAGGTAGTGGCCAGCTGGTGGTGGCTTCTTGGTTCATCAACGCATGAGGAGAGGTATTTTTCATGCCTCGGTGCTCATTGCTGAACACTACCGACCTTGGTGAAGTAGATGCCTTTGCAGCTCTCTTGATCTTCTAAATCTTGCTGGGATGGTACATGATTCAGATGAGGAAAAGAGAACGTGACAATGTTGTATGTACAGTTTTTGCTCTCTTCGGGGTATTGCACGTATAGTTGACACCATGTGTTCCCTTTTGATGGGAGGCAAAATGCCTGGTGATAGGTGTTGTAGCCCCACCATGATTTGTGAAGTTTATACGTCCTACGGTGTGGTAGCAAAATTTTCCTGAGTATTATGTTAGGTTGAAGCTTGTGATGCTGTCATTTCACACACCGGTGACAATGTTGATATGCACCTATTTTTGTTTGTATACAACTTTTACTCCCAGACAATAACCATGCCATTGGTTCTCTGAAGAAGTTGGCTCATGAATGAATTCCTGTGGCACCGAGGTCTTTAATAGTGTTTGTAGTGGCCTAGTGACAAGGTGGCAAAATACACCATGCCATGTACAGCGGCATGTACCGCACAATTAGCTAGCTAGCTATAGCAAAGTTATCATTGGCTACAGTGAACCTATAGCTTTCTATTTTAGAACCCTGTATGGCACAATTATTATCTTCTCCAATAGATGTGATAGCCTTAAGCACTCATGATCAGAAAGCCTTTGCAATTTTTAGAGAATACCCAGGACCATCTTAGCATCTGGTTTTTATTTATGGAGACCAATATGTATTTTATATTTCTTCGTAGCTTTTGATCACCTGGTTGCTTCATACGGCATACCATATGTTAACCCTTTGGTGAGTCTATTTTCAGATTTTTGCAGTTGATTCATCAATCTTAAATTGGTTGTTTAAACCAGATCAGTTTTTCTCCTGTGACACGCAGGTGATCTACACCCCATTATATTAAGAAGAAGAGTCGAAGAAGACTCATACATGCCCATTAAGGAAAGGTTCTAATACACAAGTATCTCAACATTATGAGAGCTATGGGCAGCATCCTAAACATGAAACCTATGGCCATATGCTTCTAATACCTTTGGCCCCTGACATACACCACAAATGTGCCTCATCCTTAATGTTCTGCACGGTCAAAGTAAATCTAGGTGAGACCCCTAGAAATATTATAAGTGTATGGACACGCTTTTGATTTTTTTTTTTGGAAGAGTAGTAACAGTTTATCACATTGTTGCCATGAAAACCAATTTTGCACATCCAAGTTGGCCTTGCACAGTTGCAGTTCATTCTTAAGGTGCTCACCTGTTACATTTGAGCTTAGCACACAGAATAGAAATAATTGACTTAGTTCAAGCTAATATGTGGTTCTTTTGTTGTGTGAGAATTCTATTTTGACTTGTGTTACTTATAGCTTATGTCATGATGACATGTGTCTACATGTGTTAGATATTTGCGGAAATAAAATTGACTTCAAAATTGTATGTAAATTGCTCTGTTGCTCACATTGATCTGTGTTTGAGCGTACACATGGACCATGTTTTGCTTGTTCTAAACAATTTTGTGGGCCTTGACCTTGATTGTGCTACAAGATTGTATACTATGTTTTGGTGCATATTCCTCAGTTTATGCTAGTTCCCATTCCGGTGACTTGTTCCTGTATTGTTTGTGGTTGGTTCTTCACCTGTATACATCAGTATCTGTACAGTCCGATGATCATGTCAGATATCAGTTTCAACTAAGAGACAGCTGTATATTGCTCCAGCAGAACTCATATGTATCTCTTTGCAATGCCCGTATACCTTTATCATTCTACTTATATTATATTGAGTCATCGGCTGCTTCTAGGTTTCAAAGATCATGAAAATAATCTACTTTAGTGAGATGGGTTTTGGGCTATCAGAAACGTGACAATTACTTGCTTTCTTAATTTTTTTTCAAGGGGTCTAGTAGAAATGTGATATCAGGCTTCCAGCTTGATACATATACTGCATGCAAAAGTATGTTTACTTGAAATCTTACTGTACCACGTGGAAATTTTTCTAAGTGCAGAACATCACATATTATGCTATTTCTTTTTGGACCTTTTCTTTGGCCATTGATTTAAGCTTCTATTTTTTGTTGCTGAGGAACATAAAGAATAAATCATAGCCTAGTTGGTAAAGGAGTGTATTGAAGAGACTATGTAGGCATGTGCCACATTGCTCTGAAGCCTGCTACGTGATTTTTTTTTCTATTTCCATGTAAGGTAACATGTTTTTTTCTTCTTAACTTTAGGTCAAAAAGAACTTACTCATCCTTTGATGAAGCGAGATTTGGATTTGTTTCACTGATATTATTGGTTTGTAGTATTTTGTGAGCAAACAGGAATGTGACTTCGAGATCTCAATTCCGTTTTACCATCAATCTTGCCGTCCAAAATTTCAACTGAAAGAATGGCAGGGGCTGGTCTCGTTCTATGCGAAGTCATACTTAATACTTTCCTGGTGCTTTTGTGGTTTCTGACCGATCTTGTGGAAAGAAATTATGCTGATATTGCTCTGGCACGTTCATCTGTTATGTGTGAAGTCTACTAAGTTTATAGCATGATTTGTTAGAGCTGAATCGTTTGTCTTATTCCTCCTTATGAAACGCGGCGCTCTACCGGCGGGTGCACCTGTCCAGACAGCAGTAAAAAAATTCACCTTCCGATTTCTATCCGAGGTCGGTTAAATTTACGTCCAGGTTTTCACCACGCTAGCTACATGTCCCACCGATCAGTCACCGATGATGCACGGGCAACCCGATATTCTATTTTCGCGTCCACGCACGTGTCCTCGGCGCACTCACTGGAGACCTCTCGAGTCGTCCTGCCTCTTCTCGGGAAGACACGGGTAAAAGAAGATGAAACCAATCCTTGGCTCTTCCTCTTTTTCGCCTCCGTCACCCGCCGTCGCTCGGTGGGAATCCGGCAGCAACGGCGACGGCGCGCAGGCAGGCTCCCGTGGCGGCAACGGGCGCGCGCGGGCAAGCGCGAGGCGCATCACGGCGCTTGGGCGGCCAGCGACTGCACACGGCGGAATCCGACGGCGGTCGACCAGCAGCGAGCGCAACCTGTCCCGGCAGACAAGCGAAGCGAGGATGCGCTGGGCCAAGCTCGGGATCCACCCCAGCCTCGGCAGCCGCGCCGCGCCGCAGCAGCCCATCCCTCCATCCACGCTGCCGGCTGCCCTCCGTCCCTTGCCCACCTCTGCCGTACAGCGGAACACTGATGCGCGGTTGGACGCCGCCCGCCACACGGCCATGGTCCGCGCAGAGATCGACGAGGCAGGAAGGGGAAGCCTCCGACGGTCCATGCCGCGCCTGGGCAGGTCTGCCTCTCCAATCTGATTTTTCGTGTACGTCATGTTTCCACTATTTTTGTCTAGTCAAAGGAGCTGTTCTGGTTTCAAATGAAAAGGAAAGAAGTCGCTCCTCCTCCGGACGGCCGTCATTCATCCACGCAGGTCTCCCTCTCCATGTCATGTAGCCTACGATTTGGGCGTTGATTTTTCTCCCTATTTCAATGTTTCTTCAACAGAACGGAAGAACTCGGGCACCTCATTCGATTTGTAGACCTGCTTTGGACGATGATGTTTAGGGTTTTGACATTGGGGATTTTTTCTTTGGTTTCATGGTTTCGAGACTTCTTTTACTTTGGATGTCCTTCTCCACTTACCAAGTCGAATAGATTTCGGGATCCTTTTCCTGATTTGATTTTGTTCGTCTACCATTCTGATGTGGTGGCCACGTTTCAGGTGCTGCTGGGCTTCTTTGTCGTTGTTATCTGGTTCTCACAAAGAAGGACCAGCTAATCGCATCAAGTTGCCAGCGTGTTTCAGATAAACCTCATTTTTTAGAAATTGTTCACTCTAGGTACCTAGATTCGTCTTTAGCTGTTTAAATCCTTAAGGAAGCTGTAGCTTCAACGACATTTCAGTTAGGTATTAGGTCTGTGCGTCATGCCTAAGCTAACTGCATCTTAAGTTCAGCTGCATCATTCGGCGCTTTCAGTATCGTACAAACACTATTTATGTGATATTGGAAGCTGAAACCCTGGGAAAGATTTGTCTAGTGGTACATTTGATATGTGATTGATCAGAGCTACAGCATGGGCATAAAATTTAAACTGTATAATAGAGCCAGCTTGGAACAAATTTGAACTGATGTATATGAACCTCCTTTTTTGAGAGATAGCAATTAGTCAAAGCAGCACTAAGTAGACAGACAACTACAGCTAGTGTTTGCACTTTGCAGTAAACTGTAGATGACTTATTTTCTTATTCTAGCTTAGTACGTGTAGTTCAAAGTATTGCGGTGTGAATTTCATGCACAACAGATTTAGAACCACAGGTAAGCATGTCAAGATTTAACCGCAGTTGAAAAGAACCAAAAAAACTGCACCGTGTTTTGCTTTAGAATGTTTTTTTTTGCTTTAGAATTTTTTTTAGAAAAAAACAGATGACGCCTACGTAAAACATGGTGATGCTTACATTATGTACATAGTAATGATCCTTGGCTTATTTTCATTGTAGGTTGCACTTTTTATTTTTTTAAAAAAAATCTTGCCAATAATGCTTTTTTCGATTACCGAATGAAAGCAAACAAATTTATAATAATTGCCCCCTTTTCTCCACTGTAAATCCTAACTCTCCAATATGAATAAAAGGAACTATTTCCACACCATTCTATATTCCTTTACATACTTCTCTGTCTATTGCGAACATCATATATGACTAATACCTCATGTCCTGCTTATGATTGTTTTTGTGATGACATATATTTACCAAACTAAAGGTTTTATGTTCTGTTTGACTTTTATCATTTTGCAGTTGGGACTACATAGGTGCAGAATACATGTCAGACTACATATCACCACTACTGTATTATTTGGTAGGTAAGGTTTTATTATGTCAGAATCAATCATGTGCTAACACTCACATGCATCCACGGACCAGCTAAACCAAAGCACTCTTCTATATTCCTCCTGACAGACTTATCAATCTTCATTCTTCAAGATTGCACGGATACTTGCTGAATCACAAAAACAATGGAAAAATGTATGTGAACCAATTTTAATTCATACGCACCACGCACTCAGAATTCGTCCATTGCCTTTTCTGTGAGTGCAAATGGATAACATATAGGTGTGAATGACTTGCCAAACTACTTATTTATATTTTCATTTTACATGTACATAAAAGGGTTAAATACGCCATAGTATTAGAAAATACTCCTACTTCTGGATTTGTACCATGCCATGGAAATATTTGCTGAAGGGCGGCCCTGGTGCAGCGCGTAGTCGCCTTACCGTCTGTAACCGGAATCCAGGGTTCGAGCCCCAATCTCTGCACTTTGGTGCAAGTAAGACTGTTGCGCACTACATGTGGCTTTCCCCCAGACCCCGTGCAGTGCCGGAGCCTATGAGTACCTTTTATGAAACTGTTCAGCTTTGTGCCAGATACAAATTCGCTCCAATAAATTTCTTATTTATTTTATTAGTGCACCCCCCCCCCCTATAAAAAAAGTTTCCAGTGATGATACATAGGATATCTTGACTAAAATAACTTATTTTGCATGGTCGACATTTTCAGACGATTCATGATTAAATAAGTAGTTGAGCTTTTTCAAATCCACCATGTAGTTTCTGTATACCTATGTTGTGTCTTCAACACTTGACTAAAAATCTATTCATATCCCAAAGGCAAGTATTTTCAATTGAGTTGTTTTGAAGTAGGGGGATTTGTGATGGAATATTGCCGATGGCTTCAGGATTGGAAACAACACTAGCACTACAGTCACGGACCAGCTAAACCAAAGCACTCTGCCACTAAGCTCCTGAGTGGCACTATCAATCTTCACTCTTCAAGATTGCCACGGATGACTTGCTGAATCACAAAAACAATGGAAAAATGTATGTGGGCCTATTTTAAGCGACATTTACGACACCACGCACTCATAAAAAGTCCATGCCTTTTTCTGTGAGTGCAATTGATAACCATATAGTTGTGAGATGACTAATGCCAAATGCTACTAATTTTTATAATTTCATTTTACATGTGTGCATAAAAAGGGTTAAATACTTCATTTCATTAGAAAATACTCCTACTTCTGGATTTGTACCAGCCATGCGATGTATTTGCTGAAGGGCGGCCCTGGTGCAGCGGTAGTGCCTTACCGTCTGTAACCGGAAGGTCCAGGGTTCGAGCCCCAATCTCTGCACTTTGTGCAAGTAAGACTGTGCGCATACATCCTTTCCCCAGACCCCGTGCAGTGCCGGAGCCTATGGCACTGGGTACGCCCCCATGTTGTGCACTTGCTACGTCATCTGAGAAATTGTCTTTGTGCCTCACATGTCCTACAACCCAGCTTTATGGTTCATAGAATGTCTTAAGGAAGATTTTTATTTCTTTAATCAAACTACAAAGTAAAATAAGTAACCATCATATAACATTGCAGTTTTGCATTAATGATGCACCTGTTCTTCCAAGTGCCAAGCCAAAATCTGATTTTCCACTGATTTGATCATTTTGTGTGATGCTATAGTTGTGAGGTAATTATTTACTCTCAGGCTTCATTTTTTATCCCTGTCATGAAACAACTATGTTTTTTCCATTTACAACTGACAAAAACTTTCTTATGAAATTGGTGAGCTCAGGTGACCGATATGACAACAGCATTTTTGCTCATGCAAGAATACTTGACAGGGTTGTTTCTTTTTTTCTTTTTGGGTTAAAAAGTCTGTGCTTGTAGGACTATTTACTTGCATTGCCATACTGAACACTAACATATCTTATTTAGATTCAATAGCTTGATGTTATCAGGCTGCAGAACTTGCATTATCATCATTGCAATACCGAACACTAACATAGCTTATTTAGATTCAATAGTTTAATGTTATCAGGCTGCAGGACTTGCATTATCATTTCAAAATATCAAGCCTCTAATTCTATTCATTCTTCACGTGAAGATCCATAGACAATAATCATCTACATGGTTGTTGCAAGTCGCTTACCATATGGCAAATTGGCTGCTATTGTTAAAATGTATCTCTTTATTTTATAACAACTTTATCATTGATTTATCTCGCATTTACAAATTCAGCAGCGCGCATGGGCGCGCGCAAATCACTAGTACTCGTTATTAGCTAGTTTGCAATGCTACATGTATGTCTAACAACAGATACACAGCCCGGAACAGAATGAAAGAGAAAGTGGACCGCTGATCTGTTCTGTGGGCCTCTAGCTGCTGTCATGTGCCTATCACTGGAGTCAATATGAGCTCGCTACCCAGTGTATCATCGATCACCGCTCGTCCAAGAAGCAAGCAGTGATCTGATGCTGGTTCGGCATTAAAGATTGCGAGCAGCCTTGACGCCGCTGGTACACGCAGCCGATGTGAGCAGGCACAAGCCACCAACGGCTCAGACAGGGATAAGTGGGATGCAGGCTTCGGTAGATGGGCAATTTTGCATCTTGTAACACTCGATCACCCGAGTCGGGTGGCCAACAATGACATAGAGCTCAGTCTTGTTCTTGATACTGCCGATGAGATGAGCTCGATGCAATGAAAGGCAGTAACAGCATGGACAATGAAACAATAAAGATGGAGGTGTTGAAAAGGTTAACTAAGAAGTGAAGACCAAACAGATTAAAGCTGATAATTTTGAAAGAAAAAAAAGGAAAAAAAATAAAAGGAAAAAGCAAATTTCCTGCAACCACATCTCAGTTCTCACCTCTGCCTAGATCAAACCAAACAGAAAATCATATAGATCTCGGATCATTTCATACAACCAACTAAACCGATTGTTAAATCATATAATTTGCCTTGATAACATACAATTCATCTAATGTGTCATGAACATTCAGCAATCAGCTATAGTAGAGCAAAAGACCAAGGCAAGTTCATGAGTTGAATGAGTAGACACGAAGGGTACTAGCCTCAGCACAAATTCACAAGAATTGCTGATGTCAATGTTTCGCAAACAATTACACTATATTTGATAAAATTCGTTTTCAAGTCCTGTAAAACATCTGTCATTTCCCTCGCTGCAAATGATTCAGAGCGCCAAAAAATGAAGCCATACTGTATACCTGTAACTATAAGAGTGTCTAGACAAGAAGAATTCAGCATTAAGGAAAGGTTCTAATACACAAGTATCTCAACATTATGAGAGCTATGGGCAGCATCCTAAACATGAAACCTATGGCCATATGCTTCTAATACCTTTGGCCCCTGACATACACCACAAATGTGCCTCATCCTTAATGTTCTGCACGGTCAAAGTAAATCTAGGTGAGACCCCTAGAAATATTATAAGTGTATGGACACGCTTTTGATTTTTTTTTTTGGAAGAGTAGTAACAGTTTATCACATTGTTGCCATGAAAACCAATTTTGCACATCCAAGTTGGCCTTGCACAGTTGCAGTTCATTCTTAAGGTGCTCACCTGTTACATTTGAGCTTAGCACACAGAATAGAAATAATTGACTTAGTTCAAGCTAATATGTGGTTCTTTTGTTGTGTGAGAATTCTATTTTGACTTGTGTTACTTATAGCTTATGTCATGATGACATGTGTCTACATGTGTTAGATATTTGCGGAAATAAAATTGACTTCAAAATTGTATGTAAATTGCTCTGTTGCTCACATTGATCTGTGTTTGAGCGTACACATGGACCATGTTTTGCTTGTTCTAAACAATTTTGTGGGCCTTGACCTTGATTGTGCTACAAGATTGTATACTATGTTTTGGTGCATATTCCTCAGTTTATGCTAGTTCCCATTCCGGTGACTTGTTCCTGTATTGTTTGTGGTTGGTTCTTCACCTGTATACATCAGTATCTGTACAGTCCGATGATCATGTCAGATATCAGTTTCAACTAAGAGACAGCTGTATATTGCTCCAGCAGAACTCATATGTATCTCTTTGCAATGCCCGTATACCTTTATCATTCTACTTATATTATATTGAGTCATCGGCTGCTTCTAGGTTTCAAAGATCATGAAAATAATCTACTTTAGTGAGATGGGTTTTGGGCTATCAGAAACGTGACAATTACTTGCTTTCTTAATTTTTTTTCAAGGGGTCTAGTAGAAATGTGATATCAGGCTTCCAGCTTGATACATATACTGCATGCAAAAGTATGTTTACTTGAAATCTTACTGTACCACGTGGAAATTTTTCTAAGTGCAGAACATCACATATTATGCTATTTCTTTTTGGACCTTTTCTTTGGCCATTGATTTAAGCTTCTATTTTTTTGTTTGCTGAGGAACATAAAGAATAAATCATAGCCTAGTTGGTAAAGGAGTGTATTGAAGAGACTATGTAGGCATGTGCCACATTGCTCTGAAGCCTGCTACGTGATTTTTTTTTTCTATTTCCATGTAAGGTAACATGTTTTTTTCTTCTTAACTTTAGGTCAAAAAAGAACTTACTCATCCTTTGATGAAGCGAGATTTGGATTTGTTTCACTGATATTATTGGTTTGTAGTATTTTGTGAGCAAACAGGAATGTGACTTCGAGATCTCAATTCCGTTTTACCATCAATCTTGCCGTCCAAAATTTCAACTGAAAGAATGGCAGGGGCTGGTCTCGTTCTATGCGAAGTCATACTTAATACTTTCCTGGTGCTTTTGTGGTTTCTGACCGATCTTGTGGAAAGAAATTATGCTGATATTGCTCTGGCACGTTCATCTGTTATGTGTGAAGTCTACTAAGTTTATAGCATGATTTGTTAGAGCTGAATCGTTTGTCTTATTCCTCCTTATGAAACGCGGCGCTCTACCGGCGGGTGCACCTGTCCAGACAGCAGTAAAAAAATTCACCTTCCGATTTCTATCCGAGGTCGGTTAAATTTACGTCCAGGTTTTCACCACGCTAGCTACATGTCCCACCGATCAGTCACCGATGATGCACGGGCAACCCGATATTCTATTTTCGCGTCCACGCACGTGTCCTCGGCGCACTCACTGGAGACCTCTCGAGTCGTCCTGCCTCTTCTCGGGAAGACACGGGTAAAAGAAGATGAAACCAATCCTTGGCTCTTCCTCTTTTTCGCCTCCGTCACCCGCCGTCGCTCGGTGGGAATCCGGCAGCAACGGCGACGGCGCGCAGGCAGGCTCCCGTGGCGGCAACGGGCGCGCGCGGGCAAGCGCGAGGCGCATCACGGCGCTTGGGCGGCCAGCGACTGCACACGGCGGAATCCGACGGCGGTCGACCAGCAGCGAGCGCAACCTGTCCCGGCAGACAAGCGAAGCGAGGATGCGCTGGGCCAAGCTCGGGATCCACCCCAGCCTCGGCAGCCGCGCCGCGCCGCAGCAGCCCATCCCTCCATCCACGCTGCCGGCTGCCCTCCGTCCCTTGCCCACCTCTGCCGTACAGCGGAACACTGATGCGCGGTTGGACGCCGCCCGCCACACGGCCATGGTCCGCGCAGAGATCGACGAGGCAGGAAGGGGAAGCCTCCGACGGTCCATGCCGCGCCTGGGCAGGTCTGCCTCTCCAATCTGATTTTTCGTGTACGTCATGTTTCCACTATTTTTGTCTAGTCAAAGGAGCTGTTCTGGTTTCAAATGAAAAGGAAAGAAGTCGCTCCTCCTCCGGACGGCCGTCATTCATCCACGCAGGTCTCCCTCTCCATGTCATGTAGCCTACGATTTGGGCGTTGATTTTTCTCCCTATTTCAATGTTTCTTCAACAGAACGGAAGAACTCGGGCACCTCATTCGATTTGTAGACCTGCTTTGGACGATGATGTTTAGGGTTTTGACATTGGGGATTTTTTCTTTGGTTTCATGGTTTCGAGACTTCTTTTACTTTGGATGTCCTTCTCCACTTACCAAGTCGAATAGATTTCGGGATCCTTTTCCTGATTTGATTTTGTTCGTCTACCATTCTGATGTGGTGGCCACGTTTCAGGTGCTGCTGGGCTTCTTTGTCGTTGTTATCTGGTTCTCACAAAGAAGGACCAGCTAATCGCATCAAGTTGCCAGCGTGTTTCAGATAAACCTCATTTTTTAGAAATTGTTCACTCTAGGTACCTAGATTCGTCTTTAGCTGTTTAAATCCTTAAGGAAGCTGTAGCTTCAACGACATTTCAGTTAGGTATTAGGTCTGTGCGTCATGCCTAAGCTAACTGCATCTTAAGTTCAGCTGCATCATTCGGCGCTTTCAGTATCGTACAAACACTATTTATGTGATATTGGAGCTGAAACCCTGGGAAAGATTTGTCTAGTGGTACATTTGATATGTGATTGATCAGAGCTACAGCATGGGCATAAAATTTAAACTGTATAATAGAGCCAGCTTGGAACAAATTTGAACTGATGTATATGAACCTCCTTTTTTGAGAGATAGCAATTAGTCAAAGCAGCACTAAGTAGACAGACAACTACAGCTAGTGTTTGCACTTTGCAGTAAACTGTAGATGACTTATTTTCTTATTCTAGCTTAGTACGTGTAGTTCAAAGTATTGCGGTGTGAATTTCATGCACAACAGATTTAGAACCACAGGTAAGCATGTCAAGATTTAACCGCAGTTGAAAAGAACCAAAAAAAACTGCACCGTGTTTTGCTTTAGAATGTTTTTTTTTGCTTTAGAATTTTTTTAGAAAAAAACAGATGACGCCTACGTAAAACATGGTGATGCTTACATTATGTACATAGTAATGATCCTTGGCTTATTTTCATTGTAGGTTGCACTTTTTATTTTTTTAAAAAAAATCTTGCCAATAATGCTTTTTTCGATTACCGAATGAAAGCAAACAAATTTATAATAATTGCCCCCTTTTCTCCACTGTAAATCCTAACTCTCCAATATGAATAAAAGGAAACTATTTCCACACCATTCTATATTCCTTTACATACTTCTCTGTCTATTGCGAACATCATATATGACTAATACCTCATGTCCTGCTTATGATTGTTTTTGTGATGACATATATTTACCAACTAAAGGTTTATGTTCTGTTTGACTTTTATCATTTTGCAGTTGGGACTACATAGGTGCAGAATACATGTTCAGACTACATATCACCACTACTGTATTATTTGGTAGGTAAGGTTTTATTATGTCAGAATCAATCATGTGTAAACCTTTTATGAAACTGTTCAGCTTTGTGCCAAGATACCAAATTCGCTCCAATAAATTTCTTATTTATTAGTGCCCCCCCCCCCCCCTATAAAAAAAAGTTTCCAGTGATGATACATAGGATATCTTGACTAAAATAACTTATTTTGCATGGTCGACATTTTCAGACGATTCATGATTAAATAAGTAGTTGAGCTTTTTCAAATCCACCATGTAGTTTCTGTATACCTATGTTGTGTCTTCAACACTTGACTAAAAATCTATTCATATCCCAAAGGCAAGTATTTTCAATTGAGTTGTTTTGAAGTAGGGGGATTTGTGATGGAATATTGCCGATGGCTTCAGGATTGGAAACAACACTAGCACTACAGTCACGGACCAGCTAAACCAAAGCACTCTGCCACTAAGCTCCTGAGTGGCACTATCAATCTTCACTCTTCAAGATTGCCACGGATGACTTGCTGAATCACAAAAACAATGGAAAAATGTATGTGGGCCTATTTTAAGCGACATTTACGACACCACGCACTCATAAAAAGTCCATGCCTTTTTCTGTGAGTGCAATTGATAACCATATAGTTGTGAGATGACTAATGCCAAATGCTACTAATTTTTATAATTTCATTTTACATGTGTGCATAAAAAGGGTTAAATACTTCATTTCATTAGAAAATACTCCTACTTCTGGATTTGTACCAGCCATGCGATGTATTTGCTGAAGGGCGGCCCTGGTGCAGCGGTAGTGCCTTACCGTCTGTAACCGGAAGGTCCAGGGTTCGAGCCCCAATCTCTGCACTTTGTGCAAGTAAGACTGTGCGCATACATCCTTTCCCCAGACCCCGTGCAGTGCCGGAGCCTATGGCACTGGGTACGCCCCCATGTTGTGCACTTGCTACGTCATCTGAGAAATTGTCTTTGTGCCTCACATGTCCTACAACCCAGCTTTATGGTTCATAGAATGTCTTAAGGAAGATTTTTATTTCTTTAATCAAACTACAAAGTAAAATAAGTAACCATCATATAACATTGCAGTTTTGCATTAATGATGCACCTGTTCTTCCAAGTGCCAAGCCAAAATCTGATTTTCCACTGATTTGATCATTTTGTGTGATGCTATAGTTGTGAGGTAATTATTTACTCTCAGGCTTCATTTTTTATCCCTGTCATGAAACAACTATGTTTTTTCCATTTACAACTGACAAAAACTTTCTTATGAAATTGGTGAGCTCAGGTGACCGATATGACAACAGCATTTTTGCTCATGCAAGAATACTTGACAGGGTTGTTTCTTTTTTTCTTTTTGGGTTAAAAAGTCTGTGCTTGTAGGACTATTTACTTGCATTGCCATACTGAACACTAACATATCTTATTTAGATTCAATAGCTTGATGTTATCAGGCTGCAGAACTTGCATTATCATCATTGCAATACCGAACACTAACATAGCTTATTTAGATTCAATAGTTTAATGTTATCAGGCTGCAGGACTTGCATTATCATTTCAAAATATCAAGCCTCTAATTCTATTCATTCTTCACGTGAAGATCCATAGACAATAATCATCTACATGGTTGTTGCAAGTCGCTTACCATATGGCAAATTGGCTGCTATTGTTAAAATGTATCTCTTTATTTTATAACAACTTTATCATTGATTTATCTCGCATTTACAAATTCAGCAGCGCGCATGGGCGCGCGCAAATCACTAGTACTCGTTATTAGCTAGTTTGCAATGCTACATGTATGTCTAACAACAGATACACAGCCCGGAACAGAATGAAAGAGAAAGTGGACCGCTGATCTGTTCTGTGGGCCTCTAGCTGCTGTCATGTGCCTATCACTGGAGTCAATATGAGCTCGCTACCCAGTGTATCATCGATCACCGCTCGTCCAAGAAGCAAGCAGTGATCTGATGCTGGTTCGGCATTAAAGATTGCGAGCAGCCTTGACGCCGCTGGTACACGCAGCCGATGTGAGCAGGCACAAGCCACCAACGGCTCAGACAGGGATAAGTGGGATGCAGGCTTCGGTAGATGGGCAATTTTGCATCTTGTAACACTCGATCACCCGAGTCGGGTGGCCAACAATGACATAGAGCTCAGTCTTGTTCTTGATACTGCCGATGAGATGAGCTCGATGCAATGAAAGGCAGTAACAGCATGGACAATGAAACAATAAAGATGGAGGTGTTGAAAAGGTTAACTAAGAAGTGAAGACCAAACAGATTAAAGCTGATAATTTTGAAAGAAAAAAAAGGAAAAAAAATAAAAGGAAAAAGCAAATTTCCTGCAACCACATCTCAGTTCTCACCTCTGCCTAGATCAAACCAAACAGAAAATCATATAGATCTCGGATCATTTCATACAACCAACTAAACCGATTGTTAAATCATATAATTTGCCTTGATAACATACAATTCATCTAATGTGTCATGAACATTCAGCAATCAGCTATAGTAGAGCAAAAGACCAAGGCAAGTTCATGAGTTGAATGAGTAGACACGAAGGGTACTAGCCTCAGCACAAATTCACAAGAATTGCTGATGTCAATGTTTCGCAAACAATTACACTATATTTGATAAAATTCGTTTTCAAGTCCTGTAAAACATCTGTCATTTCCCTCGCTGCAAATGATTCAGAGCGCCAAAAATGAAGCCATACTGTATACCTGTAACTATAAGAGTGTCTAGACAAGAAGAATTCAGCTTCTGAGGTTAACATAAAGCTTTCCACCTCTATGATACTTGATCCAATAGAAATTTAACCTCAAAGGAAATAACCAGACTATTTATCAGCACCGGCCTTTTCTTCTGAACTTCCCTTAAGACTTCCAGACCTCACTGGCAGTACACTACGCCTCTCTTTGCCACCTGGTTTAGCTGACGCATTCCCGTACCATATCATTCCAAGAACAGCGAGGATCATCCCAAGAACTACCTGAAGATTCAGGCCCTCCTTCCCAAAGAAGAGAAACCCAAGGGACAGAACAAGAACGGTCTTCATGTGGCCCAGGACTTGGAAGGATACAGCAGAAAACCGGCCAATGCAGATGAATTGGCTCAAATTGACACCAATGGCAATGAAACATGAGAGCGTGAGGAAAAACTGCATAATGAGAGAAATAATATGGTAAGGATGAGATTCAAATCCAAATTTCTTGTGCAGTGACGGATAACAATTGAATAAAACCAGAGTTGCTAGAAAGTTATTGCTAACAGGCCAAGAAGAAAGATAGAAGAAATTCAGCCATATTAAAACCATCAAATGGGCACCAATGCAATTTTCAACCAGCTAAATGCAGAATAATCACAGTTTTATATCTAAAAAAACAGGAAGACGAATTATTCATAGAGAAGCAGCAGCATAAATTGCCATATGATCACAGAAATAAAAACATTGTCATGAAATGTCCCTTACCACAGAAAGAGTTGAGAAATTGAAGTGATCCACCCTTTTGCCTGTCAGCAAGAAATCTACGAATGGTCCCACTAGCAGGAGGGATCCTGCCTGGGCTGGAGCAGTGTGGCCTAGGAGGTTGAATGAGTTCAGTGAGTACTTCCTCTGGAGAAAATGAACATACTGCAAAACAAGTAGAACATAAATAAAGATTGCAGCCTTTTTAATAAGGTATATGACAGGATCAAAGTACACAAGCAGAGCTAATAGAACTATTGCTGAAAATGTAAGGCAGCAAGGGCAATCAAATAGTTGAAAATGACAAAGTTATGATATTAAATGAGATTATATGTTCCATTTCTGGGAACTGGAGCGATAACTTGTAAAGAATAAACATTAATATAACAAGGACATTGTAACAAGCCGTACAGTTCAAAAACTGGCAAATACCAAGTACTGGCATGATGAGTAGCCATATATGATTTTTTTTTAAAAAAAATCTAGAGTAGCTATATCCTAATGTCTAAACAGAAGAGCTACATTCTAAAGCAGCAGCAACGCAAACGAATGATCCAATAACTGCTATTTATATATAACTTTGCAGCGAGCAGGCATCACTTTAATTATCATGCCATAAGCCATATCTCTATGTTTTGTCCTTTGAAAAGGTTTGAAGTATGAAAAAAAAAACTTATTGATTGTTGCAAACAGAAGCAGACAAGCAATCTTTTAGTGTTGGTTCAGCATATAATAAATGAATACACTAAGCTGGCCAAACTTACATATTGTTGCAAAGCTGTGCTCCAAACAGCTATAACAGCCGCAATTAGACCTCTTGCATTCACACTGACATCAGTGACTGTGCAGACTGCAACTCCTATAAGCACAACCATTATGCTCAGCTTTGTGTCCCGGGAATAATGTACATGATCAAAGACAACCTCCAGAAGACATGATGCAGGTATCATGCACAGCTTTGCTATCTGAAGAAGGGAACAGAATGGATTTAATTGTTAACAATTCAAAGTCCCAGAGGATAGGTACTAAAGACACACTAACCTGGTAGAAGCCCACAGAGTTCCACATCAAGCTCACATTCATCCCAACAATCGACAAGTTTGAAAATATGACAAATTTAATAAGATCTGCTACTGGCAAGTGGGAAGGCTGGCTCAAGCCTAACCAACGAAATACGATAGTCATCAAGGTGGTAGTCACAAAATGAAGCCCGGTTAAAGTCGTGGCTGCAGAGAAGAAAATGTAGTTAATGGCAAGGAAGAGATATATCCAAGTTCCATCCAAAGTTTGTTGAGAAATATGGTAGAACCTGCAATTAGCTAACATGCTCTATCGCTAACATAGAGGCCATTAACCATCAAAAGACACACTACCAATTTATGCCAAGGAAGTTTAATCTTAGTAGCCAGACATGGACTTTGCTGTTTTAGGTTTAGCAGAGCATCTGCTAGTTGGAGCATTTTTAAATTTGGTTGACAATTAATCTTCACTCATTAACAAAGGAAAATGTGAATAAAATATTTTTTTGGTGTAAAATTGTCGTTTGAAATAAGACTTAATGAAATAAGAGCATACAACATTCATATCAAGGGCTCTCCCTGCCTCACTCACTTTTTTCTAGGAAAACCAAAACAGGATAAGACTAATTTGTTTTGTTTGAACTCTGGCAGATGCATAAGAAGATACAGCACAAGAAAGCACCAATCCAAAGTCATAAATAGAAGAAACAGATCCGTTAGAGATTGGATAAATAAGTTTTTGCTAAACCACAGACATACCAAAACTAAATCCATGAGTAGCCATTAAAGCTTTGTTGACCATGATGATTCCAACTGATGTAGTAACATTGAAACTCCATGCTGCAAAATCAAGGGCAGCTTTCTTGTCGGATTTCTTCAGAGAACTCATCTCTATTTTCTCAAGTTCAATTCACCGCCTGCTGAATTACAATCTCCAAAGGAATGAAGCCATGCAATTCAGGAATTCAAGCTTCAACTGCAGAAAGTGAAGTGATTTGTTATATTATATGTGCACGGATGTAGTAGATAACAGAGCACCAGCACAAAAATTAACCAGAGCAGTTCAGCCAGTACGCAGAAGAACCTGTATGCAGCTAACACTGACACGGATAAAACAACAAGGAAATCAGGTCATGCTATTTCCCAGAAAACCCAATACACAGGTACACTTTACTATTTAAAATGAAACAGTGATAAGTTAAATTGCTTAACATATCAGAAAGAAGCCTCAAATTTAGGACACATGGAAGGGCATAATGACTAGCAATAAGCTCTTAACTAGCACAGCTTGCCCTCTGGTTAATTTTCTACCTAGGCTTGTTCTTCGTCCTCATTTCCTTCAGTTTGAAGCTGTTGAAGCATATGTACTTTCCCATGTGCGCACACGCTAATTTCAGAATTTGCTATTTGAAGAAAATGTGATTCAACTCTGGCATAGGTTCCACTGTACTACCAACAAGAGAGAATGATAGCTACATTTGAATCACACAATTCTTCCTCCAACTATCTCCAGAGTATTGGCACGATTCCACAGTGACCTAGCTATATAAAGATCATTTCTTGCCGCATCCTAACACAGAAGACCAGTGGTTTCGGTAAGGAGGGTAACGATCTGAAGAAAAGGGGAAGGAGGAGCACGAGTGGGTAACCATGTCCTGGGAGAAGAGGAGTGGATCTGGAAGTGGCTCCTAGAGATCACACAGAGAGGGAAGAAACCGACACTGGATCTGCACGGTGCGCTAAGCTGGGCTGAGCGGAGGCGGCGGCATCTGGAGTAGGATAGGAGGTGGTTGCGGAACGGTGCCAGGAGGCCGGGCTTGAGGAAAAGAAGAAAGGAGAGCAGTCGCAGGAGAAAAGGGGGAGGAGCTCACCGCGGCTCGCCGACGACTCGCCGCCGGCAGGTGGTTGAGATGCTCGCCGTCGCCTGCGAGGTGGGTTGCCGCCTTGCAGTTGCAGGCGAGGGAGGTGGCGGGCTGCGCGATGCGGGCCGGTGGGACTGTCTGAGGAATCACACCGTACGCCGTGCGGGAGGTAATTAAAGTATTTGTCCCTTTGTTGCTTAAATCGCCATGATTTCGTTCTCTCAAGTAAGGTGACAAGAAAACGCTTTCATATCTATGTAGTACTAGTAGAGTGTATATATACACACATAAATTCTGTTTTTAGGTTAGGTGATGACATGAACATTGTTTTTATGTGATCAGTTATTACCGCCGTGTAAATGCTAGAGGTAACGAATTCATCAAAGATTTTTATTTGATGTCACGATGAATACTAATTCAGTAGAAGTTTGTGGCCTACAAATGTCATGTTTACTAATGTCTGACAAAATTAGCACGAAGAATTTTAGTTTCGAAGAGGCAGGCATATAGTTCATAAATTGAATGTTGATCTTATTGCGGCTTGGTTTGTATTTGGTTCCTAGGATGACTTAAGACAGAATGAGGATATGTCCAACCAAATATAAAAAGTAGGATAGACCTATCCCTCTAACAAAACACAAAAAAAAATATGAAAAAAATAGAAGTCTCACTCTACTTCGGCCTAAAAACCTAAAACACATTGTTAGAGAGCATTTCCTAGGATCATGTATCTCCTAAGTATTTTATGGGTCCGAGCGAATGGCTACAAAATATGACATGTCTGGAATGGTGGTCAAACAACAATCATGGTGTTTGCGAGAGTTTGATCACGCGGATTTGCTATAGATACTACGGATTGTAAAAGGAGTAAGCTGCTTTTCGTCTTCACCGGTTCAGGTGGCGGCCGCGGGAGTGGGCTTTGTTCTTCTATGTTGGAGAGGTGACTATGGGTTATGAGATAGTATGGAGGGAGGAATCTAGATACTCCACTCGCCTTCCACCGATATGATCCAGTACTGGATAATGGAGGGATGGGGTGAGAGCCCAAGCGACGGGCGATAACGACTTTCTTCCCTCCCTTCGTGGTGGGAAACTATTGCGGCTCAACTCAAAGCCAAGGTGCGATGGTGTTCTTCCTGATCTGGGTGAGATGTGGATCGTTCGTTGTGGCTTCCGGCATTGTCTTTCGGTGATGGATTCCAGCGATGGCGGTGATCGGAAACTATGGTAAGTTCATAGACCTTCAAGGGCCTTTTTGTATTTTTCTTCTTTGTTAGGGCTTCTCCAATGGGTGAATCTATCCCGGTTCTATACATTTAATGCAGCTCAAGGACCTTGTCCTTCCCATTGCGGACTCGACTCCATATAGATCCTGCTCCTATCTATAGAACCAGCTCCCAAGCAATAACATAAGAATAATGAGAGAGAGAGAGAGAGGAGAGGGACGTGGGTCCCAGGTATAGATTCACCTCATGTTTCTATACATTGGAGCCAATGCAACATGTGATGTCAAATCATTATGGGTCATATCTATAGAAAACGGGGTCTTCTATGCATTGGAGACGCCCTTAGGGTCTTTTGTACTCTTTGGTTTGACAGCTGTCCCGTCTGGCTCTATGTCCTTCTAGGAGGTGCTTGTTTGTGTAATGGTATATAAAAGATGTTCTTTAAAGTTTAATACAAATAAGTGCTTAATAAAAAAACGCCAGGTTCATCGCAAAAGGAAATATAGAAGGAGATAAAATTTCATAAAAAAAAGAGAGTTTCTAGGCACCATGGGAAAACAGTCCCTACAATCATATAGCAAAAATAAAAAACGAGGAGTCCATGTAGATCGTGTTAGTTCTGTGCGTAAGCAGTGTGTAGATCTAGATGAGTTCTTCTCTATGTATATGTATGTGTGCATGTGTCCTAGATCTAATAATGGAGAAGGGAGAGAGTTCAAGATCCATACCATCACGGGTAGAGGAGTTGGATGGCTCTGTAGATACCATAGCAGATTCGTTGAGGAAGATCTGCGCACGGGCAACGACGTTCGGTGTAGATGCAGTAGCCTTTCGTAGGAGATCTCGCCGGCCCTCCGGTCGCCACTGGCTTTGGCCAGGGACGGCGGTGGACATCGTGGTGGAGCTTCCCGTCGCCGGAGCGCTAACCCTCTCGATCGGTCTAGGGTTTGAATGTCGGTGGGGAGAGTACTCAGTTCAACCTCGTGAGTAGAGCCGTGGCCCCCATCTCTCTCTTTATAGAGCTGGCGACAGGGGCCCACCAACCATATTGGATTGGCGCCCCCGATCAGAGGGCAGATCAAGGCCCATGGCCTTTGGGCCTTTGGGACTGAGGAGATCAATCCAACAGATCGTGGCAGGCCAAATGCCTAAATAGTCTCTAGTGTGAGAATAATCTTTTTGGTTTAAAACATCTATATCGGTTAGTCGGTTTTTTAAAATTTTTTCTGTATCAATATAATAGGCATCGTGTCGTATGCCCATTCGTTCAAAGAAAATCATTTTATTTGGGTTGTTCACACTGCGGGACTTGGCGAGGTGTCCCGACGTTAGTTGTTCTTACCTGTTGTCGTGAATTATATGCTTCATCTAACCGCTCTTGGGTATCTCAGATTCGCAGGAGGTGGTGAAAATGGTTGGACAAAGACCCATGGCTTCGGACTACTAGAATGCACGTCAAATTGATTCATGAAATCCATACATGTAGTACCAATAAATTATCTTGATGCACCTTTTTTCAGATCACAAGCTAGGTAGCCATCTCAATCAAATGAACATGACATGCACGTTAAGGAAACCGGTCGAATTCAGATTGCTTACGATGTGCAGCTGTGCAACAAAAGGTAGCTTACCTTTTTGTCTAAACGAGTGTGAAATACACTAGCCTGCCCGTGTTACTTAATTAGAAGCATAGGCTCAAAATGGGCTAACAAGTTGACGGCCACATCCAATTATGAAATATAATCCCAAGCCACACGTTGATTATGTTTGATTTAGCATGTCGATGAAGCAAGCACACTGCACAGGAGAAGCCATGAGCCAAAAAGCCGGTGATACAAAAAATGGAAAGGTACGTAATACGAATTTAGATTTATTTTAAATGAACTAATTATAAAGTTAAACACATATATAAATGTCTTTGTTCTAGATAAGCATACACTCAAGTATCACTCCTTTTCTTATAATTCTTTGTTTTTTGTGAGTATTGGGGGAGAGGAGGCGGTTGGGAACGGGCCGAGCTTTAGGAGAAGGACGAGCAGGGCAAGGAGGAGAAAAAAGATGGTGGTGGGCCGGCGCGGACGACGAACAAGATGGTGCGTAACAGATGGCCCATATAGGCCCACGCGGCCTTATTCCTCTCGGGCGGGTTTTATGCCCCCAGCTATGGGCCGCAACGATCCATGGATTTTTGGTTGATCAAAAAAGGCCGGCCAGCAGAAAAAAAAAGCAGAAAAAAAGCAGAGTCGCGGCGACAAGTCCCTCAAAAGAAAAAAGAGCAGAGTCACGACAAGAGGTGCGTTTAAGCAAAGGAAAATTTGGAGCTACAACAATGGATGATGTACACAATTCTTTGTTCTTTTGTTATATTTATTTTCGAGATAAAGCGTGATATATAATCAACGTGTTTTTATACGTTGGTTGGAACAGTGCATACAACTTTTCTTTTGCAAAAGGTTTGCGTTAGCTTATTGCCCACCATATATCTGCTCGTCATCTGGGAATTTCCTTTGATGCACACCTATCTCACTCCTCTTAAAATACTCCGGAGCATCCCCAATCCGATCTCAGGAAAGGGGAAAGGCCGCCTGAGCTGCTTTTCAAACTCCTGTAATGGTGCACGCTTTACCTAAACCCGGCGCCATGATTTGCCATCGGTAGTGCCGATGGTTGTTGCATCTTACATGTCTCCCTCTCTATCCACCACCTCTCGGGTCCAACAACATATTATACTTATATTATTATATATATACACCGGATTAGTGTAGATTATTGCCAATCGAATCGATTATATATGGTACCCAGCCTCCCTTGCATGCTTCTCACATGCATGTGTCAAAATGTATACAGCCTGCGGGCCGCAGGGGCTGCGGTGACACTAGACTTTGTGAACTGACTGCGTTGCCGCGGCCGCCCTTTGACGAATGGTTAACGGTGGCCCTTTAATCTTCTTCAATAAACAATGTATATGTATGTAACGTGCGAAAAAGTTCTTCGTTGGTGGTCCGATATGTTCACAAACCATATCTACTCTGAGCAGCCATCATAGTCTAGCTCTAGGTTATATACCGATACGTTTGATTATGTAGAACGTTGACACATTACACATAACCTAGAGGCTAGAGATTGATGAGCATCAATCTTGCCTACGAAACTGCTGCCTGGATATAGTAGAGTGACGCATGCAGCTACGTATGCCGGCCCACTGTGTTAGGCCACACGCATATGTGTTGTGCGGGCCCTATTTCTCATTCCATTCCTAGAATCGGAGACACGTAGATGCAAATGTGACTGCAGGTGCGCCCAAGCTTTGGAAGCCCTGGTCTCCTACATGGCTGCTACAACTATATATGATGATATAATATCCATCAAATCGATCAGAGCCCACAAACAAGGACCGTTGTTTTGCTACGACCACCTTGGACTGGCTAGCAGCAAGGGCGGCATTTGAAGATACTGACCATCTTTGTGCACAGTGTCTCCATGTGTCACCAATGCACTCTGGTGGTGGTGATTCTTTTCTTCAGTCTTCACCAACCAAGAGAGAGAAAGAGAGGTCCGTTTTGCTTTGGGAGTTTGGGTTGAGAGAGAAAGGAGTGGGTTTAGTTGATGGTGGGGCCTATTAATTTCTCATCCCTTGGAAATACACACCCTGGACTTTGGCCAAAGGGCGCGGCGGGCACAATCGATCAAGTGTTTACCAACTAAAGTGCTCCAAATGTTCTACTATCTATCTATAGTTGGGATTGTGCACGGGACTGCGGATAAACAATAATAGTTTAGGCTGCGATAGCCTTTATTTTATATTGATACTAGTTCATGATCAGCATTGTGCATTGTTTATTGGATGTAGTTACATGCAGATCCAGACTCCTGTTATTTATTCAACTCTCAAGTCCAAATCTGACGCTAATGTGTCTCTTAACTTGATAAGCTGGGAGATGAGCTTGTAGCTCGGTGGTAATTATAGGTGGCCATATGGACCACCAGAACGACACGGCACGACCACGAGGCGCCACGGGCATGGTGTGGCACGACACGGTGAGGCATAATGGCACCTCATAATGTGTCGTGTCAACACTGCGTACCGCAGCAGTCGTCCAGGCACATCATGCTAGCCTCTCAACCGTGTCGAACCGGCACGATGAGCACGTGCCTCCTGTGCCAGCACGACGAGCTCGTGCCCCTGCCGGGAAACAAGGCAACTGTGGCCGGCATGCGGCGGCAGAGGAGCAGCGACGGCTTGCGACAGCCACGGAAGAGGAGGAGGGAGGAACGCGGCTGCAATGACGGCTTGTGACGGTCGGGGAAGAGGAGGAGGGAGTTGGCGGCGACGGCGACGACAGCTACGACCGAGGAAGAGCTGGAGGGAGCTGGCAGCGGCGGTGGCTGCCGGGGAAGAGGAGGAGGGGGGATATCGGGAAGTGGCGAGTGGGAGATTGGGGAGTGGATTGGGACATTGGATGATATGATATTAAGGTTTTACATGGGCCAGTTGTCCATCGGGCTCGTGCTGGCACGCCGTGCTTCTCCAAGCCGGACTTGTTCGTGACGGACGCCTAGGTCCAGCACTTCCATGGGTCTGGCTGGCACGGGCCCGAAGCCAGCCATGCTGTGCCATATGTTTGGACTGGGCTGAAATTTCGTGCTTTGAGCCCATGTGCCTCGGGCCATATGGCCATCTATAGTGGTAATGCATCCACCCACCCAAAGCTTAGAATCATGGGCGCTGCACATGTTTTTTTTACCTTGATAAGCTGCTTTCAGTGACTTTTCATCCAAGTCGTTGACGGTGACTATTTCAAAGTGTTGCACGCTGTTGTTATAGAATGTGCACCCTTCTGCATTAAATGCTTATATTTGGTTTGAGTGAATTAATATAAGAGAGTAAGATTTTAAAATGTGGGGGCTTTGAATTATCTTGATTGGTTGGTGAGTGGAATTTTGGAATGGAATGAGGAAGAGAATTCCAGAGTTCGGTTCCCATCGTTTTGAACCCAAGGGTGTGTGTGTGTATCAGAATTGCTCTTTAAGAGAAATGGGGAATATATGTAATATCTTCATCGCTCATCAGGAATAAGCTAATTTTTTTTCATGAGAAAACCCATCAGGAAAAAAATAGATTAGAAATTGCCTATAAACTCCCCATCTTCATTCAGTAGACATGCCGAACAATGTATTTATGACTAAAAATCAAACTCTCATACTAGTTCCCTCCACAAACTCTGGAATTCTCACCTTTAATTTCCATGTCCATTTCTATTACTTGCCTGCTACACCTAGACTTGTCTCGACTATAGAGTTTTCATAGAAATAGCTGAATGCTGATAGGAATGCATAGCTGGATGTAAGTTTCTAAAAATATTTGGGACTATTTTGCACATTAAATGTTGAATGCCACAATATAAGGGTTAATGAGGATTATTGTTTGGCCACTTAAAAGATCTCACCGTCTTCGTTGCTTACTTCTTGTACCAAAGAAAGCAAAGATAGTGATTGTTTTGGTCAATGTAGCAATGCTTGTTCATAGTCCATAGACTCTTTGCACGGGCCAAATTATAAGCCAGATTGAGGCTGCGCTTGTCTGCGTGCATACCTGCTTATACATTCCAAGGCCTAGTTTGTCTTCTTTTTTTTTACATATTAGTAATTACTCCCTCCATCCTAAATTGCAAGTCATTTGACTTTTTAACCCTAACTTTGATCACTCGTCTTATTCAAAACATTCGTGAAATATAGTCAAATTTAAGTCATTCTTGAAATTCTTTTATTGCTAAAGCTAGCCATTACAAAAAAAATGATATTTTGAAAAAAAAATAAGATGAGTGATCAAAGTTGGGGTTAAAAAAGTCAAACGACTTACAATTTGAAACGGATGGAGTACAGTACAATCGATGACGCTCACATACACTCATTCTTATGAATATACTTGCACAACTCTACCCTATGAGCACCTCCAATATACTGATTCGTCTTTGTTTTGTTTTGATGTTGATCTTTATGTATGTTTCATTCTCTATTTCTATTCGTCAATACTCACCATGTGTTCTGGCGGTGGTTAAGACTCTGAGGGATGGCATATATACATGTAGGATTTGGAGAAGAGAATTGTCGCCTATGATTAAGTAATTTAATTAATCTCCAAGATTCATTATGTGATATTAATATTATGATTGTAACCATCCTCATTATATTAAAATAATCAATTCCATGTGTTCAAAGAAATCAGATATACTTCACATGTAATCTTTGAAATTGCATTTTTTTTCAATAATGCAATAAAATGAAAAGAAAGAGAGAGATGAGAGCGGACGTGCCCTTTGCTTAACTTCAAATTTACACCACCATCACTACTACCGTGGAGTAGGAGAAAAAACATGTCAAGCTAGCTAAAGTTTTCAACTCGACATAGGCGATCCTATTTTTGAACTAATAACGGTTCTCTACTTTTAATGGTATGCGCCCATTGACGATGAGGTGTCTGTAGTGATGCCTTTTTTTTTTTTGTCAATTTCAAGGTATGGGTTTCCGTGTATACATTCATCAGGATGAATATACGTGAATCTATGTGGGCATCTGCTTCTATACTGTAATAGAAGTAAAACAGTAGTATGTCAAGTGCTAGATTAGAGAAAAAAACGTACGGGAGTAAAAGAGACGGACAGTCAATCCAGCACCCAGCTTCTATCCAAGGACGATTAAAAATGGATGCACGGCATGCATATATACATATCGCCTCGCTCGTTCAAAGCTATGGCACAAGTCACAAGATGTGAACTCTCGCTTTCCCCGAGCTTTGAAAAGCCCCCGGCTGCAATCTTCCACACAGCAACTAACCCAAAACTACCACTCCTACGACTAGCACAAGTCCAGCCATGCCTTCGTGTTTCCTCTCATCTTCCACCGAGAAAAGTTACCAAATCATATGATGGCCATTTTCTAAGTTCACAGTGCACATGTCTAAAATAAGAATATCCGTGCTACTTGCACGAGGGACTTCACATTCGCGTGTACAATTGTCCTTCTTTATACGAGTAATTAAATGTTTCTGTTCTTCCCATGCTGGTCAAGTAGTATGCTAGCTGAATTATTGCTAGTTTGGTGTCGGACTACGTCGGTCGGTCGTCGCCCCGGTTCGTCAAAAGGGGACACGTACATGCCCATCGATCGGCCATGCGTTCACATATATGCGAAAAATGACAAAATGTTGGCAACTAATCCAGCGAAAAAGCTAGGGATCGGATGGTCACATCACATCGTATATGCAGCATATATTTTAGGAGTAGCTACACTACAAAGTGAACTGATATTCTGATGGGATATTAGGATATAGATAGTGACATTTGGTTCAGCGGGAATGGTCAAGGAGCACGTCGGTTCACCCGATCAGTTGGACTTGCCGCCAGGCTAGTAGTACGTAGGCAGAGCCGGGCCGGACAACGCCGCTATATTTCGGAAGAACAATATGCATCTGCCATCTTCCCTGCTAGTCTTATTAGTTATTACCGTTATAAACATGCCTAATCAAACTATATATGCACAATGCAGTCAAGTCGAATTTCCCGAGAGCCTTTCTTTTCAGTCCCGGTGTAGTAGAACATATATATTTTCTTGAACTTCTCAAACTTAACTTTTCCCATGGACGGAGAGCATCTCCAGCAGTCTTTCTTTCCCCAATCCAACTAGCATATTGGGAGAGGTTTTAGGAAAACAGTGCTCCAATAGTCTCCCAATACATCTTCCTTTTTCTAAAAGAGAAAAAGACCATTTTACTCCATTCACCTTTTTGCTTTGTCCGTCCAGCACCCTTAGCAAAATATTGGCTTAATTTACTCCCTCCTCCTATTGAAACCGGGTTAAATTAACCCCTAAGTAGGATTTCCATCAGGTTTTGTCCATGGGGCATTGTTTTACCGGGTCTATTGTTGCTTGGGCGTGTGACCTGGAGTGAAGGGTCTATTTCACGGAGCCATTGCACGTCACATAGCCGAGCCGATCCAAGAGCGCTTCTCTCTTTCTCGTGCAAGCTGACCTACCGTTCCAAAATCCACACCTCGATCACACGTACAAGACCAGCCTCGCCTCGCACCTGCTAGCTATGGATGCAAGTGGAGCATTCGCGGGTGAGCTTGCATGCAGGCACGGGGGGTAGAATATCGCTTGCTGTCAATGTTTTGCATGCGGCAGGAAATTTAAGAACAGTTTGCACGGTCTCGCTTCCACCTTAACTCTTAAGCTTGCTCAGCGATGCCGTCGCTCCCGGACGCCGAGGCGGTAGGAGGTCGCATCCTAGCTGCGTCCCGGTTGCCATGCGGTCGCTAGACAGCATGAGATTAGCCAGGGTCCAATATAATTTGACTCGGTCAAAAACATGGCCACGTAGGCTAATTTGGATGGAAATCCTGCTTAGGGACTGATTTGAAGCAATATTAATAGAATGAGGGAGTAAATTAAGCCAATATTTAGGTGAGGGGGTGGGACGACCAAAGTGAACAAGTGAGAGGAGTAAAATGGACTTTTTCCTTCTAAGAGTTATTGGGACATCCCAATAATCAACACTATCTCTCCCCAAATAGAGGGAGAGTTTAGTCTCTCCCAATATGGTAGTTGCTATTGGGATGAGATTATTGGGAGACTGCAAAAGCACCTTTCCCAATAATCCATGAAATAAGTATGAGACATCCCAATAGTATGTTATTGGGAAATATATATTGGGAGACGGCTAGAGATGCTCTAATAGGCTCCTTTAGGGTTTCTTGGGTTAATCCCTTTCTCAAAGGATTGAAGATTAAGGATCTATAGAGAATATTTTATTTTATAAGTTTAGGGACCTAAAAATGTGTTTTAGAAGTTAACGGACCTAGATGACACCTGAGGACAAATTTAGGGACCCATTTGTATTTTACTCTAAAATCCACCATGGGCCACAGTTAAGGCCCAAAGTAATACTCTAAAATGAGCTGTTATTGGTACCTTATTTCATATTACTTTGATGCTCTAGAGGGATCTTCTTGGACCAGAAGTTAGATTATAGTTAGTATAATTTAGGAGGGACATAAATAGGATTAGGATTAATCCTGCAAAGCCCGTAAACCCCGAGCCCTACCAATGATGATGATTGATGAGGTCCTTTGTTCTCATGTTAGCATTGCCCGAATTATCTTCTTCTATTTCTCGACCTTCTACGTGTGCTCGCAGAATCAAATCTTGCGCGTAGTCCTCTTTATTTTTCTTTTAGGCAAGAGGTGCCTCTAGACTCCAACCCGAGTAATAGGCCTATAACAGCCTCCCAAACACGAACATAGTGATCGTCACTCCATTCATTATTCAACAATCTTGGAGAATTTGTACATACTAATTGTAACGCCGCGTCTCAGTGTTTAGGAACCTTGATTGTTTATGTGCTTGGAGAGTATGCACCTGGTCTAAACAAATTTCAGCAGCTAGTTTAAGTTGAATAAGCTGCAAACGAGAGTAGCAACATTTTAAACCTGCACCACGCGCTTTGTCGACGGCAAGCAGACGAGTCGACGCTATACTGTTTTGAACAACACGGAGAGCACAATTATTTTGCTCACTAACTTTGATTATAATATATTAATTTTGTTTGACCAATAGAAAAATAGCTTGCGCACTGTAGAAGGTAATGATGTATATACAGACAATGTATATTTCGCTTTCATGGGTCATGCCCAGCTTGGTCAATGTATCTGGACGACTTCTGTCGATACAGTACAAAGGGAATCAATATAATGAGTGATTTGCTTAAGAGAATTAGCTGGATACAATGCATACATTTGTGCTTTGACAAACTATTATAAATAACACTAGTATATACTATAAAATTTCCAAGTGTGGAATGAATGTTATAGGATGAATCATACAGTCATACCGTATCAAATACTCCATCCGTCTAAATTATTAGTCATTCTGTTTTTTACCAGATTCATTGAAGATGATATGAATCTAGACAACAAGTATATGTCTTGGTTCATAGAAGATGCCATGAATTTCAACACTCAAAATGACTAATATTTTACGGATGGAGTAGCGTATTCTATGATACGAAGTATGACCTAAATTTCATTTCTCCCGATGAAAAAAAAGGATAAACCTGTATTATACTAATTATCAATAATTATCAATTTAGCATGAAGCAAGAGCATTATTTTCCGCAGCACTAAGTGAGTACCCCTAATATTTAATTTCAGGTCTCAAACGTAGATGTTAATATTACAGGATGAATCAGATGGAAACCCTTTTATTTATTCATTCATTTTTTCTCCTGAGAAAAACTCTGGATTTATAATTTGAATAACTCATCGGGGTTCCACCGTTCCACAAGCTACGCATCATGTTGTGACAGTACGGCCAGTGTCCGCCAGTGTCCGGGTTTCATGGACATGCAAATTAGAAAATGGGGATTTATTGTCAGTGGCGTGTACATGACATCTTTAATATATTGGAGGAATCATATGCGTGAATATTCGTTGAGCCGTCGTCTCAAACTAGACCAAATGAAAAGTGGATATTCTTTTAGGCGTCACATGGTGATATCAAGCAATTTGTCAGAGCCTTTGCGCCTGTGCCTGCATACCCCCAACATTGCTATCAGAAGCATTGCAAATTGGTCCCTTCCATGCATGGTCCAGCTGGTGTTGGGAGGGCTTGAAATATAATGTTGGCATGCTACTGCTGTACATGAGATAATCTATTTTTGTCGTCCAAACTGGATTCCACAGGCCTTTAAATTTTAAATCCAGGCACTAAATCTCTTAGGATCTCGCTGTCACTTTTAATAGGTCATAAATTAGTGTGTGGTGTTGTCATCGTTTGGCTAATGGGCATATGGCTGGCAACCAATCAAAACCCAGGATGATGCTGGTTGCTGGCTGGCTGGCTGGATCCCTCGATGGTTGACATGGTAAAGCTAGGTTGTGCTTCCGTTTCACTGAGTAATTAAAAACATGAAGAAATTAACAACTGGAGAGAGCACATGACGACTCACTCTCTTCCGTGAACTCACGCGGAAATTTTGAAAATACCTACGTATCACACTTAACCATATTTATAAACTACGCGTATTGATAGATGAAATCCTTTCAAACGACTGTTTCATCCGAACAAAGTGAACGTAATTGATGTAATCAGTCCACGATTTACTTTAGCCACCGTTACCTTATCGACAATGGGAATACACATTTTGTGACTATCTCTTAACTAGCTTACACGTGTATATCCAAGACCGTCGCTCGGTTTAGGGTCTCTCCAGTTGTCATTATTATATCATTGTGCGACAAACTACGACAAGTTTATCGCTCTGGTTGGGCTCTAGTGGTTTTTTAGTCACATATTGATGAAACCCTTTCAGTGACCGTTTCATCTAATGAAGTAGATACAATTGATGTACTCGGTCAGCGATTTACTTTATCCACCGTTACAACGGTAGTGGGAATACACGCTGTGAGTATGATCTCGTAGCCTACACGTGTATAGCTAGAGATTTACCTTAGTCATTATTATGTCACGGCGTGAGAAAATACGACAAAGACTGCCACTATATTACATCATCGGTGCGAAAAAAAAACACCAGACAAGAAAGATCAATGCTCATCTAACGCGTTTCTAGTCGCTTAACGCTTATGTCAACCTAAGCCACACAGCCCGCATGACGACACTGCTAGTACCATTATTGTCTGATATGGCTGACATAGTAAAACCCTCCTCTCCTACAGTTAGACCTCGTCTCGGCTCCTAGAGACGATACGGCTCACAGGCGTCACAGAAAATCCCCTGAGCCAAGCAACCATCCTCCCCATCCCTCCCTGCCTTGTGGGCCCGCACGTAGCCGCGTCCGTCTCCATCCATCCACCATTTCTGAGAAACCTCCCCAAACTCTGCAAACTCCACACCTCCATTTTCTCCCCCTTCCAGTGAAAAGAAGAAAAACAAAGCGCTGTGAACGAAATGGACAAAAGGGACTGCCTCCACTCCACAGCATCAGTTCCAAGTCCAACGCTGCGGCCAACGCAGGGCGTGCGTGCGTACGCGCCGTCGCGTGGTCTCGCCTGATCGATCGCCTCGGCCTCGCCATCTCTCTCTCTCTCTCTCTTTCCCGCACGTTTTCCAATTATACCCCTGCAATGTGCAAATCCTTCGCTTTCCCCCCTCCCCCCTCGCTTCTCTTCCTCCTCCCCCTCCCATAAATACCCCACGCCGGGGACAGCCCGTCCCCGTCATCCTGCAGGCCTCGCTCGCCGCTCCACTCTCTCCACCGATCCGTCCCGAGCCGGCGGAGCAGAGCACTCGAACCCCCCAGAAACCAACACCCGATCCTCTCTCTCTCTGGCCGCGGCCCACTTCTTCCCCCGCTCGGATCGATCGACATGGGGAGGGCACCGTGCTGCGAGAAGGAGGGGCTCCGGCGAGGGGCGTGGAGCCCCGAGGAGGACCAGCGGCTGGCGGCTTATATCCAGCAGCACGGCCACCCCAACTGGCGCGCGCTGCCGCGGCAGGCCGGGCTGCTCCGCTGCGGCAAGAGCTGCCGCCTCCGCTGGATCAACTACCTCCGCCCCGACATCAAGCGCGGCAACTTCTCCGCCGACGAGGAGGCCCTCATCGTCCGCCTCCACGCCGAGCTCGGCAACAGGTCAGCAACAGCTGCCCGCCACCTTCTTTCCACCTTTTTTTTTGTCTTTTTCTTATCCATTTTCGCCCACATATTCCGGTTTCGATTCCCATTCCTTTTTTCTTATATATAAATAAATATTATAAGATTTTTTGTTTAGAAATTGTGCATTTTTTTCTCTTTACGAAAAAGAAAACAAAGCTTTTTTCCTAGGACATGAACAAAAATGCCTGCTGATGGGTGGGCCTGCGCTGTGCGCTGCAGGCACCAACAGTGGCTCAGATGGGGAAAAGATACTGCACCCATCTTTTCAAGCTTTTTCATTCGTGGCTCAGATGGACGATCATTGCGCGGCGGCCATGGCCAGAGCCGCCTTGAAACCATGGCTGTGTTTTCAGATTATAGAAAAAATAATTCTTCAATAAATTTTTTCTATTCATCACACTCACAGAACACGCTTTACAGTGTATTATTTATCTAGAACACAGCCATTATCCCCCACCCCTACAGGCCAGAGAGGACAAAAGATCGGGTGATTAGCCTAAACCCCCCATTAGCAGATTAACCAATCTCGGCCCTCAAAGTCGCCAGAGATTCCATCTCGTTTGGCCTCTCGTGCCGTGCCATATGAAAATCCTGTGCTTGATTTATGGCATGGCAGGAGCAGTGCTGCGGCAACATCGCCATTCGTTTCACCACTTGCGCGGCGCAAACTGCTCCTGCCCATGGACCACACACCACACGCACTGCTCAGTGCATGTGCCGTGTGAAATTGTTTTTTTTTTGCATTGGATGGCATTGAAAATGGGGGGAGAAACGCAGTGGGATGTTATCTTGAGAAAAAAAGAATGCAGTGAACCCCAGTCTCTGAATTCAATGCCAAAACAAGGTTTTCTTTATCCCGCTTAATAAACTAGTGTCATGAGCTTGGCGAGGAGGAGGAGTTGTGTTTCGAAACCACCTGCAAGTTGGCGGAATCAAATCTGCGGCATCAAACTCGAAATCATGTAGCCTCGCATTGCATCGTGTAGGGGGCTTTTATTTTTGTGTACGTTTATGTGAACTGTTTTCTGCTCGTCGTGTTCCTGCTGGCGCTGACAGCTGAGTTCTGCGTGTCAACACAGGTGGTCCGCGATCGCGGCGCAGCTGCCGGGGCGCACCGACAACGAGATCAAGAACGTGTGGCATACCCACATCAAGAAGCGCCTGGAAGCAGCCGACCCGGAGTCCAACGCCCGGGCGAAGCAGCAGAAGGCGCGCAAGGGCAAGCCCGCCGCGGCCAAGAAGGCCATCGCCGCCGCCGCCGTGGAAAGCAGCGAGCAGCAGACGTTCACGACGGCGTCGCCGGGGCTCTCGAGCATCAGCGTCAGCAGCGGCGTGACGACGACGACGACGACCTTCTCCACGGCGACCACCGAGTCCACCGCGGCGGTGTCGTCCGGCGACAACGCGGCCACCACCAGCGCGAGCCTCCAGCTCGCCACCAAGGCCGAGATGGAGATGGAGAGCTTCAGCTCGGCCGAGTTCCCGCCCATCGACGAGAGCTTCTGGTCGTCGCCGGACGTGATGGACATGGGCCTCGGCGCCATGGACGAGGAGCTGGTGGGCCTCGCCGGCCCGCCGTCGTCGTCCACGAGGGACGAGGACATGGAGTTCTGGCTCAAGATGCTTCTGGAGGCCGGCGACATGAGGGACTTGAGCGTCTTGTGACTACCATTAATGCAGTCACCTTGCAAGATTAGAGCCTTTTATTTTTATTTTCTCTCTTTTTCATGTTAACTATTTCCCATTTTCCGCCGATGAGAAAATGTTGGGAAATTCGATCGGGTGATTTCACCCTGCTTAGAAAAAAAAGGAATACTAGCGAAATTGCCTTTGTTCTTTATTAGCTGGCGTCGCAGTTAATCAGATGCAGTGTTCATCTATCCTTGAAATGAGATGACGACAGTGTGTTCAAATTGAATTGGCAAAAAAAACTTCATACTACATTTTTTTTCTTGGGTCTACGATCACAAATTAATTCCCTTAAAAACAAGATCAAATTAACCATTCACGGCACCCAGATTCAATGTACTGTGCAAGAAAAACAAATGACTTGCAGAATTACTGGCACTGAACTGTATGAGGTGCCAGCTGATAGTCCCATTGTTCCGGATCAGTACCACCCGTTCATTGTACCGATGTGACAATATCTGTTGCGGCACGACTTGTGATAAAGCTGCTGGGTGCACGCTGTGGGGAGCCACGACGCCAATGTTTTAAGGGCCAATTCTCTATGTGCCATTGGAAATTATACTCGTCTCTTATATGCCATTGCCCTATATATCATAGACAAAAAAAAAATCTTCTCTATGCCATCCAGCGGCACATAAGGGATGAGTTGTATTTTTCAATGGCATAGAGGGAATTTACTCATGTTTTACACGTGTGTAGAGAAATGGGCCTCGCCACCTCCTGCCCTGGCGCGTTCAGAGCAAGCAGGTAATAAAACCGCGTAAAAACAAAGCATTAATTCACGAGCTTAAGCAACGCAACACAAATTGCTTAAAATGTCTTTTTGTGGATACTTCTCTTTTCTTGAAAACACTAGATTTGATGCCGGATCTGTCGTAGAAATCTGTATTGCAAGTGCTAATCCTTATTTGAAGTACCAGCAGACTTTTTTTTAGAAGTCTCAAACTTTTTTTTAGAAAAAAAGGAAAAACATTCTGACTCTGCAGTTCTATACACATCGTTAGAAGAAGTCTCAAAGCTGGGCTGATATATTGTGCTTTGATATCGCTGAAAGCAACCGAACATTTCAAATGTTAGGCTCAACCGACGAAGGGTTCTGAACGCGAAATGTCAGCCGCAACAAAAAGCTAAACCACTAGGATTCTGAATACTCGGTTGACCGCGTCAGTCAAATGATCTTCTAGCTCGTTGAAGTTTGCAACGTTTTGGTTCACAAGTTACTGTAAGATGAAAGGCAAAAGTGATAAGTCGAGAATTTTGTCTTGGACTTTGTCACTTTCTATATTTGGCGCCCCAGGTCGTAGCTGCAGACAGGCACAGCACTAAGCGTAACACAGGAAAAGCTAGGCCACAGTCTTCATACGTCTGATACCTCAGGTTGTTCACTCCCCTGTTTCATACAGCCTTTTGAATGAGCCATAGAACAGCAAGATTCCCATCAATTCCTTCGCTTTTGCAAATTGGGCCTTTCTGCAAAAGGTTCAACAACGGTCACGGTCTGTTTGATGTATATACGAGCAAATATGAATATTACGTAGCACCTGTGCAAATGTTTTTTCTATTAAATTCTTGAACTTTCAGAATTATTCTGAAGAAGGACACCACCTTACGTAGAAGGCCTGAGATCAGTGGTGACGAATAAGAAGAGCTGGCATGCAAAAGATGATGTGAAGACGTGTACGGCTATATATGTCATCACCAAGGGCCTTAGAAAACTCAATGTGAAGCCGTCTTACCGTTTATCAACGCCCAGGATGTCCAGACAGAGGTGAACACGGAGGAGTTTGGTTCAGTCAAACCCCGGTGGATTTTGGTTCAGTCAAAGCTAGCTTGAGATCATATCAAGCCGGTAGGAGTAAAAAAACTGCTGCTTTGGGTTAAGGACGTCATTGATCTAAATTCAAACTCGCAATCGCCATCATGACGTGAACACGGGCAGACTGGGTTTAAGAGTTGAGAGCAGGGTTAAAAAAATCGCAGGAACCGGTCCGAAAACCGCGGTTACCGGTCGAACCGCCCCGGACCGGTAGCGGTTCGGGGCGGTTTGAAACCGGTTAAATTCAAAAATTTCAAATTTGAATTTAAAAATTCGAAAAATCGGATAAAAATTCTTAAAAATACTTCATGGTGTGCTGGATCTATTGGTGTCAAAATTTCTCAAATATTTAGTCATTTGCTATTTTTTTCGCGAAATACAAGTTAAATAAAAAAAGAAAAAGAAAAAACAGTGGCCGGCCCATTAAGGCCCATGAAGGCCCAACGCCTCCCTAACGCGAGCCGGCTAACCGCCCTGGTAGTACCGGTAACCGGACCGGTTTGACCGGTTACCGGTCAAACCAGTCCGGTAAACCGCTCAAACCGGTCGGTAACCGGTCAAACCGGTCCGGTTACCGTTCCAAACCGGTCACACGGGGGATTTGAATTCAAAATTTGAATTTGGCCGGTTTTCCAACAAACCGGTCGGTAACCGGTCCAAACCGGTCGGTAACCGGTCAATTCGAGCGGTTTACCGAAAAAACCGATTGCAGGGGGATTTGAATTCAACCGGTTTCCATCGGTTACCGGTCAAACCGGTCCGGTATACCGTTACCGCCGGCCGGCGGTACGAACTACGGGACCGGTTTGGGTAACCCTGGTTGAGAGTACCCGTGCTGCCGTGCAAGAACTTAGCTCCTGTGGTTGCACTTGGTTCTTTGTCCTGCAGCCTGCAAATGGATGTACAGATTTTATTTTCTTTCTTTTATTTTATTTTGTTCCAGTCAAGGATGTACTAAGACAGGAACTGCAAACTTGTGCACGTCGTTGTACGTACGTATGTTCCCTACTCCTGGTCCTGGCCTCCTGCAGCACCTATACTAATCTAGTACGGTATGCTCTCTATGCATGGAACTGTGGTTGGAGCTGCCATTACAGGTAGGCAGCGACGTCACGTATTGTACATTCTACGTGTGTGTCTTTACCTAACGAGCTACTCGGCCTACTCCTACAGGTCCTACTCCTACTCGGACGACGACGTCAGTCAATGGTCCATGCATGGCTCATGCCATGCATGGCATCCAGTGCCCCCCCTGGTTGCATCCACACACGGCTACCTCCACGGCTGACGGATCCACGCTCTGCACGCAGCTAGCCACGCGCCCGGCGACTCGTCTTCGGTTCCAGTCCTTGCATGGATGCGTGTTTCCTGCAGCAGGAATTGGTACTGCTGCACGCGCGCACGTGGCGCACACGGATAGGTGGTGGCTGCTCACGCTATCGAGTTTTATTTCGAGCCGCCGGCCGTCCGCGGCTAAAGCGGCGACGACGACGACGGAGACGTCGCTGTCGCTCGCCGGGGTAAGCCATGCTGCCCATGCAAGTACGTAGGTGGGCACGTAGCCAGAGAGTGTACGAAGTCATGCATGTGTGTATGCGTTGATGCGTATCTGCTGACTCCTGATGACTAGCTGGCGAACGGTCGGGCAGCTCTGACGTCGGACCGTGGCGGGCGACGCCTCCTGCTGGCTGCTGCTGCGTCCGTCCCTCCCGCGCTGGCACAGTTGCGCTTGCATACGCATCGAGCTGACGCCACGGCGTGTTTCCAGCCGTGGCTGCACGCGCAACTGCGCGCAAGCGAGCCGACGGCCTCCGTCGCCAGTGCCTAGTGGTCCTCGCTACATACAGCCGTAGGCCCGTAGCGGAGGACGGAGACGACCGCGACGTCGACGATGGCCGTGGCATATATACATGGAGGTGCTGACGGCGACGAGTCCACGGCTGCGGCTTCTACCTAAGGATGTGACGGTGGCTACTATGCTAACATGGTAGGGTAGCTGCTGTTGGATACACACGAGCTGGAGCCAAAGCTTTTGGACTACGAGGCATTCCCTGACAGGATTAAAACTTGATCAGCAGTAGTTAAATATCCTCGGCAGGAGAACCCAATGTTCAACTTGTCCAGGAACATGGCCCAAGATTCGTTTATTCAGACTGGCAAGCTGCGCTTCAATTCTTGAAAAATAAAAAATAAATAAAAGTTGAGCTACAATTCAAGTTGGAGTTCAAGTTGCACGGATGAGTAATAAAAGATTAGCACCCAGGCGAACATTCCCAGGAAAATGTGGTATACCGACACAGGTCAGTCATCGTGTCAGGACAGCAAAACATGCAGTGCCGAACCAATCGACGAGATCAAATCCATCTCATGATTCAATCCAGCAGCTTCGCCGCGGAGAGCAAAGCCTGACTGAAGCTTCCTTTGGGCCACGATGAATTTCGGCCCGCGAAATTCCACGAAATAAAAAACTGGGCCTAAATAACGGCACGCTGATGATTCTGCTGCGCCAGGGAGAAACAAAACTGCTGTCCCATTTCAATCAGATGGTCAAGAGGTTCAACTGCAAGTTTCGACAAATGTCCTGCAAATCATCAGGCAAAAAAAGGAGCTACAAGCCTCATACACGCTGGGTGAAACCAGCAACGAACCTGCACCACGATGTGCAGCAGTTCTGAGTGAGAGAATCTATGAGCGACACTGGAGTTTCTTTTTATTCAAAACATAGGAGTAGCAATTGCTCTCTCTGGGTATCGGCAGGAGTATTACTCCAGGCATGAGTAAGCAAGCGCCTTCTCCTCGCTCAGCTCCTGGGCAGTGGCGTCCATCTTCTTCCTTGAGAACTCGTCGATCGGGAGGCCTACAATGACATGACAAGACATCAGACAACTTGGAAAACAGCAATGTTAGGAAGCAACGAAAGGAAAAACAATTGAAAGATCACAGCATCAATCGCCTTACCTTGAACAATTTTCCATTCACCACCGCTGCATGTTACTGGGAATGAGTATATCAGTCCAGCAGGCACACCATACGAACCATCAGAGTACACACCCATGGAAACAAATGTTCCCTATAATCCAAAAAATTGACACTGTTGATAGTAGTGTATAAAACCAATAAAAACGAGAGGTCAAAGGCACTGAAGCTAACCTCAGGGGTTCCAAGAACCCAGTCGCGGATGTGGTCACAAGCAGAGCTGGCAGCAGAAAGAGCACTGGAGAGCTTTCTCGCCTTGATGATAGCAGCACCACGCTGCTGGACGGTTGTGATGAATTCCCCATTAAGCCTGTTAGAAAGAAGGGTGACACATTAGGTATCTGCCAAGGAAATATAAAAAGATGCCAATGCCTTGGCAATTGTGGCATTTCAGATTTACCATTCATCGTCAGCAACAAGTTCACGAACAGGCTTCTCTCCGCTGGAAGTCTTCACTGTGGCATGGTTAACATCAGGGTACTGGCTGGATGAGTGGTTACCCCAGATAATAGCATTCTTCACATCACTGACTTGGACATTAAGTCTCTCAGAAATCTGACCAAGAGCCCTGTTGTGGTCCAAGCGGGTCAAGCAAGTAACATTCTTCTCAGGAATAGACGGCGCAAATTCTTTCAAGATAAGAGCATTGGTATTTGCTGGGTTGGCAACAACCAGAACCTGCAGAGTACAGACAACACATTGTAATCAACATATGGAAACAGCAAAGCTAACAAGGGTACATGGCAATTAAAATTCAGATATATCATTCAAGTTCACATTATTTTTCAGAATACTTGGTAAGGCAGAAGACAATGCAGACGCACAGTGATAAGTGAGCATGCAAGTCCATAAAAAAGGACGCCCATTTCACATTGGACACACAACGTACTAGGAATGTATCACTGTTTCTATTTTAAAAAAACTAGGAATGTATCACCACCCAGATGACTAATCAAGCGCGTGATGACAATTTATCCTAAATGACTAGATTCAGCGCATGATGTAAATGGGTCACATCAACAACATGTCTTTCCACCTAGATGTAGTTTTGAGATAAATTTCTTTTTAAGTGGACCTACTACATGGCTGAAACGATTATTGATGACAGTGTATCATCACCTTAACGAAACTGAATGCATGATGACAGCTACTAAAAAAAATGAAAGGTGTCTATATGCGGCAGTCTATACCTTGCAGTTGGGGGCTGCATGGGCTTCAAGGGCAGATGCTTGAGCTTTGTAGATTGAAACATTTTTTGACATAACATCTTTCCTTTCCATTCCCTCCTTCCTAGGGAATCCACCAACCATGACCGCAACATTCACGCCAGTGCAGGCCTCCACAACATCAGTTGTTGCAACAACTCCTATAGATTATCAACATTTAAGCACCAGCAAGAAAGGCAAGTCATAGAAGAGGCAGCACTTTCTATTAAAGCAGATCAGCCTACCCTTAAGAAGAGGAAATGCAGCATCAACCAACTCCATCTTAACACCATTAAGAGCTTCAGCTGCTGGCGGAATGTCGAGCATGTGCAGAATAACAGGCTGGTCTGCACCAAGCATAACTCCCCTAGCAATCATGGGAACAAGCGCATATCCAATTTGTCCTGCCCAACAAAAACACAAGTTAGTTCGCACTGCTTAATAAGGATAAGCACAAATCAGGAGAGACAAGTTTTCACGCGTCCCTTTGTAGAAATTACTTTTAATGTGCCAACAGTGAGACTGAATATGTAATCCTAACTTGTAAAAAACCTATTCAAAACAGGCTGATTCTGCTTGGCTTGCAGTAAACAACATTTCCTTATGGTATTATGTGGGACCTTTTCATGAATAGAAGTGTAAACCATTGTGCACACACTAAAAAAAATACTTGACATGACAAGATAGCAGTCAATTTCACTAAACCCATTCCTTCACCAGGTTTTTATCAGTTGATAGCTCAGTTTTCTTAATCCCCAGGAGTTGCTAGAAGAAAGGCAGCATTACCCCTGATGGGTTCACCTACCTGCACATCTTACAGTATTTTTCATGAACACAAGGACACAAACCAAACAAATACATCAATATCCCTACTACAGAAAGTGATATAGGATAATTGAGGACCACTCAAGCCAGAAAATGTTAGTGACTTGTTAGAGGGGCAGCCCCGGCAAGATCCACAACTTTTTGTCATGTTTCTTCAATTTGAGATTGATCAATCTGCTTCATGCAAAGACTTGTCACAGCACATTTGGTTACAACCTAAAATGATCATGGCGCGCAAGAAAAATCTCACTCATATCTCAGGAGAGAAATCTGAAGCGAGATTTTGGGTACAATCTCACATTATCTGTCTCAAAGGCACCCCACTCGAGTAGACAAATATCCATAATCAATTTATCTACTATGAAAACCAATTAAGCGCATTCAAATTCTAAGTGCTTCTTGATGGAAATGAATATCTACAGACAGCATCCATTGCACCATTTGTGGAATGCAGTCATGTACATGTATATGCACATACAGAATATGAAACCATATCAAATCATAGCATAGGACAAACCTAAAAGTCAGAACATATTCTGAACAGCTAAAATGATAAGGCAGATCGACCGCTAAAATGTTCCATCGTACAGGGCACAATTATATCACACAGGCCGTATTCATGTAGCTGCAGCACGCAAACCCCATGCAGCAACCAGATCCATAACTACATCAGACCATGCTACTATGCCAAAACCTCCACTAGACCTTTTTAGAAAGGTTAGACCACAGATCGCAGCTGGCAGCTCCGATATCAAACTATCAAATTAAGCAGTTCAACAAGTTGGGACAGCTAGTGTGTCGAAGCACTAAACCATATCAGATCAGGTAGCTAGCATGACATCTACCCACCAATCCCAACAGATCGGGCAAGCATCGTGGTGCAGTCAAATTACACTAACTGAGTAGAGCCAGTGACACTGTGAGTCTGTGACACTGAGCTCAACCGCTGGTTAATCTACACGCCAACCCTAGAGCCCTAAACCAACTCAGATCAAGCGACGAGGACCGAGATCCAGTGAATTACGCATACTCTAAAGTCTAAACTCCCGCTGGATCGGATCGGATCGGGCTAGTACGCACTAAGCCAGATCCGAGCCGGCCAGGACAAAGACCACACCGGATACTTCGTGGATCGGTAGAAAGGGTTCAGCGCAGTACCTGCGGCGCCGGTGACGAGCACGCGCATCGGTTCCTTCGCCATCGGAGCGGGTGGAGTCGGCGACGGGGAGCTTCGGAAGGTTCTGGAACTCGGGGGTTTGGGAGTGGCTTGGAGGAGGCGGCGACTAGAGGATAGCCAAGGAGAGAATGGGTGGCCGCTATTTAACGTCGTCACTGTGACGGAGGCTTGGCCGCTTGGGGATACGTTTCCACCAGCCTCGATGATTAGATCAACAGCTAATGATTCAATGACAGTGGGCCCGATAACAGCGGGACCCCGGAGTCAGTGTGCCGATGTGCTTTCTGATTCATCCGTGGGCCCTAGGCAACCGGCTTGCGAGCAGTGTACGTGACGCCAACGCTGTGGCCTGTCGGCGAGGGGATCTAGACGAACGTTACGGACGGGGGCGCGGGGGTGGGACCTACTGTCAGTTGGACGGCTTTGGCGATGGCTGCTTCTGGCAGCTGTTTTCTTGCGAATTTGTTTTACAGGACCGAAGCTCTCGTGCTACAATATCGTTGTGGAGGAGAAGATGCCTCTCCCAAAACGTGGCGACATAGAAGATGCCATTATTCACAGTGGCAGTAGTGATAGGTCGATTGCTACGTCGGCATCCATCACCGGGAGTATTTGGCTATCCACACATCCAACACCTCTTATCTACAACCTCTCTCCAAAAGCATGTGCATCTGGCCCCGCCGGCCGCCCCAGCAGCTAATGCTTTGGTTTGCAGGTTTGCAGCTACACGGATTGCATGTCACTTCTGTAGTCTCTTACCCCATTAATTTCATGTTATGTGAAATGAGTTACTGTAACGAAACTTGATCAATCAATTTGTCTTTGACTCAGTAAATTACATTTTTCAGCTACCAGTTCTTTTTTTTTCAATTGTTGATAAAAGTAACACATAGTGACTTCGTTAAGATTCAGATCTGTAGGACTGAACCTTTGTTTTTGTTTCTAGACTTTGCGAAACTAGTGTGCGTGCATATATTTCAATATTGCAGCCTCTACATCGAGTCATCAACTAATGAATGTAGTCGTTCATTATTACATTACCAACAAAGAGTTGACGACGGAAAAACATCCGATACATTAAACATCCAAACTTTATTCCTATGCATTCTCAAGTCCATTGCTAAAAAGCCAACTATTTATCGCAAGGACTTTCACGATTGTGGTTTCAAGCACATGGCAGCCCCACATAATTTGGGGTCGGTCTTCCTCCTTTTGCAATAGCGCCCAAAAACGTATCCGGTAAATCCGTCTGAAGATCAAGGGGAAAAGTCCGACGTAATTCAACTTAAATGTCTTACGATTATTGCTTGTTCATTAGAGGAACTTTGTGCATGGCTCTTTTTGTCAAGCAAGCTTCATACTATAGCTTTCCTGCTATTGACACCTTTTTTAATGCGTCTGTCTTGTCATAACTCATGATTTGCAAGCTACTAATTCGTTCTACATAAACTTTTCAAATAAAATAGACTAAAGCCTAGGAGCAATTGTTTAAAAACGCTCTCTGCCAAAACCAAGTCTGGCGAGTGGTGACTGGTGAGGCAAGCAATTAGGTCATCTGCCTTTGACTTGAGTCGTGTGAAGGGATTTGGGAGACGAAAGATTTAGCGAGTTCATATCTATGAATGTCTCTTTTATTAATGTGTCTAGAAGTTGTAATAAAGTAGTAGGAGTAGCACATAACTTAAACCTGGGTGCTGATCGGATAGTCGACAACATTCCAATTTTGACTACAGTCGACCTCTAGCTCTCCTTATTCTGGTTGATGGAATGAAAATGGAAATTTCGAAGTAAGAAAAAAAAAACAAACATGAAAACGCTCCGAACAAAATAGAGCCGAAGGAGAGAAAAAAAAAACTGGAAAACTCAAACTGGATCCGAAGGCCTAACTGCCATATCAATACGCATTGTTCCAATAAGGCCCATGGGCTCTTTTTAGACCAAAACCATGGCCCAATACCTTACGCGGTCCATCCATCAATCTTGAGCCCCCTTTCCCAACGCCACGGATAGAACGGCTTCGCCACCACGGCACCTCTCTTCCGTACTTCCATGGCGTCGGCACCACCCCCACGTCGTTGCCTCCGCTTCCACCGCTAGCCCTCTTCACCCGGCACAATCACGGACACACCGATGGCGACGATGGGGGCGGCCGCGGTCGCCACAGCCACCGTCTCCACAATGCCGGCGATAATGGCTGCCGCTCCGTTCCCCTCCCGCCCCGGCAATCTGATCCTCTCTTCTTCGTCCTCTCCGCGCTGGGCCTTCTTACCTGCTCGTGTCCCTCGCCTCGCCATGCGCTCTAAACGGTAACTACTGCACCTCCATTTAGCAGCCTTCGTGGTTCGTGTAACCATTCGATTTTTCCCCCTGTGGATTAGACAGACGCTTGTTCGGCGATTGGCGTCCTATCTGCGCCTTGGTAGCTTGTCGGTGGGGTTTCCTTTTATCTCAATTTCCTGGATTGTAAATTTGCAGAATCGCGATGGGCAGAAAGTTGTGTGTGACGCCGGGAAGGCGCCCTGAAGGTGTTGTTTCGGCAGCATCTGCGGCAGGGAGCCAGCAGTTCAGCGTTGGGGAGAATGAGAACCCATATGAGGTAGAGCTGATCAGCTTGCATACTGCATATGGTCATTTGGATGTGTTCATGCCTAGGACCTGCATTCTGTGGTATCCACTATCCAGGAATTTGGATGTGATGCTGTTGTATGTGCCTAATTGGCGACCCCTTTTGTTAGATTTGGGGATCAGCTCGCTTGATGGGTTTGACCAAGTGAAGATCGCTTACAAAAGGAAGCGAAAAGATGCGGATAGCAGTTGCAATTGGGAGTACCTTGTTAAGGTTATTTTGGGCTTTATGTATTTTGATGGTTGTATTAGGTGTAGCTCGGTGATGTTGGTTTGTTGGTAGGTGTCTAGGTGATGGGGTGATGAAGTTGTTTGGATTTCAGTTGGAAAGGGCCTACGATATGGTAATGATGGATCATCTGCTGAATCGGAAGAAAGGAGTGGCATATGGGTCGATCCAGGTTAGTTCTATTGCCCTCGTTATACTGTAGAATTTACGCATGACTTACTATCCAAATCTAAACATGTGGTTGTGGTATGATGTTCATATTAGTGTTCCACAGCATCATGCTGTTTTAAATGTACACTTAGATACGATGTTCATGGATTTTAAAATGAAGGCAGAGTAGTGTTGCCAAATTGCCAGTCCTGTGTTATCCTAGGTCAGTTTATGTTTTCCTCTTTTTCTGCAATTAATTTATGTTTTGATATTTGTGCCAATAGATTGGGTAGCTGCATTGTCTGAAATGACACATAATAACACAGCTTAGAAATCCATCCCCAGCCATGTCTTGCTGTGTGCCCATATGATTAATTTTATCATTATCTTCGAACACGAAGGAGAACTGTGTGTCATTTCATTAACGAACTGCAATAAACACACCTGGCTCTGGACCTGCCGGGTCCCTGCTCAGAGTGTGACGCTGCTGATGCTTGGTTGTAATATGTTTCGCAATCATGGTTAGTTTTAGCATGATATCTGTGGAGAATTATATGTAATACTGTGCTCCTTGATTGGTACTCAATCCTGGAGATGCGTGTTGTTTGGCATTTGTTAAGAATGGCTGTTGTGGAACGACATCAAAGCCTCTTGGGAATTGAGTCTTGATACATCTTTTTATATCTTTGTATGTTTACTGATCCAGGTGTCAAAGGACATCAGATTTGCTGATTATCAACCAATAGTTCCTTGGGGACCTAGGTATTTTTCTTTTCAGTTCATTGTATCCGAACTTGTCTTCCATATATATATGTTCATTTAATACATGCACACTTCAATTTGCAATGATACATCCACCATCATATGTGGCTAGGACTTTTCTGCTTGTTTTATGAAAACATGGCAATTATCTAGTAAAAATCAGTTGTTACTAACGAATCTTATGTTGAATTAAGTGCAAGATGAACTGGTATGCATTGAAGTCTTTATGCTTATGTTTACTAAGAAAGTAAGATAGGATCCTCACTGATAAGAGGATACCATATAAAAGGAAATATATCACAAAAAGGGGTCCATTGCAAGAATGTGATAATTTTGCTGATTCTCTTGAATTATGGTGCTTACAATATTCTTTGATCTTTGTACAGATACTCAAGATCTACTGTAAAGGACCTGCAAATAAATATGGCAATATCAGCAGCGTTTGTAAGAAATTATTCCCCAAACACTTCAGCTGCTAGTATTAATTGGTTTTTAGCCAAACATAAAGTTTATGACCCTATCAAAAGAATAGCTTCAGTGCATGACCACACTGCATGGTGCATCAGTGCATGCACAAAAATCATAAATTGATAAGAATGTAGCGGTAAGTAATTCAAACTCTAGTACCGCTTAGCATTTTACCAGACATTCTGCACTTGTAGCTAGGTCAAGTATCATTCTGCAGAATGAACAAGTCAGATTAGCATGCGTTCTTATCCATTGCTTGTAGCGATGATCATGTATTTAGTTCTACACAACAAATATTGAAATAACTTCCCCTAATTTTTTTATGCAGATCATGTGTATCTCTACCCTGGGACATGCAGATTGGAAGCCCTTACAGTTCCTGTGTTTTGCATATTTCTACCGAATACTGGAGAAGCTGAAGTCTACAGAGTCACCTATTGCTCCCATATACATTGTGAGTCTATTTCTGGACACAGAAGGCAGTTCCTACATTTATACATATAAATGCTTTCCATAGTGGTATGAGGCAGTTTCTGGCTCAGATATTTACTCTTCACTCATGGTAGTTCAGATGTAGTACAAGTATACAACAAAAATACACTGAGGTAACGAGGTGGCTACTGGCTAGGTGGGATCATGGGTTGGTTTCTTTTCTTTGCTTTTGGTGATAGGTCTGGGGAATTTATTTATTGTATGCATAAAGGCTGATCTTATTTTATTTTCTTTTCTTTCCAAAAAACTCTCTGGTTACTAGTTCAGTAGTTCCTAACCTTGAAGTTCAGCTTGACTATTTGCAGTCGGCCTTACTTCTAATTATTAATTAGAAAAGACTGAAAACATTGCCATCTCTTGCCACAATTGAAATATTCTCTTCAGGCCCTGATTTCTTGTTTCCCTTATCTCTCTATACCCATCCACTACTGCATGCACTCTGAAATTCACCATAACCTGGATTGCACATGTACTCTAAAATGCACCATCACCCGGATTGCACATGTATCCAGAGTTTGAAGTTATCCATAGCAAGGTTCAGCACAGTAGAATTTATGTTCCTGTGGAAGTTCACTACCTTTTCAGTTCCCTGATGTAAAAACAAATCAAAACCTCAATAACTTATTCTCTCCCAGGTTTGGAAGTGATTAATACCTTGGAATTGTTTCATAATGATTGTTAGTCGATTTATTTTTTTTTGGCAGGTTCTATTGATTCTAGTGGTCTACAAGACCCAACATCTTGCTCCCAACTCATATCTGTTTCCCTGCATTGTGCAAGAACAATGTACTTTTAAATGTTACAGTGCATTTAATTAAGTTAATGCTTCATGTTTCTCCTATAAAGAAACTACTTCAGGCCAAGAGAGTTAATCTCACCACTCTGTAATATGGATGACTTAACCAGCTAGAAACCAAACAGCTACTGCATATCTTAGCCAAACATGTCTGGAAGCACACCAGAGACCTACTGTGAAAAACTTGGAACAACCCACCTTAGGCATGGCTACTAACCAAACATGTTACTTTGCCACGAAGTTAGGCAAACCACAAGTTGGCTAATACGGTAAAGGTTAGGTGTGTGGCAAACCATTGAGGGCAGTATTCTGTTGACTTTTATTTCACCAGTGGCCTTTTTTGCACAGTGGTTGAATTTAGTACTTATTTGTGATATTCATGGCAGGAGTATGGTGAGGTCGAAGGTCGGGGTGTACATATGGCAAAACGAGTGCTTCGTAGTTTGGGTTTGGTGATTCGATCAATACTTGCCGCAACCCTGGTAAGTGAATAATCCAAGCGAAATCGTATTTGAGTGCTTTGTCTGAAGTGTCAATTGAGCTACTTATATAGCTCAATTAACTGCTTCTGATTTCCTGGTGCGCTAATAATTTCAGGGCTATACTGGGCTTGCTAATTTTTCTCAGTTTCTTGGGCAATATATTCCATCTGTTGTTTACAATTTTCAGGTATGATATAACTGATCTTCTGCTGCATAAAATGCTTTTCTATGGTCTAAGAGTCCCGATCTTTCTTTTCCTTCTTTTTGCCACATTTAGAATATATCATATGCACTACATCATATGGATGAACAAGCATGGCCTGTTTGCTTAAATACCACTCTTTGACAATTCCTTTTTGGACAATTTGTTCGTGGTTTATCATGAAATAGGAAGTATAAACTGTCATCTTTATAATCTTTTTACTGACACCGAAAGGCCACTAAAGCAAGTGGATGCTGCTTTTCCAGTGGAAAACCAGTCATGGATCATTGCAAAGTGAATCCTGGTGCTGCTTTGAGTTGTCATATGCTGTTTTCAGGAATAGTAAATCTAATTTTCAGTATCTCATTCCAGGAGTTGATTGTGACTACAGCTTCATCCGTTCTGCTTTGCATCTTAGCTTCGTACTACCGATAGCAATAGGTGCCGGACTTGAAAAGACATGCTCGATAAATGACACCAGCCTATCGACCTCAGATCTGGAAAATTTTGCACGCACAGATCAGATGTTGCTATCCAATGATTGGGGAAGTGAAATCGTGCTACGAGAGAGTCAGCTGAAAGCAGGGTGTTTTAATACTGTAAATAGAAGGTATAGAGCAACTTCAGTGACATCCAGCTAAACATTTGCCCATGTTTGTCAGGGCTACACGGGCTATGGACGTGTTATTTATTGAAAGCAAGCAATTGTTTTGTGATCACAAGTTCTTAATCTATTGATTACGATGAGAGGGCCTTGGGCGACCTGTCCTGTTGATTCGCCAGTTGCTGCTTTAGCTGATACGAGTAGCTTATAGCGCTATGGTAACCTTTATTCTGGTGATGTTTCAGACTTTCAATTACCTTTTTGGCTCTATCATGGACCCAAGCGGTGTTACCTCATCAGTAGAAGTTAGTAATGATGTGGTTTGAGGTTTCACCTGAGCAATTTCTGGCCCGACCAGAATCCATTGTTCCTCCGTTACAATTTATTTGCTTTGACAATCAGCGTCATATATAAGAAAAGGTGATGTTTTTGGGTTGATGGCCATGAATATATCAACTTAGATTATCAGTTACGCTATGTATACTGATAATTCGCCTCAATATCAATTTAATTTAATTATTATGTGATTTTCTTATGGCTGAAAAATATATTGCACAAGAAATTAGGTAAAGTCGTTCAAAGAAAAGGGAGCATTTTGGGTTGTGAATGCATATTGAATTGAGCATTTTGGAAATTATACCAAGTATTTTTGTCTAACTTTTGTACTCGCTGTATAACTGTTCTGTATCAGTAGTAATAGAGAACAAAGAAATGGTAATTTCGTTACAAGACTTTCAAAGTGGAAATAAAATAAAAGGCGGGTGAGTTTTGCCACAAGTCACGAGTGCATTCACAGTACCAATGTAGTAGCATTATTCAGCAGCATGTTCTCCAAAGTGTTCTGTCCGAGGCCAAGCCATTTCTTTTGAAACCCCAAAGCCAAGATTCTTGACCGGCGTCTGCTTGTTCCAGGGAACGGTTTCCGCACGCTAAACAACACCCCCGGGGTGGTACTTGCGCTGCGGTGCGGCCAGGGGAACGGGACCGAGGCCGCCCGCGCTCGACCCGAGCAAATTCCACGGCGGCCAGTGCCGAACCCCACCACTTTCCCGGCTTGTCCTACGCGCTTGAACCCACCGCGGTGACGGAATCCTTGTCCCCTTCCAACGAGCGGAGCCCGGCCGGCAGCAGGACGCCGCGCCGCGCTGGACGCACGAAAGCACACAAGCACATGGACGACGCAGCAGAGAGAGAGAAAAAGCGAATCAGACTCGTAAAAAGTACGTGCATTTTTTTAAACAAAAGAGTTCAAGAAAAAGCGCATCAGTCCCGGCCTCTGAATTAGCAATCTTATTTGTTTAAAAAAAACAGACGGTACTCCTGCTTGTACGTACCGGTGTTGTGTTGCTGTTGTCGTCGTCATGCTATTACGTGATATCGGCGTTTGTTTAATCCTCTTGGAGGAATATAGACAGGATGAACACGTGGCCGGGCAGCATGTACGCAGTCTCGAAGTGGTAAAAAAGAACATTATAGTGGCAGTATCTGTACCGGAATAGAAGTTGTGAGGGTCCTGTTGTTGCGTCTCGTAAATTGGGAGCAAGTGTTTGTAAAAACTGGCCGGTGTCAGGATCTATGCATGATCTGCTGTTCCGTTCGCGCTCAGGTTGTTCCTACTTCCCAACAAATGCCACAGACTAAAGGAAGAGGAGATTAGTATAAAAAAAAAAGAAAAAGAAAGAGGAGATTGCCACCAAATGGGCAGATGCATCCTTGCAAAAATGGGGTATTGTAAATTGCCATAAGATAGTTTCCATCTTGCCAAATAAATCACACATAGAAAATCAGATTTTTATTATGGTTGGAGGGTGAATTTTCCCATTCTTTTTTTTTCTTCGGAGATGTTGGTCTTATTTTTTTTTATGGAAGGCTAATCTTTATTGATCTGATAAAATAGTTACATCGGTTACCAGAGCTCCTATATGGTGTTTGGAGATGTTGGTCTTGTTTGTTTCAGCGTCTATATGGTGCGTTGGAGAGAAGCTTTAATTTGCGTGGCACATCATAGAAAATGCAGACATTCATCGTGTTTTCACATAAATACGAGAGAAGAGCGAATCAACGCATCTCCACGACACGTTTACGTGGAACATGTTTACGTGGGTCGAGATCGATGAGGATTCTGTGACTTGCCTCAAAGCAAGTCAGAGGATTATCGATTATTGCAGTGTGTGTTTTTCGATGATTTTGGGTTGTTCGATTATATGGACGTCTATGATCTTTCACTACAGTGCATTGATAAACAGTACAATCAGTACGGTATTGTTCACGTAGACACAAACTTGCTGGCTTCCCTTCAGGAAGTAGTAAGAGAAACAGCGTGCGTGTGAGAAATGAAAATAACACATAAATGTTACCAATTTCATTAATGAAAACGAAAAAAGAGCATACAAATCATGTTGTCGTACCGTATGGCTCATGGTTAGGCTAGTTTTAGCTGATCGATCATTTGGTATTTTTGGAAAATTAGTAAAGCTAGATTTCTATAGGCTCCTGCCAACATTTTTTTTCTCTGGATATATATGTACATACGCTTCTTCTTTCTTCTCTTTTGTACCATATAACAAACTGGAAAGAGCCTCCCATGAATACAACTCCCGAATTGCCTCCGGCTTTCAAATGTTTGAAAGAGTGATTTGGAGAAAATGCTAGCTCGGCCGGTGAGGGCAAAACTGTCAAGAGCCAGTCCGCATCGAGCCCATGTGGATGTGGAGCCACCTCGACACCCTTCTCCACGACAAAAAACTTGTCTACATCAATCCATCTCTGATTCCAGTATTCCTGTTTCGGGTGCGTTTAGTTCCCTCAACTCCAAAAAAAAAATACTATTTATCGAACTTTTTTCTATTCATTCTATTCCTCCCACACACAAAACACGCTTCCCAACACGACCTACAGTGTTTTTTTGGATCTACAGTGTTTTTTCTCCCAATATAAACTCATTAACAGCCAGTTTTGGTGGAATACACGGCATCGAGCTGATTGGCACTTGTACTTTGATTAGGTGAGAATCGACATACTACACAAATTGAGAGCCCTTAGTCCAGTCTTAGTGGAAGGGTCACGAAGGAATGTCGTGGCATTAAATATCATGCGACATCAGTAAATTTGTTTACATGACAGTGCTATTTATGAAGAGAGAGGAGGGAGGGGTCATGGGATGATCGAACCATGAACAAACATGGCATTTAGGGGAGATCGAGTATATATACTAGTACTTGCTTAACTTGAAGTAAAATATGGTTATGCCCGCCAGGGTTGTTAGATTTATCGTAAGTTTGTTTTATGAGTTTTATATGGATCACATGAATAACATTATATTTTTTATTTCCATTATGCTAGAAAAGTAGCGCAAGATATGAATTACATCTGTGCTAGAAAAAAATTATGTGAATTCTCATTTCCCTTTTAAACTCACGAACCGTATGTGGCATTGTGAAAGCCTAGGAGGCTGTAACAGTGAACAGGTGAAGTAATGCAATTGCATGACGGACTGACAGTTTGAGCAGCTGAATAAACTATTTAACTGCTTATGACACGTGAAGTGAAGCCAATGTAAGTGATAGACGGCAAACCGATTTGCAGAAAAGAATAATAGACGAAACATTCCTTTTGCCCAAGATCAACCAGGTTGCGTTGCCCTAACCATATTTTAGAGCAGAATAATGGTTTGATCATGAATGAACTTGTTAAACGTGACATGTACTTACGCAAGCACGACTGCGTGAGCTCAGCGAAAGGCAGTTATATATTGAAGAAAGTAGCAAGCACTTTCTGCCGTTGGCAAATGGCAATGGTGGGGTTGTCCTCAGGCCAGCAGGCTATTTCCTCCAACCAGAGTTTAGAGCAAGTTAGATTGGATGGCACATTGGCACTTCATGGAAAATTTTAGGGAAAATTAGATTGGATGGCACATTGGCACTTCATGGAAATTTGAAATCTATTCATCCAAAGTTTTATTTTCTATTTCACTCCTTTGGGGCTGCGTTGTTTCTAGGTCCCGTTTAGATTAGTTTAACTTCAGTATTCATTCAAACTTTTATTCTCTTAAAAATCATGATCCTCTCGTAAATTTTTGCTATAATAAAATTTAGCTACAGTGAAGTTTTATAAACTTTTCTTATCTAAACGGCCCTAATCATATGGATATAATCGTTGGTGGAATCGATTTTCTTATTAAGGGTCAGAGTCAGATGAATCACCAGTCGATGAGATGGAGAACAATCTTCACAGCGCTACGCTGTTGCGGCATCACCATCTCCTGTGGTCATGTGGTGTGTCCATGCATGATCGGTCAAGGGTTGAGGCAAAGCCCAGGACGGATAGGCTGGTTGAGCAGTGTTCACTGTCCTCGGGGTCAAAAGCGAGAACAGCAAGCAGCGCTGCACGGGACCAAAAAAGGTCGCTTCCGAGGGGAGCAAACAGTGCCCGTGGGGCGTGCTGCCTCAGTCCCCACAGTCAGGCAGTCACCAAAGCTTTTCGTCGAAAGGGTAAGCCGGCGTAGCGTTAAAACACCTACAGCATATCGGTAATCTTTATATTTTAGGCTTCAATTCTCTCGGAAACGTGAGAGCTCGCATTGACCAAACTGCAGAAAAAATTACGGTGCTAGACTTCCCACGATTTCAAACAAAGCCTCAAACATAGGATGTGAGCCGTAATTATTTTATCTGTGTCATGGTATTCGACCAAAACTTTATAAATGAACTGGAATGATACTAGCCTATCAATCAGTGTTCCCGCAGAGAAGAAACAGTTATAATTATAATTATTTATCTGTTGACGTAAAAATCGAGAAAGATCCTCACGTACTAGCACACGAAATCGGCTGTGACCGATGATGCAGGGCGTGCCAGTCAATCTGACATGTTGATTGACAAGGAAAATCGGACGTTAGTAACACAGCGAAATCGGCTGGATTTCCGATTTAGCAATGAAAACCAGATCGGCAGTGAATTCTGATCTATAATAGAGAGCCGGCTAGATCAGCCGATTCCGATGCAAAGCAGAGTAAGATTACTAAAACGTAACCTAACAAGCTAAGCAGAGCAACACTTAGAATAGATCTAAACGGCTATACCACATCCGATAATGAAGTATAAGTAACAGCTGATCAAAGCTTATTCTAAGCTGGATAAGGGTTGAATAAAATCTAAACGAAGCAACAGCGATGCGCTAGTTACTAAAGCTTAGATATTTACTCGATAACTGTCGAATAATTCCAAACGAAGCAACAGCGATACGTCAGTTGCTAAAGCTTGGATCTTACTCAGTAATACGGGACTTACAGGCAAGCCTTGAGATTTGATCACCCTCGACGTGCCCAAAAGAACTCGCAAAAAGAAAAGACGAAGTCGTCGACAATGTATGCAAGATGCGAAAATTGTAGAGGTTTGTTTGATGTTGGTGTGTACAGCCTTGTATGACCACGTATGGCCGATATTTATACTATGATAGCTACGACTCCTAAACTCTTACGACAAGCTTACTCGACACAAAAGAAAAGACCCTATTACAACCGTCTACGACTCGAACAACCGACTCTTTATTTTGGCCCTTCTATAAGCTTAACCTGGCAGCCTTCTCTTTCCAGGATTCCTCCACGTCATCAGCCTCTTTTCCGATCTTGACCCGAATCATCCTTTCATCGGATTCCGATTCCGATTCAAACTGCTCCTTCCCTCGGACTTCGATTCTGATTTCTAATCTCTGCTTCACTTGGCGCCGATGTGACCTGTCAAAATCCGGTGTCAACACATGCCCCCCTAGTTTCGCGGTAGAATCGATTCTGACTCGAAACTATTTGATCCTTATCTTTTAGGTCAAACATCTTCCTTTCTCCTTTTTACCCTCAGCGAAACATATATAAGGCCAGCCCCTTCTTTTTCCTCATTCATCTTGTTCACAGAGCCGCCGCCGCTTCGTCTTCCTCTGCTCCCCGACCTTCAAGATCACCAGGCGCAAACAACTTCTCGCAAAGATCAACTCCCTAAGACTCCGGCAACTCCTCCTCATGGCATCCTTCACGGAAATCCCCGAGGTAAGTTCTCATACAGCTCTCAGATCCAGATCTAATCTTGTTGGTAGATTTATTTTCACAGTAATGCATTTCTTTAGGCCCTTCGCAATAGCATCATTATTTCGGTAGCAGATAAGCCAGGTCTCGCCATACTAGGCCTAGTAGGCTCTCCAGATCCTACTGACTTCATGAACCAAGAAACGCAAAGGCTTCCCTTCAAATCATTTGATTCAGAACATGACTGGAGCAATGCCTTTAGGTCATGGCCAACTCTTACTGCTGGATGGAAAACATGGTATAAAAGAGTTGCCAAATCATAGATAAATGAATGGAATCTTATTACCTCCGTCAATGTATCGCCCTTTCTCTGGCTGACATGGAGCGAAATGAACCTCTGCTGGCCGCTGCTTCATATTTCTGGTCCGATGCCCTGAATGCCTTCCACTTTGGTCAACGTCCGATGACTCCTACTTTAGCCGGCGTGCTGATGCTCACTGGTTTGAACATATCAGAATCGGACAAGACTTTCCTCATTCCTTCTAAAGCTACCCACAAGATTGACACCAAACAGATAAGGGGTTGGAAGGGATACATAGAGAAGTATTCCAAGACATCAGGATCGTTGGATGCAAGGGAACACTCAACTTTCCTGAATATATGGTTGGAGCATTTCGTCTTTTGTGGGAAGACAGTAGGGCCATCAATCCACTACCTCCGACTGGCAGAGTACTTAGCCTCAGGAAACAATTTCCCAATCGGAAAATACCTTCTCGGATCGGTATATAAGCTTCTTCACGAGGTTTCTATCCGATTAAGGACCAAGTAACAAATCGGATACCTCGGAGGTCCATGGTGGTTTATTAATCTATGGCTGAATATGCACAAGCAGAAGCTACTAGATACTTCCGTAATTAGCAAAGTATTCCCCGCCGATCAATTGAATGATGAAGAAGCTGAAGATCGGCGATGCATGTCTGTCGGCGAAGCTGCCTCAGGCTTCCCTGGAGAACGGCTTCCTTCTACTCGCACAACTGAGTACTTCAGGGAGTTCTACAATGGCCTCAAGGAAGAATCCATGCCCTGACACGTGTTCCCATTCAAATTCCGATTTGATGACATCGACACATATGAAGACAGTCAAAAGAACTTCAAAGAAATCATCACCCCTCAAATACTCCCTGCAGACGTCTTCATGGGGAAAAAGCAGCAGTCATTTGAATATTACCATCCAGCATTGGCTGCTCGTCAAATCGGATTTGGCCAAGGGCCGATTTCCTTGTATCTGGCCGATCTGGTGAAGCCTAGAGAAGTAATCCCATCAGGCATAGCATATGATAGGCTGATAAATTTATCACCTTCCCGGGAGACCATAGATTTATCTCTTTGGAAATTCTCGAGCTTCACCACGGCCTCATTCAAGACTTGGTGGCAAGAATGGTGGAATCATCTCTTCAGCCGACCTGCTCAAGATTATTGCCTAGTCCTCAACCCGATTTCGAGACTAGCGACCAGGTAAGAGCTCTAACCTAAATCATTTTTTCAATCACTGATTACTTTGCATTTAACTCTCTCTTTTTGCCTTTGATCACAGGACGAGGCCATAAATCTTCCTTCAATTAGTAACAGTGGCCGTATGATTGAGTACATGCCTCCCTCAGATAATCCTCACATCGGAAACTCCAGTCCATCCGTGACGGACGTCGCTACTGGTCGGAACAAGAAATCGGCCAAGAGTCCTACTCTAACTGTGCAAACCAAGCAAAAAGGAAATAGTTCTTCCAAAAGGCCAAAGAAAAAGATTCAAGAAACTTCTTCTTCTATGATCGGCCAAGAAGAAATCAAGCCATCGGAATCACAAGCCACGCCTTCCGAAGTCGGAGAAAAGCGCAAATTGGTGCTATCAAAGACACTTTCAAGGAAGATTCCGAAAGTTGCCCGAAAGATTTTAACCTCGGAAGCTGGAAGACGTATATCAAAAATACGCTCAAGTACCGGTAGTCCATCGACTGTTCCAGAGGCAGCCACATCAAATCCGATTCAAGGAAACCTGTCGGACACTACAACAACAACTGCATCGGAACAGGTAAAAATATTTCTGATTTGCTGCAGTTCTTTTACTTCTTGAGCTAATTTCAAGTATATACAGGCACCTCCTCAGGTCATAACTCAGTCAGACCAAATAGGAACTGTCCCAACTTCCTCTTCATTGCCGACTCCTCCATCGAGTGCTGCTCAACAAGGATCGGCAATCCAAACTCCGGAATCGGCCCAAGAACCCATTGTAAGGATCATCATTACTCATCACTTGCTAAAGTTGTTTCATCTTGCTTCTCACATCTAAACTTTTATACAAGGAACGAACGACAATAGCTTCCATCGGAACTGCAATTGGCCCCCCAATGTCTCAACCATCCCAGATCGATGAAATCAACCTGAAACAGGTAACTCCTTTTTTCATTTTCCATCACATCAGGAAATACCGACATCGGATTTTCACCTTCCCTTTTCAGGCACAAGATTCTCCAACTCCTAGCGCTCTCGCAGCGGAACATGTCGGTCCCTCCACAGCAGAATCAGCCCCAAGCTCCGATCCGATCAGGACTCATCTTGAAGAAATGCTAAGTCTTTTGAATACTAATATCGGACAACTTGTGGAGAACGCTGACCCTGTCCGATCAGTTTTCAAAAACTTGAAAGGCCAAGTACCACAGTCAGTTGAAGAAGCTCTTCTCCCAGTCGCTTTCATAGAGTTCGACTACTTCCAGGTAACAAAGGCCCAAAAGAGACTATCCGATCGAGCCGAATTTGAGAAATCTTCTAAGGACCAGGAACAAATCAAATCGGATATTGAAGGCATAGAAACCCAAATCGGAAACCTGAGGCAAACTCGGGAATCCCTAGAGAAGACCATATCCGATTTCAAATCCAGGCTTGAAGCTCATATGCAAGCAATAGCCTAGATCGACGCGGAGCTGAAAACTGTGGAAGCTGACCTGCTGCAAATCCCTGGGACTTTGACAACCTTTGAACAAAATAAGCAAGCTCTTATGCAAAAGGTTGATCACCTCAAGATGAACTTGAAGCCGATTGAGGGTTCGGCCGATGACGATCGGAAAGCCATTTCCGATGTGGATGCCATTCGCCTGCGTGTGATCGGAGCGATCGAAAATTTCCTTGGGTCGTTGTAAAAACTCTTTTTCAGAAATCTGTAAAATTTTTTGTAATGCTTACACTAAGGCCACCACACTATTCTGCATGTGTGTATCTTTGACTCATCCTTTGACCAGGTCCTGCCAAATCTGAAGCGTCTTTACTACCTTTAACCGATGTGATCAGCTTTTACAGCGAATTTTCTGAAAATAGCATCTTTTGACCAAAACGCATTGGTCCCTGCATTTATTTATATGAAAAACTGAATGCTCTGAATCGCGTAGGTAGACCCTTTCGCCTATAAATAGAACCATATGCAAAATCCCCCATGTCATCTCTTTCACCTCCGCGTAATATCCTTATGGCATCCTCATCCAACCAAGTACGGAGTAGCTTTATTTCTTTGTCTCACTATTTGATTAAAGCAAGCTAATCCTTCTGGTTTACAGGTTCAACAAACATTGGAGTTCATCATCACTCAGCTTCAATCTGGTGCTCCCTTATCTTCGGACCATCGGCTTTTCCTATCTGCTCACAAATATGAGATTCTGAACTTGCTTCCTGAAGGTCTTACTTCAGTGTCATCCTAAATCCATGACCAAGGACTCCCAAGTAGTAGTATATCCAGAATTCAACATCAGATTCATAACCTTGAAGCCAGCCTAAACAGGGAAGAAGCCCGTCTTGTCAGCCTGAAGAACATAAGGGATCAACTCTAGGGAGAAATTGATACAATCAACCGATCTATATCTAGATCTGAAACCAATGTCAACCAAATCCACACTTCTCTTGAGTCTAGAAACCAGAACATAGAAAATCATGAACACCATGAGTCTCGTATGCGAGCCATTCAATCGATTCATAATTTTCTGAATTGTAATGTTTTGTATTTTTTGCCCTAAGGGCGATGCATAACGCATCGGCCATGTATCTCTGTATGTGTAGTCCAATATCCGATTCATGAATGTACTAATTTTACTTATTTTTTCTGCTAAAGGCGATACTTCGTATCGGCTATGATCACTTCCGATTTCTGAACGTAAATCGGCTCATGCATCAACCCAAATACTGGGATAATACCTTTTCAAGTAGTTTCCATTCAAAGCTCGAGGAAATTCTTCTCCTTCTAATGTTTCCAAAATGTACGCATTACCTGTAGCACATCGATTTATTTGATATGGACATTCCCAAGTTGGAGACCATTTACCGAATTTAGAATCTTTAGACCCGATCGGCAAAATCAATTTCCACACCAACTCTCCTTGAGAAAATTCTTTGACCTTAACTTTCTTATTATACCATCTAGAAATGCGCTCCTTATTAGCTTCTAAATTCTCAAGAGCTTTCAAACGATATTGAATCAAATCTTCCAACTCATCTTTCATAATAATGGAATATTCATCGGCCATCAACTTATTCTGAAATTCAATACGTCTAGAGCCGATTTTCAATTCCCAGGGCAACACAGCTTCGTGTCCATAAACCAACTGATTTTAATCGCACCGTGACGAGCCATCCGATATGACCATAATGCCTCATGCAACACAGTATGCCATCTTCTGGGAAATTCATCAACCTTTCTCTTTATTAACTTGATCACACTTATGTTGGATGCTTCTGCTTGACCGTTAGCCTGAGCGTAATAAGGAGAAGAATTCAATATTTTGATCCCCATACTTTCAGCAAACTCTCCAAATTCCCCTGAAGTAAACATAGTTCCCTGATCGGTTGTAATTGTTTGAGGAATACCAAACCGATAGATAATATGTTCCTTAACAAAGTCTATCATATTAGCCGATGATACAATCTTCAAAGGAATTGCTTCAACCCACTTAGTGAAATAATCGGTCGCTACTAATACGAACTTATGTCCTTTGCTTGATGCAAGATTAATCTGACCGATTAAATCAATTCCCCATCCTCGGAAAGGCCAAGGCTTTAAAATTGAATTCATAGCAGATGCAGGAGCCCTCTGAACGTTCCAAATCGTTGACAGTCCTGACATCCCTTGTAATATTTAAAACAATCCTCAAGAATCGTGGGCCAAAAGTATCCATTCCTCCTGATCATCCACTTCATCTTGGAAGTCGATTGATGTGCTCCACATACTCCTTCATGGATTTCTCCCATTAGTACCTTAGCTTCTTCCGATCCGACACATTTAAGCAAAACTCCATCAATCGTCCGATAATAGAGATCATCTTCAAGTATAACATATTTTACTGCCCGAATCCTTATCTTCCTTTCAATTTTTTTCGATGGATCTTTCAAACATTCATAAATATTTTTCCTCCAATCGGTGTCTCCAACTCCAGATTCGAAATTTCTCTGATCAGACGATAACCAGATGCTCCTTGAGCCAATCGGTTAGCCTCTTCATTATGACATTTCGGAATATGTTCGATCTTAACAAGTCTGAACTCTTTTAGCAACTGGAGGCATTCATCATGATATACCTTCAAAATATCATCATTGCATTCATACTCACCCATCAATTGCTTAACCATCAACATAGAATCTCTAAATATTTCAATAGCATCAGCCTTGATTTCTTTGAGTAGCTTGACACCTGTAAGAACAACCCGATATTCTGCTTGAATAAAATCTAAACGAAGCAACAGCGATGCGCTAGATACTAAAGCTTAGATATTTACTCGATAACTGTCGAATAATTCCAAACGAAACAACAATGATACGCCAATTGCTAAAGCTTGGATCTTACTCAGTAATACGGGACTTACAGGCAAGCCTTGAGATCTGATCACCCTCGACGTGCCCAAAAGAACTCGCGAAAAGAAAAGACGAAGTCGTCGACAATGTATGTAAGATGCGAAAATTGTAGAGGTTTGTTTGATGTTCGTGTGTACAGCCTTCTATGACCACCCAGGGCCGATATTTATACTATGATAGCTACGACTCCTAAACTCTTACGACAAGCTTACTTGACACACAAGAAAAGACCCTATTACAACCATCTACGACTCGAACAACCGATTCTTTATTTCGGTCCTTCTATAAGCTTAACATGGCAGCCTTCTCTTTCCAGGATTCCTCCACGTCATCAGCCTCTTTTCCGATCTTGACCCGAATCATCCTTTCATCGGATTCCGATTGCGATTCAAACTGCTCCTTCCCTCGGACTCCGATTTCTAATCTCTGCTTCACTTGGCGCCGATGTGACATGTCAAAATCCGGTAATTATAATTATTTATCTCACACACATTTTCAACTATTAAATATTTTAACACAGTAGTCTAAAGATACATACGGTTAGAAATTTAGACAATTTCAGTTGTAACTTAATACAGAAGAATATAATCAACATGTTTGTGGCATCATATATTTGCACGGGTGATCTAAATGTGATGAGTATGTAAATGATATCAATTATAACAAGAAAAATATACCTAGCGGTAGAGCCGGATGTACTAGTCGACATAGCGCCCGTTGGTATATTCACCCCGCTCAATGCAGTGCAGAAATGTTGTCGTGCCGATCAACAATAACATCGGGAAGAAGACGATCACCAACGCCACTAGAAAGGAGCGAGTAGTCGTGGCCAGGCTCTGTAGTGTTGGCATTTGGTTCAAGTTTGTGTGGAGCCAAGCCATTATGAGATGTTGTTTGGTTGCTCGCATAAAGACAACTAGCATAAGATAAAAAGTAGATGAAAAATTATCAAATGACCTTTATCGTCCTAAACTATTATTTACACTTTTTACTTCCTCTAATCATTCCTTAATATTAGTTAATATATATTAATATAGTTTAATATAAATTAATCATACCCTAACAATGTCATTAGCTATGTAATCACTCGCAGCCAGTGAGCAAGGCCTGCCAGAAACGAATCCTATTTCCGTGTGGAGCCAGGCGGCGGATGCTCTTTTGCATCTTCAGATCCAGGCGCTGCAACTTGTGCAGGCATCCAAACGGCAGAAGAAAATAGGGCTTTTATATTGCAGCCGGAGGAAAAGTGAGAGGACACAGGAGATCCAGAGATAAAAGAATTTGCTCAACAGAAGAAACTTTCATAACTCCAGAAATTAAGAATCAAAACTTCCGCATACAATTAGCTAGGAATGAAAATTCTCTTCATGCGACAGCTATTTCCATATTCTTTGTTTGTAGGTTACTTAGCTCATAAATAGCCAGCAGTAAAACCAATTCATGCATTCACCACGGCATGCATGCACCCTCAAATAATAATAATAATAATAATAATAAAACAGATCTTAGAATTATTTGATTTAATTGTTAATAAGATGTGGCACAACCCACATTAAATCTAACACATACTTATCATTATCTATTTGTAATACTTCATTATAGTAATATTGTTATATAATAAATAATATAAATAATAATGATCAAAATAGTCCTGTAGAATTAAATAATGGCACACTTTAATATTTTACTCTAATTATATAATATAGATTCAAAATTATGGATTAATTCAACTTTTAATAATGACATCATTTGAGAATTTTATATGCAAATTTACATGAAGATTAGGGGATCACTTTAGATTATTCTTTATAATAGCAGAGGTGTGTAATTTAGATATGTTTAGGGGTTATTTTAGTCTATTTTCCTAATGGCTAAGATGGGTAATATATTAGTCTATTATGATTAGAGTTGCTGAATTAATGGCCTGGTGTTTTTTTTATTTTTATGAGAATTTGTAGAGTTTTGTCTATTTTTTAGACTGCCCACTTAGGATCTAAGGTGACTTCATGTGGAGTCTTTAAAAGGAGCCTCCAATTAGTACTAGTAGTGTTCCACTTAACTAAGGAAAATCGTCCCTGAACTCTTGCCAAATGGTCGAGTTCATCTAATTACTTTTGATTTCGTCAATTTAGTCCTCGAACTCTTCTTATATGGTGCAGTTACATCCCTCATTCTATTTTCACATGAACACTGTTAGTTTAACCCTAAGAGACGTGCTGAAAGGACCTGTTTACCCCTAAGAATGTCATTTGTCGATGGGTCCTCTATGGAATATTCTAAAATGAGGCATTGAGTCATTTATTGTCTACTAAAATGCCATGATAAATGGTGTCTACAATATCCTTAGATGGGGGAACACAGACTAGAGAAAAAGGTTAAAAAAAACAATATACATAAAGGAAGGCCAAGAGTAAAAAATTGTTTCTGGGGCAAACATATCATTTTAGCAGGTCTGTTAGGGTTAAACTGACAATTTTTATGTGATATTGGATGGAGGATGCAAATGCAACGTAAAAGAAGAGTTTGATGACTAAATTGGCCAAACTGAAAGTAGAGAGACGAACTTGACCCTTTCGCAAGAGTTCAGGGACAATTCTACCTATTTTGCCCTTAATTAATTAATGAGATAAGTAACTTGGATTGATACGCCATCATAATTAATTAGCGAACCTAGAAAAACTCTATTGAGTAACCACTTGTATCCGCACTCATAGTCATTTCTTACGCACTTTGAATTCAAGCAGGAAGCTTATATTATGTGAGACCTTATAGTCACTGCATCAATATCTCAAAAGCTAATGCTAGTAGATATCAAAATTAACATTGGCTCATAGAGTCATCTGTGGGGACCGCTTGGTTTTCCAGTATGAGTATAGTAGTGGAGAGAGAGGTGAGGAGAGAGAGAGAGTCGAATGGGCGTTTTGAGAGTTGAGACCAGGGTTTTTTATTTCGAACCGGACGGCCGAACCGCCGCCCGGCGGTAGCGGTAAACCGGTCCGGTTGGACCGGTTACCGCTAGAAACCGGCCAAATTCAAATTTTGAATTCAAATCCCCCGTGTGACCGGTTTGGACCGGTTAGCCGACCGGTTTGACCGGTTACCGACCGGTTTGACCGGTTAGCCGGCCGGTTTTGAATTCAAATCCCCCGTGTGACCGGTTTGGACCGGTTAGCCGACCGGTTTGACCGGTTACCGACCGGTTTGACCGGTTAGCCGGCCGGTTAGGGTTAGGGAGGCGTTGGGCCTTCATGGGCCTTAATGGGCCGGCCACGGTTTTTTCTTTTTCTTTTTTGATTTAACTTGTATTTAACGAAAAAAATACCAAATGAGCAAATATTTGAAAACTTTTTACACCAACAGATTACACGCACCTTGAAATATTTTTAGGAATTTTTTCGACATTTTTCCATTTTTTTAATTCAAATTTGAAAATTTTGAACTCGGACCGGTTTGAACCGCCCCGAACCGCTACCGGTCCGGGGCGGTTTGGTCGGGAACCGGTCAAACCGGACCGGTTCCCGACGGTTAGGTAAACCCTGGTTGAGACTCGCCCGGTCCAAACTAGTGAAGAGATGTCCCTGCTGGTGTAATTAGATTGAACTACTGTTGTGCCATAAATGCCAAAGAGAGAACCGCCTCAGCATGCCAGCTTACCAGGCGTTGCAGGCGGCAGCTGTCGAAACCACTAGCCATCCATGCTCATAAACTCTCCTTCCTTGCTTTGTTGGCGCGGTGATGAGGCGCTTGCCAGCCCAGGCAAGCCAATTTTGCGCTATAGCACCAGCAACCGATTCTTGCCCGCACAACCTCGAAGATATAATCTAGCTTGACATTCAAACATGCTACTTCGCTTGCTATGCTACCTCGGCAAGGCCACATAATGTTGTGCAAAGAAACCAAATGTAACATCCTGCCACCCCAGGTCAGGTCCGCTTATGCCCGACAGCTCTCTAGGACGTCAAGACTTTCTCCACAAACCAACATATATCTTTTTTTACTCACTTTGTCCTCACTCGTGCACCCAGATAGATCGAACTTCCCGTTGAGTCACCCATTGCTCTAGGGTAAGCATGCTTAACCTTAGGTTTTTTTTTTTCCGAATGAGCTCTAGAAGAGAAGTTGCTACTTGTTCGTATGGGTATTAAGCCTCAAGCCAGAATGTTACACCAAACATGCCCTACCTGAACGACATCTACATTGTCCTCTAGAACCCTGTAGGCAGAACTTATATGAGAAACCCTAGACAAAGTAGTGGGCCAACTGAGGTGACTATGGCTGGATTGAAGTCCTCTAGAATAATGTTTGAAAGCATAAAGGGTTTTTAATTGATTAACTGAATACTCCCTCCATATTAGTAAATGATGACGTTTTGATATTGTCCTAAGTCAAACTTTATAAACTGACTGTAAATAATTTTTTAAGTATTAAGTTTAGAAATATAAAAATAATATGAGTAGATTTGTATTGAAATATAGTTGTAGAAAAGTACTTTAAAATATATTTTACAAATATTTTCTACTAAAAAATATTAGTCAAAGTTGTGTTTTGGAGACCCTGTCAATGTCCTAAATGTCTTCCTTTACCAACCTGGAGGGAGTATTTTATTTGATGTCTACTTATTAGCTCATGTATTTATTAGGGTTCCTCGTGTCAAAAGATGTCACTTGTGTTTTTTGTTTCAAAACTTCTAAATATATTTAAGTTTATTTGACGTTTAAATACTTATACTAGAGATTCAACTATTAGTACCACTTTAGTACTAGATTAGCTCTAGGGCCTGGGAATCCAGTACTAAATCGCAACCCCTTTAGTACATTTGAAGAAATAGCCGGTACTAGGCTCCTTATTTAAATTACAAAAACACTCCCAGGTCTGTCCAAAATAGCTTGGATTGGGACCAAGGACCAAAATTAGATGAAATTTAAATTTGGCATACATATATAAACTAAACTATATTGGAGTTTGATGATCAAATTTAGAGAACCTAAAATGTTTTGATTGTGGTCAGGGACCTAAAGTAGTTGGGACTAAAAGTCAGGTTACCTAGAATTTGAGGGACTGAATTAGACAAACTGCACACATTTGAAGTGTCAAAGATGGAGCCATTCTAAATATATTGATTTCCTTCCATATGTCTTACCGTCTCTCGCTTTGCATTTCAGTGTTGCATCTAAAAGCTTCTCTTCAAATCTCCATGTGTTTTAGAGATTATTAGAATTTCAAGTGGAAAGACATTTCAATACGATTTTTTCTATGTTGTTACATTTTGAGAACCCCTGAAAATGTGAAATATCACTATACCATATGGCGTACCACACAAGTATAGTTGCCAAAGCATAGCTCAATTGCTTATGTTTGTTATGGTAGAATCAAGTTATGGTAATGCAAAGAGGCCCTAAGAGGTACTCTCTCCATTGCATATTAAGTGTCGTTTTAGGTGCTCGTGACACATATTTGACTAGAATTATAACAAATACATGCTACATTTAAATACACATATAATTTTTATAAAAACTAGACTAATATCTATCTAATGATATTTAATGTGTACAATAAACTTATGTTTTATATGTAATTAATCAAAATTGTTTCTCGAGAAGTGAGAAAAATAATTATTTTGAGACGGATGAAGTAGTAAAATTATATATGCAATTTATTTAAGGGCGCTCTGAAAACGTAAGCAGATTCTAAATAGCACAGGCGGCAGAATTCTTTTTTTTTTTTAAAGAACGTTTGCATCAACTTGTTAAGCCTTCGAGGGCGAGGGAGCACATCAAATTTTGAACACACAAAGCACGAAACGACAAACATATGAAGCACGAGATCGCGTAAGCCCAGATGCATGGTTCTCCAAACCGACGCGATTTGGGTCAAATTAAAAACTAGAGAGCTGCAGAGCACCCAGCATCGTCCTCCACCGACAATCCCCCAACCATCACTCCATCGTCACCACTCTCTCCCTTCCGGTGCCGACGGCAACGACCGCCGGTGCTCCGGGCGGCCGCCATCCACCTCCGTCTCCGGCCGCCGCGACCTCTAATCCCCGCCCGGTCGTCAGCGGACAACGAAGATTTAAAAAACCCCCCGTCCGTACCGATGATATTTCACTTGTCACCGCCCCTACCGTCGCTAAAAACCTTTTCTTTTTCTGCCGTCACATCAACTTTCACTGCAGACTGTCTCCTCCCCCCTCTTCCCCCATTTCACTTGCACTGTGGCACACACAGCCCCCGCTCCAATCCAACCTCGCCGCCAATTAATACTCACCCCCACCCTCGCCTTACGCCTCTCCCCTCCTCTTCTCCCCAAGTTCAGCTCAGCTCCTCTAGCATGCCGTGAGCGAGCGAGCAAGCTCGATCTGCCGCGCCTGCCCCGCGTGCTCTCTCTCCGGCGATCTTGGAGAGGCGGAGCTATCTAGCTCCTCCTCCGGGTAAGCTGGGGGAAGACGAGGCCAGGCGGGAGCCAAGTGAAGTGAAGTGAGGCAAGGCAAGTGATGTAGTGGTGGTCGCGAACACTATTTATAGGCGCGTGCGACGCCTACGCCCCCCCGGCCCTTCTTTCTCACAGGACCACGGGCTCTCCCCGAGCCAGGGCACCTAGTCCGAAATAGATAGATCTCACTTGCTCCTCTTGCTCTCTTCCTGATCAGTTCTTGGTTACCTTGCGTGGCAGATCGATGGACCTCGTTCCACACCCCGACAGCCCCCACTCCGACACCAACGACAACGGCGGCGTGGGGAGCTCGGCTCCTGGGCTGCTACTGTCCCCGTCGGCCTCGTCGGCGTCTTCCCCCGCCGGCGGCGGCGGCGGCGCGGCCTCGTCGGCGCTGGCGTCACCAAGCCGTTACGAGTCGCAGAAGCGCCGGGACTGGAACACGTTCGGGCAATACCTCCGGAACCACCGGCCGCCGCTGTCCCTCGCGCGGTGCAGCGGCGCGCACGTGCTCGAGTTCCTGCGCTACCTGGACCAGTTCGGCAAGACCAAGGTGCACACGCCGGCGTGCCCCTTCTTCGGGCACCCGAGCCCTCCGGCGCCGTGCCCGTGCCCGCTCCGGCAGGCGTGGGGGTCCCTCGACGCGCTGGTGGGGAGGCTGCGCGCGGCGTACGAGGAGAACGGCGGGAGGCCCGAGAACAACCCATTCGGGGCCCGCGCGGTCAGGCTCTACCTCCGCGAGGTGAGGGACCACCAGTCGCGCGCGAGGGGGGTCAGCTACGAGAAGAAGAAGCGCAAGAAGGTGCCCGCGCCGCCGCACCCAGTGCCCGCCGCCGTCATCTCGGCGTCCTCGTCGGTGGCGTCGTCGCCGCACGACGGGAACGGACACTCCCACCACCACCACTACGAGCACCACCACCACCACCAGATGCCGCCGCCGCCGCCGCCGCCCGGCGCCGCGGCGTGAGTGAGTGAACGCCGGAGCTCGTCGGCCGAGGAACGCCGGCGATGCGAGCTCGATCGGCCGGGGAAAACCCATGGATGGTAACGCATGCGCTACTACCACTCGATCGACGATCGATTTCCTGGTCGGAATCTCTTGTTAGCTGAAGCTCTCATCGTCTACTATTATTACCATCGCCTCTCTAGTTCTTGGCTTCTCTAGTTCTTGGCTTCGGTCTTGCTGCTGCTTTCTACTATCGATCTGTAGCTATAGTTTAGCTGCCACTACTAGTACAACTACTGCTGCTACAAATTAGTTCCTATTTCATATGCTTATTAGCTGCTGGTATAGCTACTGGAGCTACTACTACTACTGCCTCCTAATTAGGTCAGTGATCTCAATCTGATCATTTCGCAGCTTGATGAGTCTGGTATTTGCTGGTAATTCATCCTCCCATCGGTGCTTTTCATGCTTTCTGCTGCAGTAGTGAACTTGTGATATGCTAGCTAGCTTGATCCATGCATGATGACTTGGGATTTGAATCAGCGGGCCACTGGCTACTCCATCGATTTATTGCTGCTGCAATTTGCAACAAGTTTAGCCACTGTGTTTGCTCATGTTGATCTTGTTCTTGGGTATTGCCACAAGTAGTTGGTGGTATGATATGGTGAGTCATGTCAGTTCCTGTCGTCCTCGCGGGGAATCAACGCACTGTTGCTGTGGGTCTCACGGACGGACGGACGGACGGATGGGTGGGTTGGTTCAAACTTAAAAGGGTCATGGCGACACGCACCGTGCAGCGGGCAACGGCGATGGCGATGCGTGTGCGCTACCATTCTGCTAGCTGCTGCCGGCCGCTCCCGCCTGCTACGCTCTTTTGGGGCTCTTTTCCATTGCTTTTTATGGTAGTTCTTGTCCTACTGAATACCATAAGTAGCTAGGCTTGCCTGGTCATCTATGGGTGCCTGCAAAGGAGATGGCTGATTGGAATGTGCACATATCTGGTGGGTGCAGATTAGCGCTGGTTCCATTTTTATTCATGAATAATAGTTAGTGTTCAATATTGGCTATTTGAGGACAATGATCGAGATCACTTGTTGGCTTGTTGCTGTTCATGTGTTGCCGTGTGGTATTACTGGTATGTTAGTGCATTTAACATCTTGTTGCATGTTTGGAGGCTATAAATTTCATGGGATTCTGAAAAAAATTTCACGAGAAAACAAGCTCTCAGACGAGAACTTCAGCTTGCAGTAGCACTCTTTTGCTCTAATGGAGCAGTAAGTGCAGTCCCTGTTTTGTCTGCAAAGTTTTCTGCTTTTCATCCTTTCTTCATATGAGCATACTTGTGCTTTTTACACGGTACGAGAGCACAAGTAGAAGTTTTGTCAGGTTGCATTGCTGCACAATTCTGAGTGGAATGTGTATACTGTATACTGGTTTAACATGGACTAGCACAATGCAGTCCTAAAACATGTAAGTTCAGCCTCATTTGCATTTTTTTTTACAGTGGTGTTGCATTAGGGAAAATAACACCAGACCAGTAGTATTTTTCAAAGGGGTTTGCCCTTTGCAGCGTGAGCTGAGCCAGACTGCAAGCTTTGCTTTATTTCTTTATTGGGTGCCTCAGTTCAGTACTCCACTTGATCCCCAAAAAGAAAAAGGAGATTGACCAGTACATGTCCATTTCATTTCACTGCCTCCCTCTTCTGCCTGCTCACATCAAATCAAATCATAGTAGCATGGCTATAAGCTTTTGCAAGGAATGGATCGATCCGATGAACCTTTGCCATTGGTGCGTTCTCCTCCAGTTTGTCCATGGGTTAACAGGTTGCCACATCCATCGGTCTCGGACAGAAACTGGCGTACTGCCTACTGAGATGCACGTACAGCTAGTACTGTGTGTATACTGTAATCGCAATCTTGTCGCTTCTCGTAGCATTGTACCGTACTAGCAGCAAAATTCCTGCTGCTTGAAGCCTTGGGCTGTGTTTAGATGCAAAAGATCTTTTGCACTTCCTATTCATTCCCCTCACAGAACACGCATCCCTAAAAATTCCTTTTTCACCTTTCCTATTCATCCCCCTCACATAACACGCATCCCAGAAACAAAAGATCTTTTCCTCCCATCAACTAAACACAGCCTTGAACACCAGCACTTCCTGCGCAAACTGTAGTTGGCTCTTTTTCTTTGTAGTTGCTAGGTCATGATTGAGCATATTTTTAGATCAGATTTCATATGGTTGATCAGATTTCATTTGTAGTACATCTCAGTCTGGCGGGTGCGCTTAGATTCAAAATATTCCTCTAGAAAAAAAATTATTTATCTAATTTTTCTCTATTTCTCTCGTTTGTAGAATACGCTCTTCTCAGAAAACTCAACTCAGCTAGTGGTTTTTTTTTAGAACAGTGTTTTTTCGAATCTAAACGTAGATTGAAAAAAACACTGTTCCTAAGATTTTTGGCGCAGCTCAAGCCAAATAGTAGCATAATCATGTACTAGTATCTCTCATTAAGACCAGCTAGGCCATTTGGACTAAAATAGCATAGTCAGCCCTGTTTAGTTTCTCAATTTTCTATTAACAACCGTGCCCTCTCACATATGACGTCAACTTGTCACCAACTTCCACCAACTCGACACCAACTTTTTAAATTAAATAAAGTTAAGAGTGTGTAGTCGCCTTCATAGTACCTTGTGGAACAAATCTAAACCCCTGGAATCCTTTGTATCATCGTAAACGGAGCGAGTATACTTAATACTTTTTTTTTCTTCTCGTTTTGGGACAAGAAGCATATACTCCGTTATTGCCAGACAATGAATTGCTCACGCGATGTACTGCGTCCTAACAGGACTTTTGATGTTTCTTAGATTATGGCCTGGGTCCATTTGGCCTTGATTCTATGGCTTGAAGTAATAGTTTTGTGGTTCTTGTCGATTTTTGCTGCTGTGGAACAAAAAACTTTTCTAGGTAGTTAAATTGATAAGCCGTTTGGTATCTGATTTTTTTTTTCAAAACACAGTACTATACACTCTACACTCGAAGCATCTCTAGGAGCTGAGCCGGCTGATCTCGAGATGGAAGAAGTCATTACAAATGTAGCCTACTATTGAAATAAAAACACCAATTAAATCATGAAATAAATTCAAGAAGCATCTCTAGGAGCTGAGCCGGCTGATCTCGAGATGGAAGAAGTCATTACAAATGTAGCCTACTATTGAAATAAAAACACCAATTAAATCATGAAATAAATTCGAGAAAAGGCGGACATCCATGCCAAGTCAAGAACTCGAAGTGCTTAGTTCATCAGAACGGTTATTATCTCCAAAAATCAATAAACCCTCTACAAAAGCACCCTCTTGTTTTGGACTTACGTCACGATGACTGAGATATATCGTTTCTGTTTTTAAGTGATGTTTCTGAACGTATAATTGGATTTGAATGGAAGCATTCATCAAGTGAATTCTATAGATAAAAAAGTCTATTTAAGCCTAGTACTTGCTTCAAAGTTTGAATCTTTAGTCCTAGGGGTAATATAAAATGCCATTTCTTCCGGCCATGTACATCTATAAATGTTAAGGAAGGGGATGCAAGTTAGGACTATATATACTTATTATACGCCCGTTTAGAAATGTTTTATATATCATTATCCTTTTTCTCAAAGTACACATCGTTATCTTTTTTCCAAACTTTGATCAATAGTAATATTTATTACTTAATAAGTTAGTTTTATATATAATAAGGTAAAGTGCGTACCACTACCGATCTGTCGTGCGTTAATGAAGCAAGAAATATAGTCGCACGTACTAACGACATTCCACATGAAATCCCATGGAAACCCCATGAAATAAGGTATATTTCTTGCGACTATATTTCTTGCTGATGTGGTAGAGAATTTAATGACCATAAAACTCCCATGAAACCCCATTGAGACTAGCCGGCCAGTGTTAATAAGGTTTCATGGAAGTTTCAGACCAGTCTCAATGGGGTTTCATGGGCATTAAATTTTCTGCCACATTAACAGTTTTGCTGACATGGCAGGGTAATTAAAAGTGCGAGTTTCATGAGATGTGAGAGGAGCTCCATTCCCATGAAACTCCACTAATCTCCACTATTTTTATCCGCCGTGAGACTCGATCGACATGTCACCCCCGACCGCTCTGCTGATTTCGTCGGTCAATCGTGTCACCACGCTCCCCCTAAGGACGGACTTGTTTGGTTACATCGGATTCAATCCGGGCTATATAATAAGAAATTCATGATAGATGCAACAAGATACTGAGATTTATTCAAGCTTGAAACTAATTTACTCATGATAGATACACTAAGAGACCGGAAATCAATCCAATAGTTAGAGGTCAGGAATTATTACCGGTCTCTTGTTGTTTCACTCATGAATAATTTAGTTCTCGAACTAAAATAAATCCCGATCTTTTATTAGGCCGATCATGAATTTTTTTTGTTACATGTATTATTCCAGACCAGATTAAATCCGATAGAACCGAATAAGCCACGGTCGGTTCCCGACATAGTCACACAGACATCTTCAATTCCCTTTGCTCGTGCGTGTTTCGAGCTTGTTGGGCCGTAGCACCTAGCCGGGCTGGTACAATAGCAAGCTGCTCCTATGAGACTCTCAAATCAAATGATCGATGAACCTGCTTTATTTTACAGTCAGATAGGATTGGTCGACGGCCTTCTTTCTCACCGCAGTGAAAGCTAAAAGAGCAAGTGGTCAACGAACGTTGTTTGCGAGAAATTTGAGCCGCGGCCTCCAGGTCCATCTACAGCGGCTGGCCCGGCCGATGGACGTGCCAAGGCCGCCGTCCATGATTTCATTGATGCGTGTGCGAGACTCGACGCCGTACGGTCGCTACTATAACAAGGGGTCCTCTGTACGTATGCGCCTGGCTTTACATGTTGCCATATATGCTGCCGCCCGCCGCCGTGCATGTGACGTGATGCGATAGGCGGCCTTCTGTGTGTCACTGTCGCCGGCACGGCACTGCACGGCACTGCTCGAGTGCTCGGTGTCTCGCATACTGTAGCTTGGAATGGTACTATGTGCTGTACAAGTGGACAAATGGTTCATGCAGTTTGGTTGGGCAGGCTTCAGCAAGCAGGAACGTGAAAATGCTCGTTCTGCTCAATAATTGGCTTTAGAATCCATTTATATTTGAGTAATGCTACAAACAAACCTGCTGGAACATCGAGAAAAGCTTTCGTAACATACAAACTCATCGGGCATTGGTCGTCAAACACATCCATTCGAGATTCTTGAGACATTGAGTCAAAGCTACCGCAACATCATAAAACCGGTGCTGCAACATCATGGAATCGCAGCCACAGGATCGTGGAATCACACTTGTCGAAACGAGTCCTTCCTCATCGAACCAGATTCTCCTTGATAAATCCACCATGGCTGCCGCCCTGACCTCCAACTCCAACGACCGTCCGACCTTCCCCCACCATGGGCAAACACCCGAAGCTCCTCCAGCTCCACAGGGGAGCTCGCCCCCGCGGAGGGAGTTCGCACTGCCGCCGCCACGGAGGGCACGCACCGTTAACAGATAGAGATTGGGTATCCAAAGAAGTTTATGAACAGCCCAATGTCGTTGACAATGATCTGGATGTCAAAAAAATCTAAGGAGACTCTAAAGAATGATGAGCGTCCTAGTGTCATTGCAATCATGCTATACTGCCATGGACAAGATGACGCTTATGCCCTGATGGTGGGAAGAACGAGCACATGAGAGAATGGAAGCGCATGCGTCCGATTTTTTTTTAGCCCATCGGACATTCGGGTTGTAGCAATTACGTTCGTCAACTCTCAAGGAAACAGTACTACTAGTCTATCTAGGGTATGCTGATCAACAAGAGTACCAAGGAAGAAATCTTTACATGCACAAAGACAATGAGATCAGTGGATGCACACTTCCTAGATGTACTTAATCTTGACCTTCAAATATTATTTTGAACTTCACTAGATAGTTAGAGAGATAAAATGGATGATCAGATCAAATATTTATTGGCCAAGGGAACGGAACTACTAGAATGACCTTATAGTTTTAGAAACACCAATCACCAACTAACATGGCGATGGTAGAAATCCATGTTTAGAAGTTAGAGAATAAACCACTAGAGAGCACTTGATTCTTGCATGTATCAAGGGATACCAAGAGCCTTGAACAAGTGCTCCAACATCGAATATGAGACATTACCAATTGTTCAATATCTTGGGAACAATATGATTGCCCTAACTCTCTTTTAATTTTTTTCATTTTACTTTCCATAATCTCAATTTCTATAACAAATTAATCACCATGCTAGTTTAGGGTTGGAACTAGGTGCAAATGTCGGAAGGAGGAGGATTGAACATACTTTGCATGGCTTACACATATAGGGTGAATTAATAGGCTTGTTGCTAGATTTCAATCTCTGCAAGAATATTTGTAGAAATAATTTACCCATTCCCTCTTAGATGTCTTCGATATTTTCACACGGTGCCAAAATAGGATCACTCTAAGCTTTCACTTCAACAAAAAAAAAATAGAGACAACATGTCTAACTTATAGTGGATTATAATTGCATAACAAACACAATCATTAAGATATAAATTTACGTATGGCAATTGCCGTACATAAAGTCACATATTATTTTCACTTGGATAATGATTTCATATTTTACAGAGCAACAGTTTCAAAGTGTAAGGAATATGTCCACATGTAGTTCGACAAGTCATGTATTCACTACCAAAGCATTAGCTTAATCAAACACCATTTCTCAATCAAAACAAAACCGATCATAAGCCAGAACAATGCTGAAAATGCGGTAGCCCAAATTGATGACACCAAGTATTAAAGTATAAAAGTGAATTGCCCGTATTTTTAAAATGGGCTTCAGTGTTTATGTTGAACGGTGGGTGCATACAACTCAATATGGTATCAAAAGTAGAGGTATGAAGATTGAAAGCTAGCTATCAGATGTAATACAATAAAATACTTGCATTTGACTCCTATTTCTACTTTTGTGGCATGAGAGAGCATGCGCCTCAGAGGGAGTTTTGAAGTACAAGTAAATTGCATGTAAATGTAGAATGAGCTTATTAAGTTTGGTGACAAACTGACAATCCAACTAAGTTTGAGCCTTTGATTATCATAGGCCCGAGGACAAACGCCAGAAGGCACCAAACCTTGCCATATCTTATTTTTCCTCCCCTCTCTTCTCAAAATCTCCCACGTTGTCTTATGTGCATCTCTCTTTCATTACACAACCAACAAAACCAAAAGTAAAAACAGGCTGGGGCTTTACTGTATACTCCCTCTTAAAGCATCTCAACCGTGATTAATTAATTGAAGCAATAAAATCAGCGGTGCATGAACTTGTGGGCTGTCTTGTTGAATTGCTGGGTTCCAAATCGTCCTTCCCGTGGAGAGAGAGAAACCAACATTTCGCTACCACTCTAGAATCCACGATATAGTTTTTTTTTCATATTGGTTAAAAATGTAAAACACTGTAACATTTGATGAGAAACGTGTTTTGTGAGGGAGATAAATAGTAAAAAATTAAAACGAATAGTGTTTTCTGAGGGAATGGCCCAAACAAAGCTACCTTCATTCCTCTAACATAGTGCTTATAGTATTAGAAAAATTAACTTGGGGCCTTAAATTATTGTACGTTTGTTAATTACATGTACAACAATCGAGACATGTGCACGACCTTCTCTTTCTCTATTTCTCGCGGAGGCGGTTACTCTACCTCTAATTATTCTCTAATTCAAATTTTAAAAAACCGAAGCTTCCTCCGTCTCTCTCCGCTCTCACCCGAGAAACGAGAAGGCGACTTCTTGCCGCGACGGGCACAGCGACGCTGCTGCCTCAGCAAAGAGCTAGAGAACGTGCACTAGAATCACAGGAACCAGATCAACAGTAGTACACTTGACACACAGTTTCCAAGGCCGACTTGGTGAGTCGCCGGAAAAACAAACGAGCGCAAGAAACGAGTTCAATCACAGTAGCCATGGCTAAACACCTCGGCGAGTGGACCGATCGATGCCAAGTGGTACAGTACGTGCCATCCATGCATGGGTTGATGGGGTAGTACGACGTGGTACCGAGCCCTGACGCTTGACCAGTGACCCGACCGGGCTGCCTCCAGAGACTGCCCGTGCGCGCACGGGCGCGATGTGTCCCCGGCCGGCCATGTCTCGGAAGCGCCGGCGCGTGTGCTCAAGCTTGATCCCGATCGATCGGTCTCGTCCTGGCCTCTACGTCGTCGATGATATCGGACTTGATTGTTCGCGACAAGCCTGCTGGGAGATTCACATGCACGGAGCGCGATCGTCTTCTCCTGTGCTGCAACAGCGTGTGTACTTCATGCTTTGCACGTCCCTTTCCTTGCCGTGCGCGGGGGTAATGCCTGATCGGTCGGTGTCGATGATCGCCGGCGATCTGGCATCTCATGCGCATGCGTCTTGGTTTTAGTACTCCGAGGAGGAACATATGGGCGGCTGTTTCTCTATTTGCCCAGTCGTGTTACTGCGTCACATGCGCCTGTTTACGGCCCTGCGATCGATCGAGTTCAGTTCGTCATGTCCATTTTTACAAGGTACCAAATTTACAGTGATACAGTATCGGCCGCTGTTGCTGTCTGAAGAATGGTGATGTGTGTACGTTCGAGTTCCAATGCTCCACCCTGATACAGGATCGGCCGCTGAATGGTGATGCGTGGTATTTTACTCGTCGTCTGCTACGTTCGAGCGACTTCTCACTTCCTCACAGATCCCTCTGGACCTCCACTTCTCCAGTTAGTAGGCACCACCGCACCAGTTCCAACTTCTGCTTGCCGATTTATCATGAAAATGAGGATTCAATAATCAAGACAATCCAGACGGCCTGGTTGTATCAAACGTCGCCTTTTTTGTGCCACTTGACCTGACTCCACCATTCAGGGCTCAATTCGAAGGCGACAATCCTTGCCTAGATGACCATTGTTTGATCCTTTGTGCATCACATCCTACGCTACCAGGTTACCAATTGGACGTCTGCCCTTGATTCAAGGTCAGTTTAAAATTGCGCACCAGCGCAGTTATACAGTGTATTTGCTCATCAAGCCCGAAGGCATCACATGTGGCTAACATGTAACCTATGTGAACAAGAGAACAGAAACATGACCTTCCTGACATCCTTCAGCAGTCAGTATAAGTATACATAATAAAATTGTTGGCCACCTCACTTTACAAAAAGAAGCTTGCCGGCCAACGAAATTCACTCCAATGGTAGATAACTATTACGCGCGATCTACCAGCTACACCCAGTATAACACTGCTTTCAAGATAGTACAACACAACCCACATACACAATGTATGGCACATGTACAAAGGCGGAACATGAAAGAATTACAATGGCTACTGACCTATCTATGCTCTGAACAAATATGAACTGTATGGCGCCCCAACTCAATCCTGTATAAACTAAAAAAATCCCAAGACGAAGTGAGTCTTTGCATCAACACCAACTCAAAGTGGCTTTCTCAACTCAAATCATGCATCAAGTGGTTTTCAAAACTTGCCTTGCAGAGACATCGAGTTATGGCAGCTGTTGTGGAACCACCGTGAAGGTCAAATCATGGGGCCGCAAGGCACTTTGAACTAGGTCTTGAACGGTTTTGTTTCGTCTACAAACATCTGATATTTCCCCAAATCTATCTGTTATGGTATGAAGACTAGACCCAGATGCAGCATCAGATATAATGTTCAAGAACCGCTGCCGTTCCGCGTCTGTTAAGGCTTGTGGTGGTATAAGATTAATGCTTTCCCTTGCCCAATTCAGCATGTTCTCGCCAAAAGCTCTGCTAAGTGACAGCAGAACATAAGATACCTGCAAAGGTCATACAAAAGGATATAAATTCATCCATCAACTATCATCGTGTTACCTTGCATTGTCCCAAGTTCTTTTTTTAGCAGGATTACAAGAAACTACCTAACTCCTGCCACTTACTCATGGCAGTGCAAGTAAATGCCTTACTTTGCCAAAAGAAAAATAATCAAGGCAAGCTATAACAAACTAATATGCCCTAGTAAGGTAGGTCCATGGTCTGGTCGAGTTAGTGATTTCATGACCTTAACCAATACTTTTTCCCGCAATATGGCTGACATTTGGAAGAGAGGGCCTGATTGGTTGAGAGCCAAAGTATGCCAGGCCAAAATCAGAGTATGGCCTACAAAACTTTGGCATCCAATTGGTTAGAATCCAAAATTTTGGCATCTAAAACTTTGGCACTCATTCTTGCCCTACCTTTGGCTAAAAAAATTGGCATGCCAATGTTTTGGTATGCCCTAGTTTTGGCATGCCTAATTTTGGCATTAAACCAATCAGGCTCCGACTGAGCAACTTCAGTACAGTGCATATGCGGGAATTAAAATAAACAGAATAAATCTGACATAATGGAAAGTACAAGTAGCACAACTTATTTTGCTCTGCATGTAAAGTAGTAAACCAGTCTAGCAATATTCTAGCAGGAAGCATAATATGGAAGGCATGTAAAGTAATAAGCCAGTCTAGCAGGAAGCCAGCAAGGCCTTCATAGGTTGCCTTTACAATATTTTTTTAATATTCTCACAATGATGCGCAGATAGTGACTAAATAAAATCCAAATGATATCACCAAGGAACTGACCTTCCAATCCAAAAAATTACTACGTGGTTAGAAGGGTATTCCCGGTAATTTTATGTCCAAATTAGAAATATATATATGTTTTGACAACTAATGAAGGAGAATGTTGGTTCATGCCTTTCCAGAAGTCTTAAGGTAGAACAAAAGAAAACACCATATTAGACACGATCTTACAGCATACCTCTTCCAAACGACCAGATGGCAGTGCCCCTGTTATGGCAGCAATCATTATTCTAGTAAGGGTTGCACCACGCTGAAGTACAATTGTGTTAATAAATTCTCGGTAATTTTCCCCGTCAGGTGAGTTTGTAAGGTCAATGACGTCAGATAGAAAAGACAATATCGATTTACAGGCTTCCCTGTTGCACACAAGTTAGGGAACAACATTAGATTTAAATGCCAAAGCAGAACGCAGGGAACAAAACATATCATTTTCACAGATAAACGCTGATGTATATCTAGAGCATTTCAGAATTGAGCCAACCCAAGCATCTCAGTCTTCATCAATTTTACTTCATCTTCAGGACATTACCTGTGCTGTATAGTTATACCAGCCATTGCGCAGTCAATCAATCTTTGAAACATTTCTGTAGGTACAAATAGATTGGGACAGTAACGAATACATCTTGATGCTAACAGATAGCAATCATCAGCTATATCTGGTCTAGCTGTAAAATCCTGAAAATGTAGATAGCACAATTGAGTCAATCTTTGTACTGCCAATATATTTACTGTGGAATGAAAAGCTAGAAAAATTACTTGAATTGTTCTGAGAAGCTGCACTGTATGGCTGAAAAGTATTTGTATCAAGTTAGAAAGATAATCCGCGCAAGATGGTTCAGACCCAAATATCTGCAAAGAAAAGAACTGTCAGAGGGGGAAAAGTACATTTCAAAATCATTATTTGACTCCTTGAAAAAATAAATCAACCTTGATAACTTCACTGGATAAGTAAAGGAAGCAAGACTGCTTATGTTGCTGGTAAAGAGTTTGAATTTCTTCAAGCATTGCACCAATCGTCATTCCCATGGTCCTTCCACATGTCCTTACCTTCACCAAGAAAATACAAGTTAGCATGAGCCTGAGGATAATGAATATCCAGATAGTTCTAGTACATGAGCTAGAGGATAAAGAATATCCAGATGGTTCTGAAGTGACCACAAGAGATATTTGAAAGCTGCTTCAGTACTCTTCCTAGTAGTGAAGATCACAAATTTATAGGAAAATAGGCCTTACTAGCAATCTCCTCCTACTCCATTATTATGGGCACAGTTTTATTAGTAAGCAATAATAATTGAAATAGCAGTCTACAAGGCTTTCAGTTGAATACAAACTACCTAACACATCTTTACGCCACCGCTGATGCTCCACACTACTCAGGAAGCAATAGATCAGTTTTCATTGCAGTTTTCAGTTAATAAACAGTTAAAAACTGATAGCGGAAGAATTCACGCAATATCGAATTGTATTCAACTGAAGGACAGGAGAACAATATATAGATCTCTACCGCTGCAAACCCATCTCCTAGATTTATGGAATCAGGATCTGGAGATGGGAACCAGGAGAGATGCTCTAGGAACAGCAAGAGGCCGTGCCGTGCAGAACAGGAAATCAATCAACTGTGCGCACAAACTAAGGAAAATCTAGCTAATAAAAACCAAGGAACATCAAGAACCAGAGTTATTCAAATTACACGTCTGATAAAAGAAAATTGTTCCATAATGCGTTCCTGATAGTACTTGCATCAGATTTGAGCAGAAATTATATCAAACCATTAATACCCAACTATCCATGCATAAACAGGTCATAAACTTACAGCAAATTTGCAAGATCGGCATATTGACTCCATGGTACGTGTATCCCATGCTCGCCTGTGCATAAAAGCATTTTGATAAAATAGGAATTGATGAGATTGTCATGCAAGTATGCAACAGTGATAGCAACTTCTGTCAACAACTCCAGGGTGCCATACTTACTGATCAAATACACTTTTGAGTGTCGGCCAATATCTATTTACAGCTTCAGCAACTACTTCTGGATGCCTTACATTGCTGGAACAATTTGGAGGATTTAGTAAACAAACATATTTTTTGGGGGAAGATATTTACAAATGGAAGGCCACCACCTGAAAATGCTCGACAAGCGGTCTATATGTACGGTTAACTGCCGAGCAGGGACTTGTTGAAGAACTTGATCACCTTGCTGGATTAATTCCTTTTATCAAAGTAAACAACTTAGAATGAAGAAACACTAGCCAGGCCCAATTGACTATTAAAAAAACAATTGCTACTTACTTGCAAGGGATTTATTACTGGCTGGCAGATTAACTCCAGGGCTGTTCTAGCAGATTCTGGTGGAAGCGTCGTAATAACCACACTACCGAAGTGTACCAAAAATGCAATAGCATGTAAGGTGCCAAAAAGGTTTATTAACTAAAATAGCTAAACTGGAATGGAACAATCATAACCTTAGGGCTTCAACCAAGTGCAATGAGTCCTCTGAAGAAACTTTATAACCACCAACTCCACTGATTGCAATATGGTATATCTGGAAGAGACCATCCAAGGACCCTGCGAACTTTCTCCTACAGTCTTATCACCCAAAAAAAGGATACATCAATAAACAGTAAATTTATGGCATAAAAAAGCTTTTGAGAAAAATTCAGAACAAGCAAAAAAAACTTAGGTTTCCCCCACTCTCCCCCCCAAAAAAAATTGCACTTTGGGATTTACCAACAATCACGGGTCAGAGGCTAGGGTTTCACAAATCATGAGTGGCAATTAAAAGAATGGCCCATATCAAGTAACTGCAGTTATAGGCGATAGTTTAACAATACCAAGCTAGATTTATAAAAACAAAGATTATGATTCTGAAACCGATGCACAAAGATAAGATACTGCTCAGTATATGCTAATACATACCTTCACATATATACTTGAATGCCATAGAAGCAGCCGCAGCTGTATCCTCTGATGTACTCATACCCTTATTGAGAATATCAACTAAAGGTGGGAGTATGGATAATTCAGCTGGTGCAACATCGATCCATTTTGAAAATGATCCAATGGTCGAACAAACTGCAAGTATATTTCAGAACATTTTGACAAACAATCAAGGTAAACCGTTGCTGGGATGGCTATTATTCAAAAGCAGGTAACTATTAGGGTCAAAGTGAACAACCTTCAGCAATAAAACTAATCTGCCACTAGGAACAAGCATATCTGAACTTGTCACAAACGCTAATATCTTAATACTCTAATAGAGATAACCAGCTACCAGGAAGGCACAGCATAAAATTAAACAATAAAATAAAAACCACACAAAAATCAAGGACTTTTGAGCTATCTGCATGGTGAAAATATACCTGTTTGCAGCAACAACTCGTGGTGAGGAAGGCATGGAAGCAGTGACATAACCTGTAGAAAACAATAACAGCACATGGTCGACACAAATAAGAATCCAGTGCAAACAAATGCAGGAAGTTTCATGTTAGAAGAATAGAAGAAGGTAGCTTTTCAAAGGAAAATGTTGTGGATAATTTGGTTAAGAAAGAAAACCAATGACCAACAAATAGCATTATGGGGCACTCAATATGCCATCCATACCTGTGGTAAAATTTCTCTCTCCTCAACTGAAACTGATTTCGCAATTGCTTGTATACAGAACAGGGCAGCCTCTACAGGTTGCCATTTGGGGTTCTGCTCATTATTGCAGCTTCCATATGCCTAAAATACAGAAGTGTAAAACTTCTATTATTGACAAACTAAGAAACTTGCGCAAATCTGGGCAGGCAAAAGTCTGTTTGAATTTTTTTTTAAAAAACTAAAGCCTGATGTTAATAGCAATAACCGTCACGTTGTTACTATCTAGAGAGGAGATGCATTGACACTGAAAAGCAGATGATGAATGGCGAAATCCTGAGCATGAATATGGTATCATTACTACAACCAAGAGGTGGATAAAAAAAGCTAAATTATTATACATCAGTGATCCCCATGTAATGTTCATTGATTAATATCCCAAATTCGGTTAACTGGACAGACAAAATACACACTATCTGAATTATTAAGGTGCCAGAGACAATGATTTTCTGTGACTAATATGATGCACTCATGCACACAGCTGTAATGGAAAAACAAGAAACATGAAAGAGTGGGGCTTGAACAAATTGTAAATATTGGGTGTAATTCAAGCATTTGATGTTTAACTAAAGAAAACTAGCGCAGCAAACTAAATTGAAATTCCTTCTTGACTCCTACTGGTCGCCATGCTACGAAACTCACAAAAAATGTTCCAAAAATAGGATTGCAGACATTTTAGAAAGTTAACAACTTGTGCAATATATATTATTTTTTAATTTATTTTAAATGTCAAATTAGAAATTCAGATTAATCCATGCTGTGCAACTGTTTTTGTTAAGTGATTCTGGTTGTCAAGCAAGCGCATCACATGTTTCAAGAGGGAAAGGGAAAAGAAAAGGTGAGAAAGGAAAGGTGGAGCTATTCGGCTTCTATTTACTGGCCCATCAAGCCCACCTGCGCATATGAGTATGCAGCAAGCTTCCATCGGACACCCACAGCAGGCAGGTGGTCCACCTTTCTTTCCCTCGCTGCTTCTCTCTTCCACAACACAGAGATCGCTCTGCTTCAAATCCCTGGCCACCAGTCACTAGCTGGTTGGCAGCCTGGCAAAATTGATTGTTGTGTCCTCAGAAGAGAGAGGTTGCACATCCACCAACTATCCCTCCTCCACCAGATATGGCTACTGAAGGTGTCATGAGTAGTGACACTGTTACGGAATGACATGAAGTTGCATGGATCCTAGAACCTACAAATCCTCCAGTGTGTCAGAAGCCTAGCCAGCAGTAAAAGCACCTGCAGCTGTGCTCTCGGGCAGCCTCTAGGTCTATAGCAGCCGAAAAGAGACAGGGTGGAGAAATGACTGAGGGGAAAGAGGATGAAGGAGAGAGCTTTGGGTTCAGAGCACTGAGCGCGAGGGGCACGCCACCCGGCAGTGAGAGGCAGAGGATGGTGGGGTTGGAGGACGGGCATATCACCATCACCACCTCCAATTCAGAATTTAAATTTTAAAACAGTAAAATATTGCAGCATCCACAGTAAGCATGTGACCATAGAACTTAAATCTACAGCCATTGAGGCATTGAATTGAAATCATTAAGAATAATTCCGATACATGAAGGATAATTTTGCCAGAATATCAGATCTTACATGCTTATGAGATGCATAAGTTTACATACTTATATGAAAGGTGTCTTTATTGAAAAGACTAATTTATGACATCCTTCCTTCATAAATTATGTTGTTAAACTGTTTATATGTGAATAGACTTGTATATAATCCAGAATGGTTCATGATGCTTAGACCCCATTGAAGCAACCCGCCGCATAGTGTGGTCACTGGTCAATATACTATTAACATCTAAAATTAGGTGAAAATGGCCCCACCAAAAAAGAGGCCAGAGAAACTTATGTTAGAACATGAAATAGTCATTCGGTCTAAACTACATATGGTGGTATAACATCATTGTTCCAAGAAAAAAGAAAAACCTTGTCGAGAAGAAATTGTAGTGGTAGTAATGAGCACAAGATGCCAAAGTAACCAAGAAACTAAACAAACTTCAAAATTCATTGAGGAAGGAAAACGCCAAGCTAACAAAGAGAAATAGTTCTCACCTGAGCTAGCTTTGTGGAAAGTACTCTTAGTGTTGAGTCACCCCCAAGAACATCAGTTGCATCAAGTAACACATCACTAACAGCTGAAAAACAAATGGTCCTAATTATGTTTTACATCTGTACTGCACAAAATAGCAAAATGGACTGATGAAACCAGGTAACCAAATCAGGTACAGTACCGTATCTAACATGTCTGAAATCCCTGCGGTCTTCCTCTGAAAAGGTATGGTAGTCCTCGGGATATTCAACTCGGGAACTGACCTGATCCAGGGATCAAAACATTATATGAAATCGGACATGCGGAGTGAAATAAATCGGTGGACATTGCTGCTTCCATTACATGACAGATCGTCAATCTTCAAATACACACCTGAGATACTAGAGTTTCAAATCGAGGACGGAATATTTGTAATCTTCTGTTTCTCTCAGCTTCAATTGCCACCTCGGATCCATATGACACATAAGTCTCCCTAAAACATGTGAAGCATTGAGTACATGATTCCTAAAGTAAAACACATGACATTTAATCAGGCTAGTGAACTACCTCTTGATCAGGTTACGCTTAAGACGGTGCCAGAAATTAAATGTCATAGAGGAAATGTCAAATTCCATATGAGAAGTAACTTCGAGCAGTGCGTTCACAATTTGAATGGAGTCATCTGAACCTGTTAAAGTTCAAACATTAGAAGTAAATATAAATGCGTTGTCAAGGGACGGACGTCCGTGGTGATCAGCATAATCCACGAATTTTACCTGTTGCAATCAAGTCAACATAGGATTCACCCATGTCTGCAAATAAACGTGCAATAGCTTTTACATCTTCTTCATCCTGAAAATGTACCAAAAGGGTCATAAAAATAAGTAAAACAATACGTGCATGTCTACACATTTACAAAGCATTCAAGGTAGATATAAAATATAACAAAAAAGGCTAAAAAGAAGTAAACAAGTAAATATCATACGCAATCTATTGTTTCAGAAGTTACAGACACTGTTTAAAAAATCTGTTGCCCAGACCACCTAGGGTGTGTTTGCTTCCAAGGACAGTATGAGTCTATCCGAGTTTTGCATGTGTTTGGTTCAACGATAGCTGGGACAGGACGGCATCAAACAGGAATATTCCACAAAATAGGGGATGGACTGATTCCTTCAAAACAGGTGGACCAGCATGTTCCATGGAAACGGTGTTCAGGACATCAGGTCAATCTACATTGCATGCTCTGCACCCTCATACCGCTAGCGTTGACCTGCCCCTCCGCCACCCTCAGGCCACCGCATGCCAGCATCTTCCTGTCCCTCCGTGCAAGGCAGGATGGCGGCCGTGGTGTAGAAATGCAGGTGGCCCGGGGACAGAGCGGTGGCGGCTCAGGGCCAGGGTAGCAGGCAGCGTGAGATCATGGCGGCGGCAGCCAACAGCGGCAGCAAAGGGCAGGGATCTGCAGCACAAGACGGACAGGGTGCTGAGCGGCGGAGCAGCTACAGGCGATGCTGTGCAGTGAGCAACAAGGTGGTGTGGCGCAGACGCAAGCTCAGCAGCGATCAGGGAGAGGGCAGAGGAGCTGCATGACGGGCAAGCAGGGCAAGGACAGCCATGGCCATCCTCTATCTGTTCGACGGACACCAGGGCCCCACAGTTGACGGGATGAAAACAGCGTCCATCTCATGTGTGCCCCTATCCCTTCAAGGCTCCAACCAAACACCTCATCTCATCCCATGAACCAAAAACCCAGTCAGATCATCTCATCCCTAAAAAATGGGATGACCCTATCCCGTCTCGCAACTAAACTCAACCAAACACACCCAGGTCACCTAGTCTGTCCAATTGCCACAGGCACTAGGCACCCATCCACTGCTGGTCCACAGCACCTAACACTTTTTTAAACACTGTTACACATTAAGTGACCTTTCAAGAGTGAAAATCAAGCCAAATATAAGCTACATTAGAAGTTTTCCAGAATTTTAGATAAAATTGGACCACTAGCCCTTGAAGTTGTATAACTGTTTGGTTGCCTTCAACTTGCCAGTTTTTTGGTACACCCCTAAACTTCAACTCAGTTTGCAACGTTGGCCCAAACCACCGTTAGCATAACAAATTTTGCTGACATTACATCAAACATTTTATGCTGCTCTCAAAATTGGTGCAGTTACCATCACTCTTCAAGTGTCCCTAACTGACTGGTATTATCTCTTTTGGCTGATACCAAACCTGTGGGATACGGAAAGGGTGGAATTCCACCGGCCTATAGTTGGGCCTCAACGGCGGCTCCAAATGGTGCAATGGCAGTCTGACTACAATGCAACCAGCAAGCACAACCCAGCCCACCTATCCCTGACTAAATTGCCACATCACATGCACTCGTGGAAACCATGTTAGGTGCAATGTGCGTGTTGGTACTTGGTAGCCATACGATTTAGCTTAATGCTAAATCATATAAATTATTGGAAGCCAAAACTGCTGCCATGATCCCCGACAGCCATGTTGCATTCGTCATCGCCAGCCGAACTTCAGGCGGGCCACACTGCCCAAGACCCCCCCCCCCACCGGAGTGAAGTAGTGGCAAAGTAATAGTAACAGCATAATTTACGACAACCATGCTCAATGCTACAACTGTACCATCAGAAAAGTTAGCAGCGATAAGGCCAGCACTTCAAGAGAAGTTGGGTCTCAAGAGTAATTTACGACAACCATGCAATTTTTCTCGTGAAGTTTCTCTACTATTCATAGGTCCTACTGGTATTTTTATCACAGGATCTTCCCTAAGACCATAACTGTTCAGAATATTCAAAAGTTCAGTAGTATTAGTCAACTCAAATTGCATTCATACAATTGATGACTTCAGAAACAAAGTTAAAATGAGCCTTCAAAGATGCACTAAAACGATTTGGTTTAAACAGGAAACTATGAATTCATGAGGCAAAATAACTTTACCAGACCAATAAGAACAACAAAGTGTTTAAATTTTTCAGGTGCTTCTAAGTGGCGTGCCCAATGAAAGTAATGAAAAGAGAGCTAGTGTGATTAGTTACAAATTTACAAACAGTGCTAACAGAAAAATCAAATTTCCCTGAATCATTAATTCAGTACATTTAGTCCAACTGAATGTATGTACAAGCATGAAGATCAAAGACACATTAATACATGGAACATGATGAAGGGAAATTTGGCAAATACATATACCAATCATCCATGCAGAACATGGTCAGATATGCCATACCTTCGATGGATCTTTGAGCTGCTCTTTCAGACCCATAATATGAGGGACAAGAATTTGAATCAGTGGCATTTGTTCAGCGGTGGTACCAGAGCCATGAGATACAGTAGCATGTATCAATTCAGATGTAACTGGAGATTAGAAGGTTAAATATATCAGTAAGCTTCCAACAAAACCCAAGACATGAGAATTACTTAGCTAGTCATATTAGAAGTTACTAGCTGTCTAGCTACAGCCATTCACGGTAATAGCAGCTCAGAGTATTGGTTTAGCCAAGCTTAGCTTATCACATGAACAAGCAGAGAATCAAGCGAAATAAATAATTGTTTGGAGGAATTTTGAACAAATAACAGTGACTCTTTAATCCCACACAAGGTGGGCTACACATAAGTTTCCACTTATTAAGCAAGAAAAAACAAGGCATATTACTGATCCCAGTGAACCTCACTAACAGAATCGTGAGAGCCAGGTGGAATAAACCCCCTGACATCAAATGCATACTAGCAGTGCTAACACGATACTTCATACAGTGAAGTAGCTGCAGACAACAATGTGGTGGAAGGTAAACTAGACCCATGCAAAAATGGCAAGTGGAGGAGACACGGCAGTTTGTGGAATCCAATGTAGGAAACAGCCAATGTGCACGGCAGCACGATAAACCTGGAAGTCACCAAATCATTGACAAGCAGCAACTGCAGGACTGCTGCTCACAATCTTTGACTCTAGCGGTGAGGGCAGTAGCATGGACTTCCCATGTTGTATAAAATCAAAGACAGAGGCATAGCCTGGAGCCTGAATCTAAGTATGATGCATCATCGATGCCCCTTCAATAGTTCTATGCACACTGCCACAGCCACCCTCAAACCAATGGGGCACTAATACCTTGAGCCAATATAGGGACTACCACCTTTGAGCATTATCTTGCTATGCCTATCTGAAACCTGCACTAAAACCTGAGTCTCCTAGGCTACAAGCCGACAAGGCGTACCCAGGGCGCCACAAGGGCCTAGTTACACCTTGTCGCCTAGGCATCACCTTTTATGATAAGGTGTTGCCTGTGCATGTTGCATACCTAGGATACCACAAAACGCCTTATCACATTAAGAACATTGTTGGTTATTGAAGCTTGTTGCACCCTCACAAAGTGTGGTTTGGCTAGAATCTTGAAACCTGCATTAGGGCTTAGGCTTTGGTATAATCCGCTTAAATGAGAAGAGTGTCGATTCCTGGTATCTGAATCTAGATACATGGTACCACTTCCATAGCAATTATAGGAAATAGGTTATTGCGTGGTTTCATCCAAATAAAAAGGGCTATTTTCTACTCTTCCTTTGCACTTGACTGTTGATATACTCCCTCCAAGCAAGGAAAAAAATGTTGAGATGATGTCCTTGAATACACACAAACTATCACAGGTTTGCCTCACAAAAAGGAATTATTTAGATCTGATCAACATTTCTCAGTAGATATTTAATTGCCATATGGAACACTGCCATGTGTTGCCTCGCCTTGAAAGATGAAAATACTTTCACATTATTGTAGTTTTAGTAGGCTATCCATGTCCATTTAATGGAAATTCTCTATCGATGCTGCACTTTAAGAAATGCCACTATTTGCAATGTCAACTGGACATGAAAACTAATTAACTAAACACCACAAAAGAACAATAATCCAAGCACTGCAATTTCTTGGTGCATAGAATTCTGAATGTGAAATAATTAAAAACGGTATGAATATAATCTGAAAGGTATCACAAGCTTTGATGTGCTCAGCAACTGAATTAAGTATAACCATGATACCAAGAACACACCAGAAAATGGTCTGACAGAATTACGTACAAAAATCAATTGGTTAAATGTGGCAAAACGACAAAAAGTATAGGCTTAAAAAAGGTGAACAGCTTGAATACAATAGAAATTACAGGCATATGCAAAACAATACCATTTACAGCTGCCTCCAAAAATTGATCAGAGTTCAATGAAGATAGTGCCATATGGACCAAAGGATGTGATGCAAGTTCAGAAGCAGAGATTCTGGTAGAAGAAAAAAAAAAGACTTTGATCAATTCAGATGTCAGTACTGCTAACCAGCAGTAGCCTAAGAATAGAATGAAACATACTACAACAGTTAGAAAAACATACTACAACAGTTAGACTTTCAAGGAATGAAGTACTGTCAAAACACCAGAAAAATCATACCCGTGACAGAAACGAAGCCAAGAAGAAAAACCCTCCAAAACCTGCAAAGGGACAATCAAAGATAAACTGTAAGTGCAGGTTGTCGTCTCACTGCGAAAATGTATTTGGAGTTGCTAGTTTACTTATATGTTTCAGAATAAGACATTAAAATACCAATTTGGATGTAACACCTCACAAAAGATAATATGGAGTGGCATTTGCTGTATGTAGCAATAGAAAGGTCTGTCAACTTACATTTGAGTTAGTTTATTCATAGTGGACGTGGGCGTTCATTTTCACATACAGAAATAAATAGACAGCACATTATATGCCACCTCTCAATTAGACACTGTCTACTAGAGAGTTCTAGAGCTCAACCCATAACATATATATATAAGCAGTAAGGACCAGCAACTCAAATTTGGTCCCAAGTATTTAGGGAGGTTGCAAACTCCTTGGGGAAAGCTATTGACAACTATCAAAGTAACTGAAGGACAATTACCAATTCATGGAAGAAAGGAGAGTCGGCCCAAAAGGGGCCACATCATGGAGGCACTTTGTAGGTGCATGTAAGAAAGCAGGGAGGAAAAACAACAGCTAAGCTCTCACGACAAAATTGGATGTGCAAGCATAACACGTTTTATGCAGCACACCCCTTAGGCTTATCATCATAAAAGGAATTGCTGAAGAGAAGGAAACTAACCTGTTCTTTCAGCTGATCAATGGCCATGCAAGCAGTCAATAAATTAATAGCAACATTAGCAGATGAACAGAGGTCACTCTCAAATTGTCTGCGCCTTTCAGGACGGGCCGCAATTTTGTAACTAGAAGTTTCCTGTAAACACAACAATTCACAAAGTTCAATTTCACCAAGACCAACGCACTGCATAATAATATATTAGCGTTATGCACAAGTCTTTATTGTTAACAATATAATATTATTATCAGCAAGACCGAAAAGGTTCTCGTCAGTCCATTTCTGTGTCCACCATAAAAGCCCAAGACTGCTACAACAGACCTAGCCATTCATGTCGTAAGGTGGCTGGAAAGGCACCCAAAGCTCAAGCGCAGGAAGATAGAAGGTTGGCAGAGCCAGGCTGGTGCGATTGCCTGCATGGGCTATCCCAGATCAGGCTCTCTGGTCTCTGCATGACTCGCAAACCCTGGAGCTGCACAGTGGTGGCAGCTTGGTCTAGAGCAGAGCATGTCACAAGTGGTGGGTGGCCGACTCAACTAGGCAAGGAAGAAGAATGTATGAATTTCGAGAGGAAGGGAGGGAACGATGGCAACAGATGACAGAAGTGAGGCTAATTTTGACGGAAGCAGTATAAAGATTAGAGGAGTATTCCTTCGGTGGTTTTAAAAGCAGAAAACTTTGAAAACTGTTTTTTTTTCTTTACTAAATCTCCTTGTTTGTAAAATAGTGAGAATAAGAAAAGGATTACCATTTTACTTCCCATAAAATCATTTTTTGGGCAGGGGTGTCAACAGATTGTATAGCATACAAGTGTGATGTTTAAGCAAAAAAAAAATGTAGAACAACTACACACCTGAGGCAAAACTATCAGCAGTTCAAGGAAGCCTGGAATAAATTCTGGATGAGCTTTCATTTCATCACTTAGCCAATTCACAATTCCACCAGCTCCCCAGTCCTCTACAGGTACATGCACGGCCAGAGCAGCAATTGCAATACAAATCTGAAGATGATACGAAGAGTGGTCATGTCACAATAATTGTGTTATCATAAACAATATCTGCTTGATTCTATCTTTTTACCTGTGTTCTAACTTTTGGTGGTCCCTTATTAAACTTTTTCAGCAATACCTGCAAATTCACCAAGTTAAAATGAAAAGAAAGAAAGCTCTTCAAATGGTCAACCGGATCTTATAGCAAGACAAAGAAAAGAGGCCAAGATACGAGAAACATAGTATACACTGCAATAGAGCTTCGAAAGCTGATTCTACTTGATAGGAAAACACAAAGAGGTACAATTCACAATTGTACCTTGCATTGTTCTAGTGATCGTTCCCAAAGGTAGCAGTAGGTCGACCTTGATACATGCACAGCAATCAACTACCATGGTTTGGAGGTTTTGCAGGCTAAAGTGATACGAAGGTTTTCACTGCCCAAAAAAGGTGCCTTTGTAGTAAAGAAACAATTTACTAAGACTCAGCTTGATGAGTGACTCTGATTGTGTTGCCCCTACTTGCCTACTGGGAGGGAAATAGCTAAGGGCTAGAGAACAGAAATAGCATTTAGCTTCAAAGCCAAGTTGTAAATTACCATGGTTAGATACATATCTTTGTAGATCTGTTCACTATTTCCGTTTGTAATCATTTATAGTGCTTTCTTTCAAAACACGACTTTAAAATGTCATGGAAAATAATATGGTATACAAATATTTATATGTGTTTTACTTTGTAGTCGTACAATGTGTTTTACTTTGTAGTTGTACAAATACTATGTGATATTGTTAAGGCACTTTTGAGGTTGCAAACTGCAATAAAGCTACAAGGTGGCCCTAGCTAACTTCTTTCCGCAATTTAGAACACAATACTCTGTAAAAGAAACTTCACAAGATGGTGCTTACGTATAGTGAATCCTGTAGTGATCGAAAAGCTTCTGAGGGTAATTCTTCAAAGTCCCTTTGTACCTACAAATAACATGGAGTAGTATTCAAGATTACTAAGAATCACCATGACAACTAAGTTCAGTATAACATGTCTAAAAATCCTTCCAAATTGTAGTTATGGCCCTTCTTTTTACCTTGCTTCTGAGGGTCTGAGAACAGAATATGAGAGTTTCCAAATTACTGCTTTCATCATGAAGTAAACTGTCAGCTACCTGCATGTGGAGGATGGGAAAAACACTGAAATATGATCGAAACGAAAGCAACGTATAAGATGGCTGTGAGCCTGTGACATGTTACAATATAAAACAAAAAATCATATACCATTTTCCAAGATAGTTTCCAAGCCAAAAAAAACTCCAAATTTTATACAGGTACACCATGTCCTAAGTATGGAACAAGAAATTAGAAAACACTGAAATCATTCATCAACTTTGGTGAATTCGTCACACAAGTGGCAAGTCCATGCATTGTCAATGTACAACTCTACACACCCTCAATCTGAATCACTTCCTAACAGCACTCAGTCGAAAAAGCCTGGATTACCCACAACAACAAATCGCAACGACCATTACAGGAGATGAACTATGTTAATTCTATTAGGGTCCATCCCATCAGATTACATTGAGGCACTTGAGTGAAGCTAAATTTGCAGATTTGCATCATCAATATTCACCAGAAAGTAACCAGACTGATCTAGGAGGTGACAGGGTTACGAAACAAAACGCTAACTAAAAGACCCAGTATTTGACAGTATTTGAGCTTTCCGAACTAATGCACGCCAAATGAGACCAAAACTGTCCCACATTACCTATCGCCCTATCCCACCGGCAGCCTCGTGCTGCAGCAGACACAATGTGCAGTCACCGGAGGATCAGATCAAATAACACTCCTAGAAATCTAATCGCAATCCCCACCCACTCCTACGAACCTAATGCCATGCTAGAGTTAAACCACTCCCAACAATGACAAAATTCGCCCTAGTTCAGACCGAATCCGCACCAGAGCACCCAAATCCAACACCGCGCGGACCCAAATTCGCAGCTTCCCATTCCCGAATAGCCCGCAACACAGGAACCAGTCCTCACCCAGCTCAGGGCACCAACAGGGAGCGGGCGAATCGAATGGAGAAGCGTGGGCACACCTGCCAGGCATCTAGCGTGTGCTGGAACTCCTGGAGCCACTGGTCGGCGGCGGTGCGGATGCCGTCATCCGGGTGGTGGTACAGCGCCGCGAGTGCCTGCTTCACCGTCTCCGTCGCCTGCGCCTCCATGGCGGCGACGACCCCACCCAGCCCTAACCCTCCCGGCGCCGCCCCCCGCCTCCTCCTCCTCCACCACCTATCCTCGCCGTTTGATGTAATCTCCCGGCGGATTCCTCCGGCGAGCTGCTGGATCTGCCCGGGGAGATTCGGGTGGGTAGGGTTTAACAGAGGAAAATTTGAAACGAGGTGAGTAGAGGGGAGCAGACAGCCCGTCGGAGCTTTGTGTTTAGCGCGTGCGTGCGGGATTCGACGAGTCCAGAACTCCAGATGGAGATGCGGACGGATTTGTTTAAATTTTCTTTTTCTTTTTCTTTTGGCTTTTGCGCGTTAATATTCGGTGTGACGCTCGCTGGGTGTGAGTTGTCCTCCTGCCAATGCATGTGGGCCCGGCCCTGAGCTAATGGTAGGAGCTCATTTGGTTGTTCATCAAGTATTTGAAGTTCCTTTTGGTTGTTGAGTATTTGATGTTTGGTACATTAGTTGTATCATGAAAGTGTTCGAGTGGATATTGATTATGTGATAAAAAGGAATAAAATAAACAAATGTTTTGTAATCATTGGCGTGTGTAGTGATTGGTTGTTGCCAACTACAGTCTACAGTAGTCAATGTACAATGCTCCCTCCATTTCCTATCCAAGGCCCATTGTTGAAAAGTTTAGCTTTGCAGAGATTATTCGTCTTTTCTTTGTGTATGTAAGGTGTTAATCACTTTGTTAAACGGGAGTTAAACAATCGCTTCTCCGATTAGACAAAGAAACGTCAGGATAATTACGAGAAAATCTAGGTTGTGGTTTACCAAGGGAAAAATAAATGTAGTGATCAGCGCAATTTCCCTCCCTTGGTATGTGAGCCAAGAAAATATAGGCCTTGGTTATATGAATGGAGGGAGTACTTTGATTGCTCTACCACGTATGCATTCCTGAAGTCATAGTGTGATTTTAATGATAGCAACGCACACTAGTTTTAGAGCAAGTTTACCCTGATCACAAGTCACGAGAATAAATCCATGCACAAACAGGCTTCATCTTTGTCTTTTGTATGCATAATAGAGTCTCACCTCATCACAAAAATCATTTAATCTATTGTGGTATAAAAATAAAACAAATCACAAGCTTATGACATGCATTAGTTGAAAGCATAGATGCTAAAAAGGTTGCAGGCTTAGAACAATGCTAACATCGAACCTCTATTAAAAAATGATCTTTACCTACCAATGTTATATTGGTCACTAATGAATTATCACAACAAAATGGGAAAAAGACTTGGGCAAGTGGTAAAAGTCTCATGATACGCTTAAAAAACAAGATTCATAAAAAGTCAGAGTTAATTACGTCGTTAATACATAAACTTCGCGAGTGGGTGCATTTAGGTACATCGTCTTTTAAATTGCTCATTTAGAAATAACAACTTGGCATGTCAGTGCATATATGTCACCTGGATGGCATGTGGGGAAAAAAGTCATGTGGATGCTTATGTGTACATTTAACGCTTATGTGTACATTAATCAAGGCCCTTAGTTTATTTGCTCATTGGTTTATTCGACCATTTTTCTTCGGGTGTTCACGGGTGATGCTTTTGATGGAGGGTTTTGGCCTCACATAACAATTTTAAAGGTGAAGACAAATGTCGCACAACACGTAGACAGACGATCTTTCACGATTACATTGAGTTATCGATGTTCTTCGTACTTGGCTAATTAGGATTTTGCAGATTCCTTTTAGCATTATTAATAAAAGATTTGGTTTAGGGTTAGGTCACCAGCTGTATTATCTCTTTTTTCTTCCACTAACTGGGATAAAAGTTATCTAATTTCTTCTCTAATGAAAAATGAAGCAGAGTACGAGTGTGCCATGGTTAAATATAAACTAAAAAGAACGAAATGAAGAGTAGGATCGATATCTCAAGTTTGAGAAGAAAATGATTAGGAGAGGATAAGCCGATTTTTTTATTTTTATGATAAATTGGAGGATATGCAAGACTTTTTCAATAAAGTACCAGATAACATGTAAGCGTCCACATGATTTTTTTTCCCACATGCCATCTAGGTAACCTATATGTACCCACATGTTGATGTTTCTAAATAAACAATTTGAAAGATGATGTATCTATATGCACCCACATGCCAAGTTGTTGTTTATAAATAAGCAATTCTGAAGATGATGTAACTAAGTGCCCCCACTCGCTAAGTTTATGTAATAATGACGCAATTAACTCTAAAAGTCATATCCAAAACAATGAGAGATCTTAAAAAAACAAATTGGGAGCTGCCCTGATGAAATAATTCAAAGAGGGTTAAGGGCACACGTGCCACTATACTACCCAAAATTGGATTATTCTGCTAAAATGGAGTTGATATATATTTAAGCCTATTTTAAAACACGATGTTTTCTATACAAATCAATATGATTGACGATTGCAACATGCATATAGAGTGGTCTATAAAACCAACCATACTAGTGCACAATTCTCTATGTTTTTTTTTTGTGTGTGAGGATGAATCTTATCAATGGTTTCATAGTACATGAGCAACCTTTAATGAACACCCCATAAAACCCTTGCTTCTCACTATCTATAGAGTATGCAAAACAACAAGTTCAAATATATACACTATTTCAATAAGAAAAACAAAAATATTGTTACTTTCATTAATTTATCAAAACAAAAGAACACAATACTATTTCTTCTCACCTATAATGTAACCGAGCAAGACTTATTTTCAAACCTCCTCTCATATTCCATGCCATGATAAAGATGTATACGCTCGTTTCAGTTTTTTTAAAATACAGTAAATTTTAGGAAGCAACAAATAGTTGGAATAGCTCGATTGGGAACCGGTTGGTTGGCTTTGGGAGTTCGAACAAATAAAAGTGAAAAGATAGTCCACTAGATAAGCTGGAATAGCTCAGTTGGCCAGAGCGTGTGGCTGTTAACCACAAGGTCGGAGGTTCGAGCCCTCCTTCTAGCGCGTTTTTTTATTGGGCTCGAATGCATCTTTTGGTGGGCCGTTTTTTTTTTTTTGTCTCTGTGCTCGAATCAACGCTTCATCTGGGCTTTGAATGTTATTGGGCTCGAATGCATCTTTTGGTGGGCCGTTTTTTTTTTGTCTCTGTGCTCGAATCAACGCTTCATCTGGGCTTTGAATGTTCTAAAAAAAATCTGGGCTTTGAATGCATCTTTTGGTGGGCCCTTTCTCATCTGGGCTTTAAATTAACGCAATTCTTCATCTGGCCTTTTTTCTCTTTTTTGCGGCCACTTCTTTATTTCACCTTCTTTTTTTTTGCCGCCACGAAGGAAATCGACGCACAACCCTTGTAGTTTACGCGGGCCACATGTAACCAGAGCCTGCTAGTCGGCCACATGTAAAATGGCTGGAGAATCAGGGCCTGCTAGTTGGCCTGTCACTCAGGCACACAGCAGAAATGCAGAATCAACAACATACCAAATTCGGGTCTGAAAACTAGCGTACACTATTTACTGATCATATACGCACTCAGAATCACACTTTCACACACCCTTCTCTCGCCCTCCCAAACTAGCAAATCTTCTGAACTATACAGATCTCCAGGAAGGATAGTGCATCTTCAGTACACACAATAATTTCAGTTCTCAGCCTGCTAGTAGTAGAGCCCATCGTCCCTGTAACCACAGCCACCCTGCGCCTGGGCGTACTCCATCTCAATCTCCCCCATGCCATGCTCCTCTAACCCCATCGCCATGGCCATGGCGGCGGCATCGTCGTCGCCGCAGCCGGCGTTGTGGGTCGCTCCCACCGCCGCGCCATGGTGCACCACCGGGCTGAAGTAATCCAAGCTGCCATGCTGCTGCAGCATCGCCTGCAAGTTCATCAGCAGGGCGTCCATCCCAGATGATGATGAGGTGGCGCTGCCGCATTGGTTGACGCCTGTGGTTACTACTTGGCCCTGCTGGTAGAACAATTTGTCCGCCGGAGTCGACGCCGTCGGGTCGGGCAGGGAGCCGAGGAAGGCCGGCGGCGAGGAGGGCTCTGCGGCGGCAGCGGCATGGCTGTGCCCGTGGTGGGTTATGCTTGCTGCTTCTTCGCTTTCTGACGAGGGTTTCATCTTGTTGAACACCCTGCAAAGCACCCAGTCCTCCTGCATGCCACACACGTCCAACAACATTATTAGCCACGTGAGCTAGGAAATGACAGGTGCATGCACTTGGCTTGAAGCTGAGTGTACTTCTGCAGATAAGGTTTGCATGTAGGACACGGCAGATGGAGATTTGTTGCTTGTTTGTTTTACACATAAGCATTGATCATGATTGGAGCCATCAAAGCTGAAAAGGTGTTTTGTACCTTTTTCAACTCTGAGCTTAAAAACATGCATGCATATGTTTGGATCTTTTCATTTCTGTAGGTCATTTTCCACCGACACTAGAGACAATAATATACCACTCTAGCCAAAATATATTTTCTAAGCAAATATTAAGAGTACTAGGAAAAAAATTTGAAGCTGACCTAGGGGCTCCCGGCGTCCTATTACCATGACAATGGATCAACCCGACATGTTCTAGTTTAAAAATCCGTAAAAAAAAATCATGTATACATACATGTGGTACACATTGCTACTAACACATTCCCCTTGCACTCAATATTGTTATGAACACATGATAAACAATAATCTCGGGTTCACATCCTTTCTATTTTGTTTCATGAAAACTTTGTGTATGCTATGCAAATGTTATTTTTTCAACGATTTATTGAAACAATACAATATTTTTGGTGCTATATAAACCATGGATACAAAAGACTCACCTGTGTAAAAATGAAAACTCTAATTTTTCTACATATACATATATATTGTTATGAAATTTGGAGTGTTTAACATAGATATTACTTATTAATCTCCATGGTTAGAAATATTTGTCGTGATTTGCGCAACTAATATAGGAATATATATACTGAAAGTCTGCGCGAGGGTTGGTGACATGTCTCAAGGGAGTTAAAAACCAAGCTCCTAGAATATGCTATCCAAAGTTCCAACGATATGTCTCATGATCAACAATGCTACATTTGGGTAGTACCTTTGATTATTTTTTTTAAGACATAGTACGCACCTTTGGTGCCGAGTTAGGTGTTTCGAGGCGAAACTCATGCATGACCCAGCCGGTCTTCTGCCCGTTGGGAGCACGGCCACGGTAAAACACCAGCGTCTTCCTCATGCCAACTGATGCACGCGTGCCTGGCTCACGGACCACCCGGTCCTTGCCGGTTGCCTTCCAGTAACCTGTCTTGGTCGCACGGTTCGTTCGTGAGCCCGTGGCGTACTTCCTGTCCCGGAAGCTGAAGAAATACCACTCCTCTGCGGTAAGCTTAGCCACGTCTGTAAATTGGTTACCACAACGTCGTCAATCAAACCACTTATACATATCACATATATTTCCCTTTTTTAAAAGGAGAAGCTCAGTTTGTTATTCTCCTCCATTCCAAAATATAATTATTTCAATATTCTTAGATAGTCAAAACATCTCAAGTTTGACAAAAGTTATAGAGGCGGCCACAAAGGTTTATGGCACCAAATAGATATGCCATAAAAATATTTTAAATAAAGAAAAGAATGATACTTATATATATGGTACCACAAATGTTAGTGTTTTGTTGTATGAATAAATTTGATCAAGCTTGAGTGACTCTCTATGAAAGTTTGAATGACTCATAATTTGGAACGGAGCATTTGCGAGGGGCAACATGTTCACGTCGGGTCCATATGTATAGTGAAGAAGCACAAAGGCATAATATGAGGATATATATGTGATTGGATGCACACATATGAAGTGGCACAGTGCGAATATAGTGACGCTGTTATGGCCCTAGAAGTGGACTCCGTTGGTCCCTTGCGTGCTGGAGTTTTGTGGGACACCATCACAAATTATTGGCGCCAAGCTAGCTAGCAACCCTGCACGACACACTTGTTCTGCAAGTAAGCTGAATAATACATATATGTCTTTATCTGACTATATATACGAACAGAAGAAATTTCCCCCAGTACTGAGGCTAGAAGCAACATTGATGCATCACACGCACGCATACAGGAGATATGTATTGATTCATAAAGCGACTAGACTATTTTGTTTGTTATTTAAGGCTAAAATCCCCCTTCAAAAAAATATTGAAGGCTAAAATTACCTTATGAAAGCAAGTTAACTAGCTAGACAAGGGCGTACGTAGTTAGCAAGGATACTTGCCAGTGACACAACTAAAGAGGAGTAGCTAACAACAACGAGAACTTAAATGCTTTCAACGAAAAAGAAGAAGAATGCGAATATTAATTAATTTTTAAGGCATTTTGATTCTCATATACGTGCTATATATGCATTTTACACAAACAAATCATTAGATGGTCTTATAATAAGCTACACATCTTTTTCCTGCATTTTGCGGACGTAGTGAAACACAAATTTTTTTAAACCATTTTCCAGTGATCATATGCAAATTATTAACACAAGCATCATATATATTCATACAAGCTAGCTTAGCCTGGTGCTGGTGGTAACAAAGACATTCGTGTGATCTAAACACTTGCGCGCCAGAGAGTGTAGCAAAAACACTCTCGGATCCACATGATATAGGTCGGGAAAAATGGTGTCCAGTATTTGTCCATATATATACGAGAAAAAAAGAGAGTAATAAGCGGAACAACGACAAAGAAAAGATGATATATATGAGAGGTGATATCTTACCGGGAAGCTCCCATGGCTCACGGGCATGGAGGTCGACCTCGATTAAGGTCCCCGAGGCGACCCTCTGGTTGGCCACCTTGTGGCGCAGGTAGAAGCACACCAGCTCCTCGTCGCTCGGATAGAAGCGGAAGCCCGGAGGCAGCGCCGAGTCCATCTCCCTCAGCCCCATCGATCGTTCCGATCCGATCTCCCTCCTCCTAGTCCTCCGCTGCGCAGGAATAATATATGCTCCAATTCTTTGGGATTTAGTATGCAAAGTTCTATGGAATTAGTGGCAACTGGCAAGTGAAAGAATGAACGAGGCGGCGATACTGCTTTAGTTTCACGAGAGGTGAGGCCATGGCGGCTCATATATAGGGAGAGGGAGCACATGTGCCGCCAATCTGGCTAATCAACATGGTTAGGAGTAGGACAGGTAATAATGCCAACGAGAAAGAAAAGATGATTATATTTTCATTGTGACTTAGAGGGACGTGTAAATGTGCCCTTTAATTTGTCGCCATCTTTCTCATGATATATATAGAGTATTAAATAATTCTCAGGCTAGGCGCCTCACGCTTCCCTGTGTTTGGAAGAAGTTTCACAAGCCCACTGTGGCAAGAAAGCCCTCCAATGCTGGCTTCGGGGCACCGAGATTTACATTTTTTTAAGAGATTTATTACAGTGGTTGGAAAGGAAGGTATGAAAATATCACACTATACTTTTTGTCTGATTAATGCTAGCAATTGATTCGACTGGGTATTTAGCCAAATATATTTGGTTTATTATAGAAAAATCCAACTTTACCATTAGATCTTTAAGAATCAACGGTTCTCATTTTTTCCATCCATCCTAAAACTCCTCTTTTTTTGCATCTTGATATATATAACAGTTCATGTTAGCCATTCAAAGAAATAAATATAGGGAAGATATGAATCTAACACCCTAGTTTTTAAATGGTTTTTAAGACCCAATATACACTAATTTGATCATGAAAATAAACTGGTATTTCCTCTGTTCCATAGTGAATTTTAGTTTTTTTTAAAGTAAAATTTGTCTAACTCTGACTAAATTTATGAAAAGGTATTAATACCTACAATACCAAAGAAATGCACTGACAAGATATAGTTAGTTTCTTAGAGGTTTTAAAGAAACTAACTTGATGTTGTAGATGATTTTACATTTTCTTATAAATTTAATTAACCAAAGTTAGAGGATTTTATTTGATGTAACTAAAACATTTTACATCTGAGAATGAAGGTTAAATTTCATTTTCACACAAAGGCTACTTATGGGTCCCTCTCTAGAAACTGGATGTTTGCAGTGTGTCAAGGCGTTTGCCAAGAATTTTCTTTCGGACAATCGGCAAGCAAGACAAGATGATGGATGAGACTTACTGAGCAATTGTGAAAAGTTGTGTTGTCACAACTGGTTTTAGAAAGTAAACCAGATGCATCTCATATGTGTGCCAGGATCAAGTTTCACACATATGATAGACTCCATGAATAAACAGAACACAAAGTTACAGCGGAAAGAACAAAATAAATACAATACAAACGTTTTCTAGCAGCGGAATCTTGAACTCTTCACCACAGGCAGTTGACTGGGGGTTGCGTACGCCTAGCACCATCTTCAACAACTTCACACACCTTCTGAATACTGAGCAGCAATAAGCAAGGATGAGTACACTTATGGTTGGTACTCAGCAAGGCCACCGAAATAACCAGAACAATTTTGATATCAACTTTCGATAAATTAATCATGTGAGGGTCCAGGCCATTCATGTCCGCGAACACGGCTGTTATAACAGTTTTACACTCTGCAGAGATTGTACACTTTCACCACAATTCGCGTAAAAACTCTGAGGAACTTTAAACCCAACCATGCTGTGCTGGCCAAAGCACGTGTCACACTTCCGAGGTGCGACTGCATAGGGACGCTACGAGGCCTTTCCAAAGAATTCCTATATGTATGTGTTTGCTCCCCAAAGACCACGGTTACAACGGCAAGGCCTCGCCTTCCGATCCCCGCACCTGCCATGCCGGTAATGCCCCCAAATTCCACCACTAGCAGTGCAAACACAACACATAGTTCATCTAGTTACTTAGTCAAGACCAGAGCCATATAGTATTATGGTTATACGAAAAATCCAGGGTGGTTCTCCATGTTCCGATTAACATATATGATCTTATAAAGCATAGGTAGAAAGATGATTAGAGACACTTGCCTTTCCGCAAAAGAATACCACTGCTCAGTCTTCAACTCTTGTTCTCGATAGCTCCGGAACGATGCTCCTCTAATCGTAACAAACATCGAGCACAAGCACAAACATGCAAGCAAAGAAATAGATACAACTAAAAACAATACACCAATCAAAAGAAAAGCTTTTAAAAGAAACGCACTAAACGATGGGCTCGTTACTACGATCGCGAGGGCGCACGAAACGTTAAAAGCAGAGCTATGGTTGGAAAGGTATAGCTATGGGGAGATCTAGGTTATAAAAGAAATAAAAGACTATTTGCTTCATTTATTTTAGTTATGAAAAGTCATGTAATGAATATTTAGAGAAATATTCAGTATTAAATTAATCAAATTATACTTTGATATGAAAAGATGGGTTAAAGCTTAATCAATTTTATTTGCAAATATTTATATAATGATTATACCAATTAAATATTTTAATTTGCAATAAAACATGAGAGAGCATTTAGACGAATAACTTCATGTATCGTGTTGGACTAAACAAGTTATATTGAAAATACATTCAAGTTGGAAAATATTCATATTAATTGAAATTGCACTAAACTGATGTTTACTCTAATTAGATTTTAATTATGAAAGATGGTTCAATAATTGTTGATCAAGTTAACATGTGATTATGAAAGCTCGGATATAACCTATGTAGCTTTTATTCATAAAAATAAGGTGAATGCTCATTAACCATATTGAATTAGCTTATGAAAACCAAGGTATAACCTTATATAGCTTTTATTTGGAAAAGCATATGAAGTAAACATTATTCAAATTAATATTTTAAATAAATTATAAAACATGGAGTTGAAGCTCTAATTAGATGTTATGCAATTTGTAAAGCGTATAACAAATATTAAGCAAGTTAATATTTTATTTATTTTTAAAACATGAAACTCGGTAACCAACGATGTTAATCTAAACTTCACGCTTTTACAATATTAACGCAACAAGATTGAGATTAAACATAGTTAAAACGTGAAATCTGTTAGCTTCTAAAGGTTGTAGGGATCTAACCGCAAGGAAACAGATCTAACAGGGACCAGCAGGAAAGATTCACAAGACACATTGAATAGTGCTCACAATTAGGTTAAAGACAAGGGTTAGATCTTCAAAAGATAAGGCTCGGGTTAAAACTGAAAGGAACTAAAGGATTTAGGGGGGTTTCTGTAAGAACTGCAAGACACAACAAAAGGGCACTAATTAACTAATTGTGCAGGGGCCTAACCGCAAAAGCTTCAGAGCTTCGCTGCCATGGCTGACGACCGGCTTTGGCGCACTGCTCCCCGGCGACTCGGTGGGCTAGGGACAGAGCTAGATAGGGGAAACGCAAGAGGAGATCGAGGGGAACTCGTGGGTGTTCTCACCAGGCGCGGAGACGAATGGAAGCGGCCTGGCATCGGAGACAGCGGCGGTCGACGAGGTGCTTCAAGCAGCGGCGGTGCTACGATGAGCAATGGGCGACGGTGACTGCACAAATCAATTCTTCATGGCCTGGGGATCATCATGGTGGCGTCCATCTACCTCTTTTGCCTCAGGTCCGAGCGAATCGTCGGCAATGGCGACTCCTGCAGCTCGGCCTCGGCGAGCTCGATTGGCGGCGGTGCCCTGATGACGGAACGATGAAAACCGGCCAGGCGAGTGCGGCTCAGCTTGGTAGAGCTTGTGATAGCGTCGTCTTCTTCATTCAATGGCTGTGGCCACCGAATCAGAGCAAGATGGCGACGCCGGTTCTGCTCCCGGCGAATTACTGGAGGCGGCGGCACTGCGCAGGATAGGGCGAAGCAAGGCGGTAGAAACAGGGGAACGAGAGCGCGAGGTTTTATATGAGCTCGAGACCCGACCTTGGCGTGCGCACCACGAAGACAAAAGGGCGCGGCGCGGCGACGGACTCTGTCCAGAGTTTGACTTGAGCATGGTGCAAGCTTGATGATGACAAGCGGGGCCCGCAAGTCAGTGAGAGAAAAGAAGGAGAGAGAGGAGGCGGAGGGAGATGACAGATGGGGACCACATGGCGGTGAGAGAGAGAGGGAGAGAGAAAAGAGAAAAGGCTACGGATTGGGCCGAACTGGGCTGTCCGAGATGGGCTGAAAGATGGGCCGGGGCGAAATGGCTTCGCGGGCTTGGCCTGAAGGAGGGGATAAGATTTAAGGTTTAATTTGTGAAAAGGAATTCTAGTTTAAACATAAATCTAGGAAAATCCTATATAACATATTTAAACCATAAAAATTATTTGGAAGCTCCAAAAATCCAAGGACAATTTTTAGAGGTAGGGTTGGAGACAAAGAACCCAAATAAAATATTTAAAGCTCAAGAAAAGGGAATTTAAAGCCTTCCAATAAATGGATTTGGCTGAGGAAAAGAGAATAAATTCCCAGAAATTCTAGAAAATTCTTAGGAGAGATTTGATCGACGTCTAAACGTATTTTGAAATCTCACACTCAAGACATATTAGATGCAACGACATGAATGCAACATTTCAATAATTAAGCAACACGAAGCATATTTATTTAATTTAGGAAAATGATTGTTTTTCCTATACTAAATACCCCGATAATTAGACAATGTTGGAAAAGTTTTAATAACTTGTGAAAATTATTTATTTAATTGATCTTTCTAATGCACATCCCGAAATTCCAAATTTCGGGGTGTGACATGTGTTCTATGAGACTGGCTAAATACTAGATCCCCCCTTTTTCATCCATCTTGTACTACTGTTGTAATTGTAGTCGTGGGATCATGTGTGGAATCAAAGCGTGTGCACCTAGCGACTCGCCAAGCTACGGTAGTAGTCATGCAGACATGGATGGATCAGAAGGTGACTGGACCACAACAAGAGTCCTTTGCCTCTACGTGGAAGGCTCTGACGCCGGATGATCAAATCATGCATGCTAATTTATATTCAGATGTCTAAGGTTGTTATTACGTGTGAGAGAATGTTTGCATGCGACAAGCTAGTCACGGGGAAGCACATTAATAAATACTAGCTCTCTCACACTATTTTAATCTTGCGTAATCTGCTCGATCTCGGTTCCAAATTACTCAAACCCGGCCCTATAGATAAGCTATAGACCCAAGCTAAGTAGCTTATACCGGACACAGACAAAAACAAAAGATCCGATCAACAGAGATCTTAACCGTCCTAATAACGAACAAGCTGAGATCGTCGATCACAAGCTAATTAAACTAGCTCTCGTGGGTTTGCTAACGTCCCTTTATCGATCGACCATCAGCAAACTGCCGCCGTGATGACGAACTCACGAGGCATGTGATCGAATTAATTAATTAACGAGGCGCGCGGCGTTGTGATGATTCAGCCATCGTCGGGGCCGCGGGAAAGCTGCATATGCGCGCGCGATTCCACTTGACTCGAGACGGCTCCATCCGATGAAAGGGGCCACACGATTGATTGATTAGTTAGCCCTGACGGCCACGCTATCAACGATCAGGGCGCCGACGTGGACGCGATTAGGGGTTGGAAATGGAGTGAGCATTCAGGCTCGGAAGGAATCGTTAGCGTGTGGCTCGCCGCAAACCAGCGTGCGCGCGCGTGTGCCTGCACTTGCACGGCTGCACACATCGCCCGCAAGCTCACTGTGCGTGCGACAGCGCGGCGCGGCGGCGTCTCCGGCGCGCGAGCGGCGCCAGCGCTGCTAATTAAGGCGTTGGATTAGCGAGCCCTGATTCAGTTTAATTGGCATCGCCTTCATCATACTGATCATTATTATCAGGGACACAGCAAAGTGGCACTGACAATAAAGCGATAATCTATCTGATTGGTTCTGCGCGTCAGGGGGGAAGGGCAAGTGTACGTTGGTGTGCAGCTCCGGTGTGGGATAAAATTGAACCGTGGGCAGTTTAAACCGAACCATACACATAGTGGCAGTCAAACTTTACTTGTCAGAGCTGAAATCGACTAAAAAAGTTGGTTCGACACGAGCGCTTTAAAAAAGTAAAAAAACTCACCGAAGTGAGGCCACGAGTGGGGATGGACTAGGCATGGATGGCTGAGCGGTATTTTTATTTTACGTGGGCTCTATGAATCGACGCCTGTGCTGTGAGTATTGAAACGAAGTTCTATTCGACTCCACGGGCAACTCATGTCGGACCTGGAGCTGCCCTAACAGCATGCATCGCCACATCATTTTGAGATGATATAATAGTCAATTCATATAATAGATTGTCTTATAATAAATGTACATTTATATTTTTCATATAGAAAATATCATGAGTTGTATGGAAACAATAACATGTACAATGGTGGATAAGTGGTCTCTTGATCTTAAATTTTAGCCTATGAATGATTGCCTCACGAAACATCCACATTATTCTCTTTCCTAGCTTTCCTTCATCCACCTCATAAAAAAATCCTATGAGGATTTGCATGAGATGAAACATATGAGACCGCTAAGGTGTAGCACTGTGCTTACCCTAATGCGTATGTATGATATTGTAACAACATTATTGCGCGCCACACAATGTTATATCTGATTTATTGCATCGGGTTCTCTAGGATTTTCTTTCCTCTGCAAACTCTTTTGCAAATTAGGTCGATTTGTTTCCAATAATCTAGATCTACCTTATGATATGCAAGCTGAAGCCATCATGCTACATGGTCTATAACGAGCTAGCAATCATTACACAGATTATTAAAATCCACCAATCAACATTCTTTTTTTAAGCAAATAGGAGAACAAAGTTATATCGGTAAAGAAGATGACTAGACTATACAAACAACCATCCTATAGTTAGGACATGGAAATGACAAAAAAGAACAACATGGAAACTATTACCCACAGCAACTCTAAAAATAGCATGGACATAGAAGATGTTGCCTTCATCACCTTGTCTAGCGTGGTTGTTTCTATCCAGCCTTCCTTTCAACAGTAGTCTATGAAGGATAATGATGGTGATATGAAATATTTGGGTCATTGGTCATCCCATATATAGCGCATCTAAGTCAGCTTCCTTGTCCTCATATGTTTCTTCCACTGCAGCATTCCCACAATGTTGATGTGTTGTAATAATCTGCTTAGTGGGTGGATTTAGGTGCATTTCAATAGATACTTCTCATGCTCCATGGCAATCACATATCATCCATGAGAGAATTTGTTTGATGCCAATACCGAATATCTTGTATGGAGAAATGGTTTAATTGTTTGTTGTTCGCCCTCTGAAGGGTTATGGCCATAGATGTTGTGTTCAGCCCATTTTCTACTGGTCCATGATGGTTGAATGACAAACATTACCTTTAATGGTAATAACAAATAATTGATATGAGACAATTTGGAGCAGTATCTGCTCCATGGGCAGCTTCCAGTGTTGCTCTGAACCCACATCCTATGGGTTTCAAGCAGTCAAAGTCCGCAAGTGAAGCAAATATAGGCAACATGGATTTTTCACATGTAGTTCTGGACACATGGTCTATCATAGCCATCCATTTTCAAATCAATGGTGCAAAGGAGGTGAGAGAATCAGGGGTAGGTGAGAGAATCTAGAGTATGTGAGAAAATCAATAGTCGGATGATACATCATGTGAGAAAAATGGACGGCCTAAATAGATCATGCGCCGACAACTAAATGTTGGGGGGCATTTTCTCAAAGATAGGTAAGAGTGTCGAACTACAGAAAAAGGACCAAGAAGTCAACTATGTTGGCATTGATCTTTGTTGGGCAACTTTGGGTGTTCTAAGGCCCTATTTGATAGAGCTCATAGAGAACCTTATCATATGAATCTAGGAGAGGAGCTCTTCCAAACTGTTTTTTGTAGCAAAGTGATACAAGATTATATGGAGTGATTATCTGAAATGAACAAGTGGTTGTGAGCTGAAAAGTTACCTTTTGAGAAAATTAGTTCTATAGCACTGAAAGGTCGTCACTTCTGGAAAATACCATTGAAAGATCGTCGTTACATAAAATAGCACTGAAAGAATGGATTTGTTCTGAAAATACCATTCAGTTACCTTTTGTACTAAACCAAACATCTTTCTCTCTATTTTTCGAACTTGTGAAATGTTGTTGCTATCCTCATCTTCTTCCTTGCCACTATTCTAGATTTCGAGCCCAGCAAGAAACCATAACCTCCCCTCCTCTGCACAGTCTCAACCGCGGGACTGACACTCTGGGCACTCATGCTCTACCAACACGTAGGGTCTCCCTCCGCTCATGCTACTCCTCTCTCTGTATGCTCTCCAAGCCACACATGCTGCTGCAGGTACACCGCTGCTCATGTAGGAAAGCAGGAGATACTGGCAGCCACAGCACGACTGCCTATGCCTCGGCGCTTGCGGACACAGGTAGCGGGACAATGGGCCGGGGTTAAGCTCAAGCAACATATATATGCATATACAATGTGTCTGGCAGACGCGTAAGATGGGATGGAGGGAGGATACGGAACAACCAAGAAGACAAGGGTAGAAATAATATTTCATTTGCACGATAGAGAGAAAAAGTGCTGAGTTAATGGAAAAGCTAATAGAGTGGTATTTTTCAGAACATCATTTCTTTGGATGGTATTTTACGTGAAGACATTCTTTCAATGGCATTTTGCGGGAGTGATGATCTTTCGATGCTATAGAACTAATTTTTCCTTACCTTTCCCCTGATTCACTTCTCGTTGAGTAGCACTTCATAATTAAAAATTAACTTAGAGAATTATGGAGAATCACCTTCGGACCAAGAATCACTTCTCATAGTGAATCAGAATAAAAAAAAGAGCTCTACCGGAGGCCCTCAGTGTTTAGGCACACATGCTAGCCAAAACCTGATTATAGAAGTCTCTTCTATGAGGGACCAACGCTTCCTCCAACAACACAAGCATCAAACATGGGTTCGAAGTTCTGAGGTAGCTAATGAGAGCCATGGCATTGGAAGCCATGTCTAGGCAAATCCAATAAAAATTGTGCAATAATGCCCATTTTGTAGATAGTGGCCACAATGTGCGCTTAACTTTGAGCTTGCTGGGACAACTATGTTTAACATAAGGGATGGAACTTGTTGAGTAGTAGAACAGACCGGAAATGGTGATGCTTTTCATGGTTCCTAGGGTAATGATAGAGAACGTATTATAATGAGTCCTTGCATGGGCTGCCTTGGTGGTTCCTAGAAATGCAGTCCCGTGTTTGAAGGAAATATTGTGCTTCGAAAATATCACTTTGTGGCAGTGATGATCATTGATGCAGAGATGTATCTCAATGAGGATGGCCCTTTGATCCCCACGTGCACCGCTCAGTGGAGCTAGGCTATGGAGCCTACTTGAAGGGCCGCAAAAGCAATGCTCAGTGATAAAGAGGATAATAAGGTCACGTTTTACACACCACGAAGGCGGTAGTGCAAAAAAGATGTGGTCATGGAGGGCAAGCTCTAGCTTTGGTCGGCGGCTCTCCAAACTCAATTGTGCTGTGAAGCTTCTGGCATAATTGAGCTCCTATGGCAGCATCCAAACATTGGAAAAGAAGATAATAGTAATGCGACCAAGGAGCGTGGTGTGTTGGCAAGGGCAAAGCTAGGGGTATTTTTGTGTATCCACATGGACACCCATGATCTGATATGAAAAATTAATATTTATTATCTAATAGTAATAGATGTATAAAACCCAAAATACTAGCAAATTGTTCATTCTAAGGAATTCTACAAGGTATATAGCAATGAGGTTTTATCATTTTCATGTCGATATTTTTGGTGTATGAATTGTATGTATGATGATGGATACGCCACACTGTTGACATCACTTCAGGGAGATGCCAGGCTATTGGATAGCAGGCTTGAAGATGATTGGTGATGGCAGGTGGTCCTGCATCACCCTAGTCTCCCCTCACAGAGAGTGGAGCGGTGCGATGGGTCTCGGTTATGTTCGATCGGTCGTGCATCAAATTGAGGGCCCTGCCTTGCAGGTTGGTGATGCAATTGCATGAACAATGGAGATTTGACCCTCAGAGAGGACTAGGGCACCTAGAAATGCACCACCTCTACCTATAGGATGTCATAGAGGGATGCCTCACAATGGAGATCTGGATGTGGAGGAACAGATGGCGAGTTTAAGCTATTGCTCACGGAAATACGGGGTATTTCCTTGTGAATGCTTTTCATAGGTAACCCTCAAACTGACTGACTCCTAGGGGTTTAGCATAGGCAGTTGGCATATTGTGCTAAAACAACAAAGATACTTTGTAGACGCTATTTCTATTTCTTTCACATAGGCTAGTATTTCATAGTGAAAAACATCGAAGCCTATTCATAATTATCTTATCCTTGGATTGTTGGTAAAGTTATTAAGCTATTGTTGGCTATAGTACTTTTTGATGAAATTATTAGTTATTATAACCCGAGTATAACACATGCCTAATAATTAATCGAGGGCATTTCATGGCACGCAGATGTTATCACTAAAATGAATCTTGATTACTATAATACAACCTAAAAGTTTATTTTTAGTGATAAACATGTTTGATTCATTTTTAGCAAACTTCTTACCAAGTGCAAACTCCAAATGCCCCCAAAAAACATTGTCTAGTGGATCACCTATCAATTCAACATCAACGTATTGTCTAAAAAAAATTGACATCAACGTAATGAGCTATGTTAAGACACGCAATTAGCACAAGTCTTGATAGAACAAACAGCCAATCAATTAAATTCAATGCATTCAACTGTAAAGAATCAGACAACACAGGAGAGCTTTTCTTCTATGGCTGAAAGCGATCAAAGACGCAACTAACATTATTAGGGTGATGCGATCATACAAGAGCTAGCTAGTTAGCCAGTTTTTCACCAATGAGAAGTTAACTTCAAGAAATTCGCATCCATTATTCCATTAACGTGCATGCGTGTTCGTAGTCGTTGAGAAAATGTAAATCCCTTGACACTTCGTGACTCTCGAAAGAGGACACAGAGAGAACTTGCGAATGTCTTGAAGCTGATGCTGATCGAGTTCGAGCATTTAAAACGGTATAGTGAAATGCATGGGAAAGGTTGACGATGACGATGACATAGAACAATCAAGAGTTTATTGCTCTAAGCATAAGCCCTACTCCCTAAACTGAACTTTTTTTTTTGAGATCAACTCCCTAAACTGAACTTAGTCCGATGTTGTGACATCCCTTCTGAAGCGCCGGCGTTGTCCGGAATACGCCCCAATGGCCCATGCTGTATTCACCTACGATAGGTTGTAGATGCAGGATGCCTGCACGTATATAGACAAACAAAACTGACCTACTGCTGAAACCTTTTAGTCAATTTGTTGGAAAACATTCAGACTAGGACAGAGCTCTTTGCTCGGTTGGTAGATCGCCAAGCATGTAGCTGGATTCGATCTAATAGCTCCAAAGGTCCTCGTGAGCGAAAGAAAATAATAGTCAAATTAAAGGCTAAATTTATTGGGCTCTTTTACAGCGCACAATACCACCAATTAGTAGTATAAGGTATGGAGAAGATCTAACCATCCATTCTCTAAGGATAATTTAGTAATTATCACAGACACGTTAATTTGGTATATGCGGATAGTTTTCCTTCCGCCTATTCCGTGATTCCCCCGGTTGTCTTCCTCGGCGCAAGGTCGCAGGCCGCCGCCGCCAACTGTCAGAACTCGATCGGAATTCGGAATCATGAATCATCCCCACATCTGCCGCCGGCTTCAGATCGTCTGCATACCAGTCCGGCCACCAGCCCGGCTTTCCTAGCACTACATTTACCGGACAGGGATGCTCCCAGTGGCTCCCCAGATCGTCGATATGGCGCCTGCGAGCCCCACCGCTGCCACCGATCAAGTTCGTCTGCTTCCTTCCCGTGCCGTCGACGCCCTGACCATTCGCTGCCCGTGTCCGAGGACCCTCTGTCCACATGGTGCTGCCGGCCAAGACTGGAGATGCATTCTTGCACAGTGCAAAGCATTTTTACTGTTCCTATATTTAAATTGCCGTCGACAGTGAACACATTTTAACTCACTAAACCTATTTGCAGTAATCTATATTCTTGACATATTTGTGAGAGCATAGTGCAAAGCATTTTTACTGTTCCTATATTTAAATTGTTAGAAATTATTTCTAATAGAAACTAAAGTCCTCATGTTTACTCGTATATGTTTAATTTCAACATCCTTGCTTATTGTCAAAGGTGCCCGATGCCTGTGAGGCTGTGATCTTTGATCTACCGGTAAGCAAGCACACATTTTTTTGGGTATTGTAGAAGCTTATTTGAATAAAAAGATGTCAATATATGATATCGCTGAAGCAAATACCAAAGGTTCTGAAGAACTTGAAATTTTTTAATCTTTGGTGTACACCTTCAGAATATTGAGTCGATTTGTACTGTACATACTACAAAGTATGCAACTGGGAATGGTGTGTGATCTTCAGGTAGAAGGCCAGAACTCCTTTTCAGACCTATTGAGAATTTATTTGTCAACTGCAATAATGGATTCGTATTATAGATATGATGTTTTGTCTTTTGTCATTGTTATTTCTTAAAATTTCACATATTCGGCTCTGCTAAGTTGCAAGTTGGCACTCTCTTCCTTTTGTCATGTATTTTCCATTTAGTCAAATATTTAAGATTTCAAGGTTGTATTCCATGAATGCGATTCACTATGACCTGATGCAACAAAATGTTTATAGTCGTCAGACATATGAACTTTCACCAGTGATCATTCATTGAATTCTTGACCTGCTAGCTCTGGAGATATTTGAAACTTTGATGCCGATGATCTGTTTCAGGCTATCAAAGTTGATCTGTCAGCCCAGATGTGAGGAGTGTCCAAGTCTCCAAGACAGCCAAAGTATGGATGTAGAGTTGTAGACCAGCTGATGAACCAATGTGCTGTGAAGTTGATGTTGTTGCTGGGAGCTCGTTCTTTTGTTTTGGGCTAAAGTTGTTTCTTTGTTCTCAACTACAATTTGCATTTCGGATATTATGGATAGTATTTTAAAACTGATGTATGTTTACGTGATCAGTGATATTATGTAAATTATGGAGTATAAAGGACTGAAGATTGAACATACAATTTTATGCGTCATAAATATGTATAAATAATGAGCTCTTTTACAATGGTTGGCAAGTACCATGGTACTACCAGGATATAGAATCTAACGGTGTGAAAAATATCTAGTACCAAAAAGTACCCATCCAAAAGTACCAAAATTGTGGGACCGCATAAATGGGCCCAGCTAATTATTTTATTTTATTTTATTTTTAAATTAAAAAGAAAGGGTATATACGTCTTTTCCGCTGATGTGGGGGTGGAGCGGCGGGAAAAAAAATTATCGTGATATGTTGTAGGAGGGTATATTCTAATAAGGGTATATGAAAGTACTAATATACCCTTATTATTATTTATTTAATTTTTCAAAATTCTAGTTAAAGTACCGGTAAGTACCAGAAAAAGTACTTAAAGTACCTACAAGTACCTAGTAGTACCAGCTGGTACTTGCCAATCATTGTAAAAGATCTCATAAATAATATATGCAAATAACTGAATTTCGAAAATATATAGAGAGAAATGGATAATAACCTTAGTCCTTAGGGAAACAAAATGTAGAAAAAAAAGAAGCCTAAAATTTTACTTTACCCCAGGATCGAACCTACCTACTCTGATTTCCAGCAAACCACGGAAACCATTATACAAATTATTAACATGTTGAAAATCACATATAGTAGTTTAATTTTATAATAATCACGCATGGGAAAGTAAAGAGACCACTTGCATGGCCGAATGTAGAGGACGGTAAGCCAATCAGGCGCGAGGTGAGATTAATATGGCAGATAATTATGGTAATTAACGAATCGGACGAGAGGGAATATAGGAAATATGGATCTGGATCCATCTTTTACCCAGGAAACAACACCAGGCCTCCCTAATTTTCAGGATCTAGTGTTCCACGTACAACACCAGGAAACAACACCCCTCGTTTTTTTCTAGATCTAGACTCAACCAACACCAACACAACACCCATGAAGCGAAATGTGACTTCATATCTCTAATGTAAACTTACAAACAAATCAATTAATAACATATTGCGTTTTAAAAAAATATTATTTATAATTTTGTATATATTACACTAATGCCATTAAAGTTTATTTCCTATATTACCCCTATACCACCAATACTACTCTCATATACTACTTATATCACTGGAGTCATTTTGAGTAGTATACAATTAATCTCAACCGTTTGATGTTTACATACTAGTCCTTTTTTAAGACTAGTATAGAGTAGTATTGTGTACAGTAAAAGTGCTCAAATTTAATAGGGGTGTACTAATAGTCACATTTTAGCTATAGCAAACTAATCTCAATCGATGTCATGCACCCTGTAGGTACATACCTAACCTGCATCTCCAGTCGCCATACACCCATTGAGTGCAGGCTTGTACAAAAGTGAGCTATGCTGAACAGCGAGGAGAGAAGATATATGCACCCAGCCGGTTGACCGGGCCAACTCTACACCATCCATGCATCGATCTACCTGGCAGCAAGCAAGCAACAGGAGATTAATGGAAATTTGTGCTAGCTTTGCTTAGCTTAGGTTTATCTCTGGCATGCATGCAGGGAGTTCTTTCTCGGTAAGAAATGCTAGCTCCTGACAGGGACGTCAATGGCGGCGTCCCTCTCGTCCCAATTCAAGCTGGAATATTCCGGATGCATGCAATTCTGCTGGCAGCTGATGACAGATAATAAGGGAACGGAGCTCTCTCGGGTCATGCATGAAGCGATCATGGATCGGACGCTATGCAGCTGCACACATCCAAGAAATTAAAAGAGACGAGCGATGATTAGGCGTGTGCTCCATGATTGATCCAATCGCCAGCGGTGGATGGGATGGGAAGGGCAAGCACGCACGCTTGGTTGTTTATCTGAAAATGGATGTTCGAGAGGGCTTTCCACAGGCTCAGGGAAAGCAACTCTATAGTAGTACTAACATTTTTTTTCCGGTGCTGTATCGTGAAGTCAGTTTAACAAATAAACCGAAGCAAAAATAAACTGCCGAGCTATAATGAAGCCCCCCATTCTTCTCTAGCTTTGGCTTTTCTGGCTCTTATTGAGACTCTCAGTCGTTTGGGAGAAACCCTTTTATTTCAGATGATGACTCACACCTTGAACTTTTAAGTAAACAAATTACTCCTTTTTCTACACAAGGCATTGGTAAAAAAAAATCATGGCGAACGAATTACCTTACTAAATCTCAAATAATGGTGGGAATATATGTATGTAGTATGGGTTTTGCTAAAGTACTTCATTCACCTTTTAGGAGGATTGCCCCTTTCCGAAATGTATCTTCTACTACTCGTGCTGATGGATAATTAAGCACTGCTGGATCATTATTGTGGGGTCGCTATACTCATCTCTTTGCTTATTTGTCTAGAACTTGGAGGAAAACAACCATGAGATGACGATTTATGATCAAAATGATAACGCATATTCATATAAAGAATCTAGCACAATAATAGTCGGATTAGCTTTCAAAACAAATCTGGATATGGGGTTTTTGTGGATAATTTGAGTCTCCCAAGAGATTTTATAATAATTTGAGCGAGAGCTAATGATTCGAGGGGGGTTGATACGGACTATGGAGGTATCCAGCAAGCACCATCAATGTTAACCCAGAAAGAAACCTGAAAACGACTTGATGCACATTCATGAGCACAAACAAAAGAAGATGCTGAAATTTTTATTATCATGATCCGCAACATATAGAATACGGACTACGAAGAGATTTTTTTTATCCTTTTGCAATCTATATAGCTTAGTGAGTACGGCACGCCTCATCATGCATGCCGGCAAAGATGAAAGTGTCCTTTCAAAAATAATCCCCCTAGAAATTTTGCCATAAACAGAAAATGACAGTGTCCTTTCAAAGAATACGAAGTGTAACGAGCTAGTTCGTTGAAAAACATGCCTGTGCTGGACAAGTTACTGTCCGATGGAGATAAATAACCGGATTATTTAATGCTATGTCTGAGATCAACGCATCATGAGTGAGCAAAGAAAGAGGGCAAGGGCTTAAGATTCTGCGAGAAGCATAAAGATGTAATGCTATGTTCAAGTACAAACACCAAAATGTCCATGCCAGTAGATACATACGAATAATGCAAGAGTTCAATCACCTTGATATTATTATAGTTTGGGACGAAATTTATCTGGGCCGGGAAGAAGCTTCTGAACGCAAAAATGCTTTTAGTTTGTTTCTTTCTGAAGATTGGAGAGCACATTGCTTATATTACCTCATCTCATCAGGCAGATCTGTATACATATAGTTCCGGCCATAAAAAAATATTTCTATCAATGATTTTCTGGTGGGTCGATCGTCAACATGAGCAAGCAACTTGCCGATACCCTCCACATGCCTGATTTTGTCATGAATCCCTGTGACGAGATTCTCGATCATTGCCATCACGGAATTTGTCTGACAAAAGCCCATCTACCATCAGCACCAGTGTCCTGCATTCATGCTTCGCTGCATGTCTGTATCCACAAATTGAGAGGAACGAACACAATCGTCATAAGAGAGCAAAATCAAATACATTGAGTTGATTTCTCACTACACAGAGAACCCAAGTTTGCCGTGTGCCTGGCTATTTGCTGAGAGCATTATAATTTATATCGCGCACACAACAAAGGCATCATGTGATGCATGATGTTTATTGTGAGTATGTGATGCTTGCGATGTTTATTGTGAGGTATGCAATGCTTGTGATATATGATAATTATTTGAGTGGGGGTAATATATACACAACGAACAAATAAAGAGGGGGGGGGGATTTCAAATTTCTGGAAAAATTGTTTGCTGTGTGCTCCTCGGTTCATGGCAAATATTGGAATTGTCTATTTTTTGGAAAAAAAAACTGTGTGCTGTGTGCTCCATCTCGGCTCACGGCAAATATTGAAATTTCCTAATTTTTGGAAAACCTCTTTAGCCATGTGCTCCACCTCAACTCACGGCCCGTTGATAGCGAGACGTATGTGGTGACTTCGTTAATTTGGAGGATTTGCCGGCCCAGTCTTTCGGAGGTGCTCATAGGGGTAGAGTTGTATGTGTATGTTTGTAGGGGCAAGTGTGCGTGCGTGTATGTGAGTGTCTGCGTCTGTACTGTGTGATTCGCAAAAAAAAATATTGAAATTTTTAATTTCCGTAAAAAAAACTATTTTGCCGTGGGTTTTCATGGAGGCTCACGACAAACTTTGGGTACTTTGCCATGTGTCCCGCCATTACGACGCATGCCAAAGCTGTCGTTATCAGCATGGAACCGTTGCCTTTACTTTTACTTTGTCGGGGGCCAAAGAGGCTCATGTTATAGAATTAGAAAAATTAGATATATACCATTAAAAAATTGCAACCATTGGACCCACATGTAATTGACTCATGTGAACCCCACATGTAAGTGAGATAGTGATGATATATATCCAATTTTGTGATCTTTGATGGTACATATCTAAATTTCCATATAGAATTTGCCGTGAGGAAGTATGAATGCTCTCGGCATTGGTTTGTCGGCTCCAGTTTTACCGTGTCCGCTTTGTCGTGTGTTACCGACAGCAGAAACTTTGCGGTGAGTTATATTATCTTTCCTGTGTGCCCGAATGACCTGGGTCCGGTAGTGTCTAGTTGAAATTTGAAAATGAACTTGGACCGCCAAATCAAAGTTGGGGACTTCTATATATATCTAGGTGCATTAACGACTGCAGTGAATCGATCGATCTTCTCAACGTTTCCATCTGAAGATTAGTGCATGTTCCAGTGCAATTTGCAGCAAAAAGACATGTCACATACTCCAGGATGGCAATACCATCTGGGATGTGCTCACAATTGTCTGATTGCCTCACGGCCTCACGCAGGGCTCAACTTGCAAATATTCCTGATGGCTTTACCTGAAGCAGTGGGGAAGAAGGATGCATGCATGAGCATGTTGCATTGCTTAATGCATGCATGTTGGCTGCAACTTGGATCACATGAGTCTGGCCTCGTGAGAAGGTATAGAAGCCGCTGTTTCTTGCCCGATAGATAGGGGAGGTGTTATATATATGCATTTATGGTCGGCTTGCTTCCACCTTGTTTTCTTTAGGGCAAACTGTGGGGGCCGGAGTTCCCACAACACCTTGTTTTTAACGACGACTCATATGTATTTTTAGATGATGCAAGTTATATTTATGTTGCGCCATTAGGTTGAGCCAAAATCTTAACAAATAAATTAGAGTGACATTATGTGTAATGAATTTAGAAAGAGAAATAAACTAGAATGCCATGGCTTTGTAGTTATTTAGTTGATAAAAACACCATGACGCACACTTGCATCCAAACAAACTATTCATGTGTTATGACACCAATTCCAAACACATCCATTGGCAGTTGGCACTCTCTGGCCCAGTTCAAACGGGGCCATGTTTAGATTCTAAAAGTACTTTTTACTTCCTATTCATCTTCCTCACAGAACACGTATCCCTAAAATTCTTTTTTTACCTTTTCTATTCATCTCTCTCACATAACACGCATTCCAGAAAAAAAATATTTTTTCCCCACTTCATCTGAACATAGCCTAGAAAGAAAATAATGATCCAAAGAGACCACCACACTCACTTGCAGGCCCACTGAAGCAAAATAATGAGCCCATGAAGCCCAACTAGCATGCTCACTGTAAGCGATAATACCTGAAAAAGGAAAGGAGGAAAGAAAAAGGAAGATGCGTCGGCTCAGTCACTGAGCTCAGCCGAACCGACGCCATAAAAAACCATGGCGACTATGCCGCCGCCGCCGTCGCGGTCCCCGCCCCCTCCTCCTCGCGCCATCTTCTCCACTCGCTGCACCGCCTTCCAGAACCCATCCACCCACCCGCAGCACCGCCACCTGCTCAACGGCGCGCCCCAGAGCCAGGGTCATGCGTCGCCGAGCCACTCGCGCGCGCGGACCCTGCGGGAGGGGGACCTCGCCGCGCCCTACGCTCGGGAGATCGGCGCCTGCGTCCGAGCTCGGAGGTGGGGCGCGGCGTGCGAGGCGTTCGCGTCTATGCGCGCCGTGGGAGCTGCGCCCGACAGGTTCCTCCTCCCGCAGGTGCTCCGCGCCTGCGCCGGGCTGGGCGCCCCCCGCCTTGCAGCCGCCGCGCACGCGCTCGCCGCCAAGGGCGGGGCCGCGCTTGCTGGAGACCCCGTCGTCGGGAACGCGATCGTCGCCATGTACGCGGCGCTGGGGGACGTAGCGTCCGCGCGCGCGGCGTTCGCCTCGCTGCCCGACCGCGACGTCGTGGCGTGGACAGCTCTCATCGGCGCGCACGCCGACGCTGGAGAGCTTGACGAGGCCTTCGACCTGTTTGAAGAGATGCAAGAGATCGGCGTGCGGCCGGATATGATTTCTTGGAACACGCTGGTGTCAGGATTTGCAAGAAATGGTAATTTCCGTGCTGCGCTACATCTGTTTGACGAAATGCAGCTTAGAGGTGTCGAGCCAGGCGTCAATTCGTGGAACTGCATCATCTCGGGTTGTGTGCAGAATGGAATGTTTGACGAGGCTATGGGAATTTTTCAGGCGATGTGTGAGAGCAAAAGGCCTGATTCAGTGACTGTGGCTAGTATTCTCCCAGCTTGCGCTGGCTTGCAGGCACTAAAAATTGGAAAGCAACTGCATTCTTATGTCTTGCGTTATGGAATCAAGCTCAACGTCTACATTGGAGCATCCTTGATTAGTATGTACTCTGAATGCCAACAGTTTGATTATGCGAGAGTTGTCTTTTCCACCATTGAGGAAGAGAAGAATGTTACTGTGTGGAATGAGTTAATTCAGTTGTATATCAGAGAGGGGAGGATGGACAAGGCGTGGGAAGCGTTTAACTTGATGCAGAAGGATGGATTGGAGCCTGACATTGTCACGTATAACAGCTTCATCGCTGGATATGCTAGAGCGGGTCAGAAAGAACAAGCTTATGAATTGTTTTCAAGCATGGTTGACATGGGCCTGAAGCCTAATGCGGTCTCGATGAACGCATTAATATGTGGTTTGTACCAGCGTGGCCTTTACACTGATGCACTGGAAGCATTCAGATACATGCAGTGTTCCAGTGATGGAAAAGCAGAGGTTTGGAGATTTCTTGATAGTGGCCCAATTCAACCAACTGGCACAACCATTACTGGTGTCCTCTCATTGTTGACTGACCTCAAGTTAGATCGTCTCGGGAAGGAAGTGCACTGCTATGCTTTGAAGAATGGTTTGGCATCAAACATCTTTGTTTCAAGCAAACTAGTTGACCTTTATGGTAAGACTGGTGATATGACATCTGCTGTTAATGTCTTCCTGAAAACTGGGAAAAAGAACGTTGTCACATGGAACAGTATGTTGTCAGCTTACAAGCATAACAGGAAGCCAGAAGTTGCATTGAAGCTGTTCAGTGAAATGCTTGAGTCCAATTCGCATCCCAATTTGGTTACAGTACAGATAGCTCTTTTGTCATGTGGTATGACAATGGCATTGGGATATGGCAGAGAACTGCACAGCTACATCACGAAATGCTGGTCTGGTTTTTACTCTGCTACTCTTGCATGTGCTTTGATTGATATGTATGGGAAATGTGGTAATATTGAGGATGCTAGACTGGTTTTTGAGTGCACTGTTCCAAACGACATAGCGGTATGGAATGCAATGATGAGTTGCTACTTGCTTCATAGGATGCCTAATGATGTTTTAGATTTGTTTGATTGTTTGGAACAATCTAACATTCAACCAGACCCCATTACTTTCATTTTACTTCTTTCAGCTTGTAAGCAAGAAGGTCTGTTGGAGAAAGCTCAGAGCTATTTCTACAACATGGAAGATGTATACGGCATAAAACCAACTTTAAAACACTATACTTGCATGGTTGACATCATGGGATCAGCAGGGTTACTGGCAGAGTCACTAACACTTATCCAGAAGATGCCGCTTGAGCCAGATGCATGCCTATGGTCTACTGTTCTAAAAGCTTGTAAGTTGCACTCAAACCTAGAGATTGGAGAGAAGGCAGCAAAAGATCTTTTTGAGCTTGAACCAGATAATACATCAAACTACATGGTGCTTTCCAATATATATGCAGACACAGGCCTGTGGGGTGCCAGTGAGGCTGTGAGGGATGCCATGACAGAGCAAGGGTTACATGTTGATAGACAATGCAGCTGGTTATACCATGGTACAACTAGACATTCTTTTGAGGCTGGAAATCTGTCGCATCCTGCAATCGATGCGATTTTGAGTATGTGGAAAGAATTAACTATCAGGATGGAGCAATCTGGGTACTCGCCTCAAGATATTGAGCCCTATTGCAATGTAGAAGTTGACCCATTCTCATGCCACCACACAGAGAAGATTGCGGTGTGTTATGGTCTTATTTCCATGAATGATAATGAACCAATACGCATCTCAAAGAATTTTAGAATGTGCATGGAGTGCCATTCATCGATCAAATTTATCTCAAGGGACAAGAACCGCGAAATATTTGTTTCAGATGGTTGCACCTATCACCATTTTAAGGATGGAACTTGCAGTTGCAGAGATGCATGGTAAATGAAGGGGACTGACAAAAAGGGTGAGTCTTGTATGCCATGGAACTTGTGTTTAGGGACAGTAATATCGGATTGTGGTGACATTTGCACAATGGCACTATTATCTGTATTCTGTAATGGCTGATGTGAACAGTCAATGTCACTATCCTGGAGCATCAAACACTGCTATGCATATCCAGTTTGCCGCTTGGAGCCATGGCAGCAAATATGATCAGCTTCATCTGTGAAGTGGGAGCTCTTTGCTGTAAAGGGATAAGCTAGGACTGACTGGTTCTGCAGCATCCCCAGTTGATGCCAGGAAGGAAGTCTTTTAAGTTTTATTCAGGCTTCCTATAAAGGCATGGGCAAATTATGGATGGTTCGTACTTCATACTGTTAGATATCATTATAGTTGAGACTTATACTTTGTCTCACTCTTCAATCGTTCATCTACAGGTAGAAAGTAGTCTGGATGTGCTTATAGCTGCTCAGTCGGCCTTCTCCATTGCATGTATTGCAACCATGGCCATTCTGTGTTGTTCCCTGTTATTGTCGATCCTACTGCCTGGAACCGACAACAGAGAAATATTTGGACAAACTCCAATCCAGTAGCTTTTAAAGACCATAATAGTTGCCTGTTCAGAAGAATGAATGGACCCTTAAAGCCGCTGGAGAATCATAGCCGAGACATGGAGACTGCACCCGAGCCTGATTTTGGATATGCTCCTGGGGTCTGTGGGTCACCATCCATCGACGCAACCACAACCTCCAAATCAAAGAGCAAGCTAGTTCATGTGACGGACATGGTTAAAGCAGTTCAGGTGACGGACATGGTGAAAACTAAAGGATAAAGTAAAAAAAAAATCACCTCATGAATATGGTTTTTAAGAAAATCACATTTTTCTGTTGTACATTGGTTACGAATTTTGATAAATCTAAGGATGTAACTCTACAAATTGATTTAATGATTTTTTACAGAAGTTCAGGATGGTTCGGTCTCTACAGCAGCTCACTCTACCATTTGCGGCTATAGGTTTGGTATATCGCGACGTTCATTTAAATAACTGTTCACTCTTACACGCACCGGTGTTTGATCCGGTTTTCTGGCCGAGGGAACGCTAGTTTTATCGGTGAACGTTACACATGGATGGATACACTTTCCGTGAATAGATTCGGTTTGGCGACCGGCGCAGCCTTGAGGCTCCTTGGCAAAGCCCACAAGTCATAACCCAAAATGTGTATACAGTCCAAGCTCCTTACAGTGAGGCCTTGTGATACCTAAATAAAGCTCAAGATTGGGAAAAAAAAGAATGTTTATTTCCTAATCAGACTAGAGAGCAAACATCAATTGGTGACAAAAACAGGCACTTTTTTTTAATCCAATCCTTCTACATATTTGCCATATCCTGATAAACAATCTATCTTCACATGGTGGTAGGGCTAGAAATCAAGAACCGGTCCCTATCTCAGGAGCAATGGTGTCGGATCATCTTGGAGGGTGCAGCTGAGCCTCGCTTCTCGGCTTCTGAGCTGCAGATGCTGGGAGAGCAAAAGGGAGTCTAACGAAAGAGTTACGTGCTAGAATCCTGTGAGCCTGCTTCTGGTAGCCACAACTTCTTCCGGATTATCATGATCATTTCGTTCTCCTCTGATTCCGGGCTGGGTTCAATATCTACAACAGTTATTGCCTCCCAGTGAAGTGCGTGGAGGTACTTCTTAATGAACTCAATGACAATGCTCTTGTCCCTCACGATGATAAACCCAGTTGGCCTGAGGATACGGTCCATTTCAAGGAGCAGGTCTTCAGCACTGCAACCTCTTTTGTCAAGGTCAGAGAAGACTGTCCATGCATGGAGAAGATCATATGTCCGAGGATAGGTCGAGAAGGCTTCACACCTGCAGACACATTATTGTACTTGTGTAAATTATAACAGTGGGAACACAACCTTCCTGCTTGCAGGAAAGCTTGCCAGTAATCTTGACTAAAACAACGAGCAGGAAAGCTTGCCAGTAACAATCTTGAATAAAAATAACAAGATCCAACAAGTCTAGATGTAACCAGTAAGGTCCCGATGATTAAAATTTGCAATGGCAATGCTACGAAAGTACGAAAGCTTCACTCAAACCAGAGGACGGTGAATGTAACTCAAAAATATATATATATATATATATATATATATATATATATATATATATATATATATCCACAATTGCCCAAACTATGGAGCTGGCTGTATTTGGAGAGCTTAAAGGAAGGCTCCAAGCTTGAGGTTCTGGTCATTAGATGGACTGACCAATAGACGGAACATATTATCATTATTAGCCAAATACATTGCAGCAACCAAAACAAATTTCCTTTAACCACAAACCACCCAGTAGTTTCAGATGAACAGGGCTAGAACAGTAGGAACGTTATATAACATAACACCAAGAATTGTTCTAACAAGGAAACACTCCTTACAAATTACTGAAGGAATTCATTTCCTAAGTTCTAGTTACACAGGTCAGCGGTCAGCACAGCCAATGACAAAAACAAAGTATATAACAGGTTCAACATCGATTGAGCATAAAAAAGAAAATGGCATAATTTCCACACTTATTTTAATTATTAAAACATTACGCACACCATCTTAACTGTATTAAATTCCATTATATGAAGCTAAAACTCATTGGTGCAATGGTGCTTGATACATACCAGTCATGATTGCTGCCTATCAGCCCTCTATCGTAGATTATCTTGAGGGTGCTTGGCCCATCATGTGGCACAACATTCATCACCCATACATCTTTTTCCTTGAGTGCGGCAGCAAATGACCCAAAGTTTGCTTTCATGTCCATAATGTTTCTAATAGCGTCAGGTTTTACCTTTGGGCCCAACAAACTCCAATAATTTTCTACTCTTTGCTGCCACATTTCCTGCACAGCAAGAATTATATAAGCAACCTCTATGCAGTTCTTAAGACTCGAGTAAAAAAAAATTCTAAATGTTAGCAGTATGCCATATGCATAAATACATTGTAAGGTCAACTAACCGTATCCTTTTCAAATGTGTCGGCAGTAACATACAAATCAGCAAGACGGGGAGGCGGGGTTGTTAATCGAGCAGGCCAGGGAGCTAGCCCAGTTCCTCCATCTCTGTGCATTTCTGAAAAGACAAAATGGCTTGTTCACTTTTTCTTCTTGCAAAAGCAGGGTGACCAAATAATAGAAACAGAGGTACTTTATACCCTATGGCTAACTATTACCAACCAACATGACAATTATAACGGAAAGACAGAAGGGTACAATTATTTCAGCAATGATTATCTACAGCAAAGGAATCATTGTTACCCAGCGCAAACAAAAATTCCATAGGGCCACGAACTAACACAGAAACAACTTCATTACTAAATTTACATCCGGGATTCCAAAATTTTTATGTACGCGAAATGAGAGAAGCAAAAATGTCACAAAAAGTAACCTTTTTTCCAAGAAAAAAAGGAGGGTACGCCCTTATCATGAAATGATTAGAATGGGAACAGGAAAAACACTCACGTTCTGGATACGGAGTAATGCAAGCTTCCATTTGCACTCCCCACACTGAATCTGGATCATCACCACTTTTACATAGAGGTGGCTTCGTGCCACGTGGTCGTCTCCTGTAACAATCATTGTTCAGGGGCTTGACCCAAATAACAGTTTGGTTTCTTTTCTCTGCAATTTTCCAGCACATCCTTTCTACAAGGGCACTCATTTCTTTCCAGATTCGGAGATCCTCCTCATCCTGTGCGTATGCTTCAGGAGAGGAATAAGCAAAATAACCTCCAGGCCTGAGCAATCTGTCTAGTTCAAGCAGAAGAATCCCATCTCTTTGAAGCCAATCAATCCTACAACGAGAACAATGGGCTAATTCAAATGATCTACTTGGGTATGGAAGCCTTTTCGTTCCCAAAACACCAAGATATGCAGGGATCCCTCTTTCAAGTGCAAATTGAATCTGGTTCTGATGCACATCATTTGGTGCCAAAGACATTGCTATCACATTAGAAGAAAGAAGGTATCCACCAAAACTAGCAACTCCACAACCAACGTCAAGAACTGTACGAAGCATTCCCTCATTGTTTATATTGTTATCTTTGAAGTTTAGCATCTGCCAAATATTAGAGATAGATCAGATAATAAATTTTCGTGTACACATTGCTCAAAGTGCACATATATTTAGTTCCAGTGCAACTTGACAGAAGAGTCAAGACAACAGACTTACATTTGCAATATTTGATATATACTTGTCAGCTCCATGATGAAAATGGGTTCCACCACCTGGAAACTTGATCTTTTCACCTGCTTCAACCATCCAGTTCTGGTCTGACTTCTCTTTTGCAAGGTGAGTGTGTGGAATATTTGCCTTCCACACTACATCACGACTTTTTGGCCATTTTATAGGAACCTGAAAAAGGCAAGTTTTGCATGTGTGATATACCTCAGGAAGGATCAAATCAAACAGAACTATTCTCAGAGAACTACAGAACCAGTGCACATGTTATTAACAAGGAAAAAACATGAACATATCAGGAACATGAAATTCACAGGGGAAATCACCAACCGTTTCATGTGACCAAATCATTCAAGTCTACATGCAACAAAATCATCTAAATCTACATGCAAAAGAGCTTATATTCTTGATTATATGAAGCAGTCACATTAAAAGTACTAGTTGAAAACATAAAATGATTAGTCTATGAATCCAAGGCAAGTAAGCTATAAAACTCAGGTACGATCTAAATGGGATGAAAGAAAACTTTGTGCGAAGAGTTAGATCAGTAGTGACCTTATAGCCATGTGGTGGAGGAATCAGGCAATTAAAGCGTCTTTCAGGTGGAGGGCAATGCCTCTCATAGTGCTCCATCAGGTTTAAATCCAGCTTCAGCCTCATTTGATATATCAAGTTCCTATCCAAGCAGGGAATCAACTCTGAGTGCCGATCGTCACACACCTTAACACCCAAGAAAACAGCGATCAAAATCATGAACAGAAAATCCACAAAAGAAAAAGACCAATCACTCATTGGAAACTTACAGGGAAGTTCTTCGGCTTAATATCATCTGCATCCCCAGTCCCAAAAATGGATTCCTCAGAGCCATCCTCACCATCATCACTGCCCCATCCAAGTGTCCGCGAGAATTTGGTTCCATACTCAAATGCAGTGCTCCCAGCCTGCCCTTTGGAGCCCGAGAAATACAGGAAGAGAAGGCATAGGCATACAATCATCATGCAGCACAGCACAATCGGCCTCTTACTCTGTGCTGCATCATTTCTCCCCCTCATCTTGGATTCCAACTTGCCTTGGCCTCCCTCTAGCAAGCACAGCCCTCAGGATTCATAAAGGACTGACAAAATTCCTGCCCTCGGTCACACGGATCTGCAAAGGCAAACACCAGTCATTAGACAAAACCCACTGAAGCTATCAGTCAGCAGGAAGGTAATAAAAATACAATTCAAGAAGCCCAGCCAGAATCACAAAGCCTGCATAACTGAAAGCAAGATGGAAGCCTCCCAAGAATGGAAATCGCCGGAAGGGATTAAATGATCCCAACAAACGCCCCAGCACTTGTACAAGATGCAATTAAGCGGGGAATTTCCTAACTAAATAAGCCAACTTTCAGTGCCCAAAGGTGAAAAAAAGAAACAGCAGCAGTAGTGAAGTGAGGTGGGGGGCAGATCACAAAGAAGAAAGACCGCACCCACTTTAAATAAAGCACCATTTTTTACGCTATTTTACTCGCGGATTCCAATCTGGGGTACCTCCCGTTCAACGAGGGTGCCTGGAATTCGGTTCACTGGCACGGAAGCAGGAAGCTACAAGAAATTGGATTAGGCGCCCAAGCATTCACGCAAGAAACAAAAAGAAGATATGGAACAATTTTGATTTTTGACGGATTAGGCAGCCAAACGCACGCGCAGGGAAAGAAAAAAAAAACTTTGAATTTGATGGGTGTCAAATGCGCGACAGCGACGGGCACCACTGCGGCAGTGCGACGCGGGATGGGAGCGGAGTGCGTCCGGCGCGAGGGCAGAAGCAGATTAAAAATCGCAAACCAACCACCTAAACGAGCGGCCTAATCCGAAAAACTGACGAAGCCAACCGAATCCTAACAGACCAAGAAAACCGAACCGAAGCAATCGCGACACGGGATAGTCATCCGCCGCGACCGCTGCGAAGACACCGGGCTCGAGTCGCGCGCGCCAATCCCCACAGGCGCCGCCAGGAGGGGCGCCCTGCGGTGGCTGCTCTACCCGGCGGCAGCGGAGGCGGCGAGAACAGATGGAGCAGAGGCGGCCGCCGAGGCCGAGGCCGCATTGCGGCGCTGGGAGAGAGGAGGGAAGGGAAGGGAGGGAGCAATGCACCGTCGCTGCGGCAGATCCGTGGCGCGGGTCGCAGTGCCGCCGCAGGGGGCGCCGGTGGCCTCCGGTCCGTCGCAGGGCAGGGCGGAGGGGCAGCCGGTCAGGAGGAGCGAGCGAGAGTTAGCGGAAGGCCTCGACTGGCGGGGTAAAAGCCGAGGGAGCGAGCGAACGCGGCAAAGAGAGGTGAGGGTGGTGTTGTTATTAATTGTTATTGTTATTGGCCTATTGGGTAAAAAGCCTGGGCTCCGATGAGTTAAGCTGGCACGATGATGAGTTGATGACGACGCGGGGGATTAATTAATAATTACTGAGCCCACCAGACTTACTGCTGGTTAAACTTGGACGCGATGCCGCCGATGCCTGTGTGTGTAGGTGGCGGAAGGAAGGAATTTAGCGCGTGCTCCCGACCGTGGGCGTGGAGGGAACAAATCCGTGATTAGCATCAGACTTAGGCCCCGTTTAGTTTTCCAAATATTCCTCAAAAATCCACTATTCATTCAACTTTTCCCTATTCATCCCACCTCTTCTACTCACATATCACTATTCATCTACAGTGTTTTTTGTGAACAGTGTATTTTCGGAGAATCTTTCCCAAATCTAAACACACCCTTAGCTGCGTTGGTTGGGGACTTGGACGGGGATCTCTGTCGGCGTCCGTCCAGTGGCCACTAGCCCGCTACTGTTCGCCGGCGTGACATCTCGTGTGTCGCGGCCTGTGGTTTGTCACGTGAGTTTCCGATTCCATCTAGTTTGTTTTAAATTACTTCCAAGAGTAAAGCATATTTAGGCCAGTTAAAAAAAGCATATTTAGACCCTGTTTAGTTTGAGGGATAAGTTGGTGAAAATTGGCGAAATGTCATATCCATCATTTTGATACTAATTAGGAGCACTAAATATAGACTAATTATAAAACTAAATACACATATGAACTCTACATCGCAAGACGAATCTATTAAGCCTAATATGTGCCTTCAGTAAGGCATTTTTAATGATGGGTTACTGTAGCATGTCAGTGTCTAATGATAAATTAATTAGGCTTAATAGATTCGCCTCACGATGTGGAGTCCATCTATGTAATTAGTTTTTTTACATCTATGTTTAATACTCCTAATTAGTGTCCAAACATTTGATGTGACAAGTTGGCAAAATAAGTTGACGATCTAAACAAGGCCATTCACCATTTTAACATGATGATACCAAATCACAGATCAAATTCACGGGAACTAGTGAGGGCGTCGGAGAAGATTAGTAAGAAAGCTGCAAATAATTGTGCAATGTGCATACATGGACCTAGCATAGGATAGGAACCTGGCCATACGCAGGCATGCGGCATGCCAATGCCGAATGGCAGCCAAGCCAACCAATCGAATTCAAGGCAGTGTCGGTTCACATGAGGTCATTGGCCCCGTGCCTGCTTGCACACAGAATGTTCGATCCCAGATCTGGCTACAGCTTATGCACGCAGTCACCGACGCGCAGGCTGCCCAGTGCAGCGCGGTGGACTGTAGTGCCGCTAGCCTAGAGATTCTCGCACAAGGGGCCATAGCGCCGTGAAGGGCCACAGACGCCCAGTGTTCGCCACCGAGACACATGATGGTGCCCGTCAGTTTTGGCATTAGTGCATCACCGGTTCGGCAAGCAGTATCATAGGTGCAGGCCAAATTTGGTACTTGAAAGGTTGAAGACCACTCGCAATCATACTGTTCATCACTTGGCTTGAAGCGTCCACAAAGCCTCCTTTTGGATCCTAAGATTCCTAGGCCAAAAGAAAGAGTAATAAACACATGCTTACAGCAACACGTGATGCTCTAACCTTTGCAAATAAGGCGCGTTTAAGTAAAGCAGTATTACAGGCACAATTTACACCATCTCGTGTCAATCAGCTAAAATCAATTCTACCCTCTCCTACCTGTGGGGAATACCGTTGCTGCAACAAAATTCCCACCGTTTCTGTGTAGCATTTCTAACCCTTTACATGACGGCCACATGGCTGGGGACGTCTCTATCTTTTCCAGCTAACGCAGTTATGAATGAATGCCAACCCTAAGACTAGCACATCTCCCTATCCTTTCTGGTGGCAATACCCTTCAAGATCTACTGGACAAAGGGGGCCTCTCATGGTTGCGTCTCGCTCATCACTCCACCGCCGAGCGGCGCCCACATGCACTCCTCTGTCACGATGGTGCAAGACCTGCTCTGGGTTTAACTGGCTGACGAAACATTACTGTGTTGATGACATACCATCTACTTGATTTGCATGAAACTTGAGACGTCCACCAGGAAGCTGAGGATGTTTTTCCTGAATCTCTGCCTGTTTGGCCGGTCTAGTGAGCTCGAGAGGTTATTCGAGCTTGTGAGGTTATGGAACGCAGTTGCCAGCCTTGATTTCACGATCGGATTCTGCTGTTTCTCGAGTAACTCATGTACCAGTCTCTGCAGATGGAAACAGGGTGAGAATATGTAACAAAAGCAACAAAGTCAGTACCAGTTTTGTGCTTGCTAATGGTTCGAAAAAAAAGTTGTATGCTTGCTTTGATAATTATTTATGTACTTAAAATACTTCTCATCTCCACGGAAGAGAGGCAGACCTGATATAGCTCCTGTTCACAGAACAATAAAGGAAGCAAAGCATCTGCAGCGTGGCCTGCTAATTCCAATCTGCGACAGTAGCGAGTGCTTAGAAGTATACACACAATTTACAGGGAACTGGAGCTACTACAGAAAAGATTGATAAACTATGCCAAACAAAGTTTGCCCGCTTAAAGATTCTGAAGCTACTCAAAATGAAATTATTGCTATGCAACACTCACCTGAAATCTTCAAAAAGAAGTATTTGCAGGAGAAGCCTCAAGAAGTGACTTGATATGCTTTCCTGCACTTTGCTATTTGATCCTTCCGATTCCATAAGCTGCAAGTTCAGTCCTCCTCTGCCTCCGAACCTTTCTTTGAAATGGTATGAAGCAAGAGCATTTACTGCTGCCAGGCATCTCTCAACAACATCGCTATCCTGCAACATACAAAAAGTATGTCTGAGCTATATCACCCTGAAGAATATAAGTTTGCACTTCAGTGTTAAGGGTGTAAAACTGTATTACAACAGAGAATTCAATTTGTCAAGGATACCAGAAGTGAATGGGTTGAATTTCATTTGACTGATAACAACTAATGTGGAAATCACAGAATCATGAGTCTAACTTCCCACTGATTCCACGAGTTTCCCTGGTGGATTCTGACCTACCTGTGAACATTATACCATAGTTGTCTTTGGAACATGGTTCTCGTCAAGAACCAATTGAATCAATGATCATAAAGCAGGGTAAATTCAGAATATCCAAGTCCAAAGCATGTTTACACTTTACACAACCAGGTCCATAGATGACCTGTGCATGACATTTCTAGCAGATTTATATGTTCTCATTGTTAGATTTTCACTGTAATGTATCAACAAGAGCATCATCAAACATCTGTTCCTTGATAGAGTGTCACCGTAATTTTTAGCAAAGGCTTATAGGATATGTATGTTCAAGCCCATTGGGCTTTGGGTGTGGTGGCCGCTGGCCCCATTGGCCCCCCTGCGCCGCCCCCCTCTCAGGATTAGGGTAGGACTCTCACAATAGGCAAGGATCCCTTGATTGGTACTTTCTATAAACCTATCTATGGAACATTGCCTATATATGTAACCCATGTGTTCTATCAATCCATCAATCATATATCCTACGACCATCTTCGTGTTTTCGGTTGTAAACGTTATCCTAACCTGTCCACACAAGTTTGCTCTGCGCTCCGCCTTGTGTGTTTTCCTTGGATACTCTCCTCACCATAAGGGATACCGCTGCCTTGATCTCTCCACCAACAGAGTCATCATCTCTCGACATGTCATTTTTGACGAGTCTTCATTTCCCTTTGCTGAGCGTGGTTGTGCTCCCAGCCCAACCGACTACGGAGGAAGAAGACCTTCCGTAGTGCTCTTGCCGATCCCAATTGGCGGGCTGCTATGGAGGAAGAACACAGTGCGCTTCTGAAGAACCACACGTGCGTTCTTGTTCCACGCCCGCCACGTGCCAACGTTGTCTCTGGCAAGTGGATCTTCAAGCACAAGCTCCGAGCAGATGCCACACTTGAGCGCTACAAAGCTCGCTGGGTACTCCGCGGTTTCACCCAGCGTCCCGGTGTGGATTTCGGCGAGACATTCAGCCCTGTTGTCAAGCCGGCTACAGTCCGCACTGTTTTGGCACTAGCGCTCTCCCGTGGCTGGCCCATTCATCAGCTTGACGTGAAGAATGCCTTTCTTCACGGGACTCTCTCTGATACGGTATACTGTGCTCAACCTGCTGGTTTTGAGGATCCGAGACTTCCTACTCACATCTGTCGCCTCAACCGGTCCCCGTCCCTCTATGGTCTGAAGCAAGCGCCCCGGGCCTGGTATAGTCGCTTTGCCACCCACTTGGTGTCTCTCGGCTTTGTGGAAGCCAAGTCGGACACTTCCTTGTTCGTCTTCCGCCACGGCAATGACATGATCTATTTGCTGCTCTACGTCAACGACATCGTGCTTACAGCATCCTCTTCAGAGCTCCTGCGCCGCACTCTCTGCCTTGCAGTCTGAGTTCTCCATGAAGGACTTGGGTGCTTTCCATCACTTCCTTGGGATGCGAGTTCAGCGGCATGGTTCTAGCTTGCTTCTCTCACAGCGTCAGTATATCATCGAGCTTCTCGAACACGCAGGAATGGCCGAGTGCAAGCCGTGCACCACACCAGTTGATATCAACCCGAAGCTTTCTGATGATTCTGGTCCACCTGTTCAGAATGCCTCAGATTTTCGAAGTCTTGCCGGTGCTCTTCAGTGGCTGACCTTCACACAGCCGGATATTTCTTATGCCGTTCAGCAGGTCTGTCTCCACATGCATGACCCTCGTGAGCCCCACCTTGCTGCCTTGAAGAGTATTCTTCGCTACATTCGTGGCACCTTGGATCTGGGCCTCACTATTCGGCCGTCCTCTCATGGTGACTTGACAGTCTACACCGATGCTGATTGGGCCGGCTGTCCTGACACTCGACGGTCTACTTCCGGGTATGCAGTGTTTCTTGGGGGCAATCTGATTTCCTGGTCCAAGTGGCAGAACACGGTCTCTCGCTCCACCGCCGAGGCTGAATATCGTGTTGTGGCCAACGGTGTTGCTGAAGTTTCCTGGCTGTGTCAGCTCCTCGCCGAGCTCCACATGCCGCTACGCCGCGCCTCGCTGATTTATTGTGATAACATCAGCGCCATCTACATGTCCTCCAAGCCCATTCAACATCAACGCACCAAACACATTGAGATTGATCTTCACTTTGTCCGGGAGCGTGTTGCAGCTGGTGAGATTCGCGTGATGCACGTTCCTACGTCGTCCCAGTACGCGGATATATTCACCAAGGGGTTACCTTCTTCGGTCTTCTAGGAGTTCAGGTCCAGTCTGAACGTTCGAGGCACCGACGCTCAGACTGCGGGGGGGGGGGGGGGTGTTAGCAAAGGCTTATAGGATATGTATGTACAAGCCCCTTGGGCTTTGGGTGTGTTGGCCGCCGGCCCCATTGGCCCCCCTGCGCCACCCCCCTCTCAGGATTAGGGTAGGACTCTCACAATAGGCAAGGATCCCTTGATTGGTACTTTCTATAAACCTATCGATGGAACCTTGCCTATATATGTAACCCATGTGTTCTATCAATCCATCAATCATATTCTCGGCAATCTTCATTGCTTACAGTAATGAATGTAGCTCAGTCCTTAAGGTTTAGAATTCAATCTAAACTTTCAGGTGAACTTCACTTCAGATTTTAACTTTCTGCCCTTCCCTATGCACAGCAGCTAAATTTCAAAGTAAAACAAAGGATCAAGAGCTACCAACTCTTCAGTAGCTACAATCAATTTGTGGAAACTGTACAATGATTACTGCAAGCTATGCTGCTTAACTTGAAGCCTTTTAGCAAATATAGGACTGAATTTTTGTTTCATCAGCAATTCCCAAACTTACTGATGCTAACCCAGAATCGATTTGCAACACACACACAAAACAGAAGAGTAAATGCAGCTTTAGAGAGTGTGCATGCCTGATTACGGAGCCCAAAGTCAAGACTTCCAATAATCCTTGCAAAAGCCTCCCTATTTAAGTGGGCAACCTTTTCTGGGTACACTTCCAACAAGTGCGACATAAGCAAAAAATACTGCAAAAGAACCCCTTAGTATTAGCATTTAATTGCCACTGTCCTCTATCAAACAAACAAAAGGAGAAACTCAAAATGACTTACATCACGACTGAGTTTAGGGTATTTCAGAAGGTCCAAAGATATCAACGGAGTCACAATATCAAGACCAACATAGATAACCTGTGAAAGTAACATAACATTTATTTAGTTTCAAACTAATTACAGCTAGCTCTTCATCTGGATCCATCTCATTTATTCATCTGAAGAATACAAATGCACTAGGTTAAATGAATAGATTATTTAGTTTTCTTCCCTGGCTGAAAAATACAGCCGGCCAGAAGAATGCAGCGCCTTATAATTTTAAACAAGGAGAAGCTCCAAAGTCCAAACCTAATGCTAATAGGCTTATACACGTACTCAACAAACTCCGTGTGTTGACATAATAAATGATAATACAAGAGTTTGACCTATGTATTTGATTGAAGAATCTGTATCCTCATGGTTTTGTATTTTTTTAAAAAAAAGAGTACAGAAGAGTGGGTAAAGATGGCATGAACAATGAAAGTTCTGGAGTTTATAGTTGGTGACTCCAAGTCCTAACAATCTGAGAATCAACAGGAAAAATAAAGGTCCAGCTACTACAAACATTATTTATTTATTTTTATTTTTTTGCAATAACCAATATTGAAACATCAGCTGCTGTACCCCACCTCTGCAATATCTGGTGAACCTTCACCATCGCAATCTGACAGAAAGCCAACCTGCAATTTTCAACAGTGTCTATGAGTTATGTGGGAACTTTTGGTCAGACAATATACACAACAGGGTGTAAGAGAACAAAAGTTACCAAATCCTTTGAGCATATATTTGTAAGAAGACGAAGCAAAGCACGCAGATCCTTGTATTTTTCTGCTTGTGACTCATTACGCAGACTTGAAGAAAGCGAGAGCATTACCTACAAAATAGATATAGGTCATGCAAACTCCAGGAAACTAGTAACTTTATGTTGGGAGATTACTCCTTGCAAACTGAAACTGCAAGTAACATATGACCTTTTCTATTACAACATTACATTAGTCATGTTGATTTCTTAAACTGACTATTTAAGCTATCAACATTTGACAGCTATCTAAACATGCATTAGTGTCACTGGACATCTCCACTTAGATCTTTTGACTTTTACATGAACAGAGCCCTTAAAGGTGATTAGCGTTTCTGCAGAAATTCACATGAAAAGTACCAGAGGGGGCAAAAGGCATGGGCTTGAAATGTTTTTGGCATGGGAACATGTGACATGTCAATATGGTAGGGGTAACATCATGAAAGGTTAGGAAAAAATTTAATGAACATCATTAAGTCACTATTGGTTTTAGTATAAAATGGTTGACATTTCTTTGAGAATAATTCTAGTTCCAAGTTCATTCAAAGTCATAAGATAGTAATTTAATTCATCCACAAGAGCCTGGAACTTGAAGCAATACATGATTCCCTTTAACGATGAAGCTCTGGAAATGCCTTTCTTAAGCAAAAGTCCATTACACCATCAGCTGATATTGGAGAAAAATATTATGTCACAGAATTTAAAAAAATAGTAAGAACTCATTCTTACCTTCCCAATGTTATGAGAGGAGTATATCTGGAGCAATCGCAAGCAAAAGCTCACTAAATCTGATGTTTCTTTAGCATCCAGGAATACAGCTTGACCATCAACAAAGTCAACCACAAACTTGAGTATCATGTATACGACTGTAGACTAAAGAACAGGAAACATTATTAGTTGCATGATATCCAAGGTTCACTTGTATAGTGAGAGTAGGATGCTTAAAAAATGACTGAACCTGATTTTTGTAGACCTCCAGAAGAGTCAAGAGTGGGTTCATCACAGTACGACCCATCTCAAATAGAATTTTTTGAGTGCGAGGTTGAGCAGCTCTAGCAGCTCCTCGTAGTCGTTCCAATAGACAACAGACCTACAGTCATTGACTTATTTCCTTGTACTCTTGTCTAAAAAAGCACAAAGCAAATATCATGCAGGCTTACCATGTATGTGACATCTGCTTGCTGTGCCACAGATTTGATATCACTCCGATTAGCATTTTCTACTAGGCACCCCGCAACTGGTCCCATGAGATCCCTCAGGTATCTTTAAACGAATTAATACAGGCACTGTTAAACTTCTCATGTTTGTTTCTTAGAATAACAGCCAAAAGTAAACAACAATCTTACTGTGCAGATACTTCAGGATCTTTGATACAGGAAGCTGCACAGGCAAGTGTTTCTGCTAGAGATCTCTGAGAAGAAAAGGGGCAGCAAAAGATAAGATCTTCACAAATATGAAGCCACGGGATAGAACATAAGATGTACATGCTACATCACTTACTTGTAATCGTCCACTCAATGAAAGCAAAGAGCGTCCACTTGCAAAAGCTCTTGTAAGATCACGCCATGAGTCCTAATAGGGTAGAGTACCGCAAAGATTAGGAAAACATATAATTTAATATAATAACAACATAGTACACTTCTTTGGATAATGCAGGGATGTGAAAAATTGAAAGTGTCAGCTTCATGAAACCAGCATATCTTTTCTTTTAACGATTATCTTCTTGGTAATATTTAAAATTTTCAAATAGCAATTATAATAAGAATCAATAATATAAACCAGAATGTGCTACCTGAAACATCAGATGATATAAATGCTAGAAAAAATTTTAGCGTGCACAAACTAACGTGCAAAGCAATATATGCAAAATGCAAATATCAGTGGTTGTAGCAGCAGATTTGGCTTACCAATTGAACAAGATAAGTACATGTGTGTTTCCGGCGAACAACCGTAGCAAGTAGCTTCTGGCACGTCAGTGTCTGACGACATGAATCAAAGCAACAGATGAGGGATAACCAGTGAAACAGAACCAGATTGAAACTTTTATCTTGTTGAATGCGAACAGAAAAACTCTCTTGAAACTTTGGGGAATGTGCAAACACACTTTTTGATATGTCAAATTACATTATTTGGTATTTGGATCGACCACAAAGCATTCAAGAATGATAAGGCTAAAGTTGCATCCAAAGTCAAAAGATCAAAATGGTACTAGGTGGACTAGCAATTTTTGCATATTAGGCACTGCAAAATGAGTGTACGGAAGCATGTCTGGGCACATTTAGGCCCCTGTTTGGCAACTCAACTTCTCAGCTTCTGCTTGTTTTTTAGCAGTAGGCCTTACCAAATGCCAAACTTCTCGCTCCACTTATAATTAAGCGCTCATCTCCTTTCTACTACCGAACCGCATAAATCCATAAGCGGGAATCGAGCAGCTTCTCATCTTATCTGATGGATCCCAGTCTCTCCTGCCACAATATCCCGATCTCCAGCCGTGCTTGCTTTTGCCGTGCCCACCTCCTCCAACCGGCCGGTGGCAAGGCTCAACAGCAAAGGGGAAGTGTATATGGCTCCAGCGCTGGCACAGCAGAACATTGTGGCTCTGTTCTGTGTGCCGTGACTGACATTAGGACCCAAATGTCAGCACCCAAGGAAAAGAAATGCTGTCAAACACCTCGCTTTTTATCTGAACACTTCTCCAATAAGCTATTTTTGCACGCAGAAAAAGATCCTTAAAATTAATTTTAAGTCACCAAACAGGAACTATAGTCTGCACAATTCCAGATTAATAAGTTAAAGTGAAGCTTACCTGCAGCTCAATTTCTCCCTGGTATGTAGTAAGTGATAACATTGAAATGAGAACGACAAAATCAAGAACAAGCTCTCCTTGGTTATTCTCCCAAGCAAAACTGTTTAGTAGCTTTCTAGAATGCTGGGATCCATTTGTACCAGTACAATCAATTTCTCCTCTGTTTACTTGCCCTCTACTCACATCAAGTGGTACTAAATAGGTTGCAACCCATCTGGCCAAGAACCAAATTACAGCCTGCCAACATCAATGAAGAATTTAGGACAATCTTTAAATAAATAGAGCATAAAACAAAGAACCAGAATTAAAAAAAATTCTAAGTAAAGAAAATAAACAAAGGCAGATACCAATACAGAAAAGTACCTCCATCAGCCGTGGACTGAAGTATTTTGCCCTAATTCCTGGATCTAGACACTGCCTGGAAAAATTTATTATAGACCTGCAAAATAAAAAGACAATTATTTAAGTTACTGCCATAACAGCATTAACACTGTCCATCAGTCAAATCGGCCTTCACAGTTTACAGCTGGGACCGCCCCAAACCGCAGATCTACCGGTTCTGCTTTTCCACTCAAACCTCCAAGAGCCAGGGGTGGAGCTACGTTTCGTGGCACCCAGAAAATTTTGCAATTCCTTATCATCTCTAAATTCTCACCATATTTTGCTTGAATGTCTACTATACATGTCATGAGGTGCCCCCCCCCCCGCCCCTCTATTTCACTCTAGGTCTGCCCCTGTCCCAAGAGCAGCTGGTTGCCCGGTTAAGAAGGCAGGGGGGATGAGGTAAGATTTCTCACCAGGAGATTGTAACAACAGGATGCTGTGCTGCTTCAATCACATTGGAGAATCCAGCCTGTAATGCTTCAGGAATCTGTTCAAAATTAAATTAACCTCATAAACTTTCATCATTAAAACATGTATCTTAGCTTATATAAGTTATGAATATGACACAGCATACAAGAATTGGTATATATTATTTGCAAAATACACAATGGTGCACTAAACCATGTGAAACAAATCAAACTGAACTGCAAAAATATGAAGAGATCATATGAAGCACGATAAGGACATTCATATATGCTAGCAAAGAACGAGATACATGAGAACTCACAAAACTGTGGTAAGGCTTTATAAAAACTACTAAGGAAAGAGACATATTAGAATACTTACAAGCAGTGTTTCTCCTTCACCTGAATCAGTTAGGACATGACTGGTGACCAACAACAGCCAATAGAGCTCTTCCAGTGTCTGAGTAGGATCACTTTCACCATTTCGCTGCTAAAAAAAACTAATGAATATTAGTAACAAACTAGGACAACTTTAAAACAGTATAATGCATAAGGCTGCAGTAGCAGGTGAGTGTAATAGCTGAGGAAAATTAAGAGGCTAAGAATAAAACCTGATTTAGCCGTGCAAATCGTTCAGAAAATAACTGTGCAAGAAATGGAATAGTAGTGTCTGCTGCAGCACGTGCAATCAGGGCATACAAGGCCAACTGCTCATCACGCTCTGGAACAAACAGTAACTAATTAGTGTATTGAATAGGTGGGGAAACTGGAACAGAGGAGCTCTCTGTGGAATTTAAGCATACTTGAAACAGAAACATGAAAGTATTCAGTATCATCAGTATCCTCGAACGCCGAATCAGCAGCAGCTATGTCAAACAAAATAAGGTAATTAGTATGTCGTACTAAAATAGAATAGAAAAAATTCTGCAGATGAATGCCATCAAGTACAACATCCTTCCAAATCTAGGGGCACATTTAAATGAGAACATAAAGAGATTTTTACCCTTCAAGTGTGACTCAACAATTATCTTAAACAAATTTGAAGCTGCAAGTGCTCCATCAACTGAGATAGGACTTTTATCGGCATCGACATCCTGCAAAAAGCGGAAATAAAACAAACCTTCAGGCTTTAAGTAATGAGCTTTAGAAACCAACTTATGTAGCCTAAGATTGCTTTCACGGACAAAGTGCAATATAACCACTCCCTCCGTCCTTAAATATATGATGTTTAGGACAAGCTAATTAGTTAAAAATGAACTAATATGCTTGTCCTAAACGTCATATATTAAGAACAGGGGAGCATTAGTTGACAGTGAAGTGGGCTTTTTCATGTATAAAATAAAATACTTCCTTTATCCACACTAAAACTGGGTAAAACATTCCAGACTATTACAGATCAGAAAGTTGATACTTTGACAATCTTTCACTTCTTTTGTGCAGCATCGATGAGATGGGTTTGTTTTATATTGTATGTACACATTTTTAACAAAGCAAAGAAAGTTTTTGAGCATATAGTGTTATGAATAGACCCTGTATTGAATAATAGACCCATGGGAGCCATTGAGCCAAGGACTATATAATAATGTGACCTAAAGTTATTACCTGTTAATTACCATCCAAGTCCATGAGGGAAAATACAAATGCAACAACCATATCACAATGGAATTTTAAATTACTTATGTTAAATAAGCATTTGGTTAGATTACGTAAAAAGGTAAGCGCGCAAACACATCTTGAATTTGTGCAAAGGACAAGGGTAGTACCCCCAGAATAACATTCCATGTTTCCAACAAAATATCAAGAGAATCTACACCCCAGGTTTCCTCTTCACTCTGGTTAACTAGAACGGACTTGACAGCTTCTGACGTCAAAGCAGAAAGCAGATTGATTGTGCCATAGTGCCTGCAAGCAAAACATAGCGAATATTGCAAGAATAAAGGGAGTGAAGTGTATAACATATTCTGAATATTCTTACAACAGTAGTTTTTTTTTTCTCGCATTGTCATTATACATTATTTTTGCTACTACAAAAACACCAGATACGTTAAGGAAAACAGAGGAATAGCTATGGGGTCTTGGTTATGGTAGCATCTTAAAAATTGAACATACTAATAGTGTATCGAGGCCTGATTGACTAATGTTTAGGATTACAAGGGACTGGTTAATTAACCAAATAGTTACTTAAGTGGCAATATGGAACTAGATACTATACTACACTCTACAAAACTGACCTTATTGACTTCAGGAGGTTGTCAAAAAGTGAGCAAGTAGTCAAAGATGCCATTGAAAGCAGGGCATGGCAACCATCTATAAACTCACTGCAAAACGGGTGTATCTCGCTCATCAGCATTTCTCGATTTTTTCTCAGATAAAATAAAGATCGAAATCATGGATCCTGAGAGGACCTTTCGCTTCCTCCATTTCGGATTGATGCTGCAATGGCATCAGAAGGTTCAATCCACAGAATGACAGCAGATAATATCATCATAAGGTGTTTAATCTGTGCATCTCCATTATCTGACAAAGAAAAGTGCAAATGTTATATAAAAGAGACCACCAATGAATTTTTTTTTCAGGTATACATCAAATATGTAAATTTTGAATGGAAAGATTCAGCTTTCAACCTTGAACACTAGCCTCAGTTCTTCAAACTCAAACTCAATAACGGCCCGTTTGCAACCTCGAGCTATAAGAATTGCCCACTCCCTCCCAAAGGTGTTTTTGTCTGACGTCTCCAAAATGGGCGGTTGTGGGCATAAAATCTATCATATTTAGCATGTTTCTATCTGTGCCTATGGTATGTGGAATCACACGAAGATTTCTATATATACTCCCCCAAGAACCTCACAATGTATACAGGCGGTATACAGGTGCTACTCATAACAGTGGTCTAACTTGGATGCTATCTGTCATCAGGCACTGCCAAGATTTAGGATTAGGATTGTGTTTCACAGTATCCTGAGGTTTAATCAACAGTTTCATAGTATCAGGCCAGAAACAAACTAATGCCAGAGTTCAAGGTTGAAAAGGGGACCTTTTTCCAATCTTATCTTAAACAAATAAATGAAAGCATATAGCCATATACCATTAGGAAACACGGATCCTGCCAGGGAGCATAACTGCACTATGAGCTGTCTGCAAGAGACGGCTATGGGGGAATCACCCCACAGTGTATCATAGGAGTACTTTTGGCGCAAGGTGGTATAGAAGTTCAAAACCCAGGTAGTGTGTCCACTTGATATTAGAATCTCTCTCCACATAGACCCTGGCTACAATAGAAAATACAACCATTTATAAGCTGAAACAGAGCCAACATGAAAGTAGCTCTTAGGGTATACCTTCACCAACGAACGCTCAAACTTCTTCAGATTTATGGTATCCATCCTTAGGCCAGAATTTATCTTTGCATCTGAACTCTCATGCTCAACCATATGCTTGAAATTCCAGCTTAATATCTGAAACATCAGGCGCAAAGCCGCTGAACATGCTCTTTCCTCAGGTATCGTTACATTTGAATTCAAGATTTTGTCCGCTGTATTGAATACAGCAGATTGTGCCCAGCAATAGAAATCCTTGCAAAAGGCAATAGTAGCATGTCAAAATGACAATAAAATACAAGGTTCAAGTGATTGACATGGCTGTACTATTTTCATGTAAGAATGTCTGCCAAAACTTCTATATGTTTTGGAAAGGAGGTCAACCACCTTCAAAAAGTGCACTTCAAGTGAACATTCGCATTGCTCGTGGAATTCCTTAGGTAGGCCCATAGCAGATGCAGTTGAAGGAGAAAATTCTGAAACCTAGTTCATTCATGAAATGTAACCAGGATCAGTCGGAAAAGGGTAGAAAAGTGGAATCAATCGCATTGGCCTCAAGAGAATTTGCATACCAAGGTTTCCAAGAAATTGATAGCAGCATACTGTCGATTCGGCCCATGGATACCTCGGACGGATTGCTCAACCTGAAATGCGTATAAAACGTACACATACAAAATTGTTTTATCAGAATTTTGTGCGCAACTTGATTCGCTAAATTCAGATATGAAATAATAAATTAGAAAACATTGTCAGATTGGAGATTCTATGTTTGCTTAAAGGGTGCAAGGGTCCCAACCCAAAAGATACAAAAAAAAAATATTGTATCCATCTAGCTGATCCACTTAAAGCCATCACAGCTTCAGATTCTCAATGCTAAATATAACTCTTTTAAAAGTTCGGTGTTGCTAATAAGAAGTATTGCACGGTTGCATATGATGCATAAACAAATAAATCTTAGGCTAATCCTGATTTGTAAGGCTGTAGCTGTCAACTTCCAGAGAAGTAGGTACCTCGGAGAAGATAGCTGCTTTCTCTTGGTCCGAAAACTCAACCCTGCAAATATATTGTGTGTCAAAAGATATATACTTGAATATAAAAAAACTTTGACGGACAAAGTACAAGACCAATCAAACGCCTTCCAATGCACTCGCTGAAACACAGGTAGTTCATTTCATAGACTGCAATCAAAATATTGGTGAGTCTGAATCCGAAGGAAGATGTTTCCTATTGCATATAATCATCTTGGGTAATCATGTACCTTTGTCCAGCCAGAAGTGAGCAGGGATAAGCTAAGATAACGGGACCTTTTTTTCTGCTACTGTATGTGATGGACACTAAACCCCTCACACACTCACTCCCTCCCATGATGGACAATCTGTTGCCACTCCACCCCAACATAGTGGCAACAGATTATAGATCCCCTTGAATAAAATCAAGTCCAACTCAGCAACCTAATCATATGAATATGAATAAAGTACATCCATCATGCTAATACCTATATGACAAAACCTAACATGAAGCGAAAAGAAAATAAAACTTCTCTGAGAATAGAAGCTAACAACATGTTATCACAAGACATAGTACCAGATACAAGAGATCCATTTGACATTAGAGAGTGTAAAGTGGGAAGAAACATATAAACTAACCAGCCTCTTTTCAGTAATCTAGCTGCCACAGCAGAAACTTTGGATTGCACATAGCCCTCAGGGGAACTCGCATGCTCCATAACGTAGTTCAAGGAGTATCTACAATGATATGAAAATTGTAGCAGTCGCTAAAAACATGATGCTCTCACATTAAATTGAATGTCTTCACTAAAAAAACCTCACATTATTAAGCTTCTTTTGTTTTCATCAGTAAGGATTCCCCACTCCCTTACAGCAGCATCACCAATTGCACCGGCGGCTTGGAATCTCGCATTAGGCATTTGGGATGTCTCTGGGAGAATACAATGTTTTCAGATTTTTTTCAAGTATCTTGGCTTTACATAAGAGCAAGGCTTAGATATTTTATGATAAATTAACATAGAAGTTATTTTGCTTAATGGCACGGAAGCCCCCAAACAAAAATCATAAATAACAACTTACATCCTGCAGAACAACAATGCAGACTAACAGACAAAAAAGTGTTTCTCATCGAAGAAACATATCATCAGAGAGAATAAACTTAGTACAAAGGTTATATAAACATAACCAATGTATCTTGGCATCTATTTCAGCCTATAAGTGTTAAACCTTACTTAGCAGTCAGAATAAAAATGGACAAATCTTCTCTATTGAGAAATAAATCCAGTTCATCATAGGGGAATAGATATAAAAAAAGCATACCAAGAATGAATCTGCATGATTGATAAGGCATCAGAGACAAATGCAATGAACTTATCACTTTTTCCGCTTCAGATGGATTCATGTGCAGCTGCAAAATTACCAGTGTCAAAACAATAGCTGGCAAATCAACATTGATGCAATAGATGGTGTTCTACAAGAAAACTGGCAAGTTCATTAAAATCATGATAGTTACATATTAAGCTAAACAGGGATACCAGACACACTTGTAATAAAAATTTCACATAATTTGGATGGCTTGGTTAATGTTAGGAAGTAATACAGTTCGGCACAAGCCATTCTGACAGTGCCTTTCTCTACACAACACATCTCTAATGCGTGCTCCTAAAAGCTAGTACAATTTCTGCATGCACACTCCATCAAATCTGAAATGTGGAGTGTCAGGTCAGCCAATGAAGTGTGTCACAAAAATCGCAAAAGCTGAGTACCAGTATTCCATACTCCCTAGCGTGGAGATCACATTTCAGAATATTTTTTTTTAAAGACCAGTCTAAAATGGGCTTCATAACCATTAAAATGTGTTGGAAGCTTGTAACTCATTGAGGTGTCAACATAAAATGTGTTCGAACTCATTCAGGTACTAACAAACATCTTACTCTGAAGCAACCAGTTGAGGTACCCGAAACAACCTAAATTAAGCAAGCAGTTCAATGATTCAAATGCCCAGCAAAAACAACCAATCCGTCACTAAACATCATCTGATCCACAGAAAATGGGGATCCCGTCACCAAACGCGCACATAAGCACTGATCAACAGCACACGCGACACACCACCAATCGGTTCCCCGACCGATGGTTGAAATAGCAAAGTGCGGTAAGATCGACATAACCCAAGCAACTCGTCGATGGGCTTAAGAGCACAATAAAAGCGAGCAGAGGGTTCCGAATCTAACACAGCGGCACCGAATAGTACAGCGCTAAAGCACGGAACTCGCGGAATTTAAGCTCGTCGACGAGGGTGTCGGCTGCGGAACTTGACCTGGATGAGCGAGCAGGCCTGCTCGATGGCGACCATGGTGGCCTGAAGCTGCTGCGGATCGGGGGTGCCGCCGGGGAAGCCCTGCATGGCAGCGGCGGCGGTGGCGGCCGATCGCGGCTGAAGCGTGGTTGGTTCTCCGCGATCGCCTAGGGTTTGGCCGCCGGCGAGCGGCCACCCAGCCGGTGAGTGGAGTAGTTACCGAGGCGAGGAGGCGGCGGTGGAGAAGAGCAGGAGAGGGGCGGATGGGGATGGTCTTGCGGTTTTGGCCTTTGGGCCTGAGTGCGGAGGTGGAACAGAGGCGACGCAGCCGGCGTGCTTTGCTGGCGCTGTGAGCTCTGTGTGATCATCGATTGAAGTGCTAGCTATTTTCCTTTCTTAGCCCATGTTCAGATTTCCGACTATTCACTATTCATTCTAACTTTTTACTATTTATTTTAACTTTTCACTATTCCTCCCTCACAAAACACGTTTCTCAGCGAATGCTACAGTGTTTTTCTTATACTACAGTGTTTTTTCCTACAATCTAAACACACCCTTAGCTTCAGCGTTTGTAATTTTGGGTTTCCTCAGATTCATTTTACGCCGCAGTACGTGTAATTGTGCGTAAAAACGTGTTTACTCTTTTACATATTCCAACATATGTTTTCTTTAGCTATAGCCACATATTTTAGTTTATTTTTATTTTATATTATTTTATCTGCCATCGGCTATACCTACATACACTCTCACATAGTCACATGTACCTAGGCCTTCTCGAACACCATATATACGGTGCATAGGTTAATAGAACTATTTATACATACGATGCAAAGATTAATGGAACTATTCATACAGCGAGCATGTTTGCGATCATGTGGTTCCACGTGCAAATGATATGAAAATTAATGTGGAATGCTTGTATCAAGAGTTCATTGATTGACGCCTAAACTATTGTGCACGTAAATTAAACATTGCTATGAGGATATTATTTGGTTAGTGTTTATCTATGGTATTATGGAGCATAAACCTCATCGCACATTTAATGATTAATTTGTCCGGTGCATCTTTCAACTAGACACATGTTGGGTTAGGTCACGTATCGATGTTCCATGGATCAACCCGAGTGGTTAACCCTCTATACTGACATAGGTATATTTTGTGCAAAGGTATTTTAGCTGTTCAAAAAATTAGGCAAATTGCCAAGCAAATCGCCCGTGTGATCTGGCTTGTGCAATAAAAGAGTTTGCTTACATTAGGAATGAGTCGAAAACTCGTCCCAGGCGTAGACAATAATGGTTTCATGTTCTCTCTCTAAACCTGATTTTTTTTAATAAAAAAACCTGACAATTTGTATTTCATATATCCTCTCCAGTCTCCACGAAAGAGTTGCTTCAAAAAGCAAAGGTACCAGGAAAGAAAGCGGAAAAGAGCGGATTGAAGCCAAAACTTTCATGTTTCAAGCGGAAAAAAGAAAGGCGAGGACCAGCCACAAAGCTGGGGAGGAGCTGCAGGTGTGCGGCTCAAAAGCCGGGAAAGACCCAAGCGCAGTGGCAACCTGTCGGCCCATGGGTCCCATGTACCCCGCTCCCCCAAGTCCCAACTGGGCCCCCCATTTACTTGCGCCTAGAGGATCACGCCAGCCCGTAAACTCCCTTTAACTCGCAAGGGCTGAATTCGTAGCCACTCCCACACGCAGGCCGGCCCACCACCTCCACGATAGTACACGTCGCCTCCCGCTGGGCCCACTGGTCTGGGCGACGCACTGCGCCACGGGCCCACCAGCCAGGCCGCCAATCGCCTCTCCGCCGCTACTCCTCCTACTTGCTCGCGCAGTCGCGCGGCGTGGCGGCGTCCCCGCAGTTCCCAGACAAAAACCTCGCTTCGTCGGCTTGCTCCCGGCCGCAAGGGCGTGTACTAACCTCGCCTCACCGCCTCCCGCCGCCCGCGTCGCCATCTATCCTATCCTGCTCGGGAGTCCCGTCTCGCCGGGGAGGAGCGCAGATCTTCGGGGGCGTAAGATCTCTGCACAAATCCACTCCAGGGCCTTGTGCCGTTGTGCGCCAGCGCCGCAGAGATTCCCGGTGTAGTCCCCTACAGCCTGTAAGTATCTTCGGAGGCTGTGTTTTGCCTTCTCTTCCCCGCATTACTTCGTGCAAACCCTAGTGGTCCTATGTTAAGAGATCTCTAAGCAAGAGCTCTGGCAAGCTTGCCTGAGCGAAATTAGTTGGATTTATTTGCTGCTTGGTTGAGCTTAGGGCGTGTTTTCCTTGATTTTGAGTGCTGATGTCGCGCCTTCTAATCTGCGCAGGAGGAATTCGATAAGGTACTTGGGGAGTTCCTGTAGCTGTATTCCATCCTAGTTCTAGTTATCTGGACTCTGGAGTGCGGAATGTGTTGTTTCGGAAATTAATTTCCGTAGAAGCAGATCTTGCTATGGTTGTTCCTTGGAAATGACATATTTTGGGACTATAGGCTCCTGGGGATGTGGTGTATGGTCAAATGGTTCCGCTCCAATAATCATAAATCCGTCTACACAGTCTTTGCGGATTAGAGGGCATGCTGTCTCTTTGGATTATCCCAGTAGGACTGAGCAGAAGAATGAAGCTAATCTAGTGGTGATACGACCAGACCGAAGACTGCCAGATGATTTTGTTGATGCCGGTGCAGGCCTTGGAAATGGAAGAACAACTGCAGAGTTCAAGAAGGCTATACCTTCGTTGGAAGCTCATCCAAGAAAGCTGCTGAACGAGAAACAAAAACCAAGAAGGCCCTTGAATCATAGCTCAGACAAGGTAGCAGATGGGGCATATTTTTCTAAGCATAAAGCAGAGTGCTATGCCGACAGCCTCCGCAGACACTGCAACAATGGGAAGCTCATTCAAGCTTGCCGTGTGATCGATGAGATGGTGTTACATGGCCAGGTTCCAGATTCAAAGTGTTGTGTTAGATTAATCCGTGGGCTTGTGAGAACTGGTAAGGCAAACAAAGCTAGGCATGTTCTAGAGATCATGGTGCTTTCAGGTGGGGTTCCTGACACCATCACCTGCAACATGCTGATTGCGCGACTTTGCTGCGAAGGGCAGCTGAGTTCTGGGATGAAAGTATTGGAGGACATGAGGTTTGCTGGTTGTTCTCCTAGTGGCATCACTTTTAACACTTTGATTAGATGCATGTGCAGCCAGCATATGTTTGACAAGGCCGTCTCCTTTTGGAAAAAGCAGCTAAGAATAGGTTGGCCACCATATGAGATGACGAGCACCTTGCTTGTTGATCTTGTATGCAAACAATGTGGTCCCATGCGGGCTCTTGAAGTATTAGATGAACTTGGTTTGGAGGGATGTCAACCCGATGTTGTCACCTACAATGCTCTTATCAACGCGTCATGCAAAGCAGGATGTTTGAAAGATGCAAATATGATCTTAACTCGTCTTGCAGCTGAAGGCATTGAGCCAAATGGTACAACATACTGCATCTTGCTTCATTCCCTCTGTGACAAGAGAAGGTGGTCAGAAGTAGGTGTTTTGCTTGCACACATGAAGCAGGCAAATCATGAGCCTGATGTTACTGCCTACAATATCTTTATCAACTACTTCTGTAAGTATGGGTACCTGGATCAGGCAATTGATGTTTTAGAGATGATGGTGAGTGAAAAATGCTTTCCTGATATAGTGACATACAACACACTTCTGAACGCCATCTCTAAAAGAGGGATGATTGAAGAAGCTCTTGGGATTTTTCGTTCTATCAGAGAAAATGGATGCCAGGTGGTTCGTATCACATACAACACCCTCATAGATGCTTTGGCAAAGAATGGTGAGGTTATTAATGCTATGACTCTGTTTGATGAAATGATTGGTGATGGGATCAGTCCTGATGATGTCACTTACGGTTCACTTGTTATGGGCTTCTGTAAGAAGAACATGGCCAAGGAAGCACTGGAGCTTTTGAATCAGATGCTTGCTCTTGGCTTTGAGGTTAAAGCAACTACATTTTCTATGATGATCCAAGCATTGTGCGGAGAGCGTAAAGCAGAAGCTGCTGTTGAAATACTAAGAGTTATGGTATCGAAAAATATTAACCACAGGGGTGCATTTTATTTATCTATAGTCACAAGAGTTGCCAAGTCAGGTCGAGTTAAAGAGGCTCAAATGATACACCAGGAGCTAGTAAAGTGCAAGGTTGTCAAAGAAGATTCCCAATTTATTTTAAGCAGCTAGTTGTGGATTATAAGATCCTCAAATCACTCAGTAGTCACGGAAGGATAAAATATGCAAGTCAGCGGACACAGAGATAATTTCTGGAAGTTTTGCAGTGTGCATAATGTCTTCGGTAAGCTACCTCACTCCTGTTATTTATTTTCGTGTTTGTTATATTGCACACTTAATGGTATGGACGGAATAGTATTTAGGACATGGTTACTGCCTTTTCAGTCTCATATAAATTTTTTAGTATTCCTTTATAAAGGTTTTCTAGGACCTTATGTGCAACAATCAATGATTTGGCTTGGATGCTTGTGTCAAATATAGATGTTGACACACGTCAATCACCGTCCTATGCCTGGCACATCATCCTTTCGATTCCAACATTAGCACATGACTTTAGTTTTGCTTCACCATAGAATATGTGAAGTTGGTGGTATCATTCTTTGCCGCTATATTTATTTCTCAACCATAGAATAGCTCCTTTTCTCCATACTGTTTCCTTCGAAGAAAAGTATAGTCAAGCAATCGTTTAAAATTTGTAATATTCGTAACTGTCTTTATAATGCATCACTTACCGTGCTGCTGTCTTCAGGTACTTGTTTGAGGAAGAGGAGTAGAGGACTTTTGGCCAGTACAACGCCATGATGCTTTGCTTGATGGTTCGTAGTCTTGAGCACTTGGAATTGAAGGAACGCGGTGGGGTTCCACATTTCTTCTTTGGTACCACAAAGCAGCAGCACAGTTCAGAACTTCAGAATTCAGATACTCGTGGTTCCGTACCATCCTTCTGCACATGTTACCTCATTAACCATGGCTATTACTTATTAGCCGATGATTGATTATGTGTGTTGTGCTCGTGGAGCAATGACACCAGTGGATAGTAGATCAGCAAGCTAGTTGAGAGGTAAAGAAAAGGGGAAATACTGTTGTAAGAGAAGGGTGGTGTAACTGTCAAGGTGTTTGATCAGTTGAGAACGACGTTGGCGACAGCAAGTATTCTGGTTGCGCGTCGCGTGCGCGTGCAACGTATAAAAGCACTTTCGTTTCAGGGGGGCAAAACATATAAAAGCACTGTGGCTGCTACCGTCGACCGTTTCTCTATTTTTCTTTTTCTGCTGTTTCGGGGGATATCGTCGCTCGTAGCACTTTCAGTAGCGATATACGTTGTCTCAGATGTTCACATAACCCTCCTCTTCCGTTGCAAGGTGTGCGCATGTGCATGGGTTCGAGACTAGAGGATTTTTTAAACCATCTAGCTGGATAAGGGATTTTTTTAGACCAGTCTCATAAACTCCTGGTGCAAACATGCTACTCCGCCCCTAACCAATTTGCATTGGGGAAAATTGGTCTGGTAGCATCGAAAGATTGCCACTTCCGTGAAATACCATTAAAATATGCTAGTCCTGTTTTATAGCACTGAAAGGTGCAAACGTTACCCAAAAATACCATTATGTTACTTTTCCCACCGAAAAGGTATTTTCATCTTATTTTGGTCCATCAAATGGATATGAAAAGACCCTTCTACCCCTGCCAGCAATACATCCTCTCCTCCACTCGTCCAACAGCCTTATTTGGTCGCCTAAACTGCCCAGGTAGCAGTGTTTTCCTAGAGGCGGCGGCCCACCTCACCGGCGACGCGCCACCTCCCCCACGGGGCTGTTCGACTGCTCTTACCGCCGGCCTAGAGACACGCCACCTCCCCGCATGCCTGCTGCTCCTCCCCGGGCGCCGGCAGACGCGCTCCCTGTGAGCCTGCTGCTCCTTTACTCTCTGTCCAGATTTTTTGGTGATGTGCATGCAGACATGCAGTTTGGAACACGGAGATGGAAAGCTATTTTTGGATTTGTGCATGCTGTTTTTTTATGTAAATATGGATGGCTGTTGGAAGCAAGAGGAGAAGCATGCAGGCAGGAGGATGGCGCCCAGTTGGAAATAGAGTGAGCAGGCCTGCAGGAGGAGAAAAACAAAGGAGACGAGAGAAAAAAAAAACGTGTTGGGAGTATTTTTGTCCAAACTAACATAGATTTGGATGAAAAATAAAAGAATGGTAATTTTGGGTAACGTTTGCACCTTTCAGTGCTATAAAACGGGCCAACGTCTTTTAATGGTATTTTTCGGAAGTGGTAATCTTTCGGTGCTACCAGACCCATTTTCCCTCTGCATTGCTACTGAATGTGATACTAGAGGACCTTTCGTAGAATTGCTTTACTACCGAATAAGTGACTGTCACTCCAGTGCATCAGGGAATTGACCGCTTCAGTGTCTCAGGGAGGTTTGAGAACCACCTTGCTATGGCCACATTTGCTTGTTACTTTTCCTTGATCATGGATGAGTGATGACCATCCCCAGGTTCTCGGTTCCAGATGTCATTCATCCCTCTTCATGCACATGCACATTATGTCATGTCAACATTTTAAATGATATGGAAATGGGGTCAACGAGGAGAGCAATAGAATACGTTTCATTCATATGTTCCAACATCTTTCTCTTCCTGTCTCTTAGATGTGTTATCTATAAAACACCAAAATGAAACAAGCATTGTGTAGGCTATTCCATCAGTCAATTAAACATGTTATTGCTTATGTAGAATCCTTGAATACACAAGTAAATTCCCATTGGGATTAGCCTTCTTAACAGTCTCCTATAATCCATGCGTACTAGAAGGTATCGGCATGCATAACAGTTCATTCTCCACAAGTGCCAAGTTATTGGCAACAATTTTTCTACCCCAATCCATATAACGATATGTAAGGGGTTTATCAAATACCTGATTCTTGACATCCGACACAAATAGTTTGAAAAAAATGTGGAATTTCTTTACAAGAAAGTGATAGTAAATGTAGTCATTTTAACACAGCAAGCGTTAGTAAACTCAATACGGCAAATCATTCCAAGGAAACGAACAACCAGAAGCTGACACTACTTGCAATCTAAAACATTATCCAAATTTACACCTTAACAAAAAATTGGATTGCCAATGTTATCTACCTTTTTTGATAAAAAAAAATACTATGCACCCAACCACAGCTTCTCGGTAATGTTACAAAATGACAACAGTGGCGCATGCCCTGAGCTCTGAGCTTTCCTCTCAAAATGTTCGAACAGCAATAAACCAACTACAAGACACCATGCTGATGAGAGCAGAAACTGAACGGTACATACCAGTATACCACGATCAAGGTCACTGATGGAATTGCTAGCTCGCACATCCAAAGATTAACAAAGAAAATGGCAGCCAAACATTAACAGTTCAGCTCCAAAATTTGCGAACAGCAATTGAATTAACATACATCCCTCTAAAGGACCAATCAGAACACAAAAGGAACTAGCCGACCAGGAAGGGTCCTCCACTTTTGTATTGACTTTGAGGTTGTTGCCTTGACACTGCAGAACACGCCCATCAACCTCCCTCCCACTTTTCCAGCCAAGCAAAAATGTTTGCACAATAGCACAACTGACAAATATTGAATCAGACCTGCACAGTAAAACTTGTAAGTAGTTTCCGGTGTCACTGAATCAGCTGTGAGCCTCCAATGGCCTCCACAGGGTAGCCACCGACTTCACAGTTCTTCCGCTTCCCAAACAAATCATCCATGTCCAACCAAATCCAGGCAGAAGACCTGCTCATGGTAAAATTGAAAAACATTATACTAGTAGTATGATGACTACAAGTTTATCAACTTTGTGATCATAATCATAGTTCAGGAAAACAAAATGACTGGAAACCAAGGTGCCAGCCAATCATTGGGTGTCAGTTCTGGTTTTCAAGCGCCAAAATTTTGATGTCACTTCTGGTTCTGCCAATATTGTGATGTCTAAAGCATGCACCCATGTCGGAGAACATGGAAAGGTTTTCATCGCTAGAGAAAATAAGATAAAATATTCCCACCATGATAGAAATCTGCCTACGGCTTGTATGCATGAGGGGCACTTCTTGTTTGTTTGAAAATTGCATGATGTCTCCCATAGTTCATTTAGCTATAGAACAGTATCCAGGACAAATACTTACTCAATTTCAGAATGGAGCCTCAAGTGATTCATCCCAGACATCACCACTTCCATTTGAAGCATCTTCACCATCTTCTTCCATGGACAACCTAATATATTCTCTATGTGCGAACCTATCCCACTCAGTTAGAGTTGGGTTTTCACGTTCCTACAGTTAAACAGTACACAATTACTTAAGTTGATACTTGACACCAAATCTAAAACTTCATGAAGCATTCTAATCACCTGGCGAATGAGGAACGGATCACGAGTTTCAAATGCCATGAACTTGTTGAGGTTGAAAAGAATATTGAATATATTTCCTGAGAGTTTACACCGTTTCAAGTCCCGTAGTGTAAAATAGCTTTCGTTCTGTAGGAAGGAAAAGCTTTATCAAATAAAGTTGAAATGTTTTATAATTATGTCTGAGAGTCTTACCTCTGGTCCAATCATATCAATCATTTGGCATAGTATGTCCTCGAAAAGCACAGGCTCCTGTGCCATGCACTCCATACGGTGCAATTGCTCCTCATAGAAAAATTGCATTTCATTGGAAGTTAAAATGCCATTACCATCAAGATCAATGCACCTAAACCTGTAAAAGTTGTTTAACATATTTCAGTAAACATACAACTACAATCTGAGTTATAGACTACACTAACACAGATACACAAGCTGCTGCCAAAAAGTATATGCGCTGTGTGCATAGTGGAAAAGAGTTAACAGAAGCAAGCAACATGCTCACTTGAAGTTAAAAGAAGCTGGACAGTTGTCTTTTCAATAGATAACAAAAGTAAATATTTGGAAACATCAATTGATATCTCACTACATTAGTCAAGATTATGAAATTCAATGTCCATCAGATCAACATCAACTATGAGAATTCGATAAGACATGGACATGGACATGAAAACATAAAATGCCACAAGCCATAAATTGCCATTATTTGCCAGGCCAAAGGTTTGCAAGGTTGCTTAGGCACCTGTTTGGTTCTAGCCACAGTTTCAACAAGATTCCATCATAGTAAACTGGGTCCCACTTGTTCTCATAAAAGTGTGTCAGGATTTTTTAGGCTCGCCAAAGTGGGTGGAAGAAATTTTGATGGACTACATATAGGTAAGTTTGGCAGAAATTCGTGGCAAACAGTGCCAAACTCAATGCATGAACACGAACCAAATATGCCCTAAGGCTATAAATTATACGATGGAATGACCTTACATCACATTAAGACAAAAGGAACAATTTTCCAAAAGCACACGAAAGACAACTATTTCAGAACACGTTACCAGTATTCAAGGCTAGGTTCAGATGATTTGTCTTCCTCTGACAATATAAAGTACACAAAGTCTTCATAGCCCATCTTTCCTTCTGTCATGCTTGTGAATTTCCTTGGGATCTAAGTAAACAATAAAATAGCCCATATAAGGACACAAAGGATAACATTTCAGTGAACAAGGGCCAGGTTCTAAATGCAACGATGGCAGACTAACCTGTGTAAAAATTCTATCAACTATTCTGTAAGTCAATGAATGATTTCCATATCTGATAAGATTTTCCTTATCAATCAAGAAATCATGATCAGTATCCAGCTCCCAAAATTTGCAGTAGATCACATAAAAGTGCTCATATGAGAAGTATCTGCATCAAAACATAACTCAACACAGTCACTCTAGGGAAAAGTCATGTGACAAATATAAATGTTCTACATGAAGAAAACATGGTGTAGGCCAATGTTATCCATACGATAACTAATTGGAGTACATGCAAAGAACAAAAATGCATGTAAGAAATTGGATCGTGGCAAATAGTGCAATGAAAACCTCTGCTCTGGTCAGAATTCATGAGCAACACACAAATGGACACAAATGGTCAGAACTCATGACAAATGAACTCAGATTAATTACCTCAAAACTTTGTTGATATCCTCTTCCTCATCTAACTGCTGAAGTGCAGAAATTAAATTTCCACGTTTGAGCTCCCTCAACGTCAGCTGGCCATTTCCAGATCTATTAATAGAGTAAAAGATTCTGTATATCACAGTCTCCGCTGAAAAGAAAACATCAAGAAACAGTTATAAATAAATGTGATACAGCAAACATTAGCAGCAGTTCAAAACATTCAGCAAATCTTATTAAAAACATAATGGACATTAAGTTGTTACTCCCTCCGTTCCAAATTATTAGTCATCTTGGCATTTTACTAGATTCATTGAAGATGCTATGAATTTAGACAAGTACTCCCTCCGTCCCAAAATAGATGTCATTCTCGCTTCCCAAGAAAAACAGCATATTTCAACATTAGCTAATTATATATAAAATAATATTAATATTTATAATACATCATTAATATCATTAGATAGATATTTGAATCTAGTTTTTTTAACAAATTTATTAGAGATATAAGTATTGCACATATTTTTTACAAAACGAGTCAAAGTTGAGAAAGTAACACGTGCACGCATCTCATAACGTCATCCTTTATGGGACGGAGGAAGTATAGGTCTAGGTTCATAGAAGATACCATGAACTACACTCAAAATGGCACCTAGGATGACTAATAATTTGGAACAGAGGGAGTATTTAGTAATGATAGGTAACACTCCAGAGTTCAAGCAATCAATTGTTTTTTTGCCTAACAGCATTTTCCAATCTCTCAAGTTAAAAAAAATTAAATCAGGAGCGCCATCATTGCCCACAAATCTCTATGGAAAGAACCACAAAGTGTTAGGCAAGGTTGTCAGGCTGAACTTCTTAAATAAAAATATTATTAATGTTGACAAGAGTTGTGCATGTTTTCATGACATAGACAAGCTTGTTGAAGAACATGAGTCCACAAAATCATATATACAATGCCTATCAAAAGGCCAATCAGTTTTGAACACCTAACAATGTAGGAATGCTACCATACTACCAACTGCAGGGCTTGCCTATCATTAATTTTCACATGTGCATTTCATAAGGAACAGAAGAATTTAAAAACAATTTGAAAAGCACACATCTATGAAGTACCACCCGTTTTATTTTAATAGGCGCATGTTTTTTTTAGCCATTCAGGTATAGAAGGAACACACTTCTCCTAACGCAGAAATGTACAGGAATGCCACTACTAGTCCCAAGCAGTCGTGCAGTTTAAACTCAATTCGCCAATGGTTCCCGGACATGCATACTACCATGCAGCTGCATAACTATGATAGAAATCAGGAGTTGACAGGCTAGCAGGGCATGCACACCTAACACTACGCAAGGGTAATTGAGTCCATCATGCAACGTCCTTGGTCTTTGAACCCAAAAATGAGAGGGGGGAGGGGGGGTGGGGGCGGGGGAGGGGCTCTAGGTACAAACAAAGGAACAAAGTATAAATAAATTCAAGTGATGAATTAATTCTACAGTCTACAAAATTCACTTGGATAGCGGGAATTACCATATCTCTCCTGAAACTCTGGGGTCCCTTGTAAGAACTCTAAGCCAGGGTGAGTTGCCAGGAGTTCTTTTAGGACAGGCTTGAAGTCGTCCTGTACATATTAGTATTACGGAAAATATAATTTCTCCCATCAGTATAAAACAAGTCAAACAGAATTCAAACCTGTCCAGCTAGAGTCATCTATGCCTGAGTTAATACTGAGAACAGTCAGAGGAAAATGATGCTGACCTGAGTGAGATAGTTGTAACCCGGCTTTCTTAATATTTCAAATATTTGACTAGCCATATCCATTGTGATCTTATTGTCGTTGATCCAGTAATCAACAAATGCATCCCTGTGTTCAGATATAAGAGTCAGATTACCAAATCTGAATCACAGATGATATTACGATCTTAATGCTCCACAGAATAATCGGTATTTGAGGTAAAACAGCCAGCCATTTACATAGAAGAACATAACTCATCACATGTTCTCATATGGTAAAGAGAACATAATTAAACATAACAGTGCATTCCCCACAGGTTATTAAACACCCATGAAACAAAGCAAATCGTGTGTGATGCCAAATCTTACTATCAAAGTTATGGTGCATGTTACAAGATCCAACACACTATAGTAGAGAAAAAGAAAGAAGCTACAATACTCCTTTTACAGCATCAATGATGGATCTAGTGTGTACAGAATAAAAGAAAACTAGTTGACCAAAAAATATTGAACATATATTAAACATTGGTTCCACTGTAAGATAGCAACCTCATTATCGTAAAAGATCCCATGGTCTATTAAGGAATCATGACATGTAAACTTAAAGTGAATACGAAACTTCCAACCAAAATGAAGAAGACCAATGAAGAATTATGGCATATGATAAGAATAATATCTGTCTTGAAGTAACAAAAGAGGTAAAAGGCAGAAACACAGATGATTGTAATCAAGTAGAACTGAGGTTCACCATGTCTACAATCTTCAACAACGACACAGAAAAAAAAGGAACAGTGGAAGAATTGAAATGGGATAAAAGGACAGTGGCCTGACATCTGAAATTAACTATAATTCCCCTTAGACAGGCATCAGAATAGACCTTGGGTTCAGGTGTCGAACGTCATACCTTGAGACAGATCCAGTGCATGCAACATCAATTTTCTTGAAAAGAACACTAGAGAAGAACGAAGGGAGCTTGCATATGTCCTTTGTGACCGACCTGAATTCTGGTGTAGGCAAATAAGGTATATGAGCTTCAGAATTTATTCCAATGCCAAAAACTAAGCTGTGAGACCATATTTACCTTGAATCTGAAGTCCCTCCCCACCAAAAAATAGGTGATCTATTCTAGATAAGCACTGCTCCTTCAAGTCTCTCGGAGGGGGACGCCCGTTCTTGAAGTAAAACTACAAAACATATTGTTCCAACAAAATTTGATGCTTAACAAATGAATCCAGAAACAAAGAAACAATTGTTACAAACCAGGTGCAAAGTACCTGAGGTATAACTTCTCTCACTGGTTCGCTAACCAATTTCAATGGAGAACCCAAAGAAGATGGTCCAGCTCCAGGTCCTCGTCTCATAACACGTGGAGAACCAGAAGTGCTCCTAGGAGAAAGTGGAGGTGCACTACCAGCAGGAAACATAGATGGTAGAGAACTACTTGAAGCCGCATTTGTGCTAGCAGAGGTTCCAGTAACATTAAGAGTGGCACCAGCTTTTGCGTCCTCAATCAAAGACTTTACCTGGTGGTACATGGAAAGTATAAGAAACCATGAATGCATCCTACACAGGAGAGTTTCAGATCATTCACATAAACACAAAAAAAGAAAACTCAACAATTTAAAATAACGTAAGCTTGCAGAAGATCAAACAGCTGTTGGAGAAGATATCCAGATAAATAAATAGAAAGAAAGAAAAAAGAAATCATGCAGCAGATGTGCAAATACAGCATTAGTATTGGTAATGCTCAAAAAGAAAACACAACATAGCTCATCTAACAAAGAAGTAACACTGTCCTCGTAAAGCCTAAAGCTGTAGACAAAAATACCCTAGCTTCCATAAAACATTTGTCAGTGCAGGCTTTTCATTGTCACCCCTAGGTTCACGCACTTATTAAATCCATCCAACCTTAAACTCATCCACCTGCAATTGGCCATCCTTGATTCCTTAAGGAAACAATATTATGGGCAGAATGATTGAAGGAAACAGAACATAACAGGCCACAGAAATCGGTATAACTTGCAATATATCTACATTTACGGCTCAAACATGGGAAATGCTATCGCATAAAGAAATTACTGTGGTTGTGGCACCAGTGGTTGTTATATGGTCTATCGGTGCAGCGCTGCAAATAGATACTATTATGAAACAATAATAAGGGTAATACACAGGCATGCATAAACTAAGCTACCAAGGAGCACTTGAGGACAATCAAAGCAACAGCACACTCTCAACTCAAACGCCGCTGCACTCAGCATCAAATATAAGCATGTTCAGTTATTCACTAAAAGCTACCAGGCACAAACCAGAAATGAGCTAAGAATCAAAACAGCATCACTGGTTAAAAGTTAAAACATAGTGCAGTTAACTTCAATATATGTACGCGTCTACAATAATGTTATTGCAAAGACAATCCCTCAAGCCCAAGACTCCAGGTCCAAGAAAATATCAAATCAACCCATGAATTAGAGGACCGACCATATGTCCGTTGCAGAACTTATGGACAGCTTGTCATAAATATTGCACTATATAACCAGTATCAACCACAAACCATCAAACAGTCACTATCTTAAACCCATAACTAAAACAGCAATGAAATTCATAAGGAGACAGACTAGGACCAGGTTCAAGTCCACCAGTCTACTTCCAATTTCAGTAACACTACATAGATCATTGTTTACGCCTATACTGCACGTATCTCCTACAAACATGGTACATGCTCAAGGGACCATGTTCTCTAATTCAACAAAAAAAACAATAGTGTAGAAAAACAAGACAATAATTCACTTAGGCTAAAGATCACTAACAGACTTTCAGCCATGGGTTGCCTAAATAGTTCAATGTGTCCAAAAGTTCCATAATAGAATAAAAAAATCAATCCAACAGGGATACCATCCAGCAAATCATTAAGGTTCTAGATACCTGGACTCTAACAAAATCACAGAACTACTGGACATAAACTGATATGCATTAGAAGCAGTTTTCTACAGTTCTGCACTCTAGCTGACAAATTAACTAATTCAGATCAAATAAATATTCAACTAAGAAAGGGCGCAAAACCACTCATGCTCACTAAAGTACAGATCCAACATCTGCTGAGTACCAAGTTTACAACAATCAAATCCACCGTGTTCCACAGAGACTACAGATGACGACCCACAGTCCACAGATAATCAGACAAATGGTATATTTATGATGCCGAGTTTCACTGGGAATTACCTTGGCGAGTTCAAGAACAAGACCACAGACGTACAAAACCATATAAGAACAAACACAAAACAAGCTACTAAACGGATTAACAGACCATAAACTTTGATCTAACAAACTCCATCATCATACTTCATCGAGTCACAAGCTTATAATGCGATCCGAAATAACAATCTAACCAGTACGCGCTCCACCAACAAGGACAAAAACTAAAGCATTACGAACGATATTTTCTAATGAGTCTGAGCCCAAGATCACATAGCCCATGCGAAATTTAAGCACAAACCAAACCAATCAAGCAGCAAACCCCAAAGCAGCGAGCGAGGAAGGCGAGAGGGCGCGTGGAAATGGTACCAGCTTGGCCGTATCGGGTAGCACGAGCCACTGCAAGTAGAGCGCATCAGCTATGATAGAATTCTCACGGAGCGCGCCCGGCGCGAGCTCCGGCAGCTGCAGAAGCTCCGGGTCCAGCGCCGCCGCGTCCCTCCTCGCCGGCTCCACCTCCATTACTCCCAAAACCTAGCGGCCTTCTCATGCACCAAGCGGGTCACCAAAACTCAGATCTGCCCCCGCGCGTCCGGACGCTGTTCCGGCGGAGAGGGAGGGCACGAATCGGAGCTCGGCGGAATTAACGGCCAGCGGCGAAGGAGGATCGGGTGCCAGTGGCGGTGGGATCTGAGGCGGCGGCCGGAGGCGAGGGCGGGAGCAGGCGAAACCCTAGGCAAGCAAGCAGCAGAGCGGGAGGTGAAGATGGGGGAGACGGGAAGACGGTGGCGTGGTAATGGTGGGCAAAATAGATTTGTCTTTTGGATGGCACTTTCGGTTTGGGGCTTTGGGCTAAGCGAGCTAGTAATGCCTAATGGCACCCAATGTGCTCGATATTCCAAGAAATCCCCCACGGTAACAAACTCAAATTATACTTCCAAGTAGTTCCAGCAGTTGACAAAATCTGGTTGTGCCACTATTCATTCATACTTCCATTTCATTGAAAACTATGACTTCTCTCGCTATAATAAATTGTGCTATAGTAAAATTCTGTAAACTTTCGCTATCTAAATGGACCTTTATATAGAAAAAATCATTGCATAATATTTGCTTATATATTATTTTATAGTGAAACCAAAGTTAGGATAAACGGAACAAGTTGGCACACCTTTCCTTTTACTAGTATATTTTGCTTAGTTGGCTCTTTTTCATGCTATTATAGTGTGTGCTAATCGAAGTAGTCACAAACATAAATAGAATAGAATTGAACATAACAAATGGATATGAAAATCTATATTTTGTTAACTTATGATACATTGTTTCTATCACCAAATGCTCCTAAGAGCAACCCATGTGTATTCGATTATGTAGAGCAAAGCTCAATGATATGGTAATACTATTCAACTATATTGCATGTGTGTTTGCTATGAGGCTATGCTAAATAGAGTAGAGAAAGAATAATATGCTAGTAAATTCCTCTCAATTTTTTTCTTTTCACTGAGAAGTACCAACATGAAGAAAAGGTGTGTAAAAAATGGATAAGGTCAAGACGGCTCTCTCTTAGCAAATTACAACAGTATATATAGACTTGCCATATTCATGATATGAATTGATAGCCAATGGTTTCATGGTGGTGATAAACCTCATACTTTATTTGGTTCAGTGGTAAAGCCTCTATCTTGAATGCTACTCCATTATCTCCTTGCAAGTTTTGACTATTTTTACTATGCAAAGTTTGATTTGTAGTACCAACGGTTGACGTACCATCAAATTGAGACTGCTCCAAAACCCTCACGCACTACAAAACTTATTCGCCTTTTTGGGCTCTATCATTTTGCTGGCACACCATGGGCAACATCATATTTGTTAGCGCGTCACTCCCAACTTCACTCTTAATTTCTAAATTGTATACCAAAATGAACACTTTCCCTCCCCTACACTGCACCGCACACCCATCACGACACATATTCACACTATAAACTCTAGGTTTAAATTATAATCCGTTTTCTTCTTAATCATTACTTTTAGCCTCTTTTGCGGTCTTCACAATACCAGTTGTACAACCTTTAAAGCATCTATAATTTTGTTTGATATTATTTGTCCTTATTGCATCACTATAAAACTTATTTATTCATACGTCATATTATAGGTAACTCATTGCTCT